>CM040401.1:20065944-20665944 GCA_022702515.1 Ilyophis sp. 1 JC-2022 | reverse complement strand
ACATGGTACACATAGGCACGCACACACACATACGCAGAAATGTGTATCTTAGATTTGTGCCACCCCTCTAATGTCATTAAATCCACGAGCTCACATGAGCAGCAGAGGAAAACCCTCTCTCCCTCACATCACCCTGCTCTCTTTCTCTCTCTCTTTCTCCCTCTCTCACATCACCCTGCTCTCTCTCTCTCTCTCTCTCTTTCTCCCTCACATCACCCTGCTCTCTTTCTCTCTCTCTTTCTCCCTCTCTCACATCACCCTGCTCTCTCTCTCTCTCTCTCTTTCTCCCTCACATCACCCTGCTCTCTTTCTCTCTCTCTTTCTCCCTCTCTCACATCACCCTGCTCTCTCTCTCCCTCACATCACCCTGCTCTCTCTCTCTCTCTCTCTCCCTCACATCACCCTACTCTCTCTTTCTCCCTCTCTCACATCACCCTGCTCTCTCGCTCTCTTTCTCTCTCCCTCACATCACCCTGCTCTCTCTCTCTCTCTCTCTCTCTCTTGCTATCTCTCTTTCTCCCTCACATCACCCTGCTCTCTTTCTGTCTCTCTTTCTCCCTCTCTCACATCACCCTGCTCTCTCTCTCTCTCTTTCTCCCTCACATCACCCTGCTCTCTCTCTCTCTCTCTCCCTCACATCACCCTACTCTCTCTTTCTCCCTCTCTCACATCACCCTGCTCTCTCGCTCTCTCTCTCGCTCTCTCTCTTTCTCCCTCACATCACCCTGCTCTCTTTCTCTCTCTCTTTCTCCCTCTCTCACATCACCCTGCTCTCTTTCTCTCTCTCTTTCTCCCTCTCTCACATCACCCTGCTCTCTCGCTCTCTTTCTCTCTCTCTCTCTCCCACACATCACCCTGCTCTCTCTCTCTCGCTCTCTCTCTTTCTCCCTCACATCACCCTGCTCTCTCGCTCTCTTTCTCTCTCTCTTTCTCCCTCACATCACCCTGCTCTCTCGCTCTCTTTCTCTCTCTCTCTTTCTCCCTCACATCACCCTGCTCTCTCGCTCTCTCTCTTTCTCCCTCACATCACCCTACTCTCTCTCTCTCTCTCTTTCTCCCTCACATCACCCGACTCTCTCTCTCTCTCTTTCTCCCTCACATCACCCTGCTCTCTCTCTCTCTCTCTCTCCCTCATATCACCCAGCTCTCTCTCTCTCTCTCTCCCTCACATCACCCTGCTCTCTCTCTCTCTCTTTCTCCCTCACATCACCCTGCTCTCTCTCTCTCTTTCTCACATCACCCTGCTCTCTCTCTCTCTTTCTCACATCACCCTGCTCTCTCTCTCTCCCTCACATCATCCTGCTCTCTCTCTCTCTCTTTCTCCCTCACATCACTCTGCTCTCTCTCTCTCTTTCTCACATCACCCTGCTCTCTCTCTCTTTTTCTCACATCACCCTGCTCTCTCTCTCTCTTTCTCTCTCTTTCACACCACCCTGCGCTCTCTACTAGGCACATCACACCAGGTTTCCCCGTTTCCTCTTAATTCATTTATTTATAGTTTTGCAGCCGATGTAATGTCATGGTTTGTAGAGCTACCAGAGAGGCAACAACAAAGCCGAGTTCTTCCTCACTGCAAAATCACATTTTTGTGAATGCGCACGGGGCATCTCTGCTGCCCCCCCCCCCTCCTTGTGGAAGAGACAGAGACAGAGTGGGGGGTCTGAAGAGGGAGGAGGGCAGGGTGTCTTCTTCCTTGCTTCGGGAGGTAGTGCTTTGGTGGATTTTTGACTCTTAAATGCATCTATATATGCTGGAAAGTGCCTGCTCTCTGAATTATAAAACACCTCCGGCACTATTGTTTTTTTTCCCCTCTCTGTGTGTACTGAATATAAGCTGCAAGCAGTCACGCAGCTGTTTCCATGGCAATATCTATCTGTGAGGAGAATTCATTAACCCTTTCTAACAGAAATCCCACACAGAATACAAATCAGCACACCACAGGATTGATGCTGTTTACTTAATTTTTTCCCCCAGCTTTCTTCAAACCAGAAGACACGCAATACGGCTTTAATAATTAACTTTTATGTATAAAATCCATGCGTGCATTCAATGTAAAGTCAGGCTGTGTTTCAGTGCTGTCTATAAAATGTCCACCTATCCAGTTCCTTAAGCTTGGATTTAGTCTGTCTTGGATTATCAGAATGTGCATCATTCATACCCAGTACTGTATGCTGTCTGCTTCTTGAAATGTACATATAAAAATACATGAAGCTCACAACATTCATATGGCAATAGCTCAGGCCAGTTCAGATTCTCATTCATGACATCATATTACATATAACTGGATGAAAAATCTGAGAGAAATGATTGCATATTTTTACGAGTATGATATGACCCAGCAACCCTCACTTGAACACTGAAGAAGACTGATATACAAGACAGGCAGGGTTCATGATAACCAAAGGGTTAGCCTGCCAAAAATAAATAAAAAAACTAGAAAAAAATATGTGACTCCATGGAAACACACAAACACACACACATGCATACACACACTACATGCACACACACACACACAGTAAACGCACTCACCATGCGCGTGCCCAGACATACACACACACACACACACACACATAGACACACACCTGCCACTTCACTGATGATTATCCAGCAGAATGCTGAAGACACGGAGGCGTTCACAAACACAACAGCTGAGGTTTTCCACAGACAACTGCCTCCTGTGACATCGTGTGGTTCAACAGGCAAGCCCCGAGAAAAACATCCATCTCCAGTCTGGCTATCCGTACATCATACTACAGCGAGCAATCGATTCAACGGCATCCCTCAAATGAATTACCACATATCCTGCATCTTTCACATGAACAAGATGGTAGCGCTTATGAGCGAGGCACAATAATCTACCGCTAATGATATTAACTTTTTATCAGCCTTTACAAGCACTTAATCAATCATTTGTGTTACGTGTTTGTGGAAGATGGGCACCCCTGTATAGGTTAATAAAGCACAGAAGGACGGGACATGAAACTCTGCTCATTTTCGGTTCACTTCCCTTGATTAATGTGCAAGGATACATGGTCTTACCCAAGCAGTGGGTGTTGGCCTATACCTCGCCCATCCGGATGGTGGGGGGGGGGCATGTCTCACCAAGCAAGTTCTGTTTACTGTTGCCCATATTTACAGAAGGAGGTTGGGAGAATAATAAGAATAATAACTAGAAAAGGACGTTTGAAGATAAACTTGAAGTTTGTAGTAATCTGAGTTGCAGTAATCTATCAGAAGAAACCATGACAGTACTTTAGCAATAATCTCAGTAAAAATAAATTAGAACAAATATAAATTCGTTTCTGATTATTATTATTTATTTATTCTAATTATTAAATAAGAATATGGGACACAAGGGGAAATAAGGACAGGTCCACAATGTAGCGCAAACATGGCTAAATGCTGCTGTAATGGCAGGACTGCTGTTTTGACTGAGTTGAGATGGAGTGTGACGTCAGGGTGTACCCAAGGCACAAACACAACTACCCTGCCTCTCATTTCATCATACAATTTCTATTCCATCAACCCTTGCGGCAGCAACCTAAGCACAGACAGGAAGACTGAAATACCATAGACGTTAATCAGTAAAATGAAACCAAAGCAAAGCTCAAAGCATTCATCAGTTATACAACCATTGATTTTCAGATTCTGCCTTCTCTCATCAGCCCTCGTGTCAAGGTGAAACTCGAGGTAGGCCGTATTTCTCCGCCCCACTGCAGCGGGGATACTGCTGGCACTCACTCATCCCACCCACTAAAGAGGAAATCTGGAAAACCAAAAGACAAAAGCCATCCATTCCAGGAGGTGAAGTCAGAAGCAGGATGTGAAGTCAGAAGCAGGATGTGAAGTCACGTGCTTGCCGTGGCCATCTGCTCACGAGATCAGCTGCAATTAAGCCTGTGTCTTGGATTCACTGTGCAGTATATCACACAAAAATGTTTTGATTCAAAGTGGAAAATATAAACATATTTCAGTGCTATAGATTTAATTGCAAAATAAATCTTACCATTTGCCTGCATAGCTTAGAAGTGAGATCCTAGGAAAGTTAATATGAATGGGGATATTGATTACCAGCCATCAATATAACAATTTGCATGTTAGGAAGCTGAAAAAGTAGAAAAGGGACAAATATATCATTAATCAAAAGGCAACAGCAAGCCAGAGTGTTCAGGTGTCAGCCAGGACATTGAGCCTCTGGGAGGTCGAAAGACGGCATGTTGCATATAACTGACCCAGCAAGTCTAAGGACTGGGAAATGTGGGCCATTATTTGATGTGTGGGTCTTATTTCACACTTGGTTTTCTGCGGCTCTGACAGTAGGCCTTTGAATAGTTATCCCTGCCTGTCTCAAAAGTAAGAGAACATAAATGACCACGACTAACTAAGAAAAGTCCTCCCCCAGAAAAATTGGAGCCTTTTGAAACAAGTTTTCTGCAATTCTACACAACCTCACACAGGGCATTTTTCATAAACATAAAATGTTAAATTTATGAACATTTTGAAGATTTTTATTTTTTTTCAAAACCCTAGATGAAATTTGAGATGCTTTCATAAAAAGCTAAAGCAATAATAATTATTAAAATAATTATTTCTCGATGAGGGATTTTTTTTTCTCATAATAAATTTACTTCCATTAAAGGTTGGATTTTTTTTCATTTTCTCAGTGTGAGATTAAGCTAATTCACTAAACGGTGAACTTTTTATAACCCTTTTTACTCATCTTTACCAGGGATGCCAATAATAGTGGAGGGCACTGTATATATCTAGTGATAGAAGAGAACGTGTGAGAGAGAAAAAGAGAGAGAAAAAAATAGAGAGTGTGTGTGAGATATATATATAGAGAGAGAGATATGATAGTGTATTTATGTGAAGTAATCCAAAGTTTGAGGAAGGTACGGCTGACTAGCCAACACGCAGCAGTAGGCTAGCTAACACACACACACACACACACAAACGGGCGCGCACACACGCATGCAGCCGGCTAATGCAAGGCTGCAGATGTTTCGCAGAATTGCAGCTATAATATAAATCTAAACAACTAGGCTAGATGCAACATGTAATCGATCTATTTAAAATCGAATCTCCCAGACGGAGACTCTCGCCACTATCCTCAACTCACTCAATTATATCCTAAGCAATGCGTAACAGTTACAGTTATCAAAAAGAGACAGCTTAGATTGATCAATGAAAGTGACCCCTCTCTCTCTCTAGCTGCGTCTCCATGTTTTAGATGGCCAAACCAACCAATCAGATATTAATGAAATATATTATTTTGATGTGGCATTTTTATGATTGGCTGAATCATCGGTAGCTCTAATAGCCTACGTAGCGGCGATTTCAAAATACGTCCTCACAATTTCAAAATACGTCTTCTTTTTAGAAAAAAAGCTAGCCTTTGCGCATGCGCAAAGCACTGTGAGTCAAGCTGTCAATCGGATTGCCAGTGTAACTAATGCATAGCTAAACGCATGTCTTTGTGGTCTGTTCGTAGAGTCACTGATTTGTAGATGTGAACTATATTATAGCCTGCAATAGAAGATGTATTTGAAAATTGTGAAGACGTATTTTGAAATAAAGAAGACAATAGATAAGTTTTAATAAAAAAAAGATTTAAAAACTGATTTAAAAAGATGGCTTCTTATTAAAAAAATATGTTTTATTTAAAAATAAAGCAGTTTCCTAAATATATAAAGCATCTTTTTTTTAAAAAGAGAAACTATTAAAAAAAAGATTGCTTCTTATTTCGAGATAGGGGTTTGCATTTCAGGGCCACTGTAGTAGTGTCATCTTTAGTCTTATTATTTTCTAAGAACCTCCGTACAGTCAGAGTTTAACGTTACTTTTTTCTAATGTTGCACCGTTTTCATTCTTCCACTCCATAGTTTTCATTCATTGAGTCAAAAATCATGTAATTGAAGCAGTTTTCACAGATATGAATCTGGACACAGTCCGTAGGCTACTTGATGTTAAAATGTATCTGGAAAAACTTATTTATTAATGTTAACTAGCTACAATGGCTATGATATAACGTCGCTTATAATAAGAAATATATCAGTGCATAACATCAGCTATCGCTGAACAAGAGAAGTTTAACGTGCTGTCAGTGGAAGTGAGCAGCACTGCCATAAAGTGGCAAATCTGTTCGTAGCCTATCGTGCACAGCTGGGTAAGTAACTAGATAACGTTACAAAACTATTTAATTGAACATCATTTTTATATGTATTCTTTACCTAATCTATGTGACATGGACAATTGATTTGCTAATCTTTACTCGCCGTGCGCACCGTTTAACCATTTTAATTTCATTAGTTAGGCTACAATCCTCATAAAAATGAGAAACTAATGATTTCTAAAAGGAAGTTTTACAGAGTCTGTGGTGGTTAGCAACAATTGCTATGCACAGGAGGGCTCTGATTGGCTCTGATCGGCGCAATAAATTAACTGAAAGAGAAAGTAAGAAAGGCTTTCTGTGCCATTAAAAATCTTTGATTAAAAATCATAATTCCAATTAGGATCTGCCTCAAAATATTCTAATTAGGGATCAAACCAACTGCACTTTTTGGCAGTGAGTTGTGTGGTCCACTCACATAACTTGATTTTGTTAAATGGGACAAAAATCCAATTGAGACCCTGTATGTGGAACTGTAAAAGCATCCTCCGGGTACAGAAGAAACTCTTATACAATGCATTCAGGGCAGAATTAGGCCAATATTCTCTGCTAATAAACATCCAAAAGAAAGCAGCAGAGGGAGAGAGAAGCAAAGGGTGAGACCAACAGAAATATAGCAGTGCATTAAAAAAAAAACACTGCAAGCATTTTTTTTGCAATTAAAAGACAATTTCATAGAGTTGAAATTCCGATTACAATTTGGTGTAAGATTTTTGAAAGAGTAAGCTTGCCCACTGAACTATATGGGCGTGAAGTATGTAGTCCACAAAGTAAGCTCGAGTACACTAAGCGCCTGATTTACAAAGACCATTCGCATGTGTAAAACATGCAATGACATGCAAAAATAATAACACGACCAATGATTGTTGCAAAACAAATGCCATGACCAATCATTCATCATGTTATTGGTTTTGCAAGTGCTAAAATGTTTTTCACATGCTAAAGGTTTTAATAAATCAAGCCCTAAATGGGACAAACAACCAACAGAGACCATGCATGCTGAATTCTGTAGAAATATATAGACAATTCAAAGAAAACCCCCAACAAATGCAAGCAGTGCAGAATTAGACCGATTTCCCCTAATTGTACCATTCAAAAAAGATCCCTAAAACTTTGGGCACTTAATCTTAATTCAAGTCCACATACCTCCCTCCAATTTGTGGCACTCAAGAACCCAAGAACTAACCCAAGTTCAATTAATCAACTAAGACCAGCATTGCTGACCAAATTCAAATTAGAATGCTTTCGGGCCCTGAAAAGAATATGAATTGGTCAGAGATGCAAAGCAGAGACAGAGCCTGACCAAGTACAGGCTCAGTGACCACAGCCTATCCATAGAAAAAGGCATAAGAGACATAAAAAATCATGGAAAGCCAAGGAGAATTTAATCTGTGGTCACTGTATGACAGGTGAGGTTGAGGCAGAGATGCACTTTCTTCTTCAATGTGAATTTTTTTTTTTAAATCAGAGAATATTATTTTGAAGAATTTGATATTGAAATTACATGGATAAAAAATTTAATTGTGTTGGTAGGGACAAAATATGTGACAGTCTGCCAGCGAGAGCAGCAGAGGGAGAGAGAGAGCAGTAGAAGAAGAAGTGAGAGTAGCAGAGAGATATAGCAGTGGAAAGAGAGAGAGCAGAACAGGGAGAGAGTGGAAGGCGGCAGTGCATTAAACATGTACTACTATTTATATCACAGAAGGGTGACCCAGTAACTCGCATGTCTTACACAACATGTGAGAGAGGAGAGCATTCCTACATCTCACAGGATTCCCTTTCTCGGCTGCAGGAGCCAATTAGCAGCAGGTTATATGGTCAGCTGACCCAGGCCCTGTGAGCAGCAGCTCACTCGAATGGAGATCTGGGAGGAGAGGCGGTCACGTCCGTTTCAATTCTGCTGAGACTGGGCTCCAAGGATCCGTCTGGCCTGCAACAAACTCTCACCTCCAGTCCCAACAGGCCGACTTGACAGACAGCGGACAGTGCCCTCTTTCGATGCATCACATACGCATACACACACACACACACACACACACACACACACACACACACACACAGACTCACTTACTTAAAAAAGTCTCAAAATATATACAGGATGCAGCTCGATCATATTGATTAGTATTCTGTGCAGTTTAGAAATGGCCAATTGAGGGTCAGAGGTTGAAAATAATTCTGTCAGATTTGATCCTTCAACAGTGGTTGGATGTGTTACTGATTTAGGTGTGCTACTGGCAGCAAACATATTTTTTATCATGAGTTGACTGCTGACATTCTGGAGCACGTGTTTATTCCCCTCCCTCCTGAGAGACAAGTATTTATTCCCCTCCCTCCTCACTCAAACTACAGCACTATCGGCTTAACTAGAACTGGGCCTTCAAGATCAGGCAAATAAAGATACCGACTTGAAAATAAATAAAATTGTTGTTGTTTGGTAAGTTTATGTTTACTTTTGCTTACAGACATTTGAGCTGTGATTATAAATAGAAAGAAATGTGAAAAAAAATATTATACCTGGAGGATTAACTAGATTAATGAAAACTGTAAATTCAAAGATATGTTACTGTACATACAAATTTATGTTACTGTTATGCGTTTAACCTCTTCTCTAGCACCACCGTTTTTGAACACAAGCCCGAAAATAAAATGGTTACTGTTCTTGAACCCCATTTGCCTACAGGCATAATCCTGGGGCCCTATTTTATGCCCGGCGCTAAGCGGCGGCAACCCAAACACAAGTGTTCTTGCTCATTTCAGACTGGCGCGGGTGTCATTTTAGCGCCCAGCGCTCACATTGTTTAATTGTTTGAACTTGCACCCATAGCAAGTAAACTTGGCAGGTTGGTCTTAAGATAAGGTCTGGCCAGGATACATTTTTGGCGTATTGCTATCGTGAGCCAGCAGAAAATGCTTGCAGTAAAACCACCACAAATCTGGTCTGAAGTCATGTCGCAATTGTTTTAATGTTATTTCAACTGCGCAATATTAAGATATGCGTCTACATAGGCATGTACACAACGCGCGTACACCCTCCTGTCTGTTACACACAGGAGCGCGCACAAACATGCATAAACATATCAAGATTACATTGTGAAATGGAGATTCATATTTTTCCCCAAAATAAAACATTTTCTCATCCAGAATAGACACACATTGTCCCTGGAATTGCGAGATAGTGGGCTTGTTTTAAGACATTAAGCTACCAGAAAAATGCGTTGGTCATATTTCCATAAGCAGGACAATATAAAATATGGGAAAATATGCGTAAACCTATGGGTTCCCAACCTGTCAGCTTTAGTGTATTTAGTGTCATCATTAAGGCAAAATAACGCTATTTATGCTATTAATCAATATTAGAATGCATGTAATATGAACTTCGGATGAAGCTTGAACTCAAAATGCATTGTCTGTGATTTGTCTACTGTGAGAACAGCCTAATGGAATTGATGTTTGACAATGCTTCATTGTATAATCAAACAAAATTTGTTAAACAAGCGGGCTAATTTGCGGGAAACGGGAAGTAGTTTGGTCGGCAATTACCGGGAACCCATGCCGCATGCCGGTGTTACACCCTAATGTTTAAGATAATTATTGTGTATATAAAAACATAATGATTAGTCCGAATAATATTGATGCTAATATTGATTCATATATTCTTTGCTCACATACTTTAACCTTGCGCACGAGCAGGTCTGTTTCGCCAATGCTCTTTATGCAGTCTTATTAAATCCGCCATTATATTAGCAAATCACTATGGCGCAAATGCAGGTTTCTTTTAAAGGGAATGGGAGATTACATTTTGATTGGTTTATTGCATGTTACGGCCAAGCTATAATTACAGTTTTTTTCAATCACTTTGACTCTAGTTTTAGAACCTTGATGTAATTTTTCAAAACTCTAGACACAAAACTCAAAACAGTCACCACTTGTCCAACGTTCAAAACATAGCATTTTGCATTCATATCTTTAAAGAAACCTTGCACTCACAGATTCATTGGTTCAAACAACTCATTTATCGTGAAATACCATAGGAACATTTCTTTAGATCACCCACACACAAGATACCGATAGTTTCACTGTTTAGTTGTTCGTACAATCATCAAATATTGTAGTACAAAATATGTGATACATGTTTCATAATGGTGCTACACGTAATGTCACTGTAAAAGTACCAGCAGAGAGAATACTACAGATGCAGTGGAATCATTGAACAAATCTGAAATTTATTGATGAAATACCATAATCACAACATAGGTTCCTTTTGAATGAAAGCAACAATTAGCTACAAAAAACTGCAGTGTTTCTCATCTGGCTTACAAAAAGCAAAACAAAGGATCAATTATTCATTTCCATCAACCCTGTCCTGTGGATTTGGCCACAGGTTCTCATCCACATCAACAAGGATGTTTTCATTTGTCAAACATCTTGGAAAGAACCTTCGGGCATGGCGAATCCAGGCTTGGCACTGGTCTGCTGTGATGTTGTTGCATGCATTATCCATGGCCTGGAGGAAGGTCACTTGTTGATGCGGGCGCCTGTTATTCCACCTCCATGTGGAGACAAATTTCTCAATTTGGTTGAGGAATGGAGATTATGGGGGCAAGTACACGGTGGTGAATTGTGGATGGGCCTGGAACCATGCCTGCACCAGTTGAGCATGGTGAAACCTGACTTTGTCCCACACAATTACATAGGTCACATCAACAGCTCTACAGACTAGGGTTAGCTCATCAAGGAAGGCTACAAAGAGCTCTGCATTGTATGAGCCAATACGAGGTCTGCGTCCCACCACACCATCTTCTGATATCACCGCACACATGGTTATGTTGGCCCCACATTGTCCGGGTACTTGGATGGTTGCCCGCTGACCAATGAAATTCCGACCCCTCCTTCTTGTCTTGGCCAGGTTGACGCCTGCCTCATCCATGAAAACTAATTTGTGATGGTTCTCATCAGCATCCAGGGCCATCACCCTCTATGTAAAAAGACATGTTTGAAAGAGAATTACTGATTACAGTACAATGATGGGGAATTTTCCACAAACAGGCATCATGAAACTGAACATACCTGAACATACTCAATCCTCAGTTGCTTCACCCTGTCAGCATTTCTCTCAAAAGGCAAACGGTATAGATGTTTTAAGAAAACCTGGTGCCTTTTCAGGATGCGTGTAATGGTTGGCAAACTTATGGCGTCCACATTGTTGAAAGTGTCTTCATTGTCCAGGATATGCTGTCTGATTTTGGTAAGGAGAATGTCATTTCTGGCCCACACCAAGTTGACCACAGCCCGCTCTTGTTCATCAGTCAGGAGTCTTCCTCTGCCTCCACTATTTGGTCTAGTCTCAATTCTGTAGGAAAAATTACAGGAGGAACATGCCGTCATACTGTAGAACACAGTTACATAGTCACATCACCTACTCTGTGCTACACATTGGCATGCAGCATACAGTCATTTGACAATTGAGAGTAGCCTACAGTACTGTAATGTTTACTGTGGTGCATGCTGAAAACTTACCGGTTCTCATTGCGGAAGGTTCTGATGATTGAGGCCATGGTTGATGTTCTGAGGTTTGGTTGAATCATTCTAGCTGCCTCAGTCATTGTCATACCATGATTTATGACATGGTCTACAACCATTGCTCTGATCTCATTGGATACCCTTCGCTGTTGCTGCCACTGTCTTGGTCCGTGGCCTTGTCCTCGGCCACGTTCCCCCACACCTCTCAAACGAGGCCCACGACCACCTCTCAGATGTGGTGCTTGTCCCCTTCCATTCCTTTGACCACCACGTCTTTCTCCTCTTCCTCCTCCTGCTTGACCTCTATGGTGACCACCTGCCTGCTCCATGTTACAGCAGCTTTATGTTGCTTTGGATACCGCTCATTTATACTCGTACCACAAGGTGAAATCAATCATCAGTAATGAATTGGTGTCAATGGATCTCGTTATCCTGAACCTTTCATGGTGTGAACATGGAATGTTGTTCCTCAGTTTTCATGACACTATGCTTTAAGAGTTATGCAACAGTTACTTATCATGTTTAGCAGTTTTATCAATTGATAGTTAGATCATTCTAATGAAATGAATAGACAGTCATCTAAAATGTCATGTGTGAATTGCATTTTGAAATGGTAATACTTTGATGTTAAGTTGTGTCATTTTGAACTGATGATTTTAGTTCAATGAACAAATTATCTTTGGTGTATGTGTATTGTATCCAAGCAATTGGAAAAAGTGTTAGAGTTTAGAAAAATGACATCAAGGTTCCGAAACTAGTGTCAAGCGATTGGAAAAAACTGTAATGAAAAGGTTAAATTCAGCCCATTTGAACCTTGTTCCTTACTTTGCACTAAAAATACGTGCCTTCTAACTAGCAAAAGTGGAGTTGGGCAATGCACTTGCACCATGCGTTTTAGACAGTGGCGTAACGTCGGCAGTAAAATAGGGCCTTCGGTAACCTTACCTTTATACGGATATTACTCTCAATCTGTTTCCACTTATAGTTCTTAATTATCAATCAAGCAATTTATTAACTGAATAACAAACATTGATGAATATATCAAGTTTTTGCAGTATTGCAGTGCTAGTATTTTTTTTTTGTATCATAAAATGGGTAGCACTTAAATATACGTAGGCTATGTAGCGATGGCCGGTGCGTTGGAAAAAGTGGGGATTACTTGTTTTCGTTTATTTAGCTTGAGTAGCCTAACAATCAAACAAAAATCTAAACCAATTATCTGAATAATCAAGACCAATTTGTAGCCTATAATGATTTAGAAATGATAATGAAAAAAAGACAACTTGAGATTGTTTAACAAGGATCAGGCAATAATCTGAACGCGTTAAAGAATGTAATTCATGACACCCAAATTAGTCAAAGCGATTTAAACATTAGAAAGCATAAATTCAAATTTAGCCTCTTAAGTGTATCGAACCGTTCAGAGCAACGCATTATTCAGGCTAGAAAAACTCATTTACGAAAATCTACGAAACATTGAACAGAGCCTTTAAAAGTCGAATCTTCGCATAATAACACATCATAAATGTGGATATAGACAAATGCAACACAAGTTTGATACACAAAACAATAATGCTATCTCAAAATAACTTGGTAGCCTCATAATTTACTTATTGTTCTTGGTTATTGAGTGAATCAATTATTTGATTGGCAATCAGGCAAAGTAAACGGAAACAGATTGAGAGTGATCATCCGTTAAAGGTAAGTTTACAGAAGGCCTAGTTCTACTCCCACGGTACGCCACTGGTTTTAGACCATGCGCTAAGACCGTCAAGATAGTTGGTTTTCCCTTTAATTTGTCCCCCGTCTGTACATATACAGTATATAAGTACTAAAATGGAATCCTTCCCACAGCCACAGAAATTTAAAAACAAGAATGGACTTCCTGACAGCAAACTTACATCAACAGGGCACTGCTTCCATCAGTCTCCTCATAACGATGCGTTGCAAGAAATGTTGTATTGCTTTTGTACATATTAGCCCAAAACCATGACAAAGGCATAAACAGAAAAAGACCAATCTTAAAGAAGGTTAAAGCACCCCACATTGCCTACCCCCCCCCCCCCCCCTATCCTTCTGGTGCTGTCTCACAGGAACATCTCCTATCTCTGTCTGATGCAACATCCCATCAGGAGCTTCACACCCCAGCTGCTCAGGTTACATTCATTTAGGGTGAAGTAGAAAGGTGTGATGGCAAATGGGGGTGTGTCAGGGCTGAGGTTTTTCAGCTGTTTAGACTGTGTTCCATGGACCTTTGTGTGTGTGTGTGTGTGTGTGTGTGTGTGTGTGTGTGTGGGTGGGGGGGGTGTGTGTGTGTGTGTGTGTGGGTGTGCATGCGTGTGTGCGTGCGTGTGTGGATTTGTGTGTGTGTGTGTGTGTGTGTGTGTGTGTGTGTGTTTTGTATTTCGTTTATGCTTTCAATTTGGCACAATGGAATGGAAGACTTTTTTGTTGTGCTGGGATATATTCATACTTGCATTAGCTCTCCTGTGTTGTGATATGTTCATATATACATTAGATCTTTCTTGTGTTGGGATATGCAATATGTACATTTTACAGCAGTAATTGTATACTGTAAGAGATTATTTTAACCAAGTAGTCATGACATTTAAATAAATAAAAAATAGCTTTCTTATGTGAACACCTCTCTTCTACTGTCTGCGTTTCTCTTACATTCTCCTGCTCTATCAGTACGGATTTGTTCTGGTGTTTTTTTATCATTCTGACCAAATCTTGCCTGGTCCTCAAGGTGGCATTGGGGAGGGGGGGGTTTGCTAAAACCAGGTTGGATAATGTGACACAGTCACTCCATGATTTAGGCAGCCGGTTCCCCAGGGGTCCACTCATTCTATCATTTTGAAAACCTTCAGGATGTGCGCATGCTACCCACTACATAGCAACACTGTTGAATTATTCAAACGCAGAGATTGTGAGGGGATCCCACACTGCAGTATATGTGGCATCAGGCTTCACTGTGGCCTCTAACCAGTCACAGCACATGTGTAGCACTGAATGGTAAACAGCACTGAGACACGGCGGGAGAACAAATGCACAGGAAGTGCTAAAAAGCATAAATGAGAAGGGTCTGAGGGGCGGGGCTACAAAGCCCCACCCATCTTCTTATTGCTTCCGTTGCCCTGGGCTCCACTTATATCCCTTTTCACACACAAAACCCGGGGGTTGACATGGAATATTGAGCACGGCTTCAACCAGCGTTTGACCCATTCACATTCACACAAGGCCCGGGTCCACAAGTATACTGTACTACACATCACTGCAGAACAGGGTTGACGCAGTTTGGTGTCATGAATTCAGTTTCCATCATTTATATAAAGCAGTTAATGATGCTGCAGAGGAGGCATGCAGTACGTGTACAATAAATGCACATATAGATACATGTGTATGGGCGAGTAGAAATGTAATGGGAGATGGTTTTGTTCCTGCTGCAGTAATGCTGGAGTTTGACTGACTCTGGTTCTTTTGGGAAATCTGAGAGAGAGCCAGTGGCAGCGCTGTTTAAGGCATGTGAGGTATGATATCTGCTCGCAGGCAGAGAGGTAGGGAGGAGCTCTATGGTGTGCTGTATGATCTCAAGCATTCCTGCCATTTCTGCCTGACCACAATTGAAGTACATTCAATAATACAATAATGTCTCATTATTATCACAAATGTCTTCCAGTGTGCATGATTCTGTGATATTTTAATTATCGAACAAAATCAATCAATCAATTTATCTATCTATCTATCAATAAGTCAACCTATTTGTGCCACAGAGCACCATAAAAGGCTGACGGCTACAGTTGGAGACACAGTGGAGAGAGGTGAAAAGCTTGAGCTGGGTATATTCCGGGCGGATGAACAGCTAAATGGTCGTCTTCTGACAGTGATACTGACCTACTGGGAGTTGCAGTGGTCCAAGCAGGATAGTACAAGCACCTGTGTTGAGCCTGTTTGAACAGATTACTTTGTTGCTGTGGAACAATTTGTAGGCTGGCAGACACAAATATGATGTCCTTTGTGATGGAGAGTTTGTCATAAAGTGTAAGTCTGAGGTTCTCGACAGTCTAGAACAGGGCAGCGTATCGCTGCTCTGGGTAATGGCTCAGGCTTGGAGAAGTACAGGTTTGATCAGCAGATACAGCAGGTCTGTCTTGGCTATTCTCATGCCAGCACTTGTGTTTTCAATCAACGAAAAGCACCACATGCCCACCGCAGAAATGTTACTTTTGATTGACCTGTACCTGAAAACAACGTTGGTTTATTCCTATGACAATGCTCTCAAAAGAAAACTGCATTGTACATCTTCAGCACAAAAAGAATAATTGTAAAATAATTGTATCTGTACATCTTAAGCATTTGTGCTTATTTTAGACACATATATTGGTTGTTCAAAGTCTCAGCATCACATAACTTTTAAAGACATACATGTGTTTAGCATAACATATATGGTTAGCATACATGTTGCATTCCTCTCCTATTTTAAAAACAATTACACTCAATTGTGCTCTTAAAGTATGTAATAGTATAAACTGATAAAAATCTACAGACAAAATGTGATGATAAATTTGAATCTCCTTTATGCTATTTTGTGTTTACTTTAAAGGTGAATAAAGCAAGTAAAGTAAGGAATTTAGTTAATGAATGTGTAGATCCGAATGTATTGCAGTGAATTAAGAGCTGTAGCTTGCCGATGCTAATTAAGATCACAGTCAGCTATTGACACATCTGACAATGCAGTATTCGCTGATATAGATTAGCTGTTTTACCACTTTTTTCTGCAAATGGTCACTTTATCATCACCTAAAAGTGTGATGCTCAGAGAACATTAACTGCGTTCCTGTTCCTGGAAGCGTCCCATCATCAATCAACAATTGATCATTTTCTGATCTCAACCTTTCTTTTTTGTATTTTTGCCACATTTACTGTGGTGATATATTCACCATTCAGACACACACACACACACACACGCATAAACGTGCACACACACACACACACACAGAAATATGTGACGTGGTGACCTCAAATCAAATGTTGCGATGTCCTGAAATACCATCCTGCTCAGGTACAACCTCACTACTTTTAAAAGTGGCCTCTGGTTTTGTCCGTTGATCTTTTTCGAGTATGCAATAAATGAATACTTCTCGTGTGCCATTCTGCAGGGTTTCCAGCATGCGCAGTCCGCTAACCGAGACACCGTGGCGACTCGTCTCCATCTTTAGCCGGGGTTACCATGACGACGCATGACACTTAAAATGTTTTTTTCACTGTGTCATTCAGGCACACTGGAGCTTGTAGCCTGGTGAATCTGCAGCGCTTGGCATGCTGGGTACTTGCAGCTACAAGATGTTGCTTGCTGAAATGTCCTTAGCTGGCTACCTGTCTGCGCCTGTCTTCTGCCTCGCTCACACTTCACTGTGTCAGATGTAATGCTTTTATTCTGATTCCATTATGTGTCACTGATGAAAATGATGTTTCATTAATGGCAGACGTGATGATCTGCTGAATTAAAGCCTTAGCAGGGGCAGAGGAGTCCTCTAGGCAGGATACGGACAGCAGCCAGGAAGAACCAGCTCTAGAAACGGCTTATATTATTGCTTGTTGTTGGAAAGGCACACGATTAGTATGTGTACTATTTTAATTAACATTTTATACACCGTAAGACCAGCCATGGGTGATTTTTTGCGACTGACAGTGATGATCAAGATGGTATTGACATGCCGAGAAGGAAGCCAGAGTAATTGCAATCCTCAGTTAGCACCTGTTAAATACAAATGGCCATCATCAGGCCCAGTATATTTTGGCACAAGTATATGTTGACCTTTTTTTCTAACATTATGTAAATGAATTTGGCTTTATTGGGGTCAATTTTTTAAATATTGAGCAGAGATATTTTTAAATATTGAACCTCTTCCATTTGGGTGTAAATAATTCACCCATGTGAGCTGTCCGTGGTGCTGATCCCTCCGATGAGTTAATTATACGCCATATCTATGACTTTTAAATAGTGTAGAAATTCAAAGCTAGTCTTATTATCAGCATGATATTATTGACACCAATAGTAATAACGACTACCAGTAGTGTCATAGCTGCGTGCAGCGTAATAGGGGTATCAGTAGAACTAGCACAGTTCTGCGATTTACTTTTCTCTATTGTTCAACATTCTAATCTAATCTAATCTAACAATGAATGTGTTTGTGTGTGTCTGTGCGCCTATAGTTCAACTACATTGTGAAAGTTGTTTGTAAATTATTGCAATCTAATACATGGGCTATCCTACTGTCCCGCGCAAGTAACCGAGCCGTCTTTTCTCCTTTAAATGTGTCTTCGCACTTAGCCCTCAAAACAGTGCTCTGCATCACTGCTCATGGGGTTGCTAAGCAACTAGGCAGCACATAGATCCCTGCTGAAATCCTCATCTTCTATATAAAAACATCTTTTATCTGTCGGTTTTTTTTTTTTTTGTTTGCGCATATGATCATGTAAATAGAACGAAATTCAGTGCAATACCACAGTATTAACATACACGATGTACAGACCGACATACATTAGAAAAATATTTATAAACGTTGATGTTTAGCCTAGGTGTTTACACAAACAGGTATAAATATGTATGACAAGAAAATGTATGTTGCAGTGTGTTTATGTGTGCTCGTTCACTATATATATATATATATATATATATATATATATATATAGAGAGAGAGAGAGAGAGAGAGAGAGACACACACACACACACAAGCACACACACACACACACACACACACACAGCTTGGTGTACCCAGTGGCATCTGAGATGGTCACAACGTGGCAGAAATGCATAAAAATGCACCGGAATACATTCACAGCATTCTAATAGGTTGCAGGAGGAATTGACTCGTCTTTTCTCTTCATTCCTTCGTGATTCAGCGCGTGGACAGGGTGTTGCTTTCTCCTTGGTTAGCTTTCAGATTTTTTTGGATCAACATTAGTATTTTATTCAACGCATTTCAACAAAAGTGTAGTTTTGTTACTTTTAATCCTAATGTTGTTTGGTAGGAGTACAATTTCCATCAATTTCATTTTCTCAGAGGTCTTATTTTAAACGTACTGTCTCGTTATTTGTGCACTATCGCATATTGGCGACAATGGAACTTGCTAAAGCGTTCAATGGAGAAATAAGGCGTTGAGCGTCTGGAGAGACACTATCCTCCATTCAGTTAGCGCCTTGGATATGAACTCTAATGTAATTGTGATAAACTGAACTATTTACGGAGTGCTATACGTTTTTGGTTTCATTTTTTGGCCAAAGGGTTAATCTAACCTGCTCTGACGTCTGCTTCTGAAATTGTCCATTGCATTTTTTGATTTTTTTTTTTCAATGTGCAATTTTTTCTCTTAGTTGACTTTACGTTGAGAGGCGCACATCTACATCATCATCAGCAATAACAAGGGAATGCAGATCTCTCTTTTTTATACCCACCGCACCCCCTCCCCCCCAATCCCCTAACGTTTACATCTGAAAAAAAAAATCCTTAAACACAACACACATTGAGGAGCAATCCCCACGCAGGAGCTTCATTGGAGCCATGACTCTTCGGCAGATTTGGACCGGGAAATTGCAGCAACCAGTATAGCCTAAGAAGACGCTGCTTCCTTTTTATTTTTTGTCTTCTTTTTATTTTATTTTTTTCGATCTTTTTTGTATTTTTATTTTTTTAACTTACTGGCACTTCTAAAAAGTCTTGTTATTTTGAGCAAGATGTCTGATCTTCTGGTGTTGGTTGAGGGGGTCTGTGACCTGCACGGATTCCCTTAGTTGGGAAAGAGCTGGGACAAATTACGAGCTTTATACATATATATTTTTCTAAAAAACATTTATATATGTATATTTGCCAACTGTTATATTCCGGCTTGTGGTTTGGTTGTTCATTTTATTTTAGTTCTCCAACGGCTTTTATTTTGGGATCACAGGCGGTTGGATTACTGAGACTGTATACAAGGATTTGTGGAAATGTTGGGTCTTCAAGAAGATAAATTATGTGGAATTTTCTCTGCTTTGGTGGCTTTGTCCTTTGTCTGCTTTGCTCAGAGGTAAGAAAAAATAACTAAACTATATTTCAATAAAATAACGAGAACACAGACAGTTATCGCATATGAACGCTCAAATTACAAAAAAAACATGGACATGTTAATTATGGAAAGACGAACACACTATGACCTTATCCACATATGTACTTTTGTGAGAGTAGGTTACCACTCAATGTGATTGTATGTGTCTATGTGTGCGCCTATGTGAGTGTACGTACGTGCGTGTGTTGCTTAATAAATGCATACACTTACATCAAAAAATACAAAATCTCGTACTAATAAGATGTACAGAGACCAGTAATTGAAAATGCAATGTTGTATCATGAGTATCACACAGTGAATTGCAAACATTTTAATTAGTCATAATATGGCTATGGCTATTGCTTGACGTGTGATTAAGATAGAGGTGGGAGACATGAAATGAATCCTACATGCCAGTCTGCATTTAGAATGTTCTGCAATCGAAAATGATTTCAAATTTATTTTACATAATTATTTGAATGAACAAAATCAGATTATTGTTGGGCTTTATTAACCCATCACTTCTCATTTTCAGTTTATTATACATTCACAGTAAATTAACCACAAACGCTGGTCGGGAATGGCATCGTTACTCTACGGAAAAGATGAAATAGCATGGCAATTAAAATGCTACAAAATACACGTCATGTTTGTATAATTCTCCAGATGAATTCTCTTGACTTGACGGAATGCTTCAATATCTTTCTTGCAATGCTCTAGCATCATATTCAATGTGGCGTATGTCCTGTATGGCACCTGTGAACGCCGAAGGACCAGACAATAAATTAACCAACGACAAAAGATATTATTCCCACAACCAGTTTTTATTAATTTATTGTGAATTGTGAAATAAAAAATGGAAACATCAGCAGGTGGGCCACGGGTTTTAGCACTGGTGTCACAATATCTCATTCCATGATCATTTGTATTTACCAAACAATACCAGATCCTTCCAATAATCAAACGGCGGTGGCCCTAAACTAAGAATGTCTTCCATTTTGACGTTTGGTTTTCCGATTCCATTGCAGAAGGCATGACAGCCGATTAAAATAACCGACTTGAGCCTTTCTTATCCCTATCTTAGTGCAATGTTAACTTCATGAGAATAGAACCAGAAAAATATACCGGAATATGGCACATTGTATATTATTGTAGACTGTTATGGCAGTTAATATGTAATGCTGTCATAGCGTTGCAGTAACATTGTAGCTATGCTATATCATCGCTAGGCTACAAGACCAAAGAAAGCTTGTGAGCACACACTGTGTGTTAGATGAGATGCTAATCACAAATGCATTGAAGTAGACTGTGGGAAGCGATTAAGATGCATTCTGTTTGTTATTGCTTCAGAGACTTGGGGACATGTTTTCGTGTTTACTTTACCCAGACGGTTCTGACATGGAAACCAAAAACCTGACATTTTAAAACAAGAAATAAACATGCAATAAATGTGTAATTCAACATGCATGTTTGTGTGCGAACACAATAATGGATCGATGTTACAACAATATCAGCCCCCCCCCCAAAAAAAAAGTACCTCATATTTAATGTAATTCCACATATTTTCACATTTTCTCACTGAATATTTTTTGTCTATATTGATGTGATGTATGGCGTTTTGTTTGAACTGAATACATATGTACACTTTTTTCCTCTATAGCACCTCCGGAACCAGCGGAATATCTCTGGCCAAAAAGACAGTGGACAAACTGCTGAAGGGGTACGACATCCGCCTGCGGCCTGATTTCGGAGGTACGTGTGTCCTGCTGAAGCTCGTGTTAGGAGCAATGTGATGATGAAGGCTTTGGCCTACTGATGAGCTGCACGGCTGCGAGAACTGCTCTTGATTTCTGAGGGTGGTGCGATGTTCGTTTGCAACCTATGAGCATGGGCTTTTGAGGCTTGTTCTACAACTTTATCGACATGGAGGACATGCGTCGGAAACGGGAGCTGGGGCACGGACGTCGGTATCAGAGCCGATGTGCATTCTGAGCCAGAATGTCTTGAGTTGAAATGCGCTGTCTTCAGTTGTGACAGGTGATGGAAACATTGTTGATATGGGCGATAGAGGTGGTTGACACCCAACAGGATATTAGTACAAGCCAATGAATCATGCAAAGTCAAGCATACATGTCGTCTTTAAACAGTCTTCTACATTATAGACATTTAGCAGACTTCTAGGCAGCTAAATGACCATGACAAGAAGGATATAGGTAAATTAACTGTAAATGTTCATTATAATTATTATTTACTAAGCAGGTAGTCGTAGTCAGGACAACTTGTGCACAGCTTACGTACATACATTTGTATATGTGTATGTGCATTTGCACATTCAGGTTGTACATTTGTACTGTCTATTCATACACCTGGATATTTCAGTAATGGAGTACTGATTATTGTATGCTCTGGGGTAGTCCAAATGTAGCATTCCATAGAAGAGTCTATGTGTGACAGTTACCATTGAAGATTTTAATCAAAGCCCACTTGGATCCAGCTTGTTTTATGCGATCAGACTGCATCTGTCTGTCTATTTGTCTGATATCTGCCATTCCCAAATCCCACACAGTTAGAGGACAGATAAAATAAAATAATAAAATATAATAAAAACCGATCAAAGCCCAGGGCTCTCAAACATTCCAGTGATGTTTGATGCTTACTGATGTACCATGAGAAAATCACGGACATCCATGGCCTCCCCTACTTGGAGAGAATGTTTTATTTTTTTTGCGGGGGGGGGGGGGGGGTGCACATAATAAAGTAAACACAATCATACTAATATTGTAATATCCCCAAGTTTGCTCAGTTTGGGATAAGTGTTCATCATGGACTCTACCATTTATGGCAAAGAAGACAGGAAACGTCCAAACGAGTCACTAAGGTCAAGCGCATCGTTTGGCTCAACCAGTTTATTATGCTTTGCAATCGCTTTGAAGCGTATCCATGGCGACGCAAAATTCACAGTAGCATATATTATCCACTCGCGTATCCGTCATCATACATATATTTCAAAGTAGGGAGACATGGAGCTGTTTTTTATGCATGGACACCTGCACGGCGAATGTAATTTCTGCATTTTTGCAGATGATAATATATATATAAGAATATATTAGCTTAGTCACGCTGTTTGAATAGCTCTCATTTTGTGCATTCACTTATATTTTCTTAGAAGAAACAGCCCAGGATCGGCTATAAAAACTAGGAAAACAGCAGATGCCCCCCCCCCCAAAATGAGGGTATTCATTTTTCTCATTTTGCTTTATTAAAAATTTTCTTCTCTTTCTCTAATTTGGTAACATCTATCTTCAATGTTATTCATTACTTTCTTTTTAAAATCGTTAATCTACCTTTATGAATTTGTTTCCACTGCACACTGTATTAAGCGCATTAGAAAAAAAAAACTTTTGACTCTGCAGTGTGCAGCACTGGAAAGTTGCTGGGGGACCGCGGCGGTTTCTAGAGCTGCGCCTGGCCCAAGCCGCTAGTCTATCACATCTTGATAATTCCATCATCAGTCAGCCGTGCCTTTCCTGACACATCTGCTGACCAACCTGGTCCCAGAGTGCAGCGCATTTTAATTGGGCTTCGCGTTGAAGCTGACCGTCGCTAACAGCCAGAAAATGCTGAATCCGGCCCCGCCCGCCACAGCAGAGAAGGGGACCCCTAATGAAAGCAGGGTTCCCAGGCTGCCGCGGGGGAAAGCCGCAGGGTGTGTGGGAGCGGCGCGCAGGAAATGCCACAATCCCGGGATGAAAGCCCGGGCCGCTCTTCCGTTCCACAGCGCAGTCCTTCTCCGATTGATATGAGCGCCAAACTGGAACCCTGACAGGTAAAGCAGAGCTGCACGCTCGCAGAGTGAAACCATCGCAAAAACAACGGAATTCACCCAAACGACCACGTGTGTGTGTGTGTGGGGGGGACGCAGAAATGCAGTGGATCTTTATGTTTGTCCAGAAGTGGCATAGTTTTGGACCGGGTTTTTCTTGATTTTAGCCCGTGCATTGATGTGCCTGAAATGCTGGTTTGGCGGGTAAACGTGGTCATAGCGCTGCGAGCCTCGTCTGACTTCAGACACCCCCCCGCCCTCCTTTCAGCCTTTTTCTTTACTGTTGTGTTCATCTTGTATTCAGTGCAGTGCTCTCCACTTTCCCTCACGTTTGCTCCATATTTTATTGGCTTTGCAGCTGTTCAGCAAATAGCCCGTGGATGTAGCATACCATCTGACTGAAAATGAACCCGCGCCAAGCACAAACTAACTCGCCAGGGAACATGGTGCATACTAAATATACAGCAAATATGAATATACTAATAGTTATACCGTTTATAATAATGTATGTTTATCGCAATTCTTTTTATCCAACTTCTTCTGGGTCTAAGTGCAAATGAACTTATCGCACATTCACTGCTGTGTGCATGGATGTGTTAATTCCAAATGCATGTAGAGTGCAAATATGAGAGTATTGCTGCGGAAGCCATTCAGAGAGGGTTTTTTTAAGTTTCAAATTAAAATAATTATTCAAGTTAAATGGCCTCTTTCAAAGAGGATATACAGCAGCTGAGTCCAACATATAACAGCTGAAGTAAAAAAGGTTTAAGTGTGATTGTAGAAAATGAGTTACTACGCACATTTTACTGTCATAATGTTGTTCTTGAGTTTTTATATTGACCCTCAGTTCCTGAAAAGGAAACTTTGACCAACCAAAGCTCCAAATATATTGCTACTAATTGTGGCAGTGAACTAATCGTGTTCTGGTCTTCGACTTCTTACATGAACTTTTTAAATGGATTTCTTATTAATTGTGATTCAGCATTAGCAAATGCAATGTAATTATGACTCTTGCCCAAACCAAGGAGCTTGTTATTCATGATTAGAAGTTGCAGTAGATTTCCAGGTGTTCCAGCTTTAAAGAGAGAGTTCAATTTCTGGGGTTTTCTATGTTATTTCACTTTTAGCCAATATTTTGCATTGGTTCAGACAGTATTTTGTATGCGATGAAGGGCATTGTAGGTATTTGCAGAAGTTTCTCACAACATGCCAGCTCTACAATGGCAGGCATAGGGACATTCTGGGGATTGTTATCTAAAGAAGAAAAATACTCTTCAAGTAACTCCAATGAACCTTGCACAGTGACACACTGTCTCCAGAGGTTGTTTGTGTGTGTATTACCAGGTCACTCTACAAATAAATTATGTTTAATATTATTTTTGGTTGGAGCGATTTCCTTTGGTAAATTGAACCCACGGCCACTGTTCTCAAAAAAATACGTAAACAATGGCAATTATGTTTATAAATATGAATAAACACTATAAACTAAGCTTTTGTAAACATAACATCGGTGTACAAGCTGTTTTGGAGTTACTTGAAATGTATTTTCTTGCTGTAGACCGTAAATACATATATATATATATATATATATATATATACACCTATACTTGTCATTATGAGGTTTCAGTTCTTCAGAAACTTATCTAAACATCTAAAATATTCTTTAAAACTGTGGAAGCCAATCGAAAACAAACAAAACACGATAAAACTGAAATTATATATATTTTTAAAAGCCAGAAGGTGAAGTATCCCTATAATGTACCTTCATTTATTTCCTAAAATGGAGGGTGATGAGTGGGGCAGTTCCCTGCACAGGTTCCTTGCTAATGGAAAACACAAATACGGCTGTGAGTTAGACACTGAAGTCATGACAATAAGATTGCAGGTAATTTGGTTTTGAATAATTACTTCCTCAGTAGCTGAGGTGGTTGACAGACGGTAGTTTGTTGTTGTTCAATAGGTTGCTTTGGAGCACATCCGTCAGTAACGGATAGCAAAGTGTGCTTGTGGGCAGCATCCAATCCACACCTCTGACACGCAGTGATTTAGAATTAATTTCTGGCTCAAAAAAAATTCTAACTAATAATGCTGGTTGGCTCAGCCTATTTTTTAATTTAAAATTTTTTAAATATTTATTCTTGTAATACCGGTATGTATATCTGGATGCTGTCCTGAAGCTCATTGTATATTTTAATAATTTTCCCACCCCATAAATGTCAGAATCATCTCTTGTCTCACTGATACTGTAACCTAAATTAATTCTCTTCTATAAAGGTTTTATTTACAACACCAATAATCGGGTCAGCTTTCAAGACCTCAATTTTATGGTATATTGGTTCCTCATTTTATACAAACACTTTCAGCAAAGACGGCTCCATGTTTCCTGGCACTTTGAATGGTCTTGTGTTAAGAATCCTGTTCACGTCCAAACCATAAAAAACGAACTGAAAGTTTAATTAACGAAATGGAACGGAATAGTGGTTGCCTAGATACGGGGCATGTCACACCCGCGGCCATGATTCATAACGACTTCATGTGGCAAGAATTTATTTTTCTAACTCTTATTTTTGTGGTTATTTTCATTCAAAATGGGTTGGTGAAAAATATTTGGTGTGATTTTTAGCAGTAAGGAATCGCTGTGCTTGAATTCGGTTTAATTTCAACGTGCAAAGTTGCCTGAAACCCACTGCTGCTGCAGGGAGTTCACAGTGATCTGTCAAACTCCATTCTCCCGAAACATCCTCACACAGACACACGCACACACACAGACACACACACACATGTATGAAGGTACGCAGGCACGCACACACACACACACACCAAGAGTGCTGCCACACACAGATAGAAATCTGAAGTGCACCTCCCAGACAACCAGTTTCTCACATTATTGTTATCTGTACTGCCTACATGTTTTTAGTTTTTTTGGTTTGGGAACAGAAATACACATTCTTACTGGGAACTCCATGTACAGTGGTGCCTCATTTAAATTCAATTAAATGACTCCATCAAAAATTGTGTTTATCGTTTCAATGCAAAGGTTGAATGGTCAGAAAAGCTGAACATTGACTTTAAGGGAAAAAACAGGGGACATGCTAATGTTATTGCTGCCCTTCTGCAAATACAGATGGTTTTGTTATGGCAAGTGGGTTTATATATATATATATATATGGATAAAGTTTTTGCCCATCAATCTACACTCAATAACCCATAATGACAAAGTGAAAACGTGTTTTTAGAAATTTTTGCAACTGTATTAAAAATCAAAAACTAAAATTTCTCAAGTGCATAAGTATTCATACCCTTTGCTTTAATGTATTTTTAAAGTATCATATTTAATATTTGGTTGCATATCCTTTGCATGCTGTTACTTCCTGAAGTCTGTGACCCATCAATATCAAAAGACTCTCAATATCTTAAAAACACGTTTTCACTGTATCATTATGGGTTATTGAGTGTAGATTGATAGACACAAATGGAAATTTTATCAATTTAAACTTAAATCTACAACACAATAAAGTGTGCAAAAAGTGAAGGGGTATGAACACTTTCTAGCACCACTGTACATACAGTTCCCTCCAAAATTATTGGCACCCCTGGTAAAGATGAGTATAAAGGGTTATAAAAAATTGACCGTTTGGTGAATTAGCTTAATCTCACACTGAAAAAATGAGAAAAATCCAATCTTTAATTGCAGTAAATTTAAAGAATGTAAGAAAAATTCCCTCATCAAAAACGTATTCTTTTTAAGAAAACCATGTGGGCCACAATTGGCACCTCTAGAAATTATTATAAACAAAATGTAACGTAAGGTTTTCATTTATATTTTACTTTTTAAAGTTTATCAGAGTGTTTAGGAACTTTCAAGCAGTAATCCGTGACTTCCTGTTTCACTGGGGTATAAATATGAGGTGACACAAAGGCCATATTCCGTTATTCAGACATGAACATGGGAAAGATAAGAGAACACACAAATGAAATGAGGGAAAAGTGTGTTGAGCTTCATAAGTCAGGGAATGGCTATATAAAAATAGCTACTCACCTGAAAATGCCCATATCTACTGTTAGGGCAATACTTAAAAAGTTCAAAGCAACTGGAACTGTTACAAACTTGCCTGGAAGAGGACCCAAGTTTATTTTGCCCCCACGCACAGTGAGGAGGATGGTAAGAGAGGCAAAAAAATCCCCAAGGATCACTGTTTGAGAATTACAGAGGATATTCTTGGGGTCATCAAGTCTCCAAAACTACCATTAGATGTCATATCCATGCCAACAAATTATTTGGAAGGCATGCCAGAAAAAAAGCATTTCAGAACAAATGTAAGCACCTGGAGTTTGTTAAATGCTACTGTAACTTTGACTGGAACTATGGTTCTATGGTCAGATGACAACCAACCAACACTCAAGGTGGGTTTGGCGTAAGAAGAAGAATGGCTATACCGAAAATAACCTGATCCCCACTGTTAAGTATGGTGGAGGTTCCGTGATGTTGTGGGGCTGTTTTTCCTCCAAAGGCCCTGGGAACATTGTTAGGGTACATGGCATCATTAACTAACATCATTAATGAAATACCAGAAAATTTTGGAATCTGGTTGCCTCTGCCAGGAAACTAAAACTGGGTCGTCGTTGGATCTTCCAGCAGGACAATGATCCAAAACATACGTCCAAATCAACACAAAACACAATATCAAGTTAACTGAACACAATATCAAGTTTCTGCCACGGCCATCTCAGTCCCCGGACCTAAACCCCATTTAAAACCTGTGGGCTGAACTGAAGAGGAGAGTGCACAAGAGAGGACCTAGGACTCTGGATGATCTGGAGAGATTCTGTAAAGAGGAATGGTCTCAGATTCCTTGCTTTGTATTCTCCAGCCTTATTAGATGTTACGGGAAGACTCAGTGCTGTTTTATTGGCAAAGGGAGGTTGTACAAAGTATTAAATGCAGGGGTGCCAATAATTGTGGCACGTGGTTTAAAAAATATATATTATTTATTAATGAGGGATTTTTTTTTTCCAGAATAAATTTACTTCAATTAAAAGTTGTATTTTTCAAATTTTTTCAGTGTGAGATTAAGCTAATTCACCAAACCGTAAATTTTTTATAACCCTTTTTACTCATCTTTACCAGGGGTGCCAATAATTTCGGAGGGCACTGTATATGTATAATAGTATATATATATATAGTATGTATTCTAGAGGGGCAATGAGCAATGGTTTTCCTGCCTGTGTGGACAGGTGGCCTTGGGGGATGCTAAAGTGGATGCTGCTGAAATGCCAGATTTTAACCTTGAGGTATTTATTGGGATATTACCACAGTCATTATTCATATCTTATCACTATTACTCAGAGATTGTTTTTAGATTACACCTCAGTGTAGCACTTTATAGGAAGGACAAGACTACTACTACCCACAAACACACAAGCACACACACACACACACACACACACACACACACACACACACACACAGATACAGTGTATACTGTACATAAAGATGCTGCAGTACTCTTATAATGCTACCATATCCAGTCGGGGCATTTTGGTGTGTGGCATGGTGAGGGAGATTTTCTGTAAGTGTGCTTGTGTGTGTTTACGTGTATGCACGTGATTGTGTGAATGGCTTCTTCAGCACGGAAGCATCATGCCAAAAAGAGGGTGGTGAGGTGGTCATATCAGTCAATACCAGATTAATAATTAAGGCAATGGTCAGAGAGCAGAGCCACGGGAGATTCCTGTGGAATTACACCACAAACTGAAAGCCGCTAATTACATTATCTTTGAGGAGCTCGCCATTTGCTGCAGCTGTAAGTAGCCTCTATGGACTGCAGAAAATGTCATAAAAACCAGTGGCCTGCAAATTTTATCACTAAGTGTTTCTTTTTTTTTCCTGTTATGTTATCTGCATTTCCTACAACTTGCCATTGGCAGTGTTTTGAAAGCTTTGTTAAATGAATTGTAAGCAAATTCTTTTTTTAATTTTTTATTGTAAAGGCATTTCTGCTGTTTTGATCACACCATTTTGTCCCTTGAACACCCCATGTCAGGTTTTTTATCGTCACAGCCTTCCTGAATATTGCACTGGACATTATTCATATGCAAAATACTAGATTTACAAGAAATAAATCCAGTCTTTCATGTTCAGTTTGGAAATAAAAACATTTGTTTTCTATGGCTTCTGTTAAGAAAATCTTCTTAGAGTTTTGTTTGGCCATTGAAATGTAATGAATGCACATTCTGTTTGGTTACTGCTGTGATTGACCTTATTCTCATCAATATGGTTGAGTGAAAGTGGTCAATGGCCTAGTTTATTGTGCTCGCTTTGTTTTAAAAATCCTGCGTGTGCTGCAAATATAGAGAGCTGTCAGTAAATGAAAGCAGGGCTGAATTAAAAACTTGAACAAGTGGCGACCGTACTGACCTGATTTATCAGGTCATTTACATCACACAACCTATATGTTACCCAAATGGTCGGCTCATGGCGGAGTTGTGTTGCCCGGGGGTAGCAGAGCTTGTTAGAGATGTGATTTAACACAACCCCCCCCCCCCCCTCCCTCCCATTATGGACAGGCAGGACCGTTGCACAACTGACTGCAGCTGGAAATCTGAGCGTGTGTAATTTATTGTGTCACCAAACCCCTCAAGAGCACAAAACACTGCTCCCCAAATTTAAAAGTGAATCCTGGGAAACTGAGCAAAAAGAGGAGAACCGTGAAAAGCAGCCAAATGACATCATGCCTAACAAAACCTCGACATATTCAGTGCATCTCAGCAGGGCTCCAGCATTACAAACAATTACAAAGCCTTGGTCTCCTTGGTAACGGCTTCAGGTTTTCCTCCGTTCGGTGGATAAGGTGTGCCTTGCACACAAGAAACCGTCATTTCTCGCAGGAGAGTTTGTTCTGGTGAAATTTGAATGAGATTAACCTTAAATGTATTGAATCATAGATCTACGTAATCTGTAGCTTTTTGAAATGGAATCTGAAATGCATTTTATTACCTTTTTAAGCAATCAAATTGTACTCCATCATTAGCCCTCCTACACATTCTGATAACTGGGCACTGTAGTAGCCATTTTGTTTGGCATCTGGGGGTAACGGCATAGCTGCTGAACCTCAGAAAGAAAGGTGTTTACTGGATAGTCTGTTCACTTTGCCTGTTTTCGTTTTCCAAAGAGTGCGTGGAGAGGGAATGCAATGTTGAATAGCTGTACAGCGCTGATTTGTTTTGTGTGTGGAACTTTTTTCTTGCGCGTTAATCTATTTTTTTCTTGACCAGTCTTCGTCAACTTTTCAGAGTACTGAGGAACATAAAGATCAGGCTGTGAGCTGCTTATTTGTTCTTTATGGGTCCTCTTAGTATTGGGGGAGGGGAGTGGTTGGCAGTGGACCGAATAGCTGCCACTGTCATTGATTTGGCCAGGGAAATAGGAGTCATGAGTCACCAGTGTGCCACGGAGCTTGGACGCTACCAAGGGGAATAGGGTGTAATGATCTTGCACGAAAGCCATGAAACAAAAGGAAGCCACAGCACCCTAGCCTCCCCTTGGAGATCACTTTTAAATCTAGCTGTCATCACTGCTGAAATGGATTTTATGGTCCCAGATTCCACCGTTAGCAAAGCTTGACGTAGGGCCGACATATCGCTTGTGTCTTGTGAGCATGGTCCTCTCTCTCAGCCATGCTAAGCTTGTTTTCATGCCTCTAATACTGTCCTCTGTGCTGCATGCTGCGATACTCCTCATCTCCTCATCTGGTCATGTCGGGGGGCGGGGGCTCCGTTCAAACTCTGCGATCCAAAGGCGGATTCTGAAGAACAGTGCTAACGTGCTTTCATGGAAGTGTGAGGGGAGAACAGTGCTAACGTGCTTTCATTACATTACATTACATTATAGGCATTTAGCAGACGCTCTTATCCAGAGCGACTTACACAGCATTTTTGCATTTATACATAGTATCCATTTACAGCTGGATATATACTGAAGCAATTCAGGTGAAGTACCTTGCTCAGGGGTACAACGGCAGTGTCCTACGTGGGATTCGAACCTGCGACCTTTCGGTTACAAACCCAGTTCCTTAACCACTGTACTACACTGCCGCCCCTCATGGAGGTGTGAGGGGAGAACAGTGCTAACGTGCTTTCATGGAAGTGTGAGGGGAGAACCGTGCTAACGTGCTTTCATGGAAGTGTGAGGGGAGAACAGTGCTAACGTGCTTTCATGGAAGTGTGAGGGGAGAACCGTGCTAACGTGCTTTCATGGAAGTGTGAGGGGAGAACCGTGCTAACGTGCTTTCATGGAAGTGTGAGGGGAGAACCGTGCTAACGTGCTTTCATGGAAGTGTGAGGGGAGACCCGTGCTAACGTGCTTTCATGGAAGTGTGAGGGGAGAACCGTGCTAACGTGCTTTCATGGAAGTGTGAGGGGAGAACAGTGCTAACATGCTTTCATGGAAGTGTGAGGGGAGAACATTGCTAACATGCTTTCATGGAAGTGTGAGGGGAGAACAGTGCTAACGTGCTTTCAAGTGTGAGTGAATACTGCTCTTTTCTTCCAGTCCTAAAATAGAGCACTCTATATGTACATGCTGTAAGTTCAAGGTAACTTCCAAGTTGAAGGGTCAGGAAGGTAGATGAGGTAAGCGGGACACAGTTATAGGCGTCCTTTGAGGTCAAGTGTGCATAGACGCCTGTAATTAGCTCTGCAGTGTTCGCCACCTGCTCTTAAACTTTCTGTGACGCATTTAAGAGCAAACGTGGCTCGCTGCCAGATCACCACTCAGCCATAAGACGACCTCTTACGGTCTCACCCACCAACAGAAAATCCGATGGGGTCTTCCACAAATCACACTCCCATTAACGGCAAATTAATCACATCTCTGTTCTTTATTCTGTCCAGGTCCATATGGATGAAAATGCATAATCACTGCAGATCACATAATTGAGCAAACAAAGACATGACTTCTGGTTCAAACATAAGTCTGGTTATACATTTTCAAATGTATTGTTTTGTTCTACGAAATCAGAAAAAAAGATAACAGAAAAAAAGCCAAAAACCTTACATATGCAAAGCAAATAATATCTTTCACATATGTAAAAAACACATTACAGCTAAACCCATTCACAACTCACAGAAACATTACATTGTAAAACATTACAACAATTCTGAGAAAAAGATACAACCCATATGAACGCATATTTCACGAGTTACACTTGCACTTTGAATCTGTGGCCGGAAAAGCACTAGAAATGAAGCTGTTTTTTTTTGCATTGTGTATTGATTCTCACATCAAAATACAATTTGAAATGATGATGATGATATTATTATTATTTTATCTCACAATAATGAAACCATTTCAAACGATATGTGTAAATGAGAATCCATTGAAAAGATTTTTATTATTAATGAAGAGACGACGTGACAGTTATTATTTAATTAATTCACATTTTGTACTTTTTTTGCTGAAACAAATGTACATTACAGAGAACTGAACAGTGGTCCATCATTTAAAGATCACCGAAACGTGTATGTTAAACCCTTTAAAGATATTCTATATTGAATCATAAATTGTACAATATGGTTTTTCCACCAAAAAATCTCACTGAGAATGGCAGAATTTATGAATATGCAAATTAGCAACAGGCCCATTCCCACACGGACCCCACCCATCACTCTTTCCCAATGACGGCAACAAGAGGCAACATTGGGGAAATAACGTTACAGGCCTACATGTTTGAGCTGCCTGTTCAGCATAATCAGAGACTCGTTGATGAATCTGTATGGTAAGTTTAGTTCTCAATTTGCATTTACTGATATCATTTGTTATCAGCTTGCAACTGACAACTAACATTGTTGTAGCTAGCTAGGTAGTAAGGTAGCATTGGTCATAGGTAGATGGGTTTCAATATCTGAGCCGCGAGCGATAACAATATTTTTTCTAAGGTATTGATAGTGGGGTCGATTTACTAAGTTCCCAAAGAAGGGGTGCTATTTTGCGGTTGCAGCCAAAGTATTTGCATGTGTTATCATTTCACACTTTGTAGGTGATCAACTAATGCTTCGTTCTCACAGCGAGTAACTTAGTCACCCAGTTGGGCAACTGAGTGACAAAAATCGGCCAATAAATGTTGCCCGCAGTTTAACTTTTTGCGGCCATCGCCAGGAAACAGCCAATCAGAGATCCGCACTTTCTATTTCTCCAACCGATATGATACCATTGTGTGAATAATTGTTCCACCCTGCTTCACTCATTGCAGCAATGGAAGATCAGTTAATAATGCCAAGCTCCAAGCTTGCCCTGTCCTGTTCAACCTTAAACCTTTATACACTACTAGAGATACTAGAGACACGACTATCTATCTATATATCTATCTAGGGAGATAAATATCTAGCTAGAACAAGTGCCATTATCAGTGCCATGACATAACTATAAAAAATAGGCTATATGGCAAATATGTTTTTGATATATTGTGTATTGATGTTCTTTCTCTTCACCAAAAATTTGTAGCTGCCTACATAATGTGACTTAGAGAACTTGCTGAAGTGCAAACCCGAAATAAGCAAACTTTTTTTTAAAGGTTGCTCTTTTTAAAAAAAAGACGGTTTATATATTTAGAAAACCACAGTTTTTTTAAAAAATAAAACGTCTCTTTTTTTAATAAAATGTAATCGTTTTAAATGAGCTACTGTCTTTTTTTAAAATATGCATTATAGATTTAGGAAGCCACTGTCTTTTTAAATAAAGCTTCTCTATTTCAAAATACGTCTTTTTTATTTCAAAATACATCTTCACAATTTCAAAATACATCGTCTTCTTTTTAGAGGGAAAATGCTAAGGGCTAAAGCTAGCCTTTGCACATGTGCAAAGCACTGTGGGTCAAGCTGTCATGATCAGATTGCCACTGTAACTAATGCATAGCTAAACGCATGTCTCTGTGGTCTGTTCAGAGTCACAGATTCGTAGAGGTTCTTTACACATTTAGATACCTTCGCTTTTCTTACCAACTCGTAGCCTACGTTTAAAAGTATGCAATTGTAGGCTACTGGTGTTAGCCTACTCAAGCCTACTCCTTATCCAGGAGATCAGCTTGAGTGAGAAGGTATGTGTGATTTACCGTTATATAATTAGATGCGCAAACTACAAGTTGGGAAGAAAAGTATCTCTATAAAGAAGAAGGTATCTCTATAAAAAAATTAAAAAAGCCACGTGGAATACTTGCAAGTTGCTCTAAGAATTTCAGCTGATTTTGTAATTATATTTATAGGTGGGCTATATTTCTGCAGAATGTGATGTCCTGGAATAAGGATAATGTGGCTTTGTGTTCATTATTACCTCTTGTCAATTACGCTTACCCTGCACGGTGATCGGATTGCCAGTGTAACTAATGCATAGCTAAACACATGTCTTTGTGGTCTGTTCGTCAGAGTTGTATAGACGTGGCCTATAGCTATTATAGCCTACAGGAGTTGTCAAATGTCAAATTCTTAAAGTTGTATAAATTCATTTATTAATTTAAGTTCAGAGAAATATGAATAGGCTACTATATTTGGCACGTAAAAACAATTACCATTAGGAGGCCACCGTGCATCAGGTAAGCGTAATTGATAAGGGTATAATGAACCCCCAGCACATTTTGTAATTATATGTAATTACTTTAAAAAGCAGACAACTCCTGTAGGCTATAATATAGTCCACATCTACGAATCCGTGACTCTACGAACAGACCAGTAGCTCATTTAAAACAATTGCATCTTATTAAAAAAAACAGTGGTTTTCTAAATATATAAAGCATTTTTTTTTTAAAAAGATTGCTTCTTATTTTGAGATAGGGGTTTGCACTTCAGGGCCACTGTAGGAAAGTCTTCCTCTGCCCTCAACATAGTGGACTTGAGCGACCCAGTGACCGAGTCGTTCGTTATGTGAACGTGGCGTAAGTGCGATAGGTGGTTGCTGTGCAAATGTTGACTGTACGGGACTTTATATAAATTATTCCAGCCACAGCCAGATGTATTCAAATGAGAAATGTTGCATGTTTGGAATGGTTACATAAATATCTAGTAAGAAAACGGTGAAAAATTCTGTTATTTTAGGGTACTGTTACACTGAACAAGCTGGCAATTTATGACAAACTGTTTCACTAGGGGTGTTTCTCAATACCAAATTCTCACAAGTACGGACTTGTGGACTTGTGATGCATATAGTGTCAAGTGTCCAGACAAAAGGGCACTTGCAGAAACACGTTATTGTGAATAGGATGACGTCCTATAACGGGCCAAGTTCTGTTCCAAAGCCAAGAAAGCAAAGAAGCGAGGACGCTGAAAGATCCCGGAAATGTACTTGATCCACCCCAAATGGCGAGGATGCATCGGATGCAAACACACCAAGCAAGTTTGCGAACTTTGATATCCCATCATTCATTGCACGAAGCGATGACATACGACACGGGTGAAGCTTATACACTGGACTGTCAGGAAAAGTTGCTGCCTGGTTTGTAGTATAGATCGGTTTGTAGCTATTTTCTAGAGTATATGGTTTGTATAGCGAAACCACAGTACAAATTTCAGAAGCACACATTGCATCTCAAACAGGCTACACAGAGCTCTGAAGCAACGGTGCACAAACTGATAGCGAACCAAATGTGGCTCTCCTGTACACAAATGTGTAGGCTACATTACAATGCAATCAGGCTTATATAAAGTGGTAGTCGCCAATATTAATGCTATACTCTATTTGTAAAAAAAAATGCTAAAAAGAAATCATTTAACACATTTTTTTACTGTTCACATTTGACTTTCATATGATCGCGTAAATGCCTACTTTATTTAATCTTGTTTTGGCGCGTCATTCCTACTGCACTCGACTGCCTACCGATTCACCAAAAAGCTGATAACAGTAGCAGCCGTCTGTGTTACACAACTAGCTAGGTTATTACTTATATATTGCTCTTACAACAGAGGTGTAAAATCCAGGGGTCAGAAAGTAAAAGTCCTGCCATGTGTTTCTTCCACCCATTAACTCAGCCAGCTGATTTCACTAAGTAGTTATACCTCATGGGCTGAATAATTGCGCCAATTGGCTTATACTGGTGATTGGAACCAAATACTGGGGAGGACTTTTATTTTCTGAACCCGGCTTTTTTTCTGCCTTACAACAACATAATATTAACGGCTTTAGCTAATCATCGCGATCCAGTCCTTTTGTGCTTTTGACATACAATCTATATTAAAATATGAACTACATGTGTTCTAAGTTTCCCACTGGGAAATGGATAAAGTAGGTGTGGTAACTTAATTTAGGAATAATAGGAATGTCCTCCAGGATCCAAGTTAACCATTTATTGTTGAACGTCAATATCACACGTGTCTCACTGGCTACTTGATAGCTTAATCTGGAACCCAAGACTGTCTACCGTAACTAACGCCCAACACTTCTGGTGGTGCCCCCACTGGTGTGGGGTGGTACTTTAACAGGATATCACAGTAGGATACATCCCAGCAAAAACAGATGCACTGACGATGACTGTAACATTAATTTAAAATGTTTGGTTTCGTCCTACGGTTTTCTGTCTTGCAGCTTTGAGCACTTTCCCCCATTATGCTTCATCGATAAAGCCTTCAATTCTGTTAATTTCACGATATGCTTTTTGTGATTAATTGCCTGCTAATTTCAGAAACGTTTCCGCCTTAATTTAGCTTTTAGGTAGCCTATTAAAGCATAGCTATTGTCAGCAGTTGAACAATGAGTTGTTAATTAATTTGGTCGCGAAAAGTATGGATCGATATCCCTGGGCCATCGCTAAAAAAAACTACTTTGTGCACCCCTGCTCTGAAGGACAGAACGCTGCTTAGTTATACAAACATGTTTAAAATTAGGTAAAAAAATCAGCTATTGTAAGACATATTTCTCACCTAATTTTCATTCGTAGAAAGATTGCAGTCTCATTTATTGATTAAATGAGATAACTAAAAATGTAGCCTAGCCTAGTTGTAAGCGATGTCGCTATGGTGCCGTCTCATCTGCCATCACGAAATGGGATATCCAAGTCCGTTCCGTCAATGTTGCCAGAAGCCTGATTTAATTCCCCTCCCCAAAGAAATTCTGAAAACCCCCCATCTTCAATTGACTCTCATACAATTTTCTCACAATTCATCCCCCAATCCACCATTGACTCCTTTTAAATGACACCATTTTTTTTTTTAAATGGTGGCTTTACTATTCTGAAACAGTACACAGCTTACAGGAATATACACTGGTGGCATATAGGAAAATGCACTTGGTTCTTCTTCTCTTGTCACACTTGCTGTATGTGCTTTATGAGGAGTAAACACTGAACATTTTCGAGACTTTCGTCACAACAATGGTCTGCTTTATGTGCGCAGTCAAAAGCTGCACATATTGCCTGCACGCATAAAGACCATATTTTCCTCAGACAGAAAGATTAAGAACCACAGGCCCAAGTTACTTTAACCAATGTAATAAACATAGGAAGCACTGCTCTGGGAAACGACTTGTCTAGTTTCTGTGAAACACCGGTATCTAGAGCAGAATAAGGTATATCAGCAATTTCGTACACTGACATATTTTTAAAGAATTTTCTCTTTGAGAAGATATATGAGAAGAGTGTTTGTTTTGTGTGTGAGTAACGTGGGTTTTTTTTTTTTTTTTTTTTGCAGAGGTATAACATTTTAGACTTGGGAGCTATATGAATTATTATCTGTATGAATGACAGATTACTAAATGCAGTTGAGTCACAGTATTATTTTACAAATAATCGCACGTAACTTTCCTCCAATTAATGAAGCAACGTCAGCTGTGATTTGTCACCTAATCTGGCCGCAAGATAAGGCAATATTGTATGAGTAAATATGTACAATACAGTAGCCAATTTGAAATCAGTAATGTAATCATAATGTGCATAGGTAACATGTATTTAGTATAGTCATTGTAATAATGTTACAGATAGTGATCTTTACTTAGAGTGGTCATAGCTGCCAGTTTTATCCGCATTATCACATGTTGTATTGGTAGTCTGTCTCAGGGTAAATTAATGTGAAATGAATTAAATGAAATAAACATGCAATTATGAAATTAGCTTTTTTATTGAACAAAAAACCAGTATCTCTCCTCTAAATCCACAAATAGCTAGAAAGGTACTCTGCCTGCATGGCCAAAAAAGAAATTGCACACTCTAATATTTAGTTGGACCGCCATTATCTTTGATTACAGCACACATTCGTCGTGGCATTGTTTCGACAGCCTTATGCAACGTCACAACATTTATTTCCGACCAGAGTTGCATACATTTTTGGCCGAGATCTTGTATTGATGACGGGAGAGTCGAACCACTCCGTAAAGTTTTCTCCAGAAAATCCCAAAAATGTTCAATGGGGTTAAAGTCAGAACTCCAGTGGCCAATTCATGTGTGAAAATGATTCCTCGTGCTCCCTGAACCACTCTTTCACAATTTGAGCCCGATGAATATTGTCGTCATGGAATATGCCCATTGATGGGATAACCTGGTCATTCAGTACATTCAGGTACTCAGCTGACTTCATTGTATTGCTGCATAATGTTGTTGAGCCTAGACCTGAGCAATTGAAGCAACCCCAGATCATAACACTGCCTCCAGAGGCTTGTACAGTGGGCACTTTGCATGAGTGCAACGGTGATTTTTTTTTTTTTTTAGACAGGCAGTGTATGTGGCTACTTGCTTAAGCTCCATGGGTAGTCAGACTACAGCCTTCTTTCAGTAATTGTCATGGTTTGTGGGTTTTAATTTTCTTTTCCGTTGCGGTTCTCGTCCTTGTTTCCCGATTGAGAATCTATCAGATTTTTTCCACGTTCTGTTCCGGGATTTGCTTTCCCTCATTATTCTTTTCACCTGTGCTTCTACCTGTGGGTTATATAAATTCTTCACTTTGTCATTCGACATCGCATTGAGCCAGGTATAGCCAGGTACTAGCGACCTTGTGATATTAAACGCTGTTTATGTTCACGAGGGACTATTTCAGGTATAGGTTTTATTCCTCCTGTTAGCGTTCTGGGCTATTTATTTTGTTCTTTGCTGATCTCTCTGAGACAGTTTTTCTTTGTTGGTTTCATATTGGTTTTACATCTTTTCGGCCGCCCAAACTTATGTGCTGAGGGTGTTCTTTTCTTTGCTAAGTTTTCTGTTTTGGCTCCAGTATTGAGCTTGGGAGATTTAGTTTTTGTTTCACTCATTATTCGAGTTCGCCCTATTTTAGTGGGTTGATTTTCATTTGGCTGTTTAACCACAAGGAAGTAGTTTCCTGTCTTTTTTTCTTTGCATTTATTATTGTGTTACTCCCTTTATTGGTCCTCACTGTGTGAGTGACTTTTTCTGATCCCCCTACCTTTGTGTTTGATTATCCGCCACTAAAAACCATTACAGTAATATAACAATTTTCCTGGAATTGATTTAGACTTAGTGCATAATTCAGCACTCAAGAAACTTCAAGCCTAACTGGGTGGCTTTCATCAATATGAGTGACATTTTAATACCTAGGCGTGTGAGCTTGGGATTGGTCCACTGTGGTAGTTTTATGAATAATGCATGAGACCTGAGAGCTATGACCTATTCAACTTTATACATGAAATGGGGCAATTCTGGCATGAATTATATTCCATATTAAATTAATTAAAATTAAAATGCAAGTTGTTTTCTTGAACTGTAAATATGGTAGTACTAGTCATAAGTCAGTAGTAAGTAGGCAAGTCCACCCACAAAGTCCAGTAGTTACACAAAGTAATGTAATGAGCTAGCTAGTAGATAGCTAGCTTGCTAATAACTCTATAAGTCACTGTAAAGTTCATGTGCTTTTTTTCTGGCACAGTTTGGATTTGAACCTGGACCGTGGGGCTCTAATGTACTATTGTACTAAGCCCAGCTAATTAACAAATGTACAGCCGTCCAGGGAATGACCAGCATATGTGATGGGTTAATGGGAAAGCTATCTTTTTAAATTAAATGCTGTGTAGTTAAGGAGTTAGCCAGCCAAGACATGACTTTCCAGATGGCTGCAGATGGGGAGATGAGATTGTCACCTGTACGTCACCAGGCACAGGTACTATGCATTGGTACAGGACATCGGTACAGGGCATTGGTACAGGACATTGGCATAGGGCATTGGTATAGGACATTGGCACAGGGAATTGGTACAGGACATTGGTACAGGGAATTGGTACAGGACATTGGTATAGGACATTGGTAAGGCAAGGCAGCTTTATTTATAGAGCGCATTTCATACACATGTGCAATTCAATGTGCTTTACATACACAATAACAAGATTAAACGAGGAAATCATTAAAATTCATAAAATAAATAAAAAGATAAGGCAATAAAAGAATAAAGAATCTAAAAATAAATAAATAAATAAAAAGATAAGACAATAAGATTTGTGGCAGAAAACAGAAGTAACTGAATAAAAACAATAATGGATAAGACAATTAAAATTACACCTTTGTGGGGCTACTCTTAGTAAAGCAAGTCAGTGTTCATAAGCCCTACAAAGGTCTATAAACAGTTAATAGTCCCTTTCCAGATGACCTAAGGGTTATTGATGGTTCATAGGGAATAAGAAGATCTAGGAGATATTTTGGCCCCAAGCCATTTAGGGTTTTATAGACTAATAAAATAATTTACAATTATTGGTACAGGGAATTGGTACAGGGCATTGGTACAGGACATTGGTCCAGGGAATTGGTACAAGGAATTGGTACAGGGCATTGGTACAGGGCATCGGTACAGGACATTGATACAGGACATTGGTACAAGGCATTGGTACAGGGCATTGGTACAGGACATTGATACAGGACATTGGTACAGGGCATTGGTACAGGGCATAGGTGGCTCAAGGTGTAACTATATCCCAATATATAAATATGCAGCACTGCAGTCTGGGATATCTGTGACTTGCAGCTCATAGCAGCTCCAGCACAATGTAGGCAGTGATCCATCTCCTGTTTGGATGAGATTTCTACCTGATGAGGGTAAATAAATCAATGTGAAACACATAAATCAGTAATAGCTCTTAAAGGCTGATGCATACATCCAGCCCTTTTTCCACAATAAATTTGCTCGGACCTCGCTCCAGAGGGAAAGCAATCTGTTCCTGAGCAGCACCATGCTAGACTCCATGTTAAATAACGAGCATTATGCATAGCTCATCACCAGACATAGTTCAATGCAAAAGTAAAGCAAATTCAGCATAAAATGGAATGTGTTGTCAAAATGTATGAATGAATGTTTGGGGAGTGCAGAAGTGATCACCAGCCCATTACAGAGCGAGGGTGCTGTGATTTATTGAGGAGGGAACAGAGGCAAAAATGCTTAAGAAAGCAGCCGGTGCCTTTCTGCAGCTCCACTCCTGCGTCAGAGAGGGTGCGGAGGAACGGCTATGCTTTATCTTCACATTTAAACTGCGCTTTTCAGCACCTTTAAGGAAAAAACGCTGATGGAAATTGGACGTAAGTGGATCCCTGCGGACCGGACGAACCGGGGCCTTTCCTGCATGCGGGGCAGTTTTCCAAGACGCCCTGATGAGGGCAGTTTTCCCCGTCCCGCTCCGGGGTTTCCGGCCACCGCTCCGTTCCTGTACACAATGATTAATGGCCACACATGACCTTGAGAACGCAAGCGGGACTGACATGGGGTGGGACACTGCACTCCGATTGTTTAAGACAAACAGGACAGAAATGTCATTTACAGCGTGCTGAAATTGATGGCTCCGGTCTCAATGCCAGGAAGCGTACTTAAAAGCACATCTCATTATTTCTGCTCCAAGGTTTGCTATGGCAGGGGTTTCACCCTCGTACCTTCACTCTGCTTTGTGTCATGTTCCTTCTCGGTTACTCCTCATTTCCTTGAGTCTTTAATTAATTATCTCTCTTTCTCGCTTTTTTTCTCTCTTTCTTTTTCTCTCTTTCTCTCTCTGTAATGTCCACTTATTCTCAAGGGTAATCCATGTGTGAAGGCTATTTCTTTAGTCTCATTTATGCTAATTAAACATTTTAGTGCTTTGCAAGTGCTTGTGTATTGTGCTGACCTTTATGGGGCACTAAAGGTTTCTTAGTTTTTTGTTTTGTTTTGTATTTTTACTTCAAAATGATTAAGTAAATTGTTAAATCAAACAATTTTATCGTGCCATTATAGAATGTAGGAATAGGTATGTTGTACCTTGATGGGTTGCTGTATTATCCCTGGGATTTTACAGGGCAGTGAATTCCTTAGCTTCTCTCATTGCAGTGCATGCAGAATGGTTTCAATAATAAAGCCCTTCATAGTATAGTGAGTATGGAGAACAAAAAAAAACTATTATTGTGCATGAACTACAGAAGCTTACATCCTGTTTAATCTATGCACAGTGGATTTTATAGCTGGGTAATTATTATTTTTTATTTTTTTTGCATATGCAGTGCTTGCGTTACTGGGGATGTTTCCAGTGACTATTAAAGCATAATAAACATGCCATTAATTCTGAGTCATAGCTTTCAGCCACACATTTTTAAATGTCAACAATGTGTTAATAACCAGAAATGTCAGGTAGAAGAATACATAAACATTCTGATTTAATTCTGGCCTCATTCAACTGTTTCCTTTGTCTTCATAATCTTCCAGCATAATGATAATTTTCCCCAGTTCTTGGAAGCATTTCTTCGTTTTGTTTGTAAATGAGACTGCTGAATAATTATAAAAGTATTTAGCAGCATGTCTCACTAAGGTATTTGCTGTCATTGACACAGAAAGGCTCAATAGGAAGAAACTGCATGGATCTTAACCACTGATTGCTCATTTGATTCAATGTAAAGCACATTGTTCCCTCTGTGTTCCCTCTGAGTTCCCTATGTGTTCCCTCTGAGTCCCCTCTGTATTCCCTCTGAGTTCCCTATGTGTTCCCTCTATGTTCCCCCTGAGTTCCCTATGTGTTCCCTCTGTGTTTTCCCTGAGTTCCCTCTGTGTTCCCCCTGAGTTCCCTATGTGTTCCCCCTGAGTTCCCTTCGTGTTCCGCCTGTGTTCCCTCTGTATTTCTTTTGTGTTCCCCCAGTGTTATCCCTGTGTTCCCTTTGTGTTCCCTCAGTGTTCCCCCTGTGTTATCCCTGTGTTCCCTCAGTGTTCCCCCTGTGTTCCCTCAGTGTTATCCCTGTGTTCCCTCAGTGTTCCCTCAGTGTTCCCCCAGTGTTATCCCTGTGTTCCCTTTGTGTTCCCTCAGTGTTCCCCCTGTGTTCCCTCAGTGTTCCCCCCGTGTTCCCTTTGTGTTCCCCCAGTGTTATCCCTGTGTTCCCTTTGTGTTCCCTCAGTGTTCCCCCAGTGTTATCCCTGTGTTCCCCCAGCGTTATCCCTGTGTTCCCTCAGTGTTCCCCCTGTGTTATCCCTGTGTTCCCTCAGTGTTCCCTCTGTGTTCCCACAGTGTTCCCCGTGTGTTCCCTCAGTGTTCCCGCTGTGTTCCCTCAGTGTTCCCCCTGTGTTCCCTCAGTGTTCCCTCTGTGTTCCCCCTGTGTTCCCTTTGTGTTCCCCCACTGCTATTATTTTATGATGAAACTATCAGGGGAAATATTCTGCATTGTAGTGATGTCATGGTAGACAGCTTCACAGTAGTACATTTCTGCTGCATTAATTAGCAATGTGGTAATTATTACTGCAATATGAAGTATGGCATCAGGGTTCAGATTCTAGTGCTCTCTAATAAGCTTTCTGTTCCTCCAAACATTGCTAAAACAGTCCTGTCAAATGCAACATCACTAAAACAGCCAAGTTAAATGCAACATTATTAAAACAGCCATGCCAAATGCAACATTACTGAAACAGCCATGCCAAATGCAACATTACTGAACCAGCTATGTCAAATGCAACATTACTGAAACAGCCATGTCAAATGCAACATTACTGAAACAGCCATGTCAAATGCAATATTACTAAAACAGCCATGTTAAATGCAACATTATTAAAACAGCCATGTCAAATGCAACATTACTGAAACAGCCATGTCAAATGCAACATTACTAAAACAGCCATGTCAAATGCAATATTACTAAAACAGCCATGTCAAATGGAATATTACTAAAACAGCCATGTAAAATGCAACATTACTAAAACTGCCATGTCAAATGCAACATTACTAAAACAGCCATGTCAAATGCAACATTACTAAAACAGCCATGTCAAATGCAACATTACTAAAACAGCCATGTCAAATGCAACATTACTAAAACAGCCATGTCAAATGCAACATTACTAAAACAGCCATGTCAAATGCAACATTACTAAAACAGCCATGTCAAATGCAATATTACTAAAACAGCCATGTCAAATGCAACATTACTAAAACAGCCATGTCAAATGCAACATTACTAAAACAGCCATGTCAAATGCAACATTACTAAAACAGCCATGTCAAATGCAATATTACTAAAACAGCCATGTCAAATGCAACATTACTAAAACAGCCATGTCAAATGCAATATTACTAAAACAGCCATGTCAAATGCAACATTACTAAAACAGCCATGTCAAATGGAATATTATTAAAACAGCCATGTCAAATGCAACATTACTAAAACAGCCATGTCAAATGCAATATTACTAAAACAGCCATGTCAAATGCAACATTACTAAAACAGCCATGTCAAATGCAACATTACTAAAACAGTCATGTCAAATGCAACATTACTAAAACAGCCATGTCAAATGCAATATTACTAAAACAGCCATGTCAAATGCAATATTACTAAAACAGCCATGTCAAATGCAACATTATTAAAACAGCCATGTCAAATGCAACATTACTAAAACAGCCATGTCAAATGCAACATTACTAAAACAGCCATGTCAAATGCAACATTACTAAAACAGCCATGTCAAATGCAATATTACTAAAACAGCCATGTCAAATGCCACATTACTAAAACAGCCATGTCAAATGCAACATTACTAAAACAGTCATGTCAAATGCAACATTACTAAAACAGCCATGTCAAATGCAATATTACTAAAACAGCCATGTCAAATGCAACATTATTAAAACAGCCATGTCAAATGCAACATTACTAAAACAGCCATGTCAAATGCAACATTACTAAAACAGCCATGTCAAATGCAACATTACTAAAACAGCCATGTCAAATGCAATATTACTAAAACAGCCATGTCAAATGCCACATTACTAAAACAGCCATGTCAAATGCAATATTACTAAAACAGCCATGTCAAATGGAATATTACTAAAACAGCCATGTCAAATGCAACATTACTAAAACAGCCATGTCAAATGCAATATTACTAAAACAGCCATGTCAAATGCAACATTACTAAAACAGCCATGTCAAATGCAATATTACTAAAACAGCCATGTCAAATGCAATATTACTAAAACAGCCATGTCAAATGCAACATTACTAAAACAGCCATGTCAAATGCAATATTACTAAAACAGCCATGTCAAATGCAACATTACTAAAACAGTCATGTCAAATGCCACATTACTAAAACAGCCATGTCAAATGCAACATTATTAAAACAGCCATGTCAAATGCAATATTACTAAAACAGCCATGTCAAATGCAACATTACTAAAACAGCCATGTCAAATGCAACATTACTAAAACAGTCATGTCAAATGCCACATTACTAAAACAGCCATGTCAAATGCAACATTATTAAAACAGCCATGTCAAATGCAACATTACTAAAACAGCCATGTCAAATGCAACATTACTAAAACAGCCATGTCAAATGCAACATTACTAAAACAGCCATGTCAAATGCAATATTACTAAAACAGCCATGTCAAATGCCACATTACTAAAACAGCCATGTCAAATGCAATATTACTAAAACAGCCATGTCAAATGGAATATTACTAAAACAGCCATGTCAAATGCAACATTACTAAAACAGCCATGTCAAATGCAATATTACTAAAACAGCCATGTCAAATGCAACATTACTAAAACAGCCATGTCAAATGCAATATTACTAAAACAGCCATGTCAAATGCAATATTACTAAAACAGCCATGTCAAATGCAACATTACTAAAACAGCCATGTCAAATGCAATATTACTAAAACAGCCATGTCAAATGCAACATTACTAAAACAGCCATGTCAAATGCAACATTACTAAAACAGCCATGTCAAATGCAATATTACTAAAACAGCCATGTCAAATGCAACATTACTAAAACAGCCATGTCAAATGCCACATTACTAAAACAGCCATGTCAAATGCCACATTACTAAAACAGCCATGTCAAATGCCACATTACTAAAACAGCCATGTCAAATGCCACATTACTAAAACAGCCATGTCAAATGCAACATTACTAAAACAGCCATGTCAAATGCCACATTACTAAAACAGCCATGTCAAATGCAACATTACTAAAACAGCCATGTCAAATGCAATATTACTAAAACAGCCATGTCAAATGCAACATTACTAAAACAGCCATGTCAAATGCAATATTACTAAAACAGCCATGTCAAATGCAATATTACTAAAACAGCCATGTCAAATGCAACATTACTAAAACAGCCATGTCAAATGCAATATTACTAAAACAGCCATGTCAAATGCAATATTACTAAAACAGCCATGTCAAATGCAACATTACTAAAACAGCCATGTCAAATGCAATATTACTAAAACAGCCATGTCAAATGCAACATTACTAAAACAGTCATGTCAAATGCCACATTACTAAAACAGCCATGTCAAATGCAACATTATTAAAACAGCCATGTCAAATGCAACATTACTAAAACAGCCATGTCAAATGCAACATTACTAAAACAGCCATGTCAAATGCAATATTACTAAAACAGCCATGTCAAATGCAACATTACTAAAACAGCCATGTCAAATGCCACATTACTAAAACAGCCATGTCAAATGCCACATTACTAAAACAGCCATGTCAAATGCCACATTACTAAAACAGCCATGTCAAATGCAACATTACTAAAACAGCCATGTCAAATGCAATATTACTAAAACAGCCATGTCAAATGCCACATTACTAAAACAGCCATGTCAAATGCAATATTACTAAAACAGCCATGTCAAATGGAATATTACTAAAACAGCCATGTCAAATGCAATATTACTAAAACAGCCATGTCAAATGGAATATTACTAAAACAGCCATGTCAAATGCAACATTACTAAAACAGCCATGTCAAATGCAATATTACTAAAACAGCCATGTCAAATGCAACATTACTAAAACAGCCATGTCAAATGCAATATTACTAAAACAGCCATGTCAAATGCAACATTACTAAAACAGCCATGTCAAATGCAACATTACTAAAACAGCCATGTCAAATGCAATATTACTAAAACAGCCATGTCAAATGCAACATTACTAAAACAGCCATGTCAAATGCCACATTACTAAAACAGCCATGTCAAATGCCACATTACTAAAACAGCCATGTCAAATGCCACATTACTAAAACAGCCATGTCAAATGCCACATTACTAAAACAGCCATGTCAAATGCCACATTACTAAAACAGCCATGTCAAATGCCACATTACTAAAACAGCCATGTCAAATGCCACATTACTAAAACAGCCATGTCAAATGCCACATTACTAAAACAGCCATGTCAAATGGAATATTATTACAAGGAAGTTCCCTCCTGCAGTGTCGCAGGGATAGGAGGAAATGCACCCCCCCGCCCCCCCCCATTTTTCACACCCTTTGAGCCATCCTGGGAGTTTGCCCATATTCAGGAAAGCAGAAGCACCAAGGGAGCATGAGAGTAATCCAGACTGAGTCAGAACCTCCTGAGATGCCACCTGCCTTACATTTGTCATTTAAATATGTACACAGATGATGTGCCATCTGTCTCTGTAATGTAAAATTATGTGAAAATAGGGAGGTTTTTTCAGAAATGGATCTGTTCGAAAGCCCACAATTAACCCAAATAATACAAAATATCAAATAAAAGGGCCCTTCACACCATAATAAAATGTACTGACTAATGTACTTTATTATTAAGAAAAGGCATCAACGAATGCTCCACTCATTACTTCACAGTCTGTACTGTTGAATTCATGCAATGTGTCAGTGTAATTGTTTTTATTAAAAGGTGGATTTTATGTCACCTCATGTACGTATATAGATGTCATAAAATATGTTTTTTTAATTAGAATGCATTATTCAACACATCAAGCTCAACTCCTTTTCTGACCAGATGCTTTATATTCACAGTAATAAGAGACACAGTCAAACCGTTTTTAATGTAATGCAGGACTGCATTCACCAAAGCACCTCACAACTAAATGAAGGAGAAGGAACGTGATTTTTTTAGGGTGTGAGAACAAATCACAAAAGGAACATGATTTCTTAGGGTGTGAGAACAAACACAACAGTTTTGTTATTAATAGTAAAGTCAACTTGTTCAAGTTTGTTGGAACAATATGTGTCTCGCCAAGTATGTAAGCAATTCTGCTTCAGGAGTCTGTGAAAATACAACATGGTTTTCATACATGAAAATCTCATAATTATTTCCCCTGCACAGTATTACAAGTGGTGGGGTGGTAGAATTTGTATGTTATAGTCTGAACCATACACACTGATGAAGAAGGCACGCGTTATATCCTCAGCTGTAAGATGAATAATTTTTTATTTGTTTCTCCAGTCTAATTTGGAAGTCACAGGTTCCTTTTACTATTTCCGTCAGCGTGTCCATGTTTTTGACTCAAGTCTGTGGAAAACAAGTCTGTGCAGATTGCATGCCATCTGGTGCAATGGTCAAGAGGAAAGTGCTGGCTCAGAACAGCTAAAAATGCACACTGCGCAGAAAGCTCAGAGGCTGATGGTACAGAAACATGCTGCTCACATGTGTACTGATATGGTCAATCAAGGCATGTCTAGAATGTTCTACACAGATACTCTGCAGCCACACAAACAGGAGATTTTAAAAAAAATCTGCTTACAAGCTTCATACTGTTCATTTCAATGTAGACACAAACAGACAGAGGTAGGTTCATACTGATGTCCACAGGTGATGCTCAAAAGCACTGTTGCTGATGTGTTCAGGTGCAGATTTCCTACTGGTAGGTAAGAATATAGCACTCACAAATATTTAATTACTGATTAAGTGGATAGAAGACAAATCATTTAAAACAGGTTTGACCATGATTACACCATTAAACTTGCACTTACAAGAACCATCATTTAATAGCAGTTTTTAATTAAAAATCAACTTATTACAAATCAACATATTATTTTTGCCAATTAGGCTACACAATGTTTTTAAATATTGCCCAGATGCATTACAGTCTTTTAATATTTTCACAAATAAAATGCAGTGGATGTTATTTTCCCCTTTTTACGATCAGCTAGTCATTGAAGGTGAAATGTGATTTTTAAAGGGGCAGTTCACCCAAAAATGAAATTAAGATATGTTAACCACTATATACATATCTTAATGTGCTATCAATCCATCTGATAGTTTTGCTGAGATATCACTAGTTTTATAGATAACCACTGCAGCTCGCCATGATATCACTCTGATAGAATCTAAACAGAAACACACCACTGAAGATGTGTGGACAATGGCCCAAAAATGTACATTCAAAAAATTATTTATTTTCAAATATAATGACAGTTACTCACAAACATCCACAGACCTTGTTATGCTTTTTGTTTGTTGAAAAAACTACTTTCTGCTGAAGTGTGCTTCTGCACAAAGTCTCAAGCAAAGCGTGCCAGGATTCTAGGGTGCACTGTGTTGACATAAGCCCCAGAATACGGGTGTCCTTTGGCTGAGACTTTGCACAGATATACAATGGGGGAAATAAGTATTGGACACGTCAACAATTTTATTATCAAACATATTTCCAATGTAGCTATTCACATGAGATTTTGACCAGACATTGGTATTAACTCAATAAAACTACACAGCTAAAGAAATTGTAACATTCCAATTCTTAAAAGAAGTTATGTGCAATAAAGTGAAATGACACAGGAAAAAAGTATTGAACACGCTAAATTAAATGTGGTAGAAAAGCCATATTTTTTATATTTTGTTGCATATCCTTTGCATGCCATGCCTTTATGATGTCTGTGACCCAACAACATCAAAAGGCTCTTGATATCTTATTTGCTGGTACTCTTACAAGCGATACTATAACAGCTCCGCATTTGAATGGATCTCTATGGGAATTGGGGGGTGAGACAAGATTTAGCTGTAAATTACACTGGAACAGTATAGAACACATGGTTGGCTAAGTGGCTCTAAGTCATCAAGGGTCTGATGTATTAAACAAGCCTTTAACCATCACTCTGCTGCCAGAAATACAGTAGATATGGATGGATAACTTGAAGGGTTTCTTCTCCTGACTTATTTTTCCATAGAGTTCAATAGGAAAATCTGTCAGGATCTGTCAGAGTATTTTACCCCAGGGTAAAATAATAATTGCACTTGTGCAGCGTTTGGCGCGTGTAGAATCGCACACATTTATTTGTAGATTTTTTAGACAATCACAGCGAGATGTGCAAAGAAATCCACAAATACGTGTTTTTTTTTATTGAGTCTACTCCAACCAATCAGATTTTAAGACATCCTTTTGCGAACGCCCACATTACTCAGATGAATCACAGTAGATTTTAAGCCACGGTTCTGTGAATCTCTGTAGCGAGTACCGAGCGGCCAAATCAGAGCCGTATCTACTGCGTCCTGTGTACTGCTTACTGTTTAGTGACATGCAGTATACAAAAAATATCCCCCATACTATTATCAGCAAAAATCTGGAATGATATCCTTCTGTCTAACTAATTAACTTATGTCAGCAATATGTTATTTTCGGTATCATCTTTGTGTAGGCTACTGAGCTATTCCAGAGGAGCTGACTAAGAAAAATCATATGGCCATGCGGACAGATTAATGCTGTTAAAGGGTAAAAAATCCTGAAATCAGTCTGCAGTTTGCTAGTTACAACTTCAGACTTATATTTAACTAGGTAACTGATGTAACTTCAGCTAGAACTGTGTTCAAAAAGTGTGCAAATTAGCAGCACAGTTCTAGCTGAAGTTACATCAGAGACGTTAGAAGCATCTCGCAATTGAAATACCACAACTAACATCTTGCTGACGTAGTTACTTAGCCAGCAGTAGCTAGCTAACGTTATTGTGTGTCAAGCTGTGGTTCAAACTGCCTAGCGTTGCCTTCAGCACTTAATGACACTAGCCCCATCTATAGTTACATTTTAAAAGAAGTGTTTATGCAAGGAGAGGCTATCATGTCACACGCTACACTCTATGCTCGTTACAGAGGTGCCCATGGTACTTTCCTTCATTCAGTGAAGGCAGCTGCTGCTTCCCAGGCTGGAAACAAGTAGCTAGGTATTTTGCTTGTAGTTCACTAATTCTTAGAAGGATTTCCCTTGTGCACAAGGTGGGTCTGTTTCAGAATGGCATGCATTTTTCCATATAACTTTAATGCATTTTGAGGTGGTGGCTGCCTTCCAGGAATCACTGGGGGAAGGAAAGTACCTTGGGCACCTCCGTAGCAAGCATAGACTGTAGCGTGTGCCAAGATAGCCTCTCCCTGCATAAACACTTGTTTGCACAGGATGCAGTAGATAGACTATGGTTCTGATTTGGACACAGCCGCTCAATACAGACATTCACAGAACCGTGGCCTGAAACCTGCTGCGATTAATCGGAGTAATGTGGGCGTTAGCAAAAGGATGTCTGAAAATCTGATTGGTTGGAGTAGACTCAGTTAAAAAAAACACATTTGTGCATTTTTTCGCACATCTTTCTGTGAGGATTGTCTCAAAAACCTGCAAATAAATGCACATGATTCCACACGTTATTTGTAGATCAGATGCATTTATCTGTGGATCAATTACATTTATTTATTTATTTTTCAGACAATAATACCCCCACATACACACACACTTTGAACGTACACATGAATGATAAATGAGGCTCACTGTGTTTTGGGGAATGTGCTGACCGTGTTTTGGGGAATATGCTGACTGTTTTGGGGAATGCTCTGACCGTGTTTTAGCGAATGTCATCATACGTACGTAGCTAGCAAGCAGCACTGTAGCCTGGGTTCAATCAAATTTTTTCTTAATTTTGACTTAAATTTGATAGGAGTGCTCTACAAAATTATCTTAATTAAATTAACTGTATTAGTGAAGAACAAAGTTTAAATTTGTAAGTCAAAGTTAGACAACTTTTGGTTGAATCTTGGCTCTTAGCAACAGCTAATTCACACAGTTTCACAGTGGTGTGCCTTACATGGGACACTCATTTCCAGCCTGTGCTGTTATTGTCTGCTGTGTTTCATTATCTCAGGACAACTTTAACACTTAACGGAGATGTTAACCTTACCGAGAAATTAGTTTAATTCATCAAAGCTGCCTGGCATTTGGTGAATAACCCACAGGCAATCAAAGCACAGCCTGGGACCAGAGGATGTCTGACACCTTAAGCAACTGAAACCTAAAATTAAAGTAGACTTTCCATAGCATACAATACATACACCAGAGATCAACCCCTATAAGTATATATGCTGTGTTGTACACCTTAGAAAGTTGTATTTTTAATTAATTGTTTTTTAAGCTGCTGGGAAATTCTTGCGCACTGCAGCTAAATATAAAGTGACAATCACTTTTCCCAGGTGGTGCCATCTGACATCAACAGCGCTTTTTTTCAAGATAGTCTTTGGGGTTTTGCTAGTTTTTAAAATTCAAACAATATGAGATAGAAAACTAAAATGGTCCACTCCTGAAACTGGGCCTGAAATGTAACACTTTTTGTATTTTTGGGCCATCATCAACACATCTTCAGTGGTGCGTTTCTGTTTAGATTCATAACATTTCAGTTTATTCACTAAATGGAACCGAAACACTATGCTTGGAGCCAAAGAACCACATCCACCCATGAGCCAAAGACCCTGTTTCTGGGAAGGCTTTAACTACTGGCATGCAAACTACTCAGCAAAAAAGTCTTCATTACAGATATGGATACTTCTGCAATAACAGTTACAAAATGAGTCATTTGGCATATTGTGATATGTGCTTCTCTATAAAAAAAAACTTTGAGCATCCTCTAGAACCTCTCCGGAGCAGTAGTCTCATAAGATATAGGATCCAGTTTTTTTTCCATCATTGGTTGTGGTTTCGATTTAAGTTGGGAAAGCGTATCCAAAATTAAGAGTAGAAAATAACAACTCTTCAGAGAGGATTCTTCAGCCAAGTGCTTGACTCAGATGTACAATGATAGCCAACAAACAGAAGGAACGTACCAAATCCTTTGCTTCAACATTGACAGGAGTTTGGTTTAGAAGTCGATGGCTATAGGTTTGGACAAACAAGCAAAGATGCTTCCTTGAGCACAAAGGAAATGGTATGCAGTGTTAGTTTGGAAGTCACTGGCCTAGATGTAGCTCATGAGCTTATGGGAACAAAATGCACATTCACTCTATTGATTTATGATTAGAAATGATATAGGCTCTATAATATATAAAGTTATATTTTTCTGCTCCCCACTCCAGCTGAGGGGTGTGCACTTCTCTAATTCACTAGCTCACATGACAGTGAATATTTTCCACATTACAAGTCTTACATTACCACGGAGTACGGCTGGAGAACGGACATATATTCCGCTGCCACAGCTCACAGTACGGATGGAGAACAGGCATATATTCTACTGCCACAGCTCACAGTACGGATGGAAAACAGGCATATATTCCTCTGCCACAGCTCACAGTACGGATGGAAAACAGGCATATATTCCGCTGCCACAGCTCACAGTACGAATGGAAAACAGGCATATATTCCACTGCCAGCACTGGACAGCCTGTGGCTTCCAGGCACATTGTCAGGAGAGACTCAGCAGTAACCAAAGTAACCCTGGCTGATTTAAAGGGTGAGATTAAAGGCTAGAACATGAACTTCCTGATTTAAAGAAACATGCCATTACTTTTTATGACAGCAGTGTAGATTTTAAGTGGTGTTCTGCTCTTAAAGGTTCCATATCATAAATTTTTCTGTCAATTTTATATTATTGTACAAGGTCAACCAAACATGTTGGTAAGGTTTTTTAATGGAAAACGTATTGCAATATATTTTTTAAATATATAAATCCAGTGAGTATTTAAACCTTCAAACTGAACAGCCTGTTTTGGTTGGCGGTTCAGGCTTTTTTCAGATGCTTTGCGATGATTGGTTAACTCACCCGGAATCACACAAGCACCCCTCCCATCCCATTTTCTGCCTACAGCAGAGACCTTTACCTACAGTAGCCTACCCTCGCTCCGAAAAGCGAAAAATAGATATTGCGTTTCTCTGTTTCTGATACCGGTGCTAAAACAATCTTTAAAATAAAGAACATAAGACAACATTAAAGGTCTTTTTTTGTAAAAGCAAAACATTTTTACAATATATCAATTACCTCTTAACTATGTCTCAAACATACGCTACTTTGCCTATACCTTTCAAGCAGTCGAACATAATGCATCCCTGCATGCTTTCAGATGTACCTACATGTGGTCACTGACTGAGCCGCCGTTAAATAGCAATCGGCAGCTCATGCATTGTATTTGAAAGTGGCACCGAAATCTGCGTTGTCTTCCCTAAGGTAGGTAGCCTATATTATTAATGCGCTGAATGCCAACCAGGATGGTCACCATGTACCAAGTACCAGGGCAGGGCAGACAGGGATATGGAAATAGGTTACCATTGATTGGACCCCCCTTTCGACATAGCAAAGGCAAACAATTCTAAACGGCTTGTAAAAGAGGAAGGGGCAATGGTCATTACTGGTTCTTAAAAATTACTAAAAATATTAAAACATGCTGGTTAACAATATGGGACTTTTAACTTTTAACTTCACTGCAGCAATTTCAGAAAGCCAGAGTGCATTCTGGGGTCAGAGGGAATGTGTGTACGCCTGTACGGTTGTCCTGGGCAATATCAACATCAATGACAGTATCAATATTTTACACAAGAGGGACAGTGATCCAGTGATCTATGCTCACTGTTTGTTTTCTCAGACTGCACTGTGTTTGTTTTTTATCCATTGTTGCAGACAAAAGAGTAGGAAATACATTATCAGAGTTCATATTTCCTATAAGCTTCGCCTGACATTGAAGAAAAATAGTTTTTGTTCATTTTAACTTGAATAATTCAATAGGCCTACGCTCATGGCAAGCACTTTGGCTACAGGGCCAAGCCTAACCCATGGCGAGCACCTTGGTTACAGGGCCATGCCTAGCCCATGGCAAGCACTTTGGTTACAGGGCCATGCCTAGCCCATGGTGAGCACCTTGGCTATAGGGCCAGGCCTAGCCCGCGTTAGGCACCTTAGCTACAGGGCAAAGCCTAGCCCATGGTGAGCACCTTGGCTATAGGGCCAGGCCTAGCCCGTGTTAGGCACCTTAGCTACAGAAGAACGCCTTTGCAAAATGTATTTATACATTGTGTGTGTGTATTACTGCGTTGTTTCAGTCTGTGTCTTCATAAATGGGCGGTGTGTGTGTATGTATCATATTGTCAGCTAGTTTAGGTAGCTTTGCTAGCTAGTTAGTTACACCTCAAATCATACACAGAAAAGCTTCTGAAAATACAGCTAATAATAATGTGTACCTGGAATCTGCATGTCAGTGCTTACAACACTGCTGCAGCCTTTTTGTCAAGATTTTTGGTATGTTTTTTTCTTTTTTGGTTTGATATTTTCTCTCACCTCTCTCGCTCTCAACCACGAAGTTGCACAAATCCATTTTGAAACGTACCACTTCCGTTCCATCGGCACATGACTCTACTGCAGTGGTAGACGGCAAAAATTCAAATATTTTTTATTCCGACGGCAAGTTAGTCCTGCTGTCGGCGATTTTGCCGCCGACTGCCATCCTGCCGTCGTTGTCTCATTGAAAAGAATGACATCTGGTTTCGTCCTACCGTCTACCGTCCGCTGTGCGAACGGCCCTTGAGGCTCTTGGGGGCCCGATCATTGGTAATTGACGAGTGTGTTACGATGATGTAACTCCCATGGGCGAGAGTAATAAGGACGTTATTGCAGGTGTCATGAGTCTTTAGTCACAGTGGACTGAGCACACGGATGCAGAGCATGCTGGGTTTGCTGGTGCCGCTGTATCCATGAGCAATGAGGTTATAATTATGTGAGGCAAACTGTGCTGAGCAGGGAAAGAGCAGCTCCCCTGGTACAAGCTAATGTCCTCACAAGGTTTCTGGGACCTCACAACAACATTGTGATGTTCCCACAATGTCACTGGATTGAGGTTTGGGTGTCCAGCTGTGCTCATGCCTGCTGTAGTTCACAGATTCAGATGGCCCTCCTGCAATACATTATTTATCTTAGATTTCAATGACAAGGTAAATATTTGCATTAAGGACTCTCTCCTGTAAAAATTATCAATCGATCAGCTATTAAAGGGACATTCACCCTAAAAATGAGCCTTATTCATTCATTTTCTTGCTTTGAGAAATGTCAGCAACCATTTTTTTACAGTCCATTCTGAGTGCTTCATAGAGTTTCATAGGGCTAAATCTCAAAATGAATGTAAATCAATGGATGAAGAAGATCCAGCTAGGAATCTGTTTTAACAGGGTAGTCCACCTATAAAACTAACCAAAATATATTTAGTGCATGTATTTTACTATGACATATCACTGCAATTTTCCTTCTGGAGGATTTTTACATATATTTCACTTTCACAAAATATCACTTTGTGTGGATATCACATTTTGGAAGCTTGATCTTCATTTGCTTTGTTATAAGACCACAATTCCCACAATGCTTCACTTTAACTAGTGAAATGGATTAGCTAGCTAGCTACTTTAATTTTGGGGGGATTCCTTGTGGATTAATTTACTTTGATGCAATGCAAAGAAGAAACCTAAGGTATGTAAGTTTTGCAAAGTTAGCTGTCTGATGGTAGTAAGCTTTGTTAGCTCACTTGTGTTGCTTTCTGAAAATAAAAGTGAAGGCTAATGTTAGCGAACGTCAGATCTAAAGCTATTTCAACTGCCACTGGCGTAAAAATTTTCGCAGCTGACTCAAGCCTGCTTGTGTGAGGGATAGATTAAGTTCATAATATTGTCGTTGCCCCCAGCCGAGTGTCAGCCTTACGCCATGTTCACAACTCGTCCGTTGTTTTTACTTACCATAAATCCTGAATGCAAACCCTGCCCCCAGAGCAATGCTGCACCATAACAAATCTGATGGAACCAACTAGAGAAAATACTGTCTGAACTCCTCGCCGAATAAGTTAGCTGGAGTTTAAGAAAAAGTCAATGATAGGCTTCTTTCCCGCATTTTTTCATGTATCTCAGCAGTGGGTGAACCCAGTAGCCTATCTTGAGCAGAGTAGGTTTCTTCTAGAGTTAGTTTTGGCTCTCATGTTAAATGAAAGAAACAGCCTTGGCTACTTCCCAAAACAAGCTACGATATTATGTCATAGTGAGCGGGTAAATAGTCTACCCTCGATATCAAGATTAATTTTGGATGAATATGTGAATTATTTCCCTAATAAAATTTGTATAATTTTGAGAAAACAAACCTTTCAGAATGAAAACAGGTGTAATTTAATATTGTCTGTAAACGTCATTTTATTAGTTTGCTGGAAAATAAGATTGTTTTTAAGATAAGATATGTTTTTATCAAAGAAACAAGCAGTGAAATTCATCTTTTAAGTACTTCCGGCTATTCCAACGGTCCGTTAGTAATGCATACTTTGGAAAAATCCAAAGGATCCATCATCCGTTAGCCAGCGGAACTGACGGCCACAAGGCCGACCTCCCGACATTTTGGTAGTTATTTCTGGTAGCTTGCTAACAACATTGAAGAAAATAGTACTTTATAAATAATTTAAATTACACAAAAAAAAATATGTACGAGGACTGGTTATTGTTTGTATTGACATAATTGGCTTTGTTAGCGTTTGTATATGTGCTAGAAGTGCCCTAGCTGCCCTATAGAAGTGAATGGAGAACAGATTATCACCCCGGGGGAGCACAGAGCAACTGACAAACATATTTCGCCACCATTTGGACTCATGGCCAGGTAACTATGTCACCCAAAGTTCTACCAAAGTACAGTTGTGCTTTAAGTCCTCTGTGTCAGTTTTTATTTCATTTATATTTTGGAGATCCATGTCTGTTTAGGATTTATATTATTTAATTAAAGTTCCGGGGGAGAATATATGTTTCAATTACAGTGCTATAAGAATTGCACACTTTTGCTTTACCAGAAAGAGTGGAAATTTACATCAACAGTAAATGGACACATTAGACACTGATATTCATTTAAATTAAATTAATAGCATACAGTATTTTAATTTGTCCAAATGAGTAACAATTTAAATAGACTGATAGGATACACAGATCAAATTAAATTTAATGGAATGATTAAGGAAGACAGAATTGTTGTGACTTGTGGGTCTCTGTTGTGACTGCTCGCAACTTTGGATAACGGTTTTTGTTAAAGTATCAATACTGCACAATGACAGCACAAAAGCACAGTTTCTGTTTTTTCATCTGCAATCATGGCCTTCGCCAATAATCAAAAGTTGCGTAGTTTTTGGTAACAACATAGAAAATGGAGTTTCAAAGGACCGTCAGCCTAAACAGAAGTTGGTGAATTTTATTTCTGAAGATGAAAATGTGCCAAAACAGCTTTAAGACAGCTTCACGTTTGCTTCCAAAACCTCAAGAATTAATTGACGGGTTTTCAGACTGACAGTATTCCACTGATCTATCCAGCTGCACAGTAAACCTAGCTAGAATAACATGTAATGTAACTACCACTCAACAGGAGATTTCCACTATTTAGACAAAATTTGGTCTGCCTAGCAAGTTATCCAAACTAAATATTGTTATTTTGTTTACCTTAAATATAAGCCATTTACAGATATAATTAACCCTGAGTCTTTTTAAAATTTGTATATATTTATGCATTTTTTCCCCTTTATATAACCAGCGGCCACATGTATAAACAGTGCTGAGCAGAAGAATGCCCTCAGAGCCGTGTAAGCGAGTTTCCATAAAGAAATTCAGATGTATAATATAACACGTACTATGAGAATCTGCGTACCTCTGCACACGATGGATACCATACGTACACAATTTTTGGAGTCCGTGTGATATGGCGACACCCTGTCCGGACAGCAAGGCGTCCCGCTGTACTGGCTGTGACCAATGAAGTGTGTTAATTAAGCATATGTTATTTTGGAGATATGTTCTCACAGATAGTGTGAACATTTACGTCAAACTCAAAGCCTCCGAGGGTATGTAAGCTTGGCTAGACGACCAGTGCGTCTCAGGTTGCTGGACCACAATTTGTGCTGTGCCTTAGTGATCTATGCCCCTGGCCAGTGTGATTTTCAATAAACTTTTACTTTCTCTAGTAAAATGTTTGTTGTATTGGTGAGTTCCTGCATGGTCCTGACTTGGATTATTTTTTTAAAAAGCCAGTTCCTAACCATTACAAAAATATAGGCCGTCCATCAAATTGGCGGCAAACCTTTGGCATTGTTGCCACAGGTTTGCGGCAAGCTCATATTTTCACATGCAAATTTGTTTTGTGGGAACGTAAACCCTTTAACAAGGCTAACTCTGCAACAGGGCTAACCCTTCAACAGGTTAACCCTTCAACAGGACTCACCCTTCAACAGGGCTAACCTTTTAACAACGTTAACCCTTCAACAGGACTCACCCTTCAACAGGACTCACCCTTCAACAGGGCTAACCCTTCAACAGGCTAACCATTTAACAAGATTAACCCTTCATCAGGACTCACACTTCAACAGGGCTAACCCTTCAACAGGCTAACCTTTTAACAACGTTAACCCTTCAACAGGGCTAACCCTTCAACAGGCTAACCTTTTAACAACGTTAACCCTTCAACAGGACTCACCCTTTAACAGGGCTAACCCTTCAACAAGGCTAACCCTTTAACAAGGTTACCCCTTCAACAGGACTCACCCTTCAACAGGGCTAACCCATTAACAAGGTTAACCCTTCAACAGGACTCACCCTTTAACAGGGCTAACCCTTCAACAAGGCTAACCCTTTAACAAGGTTACCCCTTCAACAGGACTCACCCTTCAACAGGGCTAACCCTTTAACAAGGTTAACCCTTCAACAGGGCTAACCCTTTAACAAGGTTAACCCTTCAACAGGACTCACCCTTTAACAGGGCTAACCCTTTAACAAGGTTACCCCTTCAACAGGACTCACCCTTCAACAGGGCTAACCCATTAACAAGGTTAACCCTTCAACAGGACTCACCCTTTAACAGGGCTAACCCTTCAACAAGGCTAACCCTTTAACAAGGTTACCCCTTCAACAGGACTCACCCTTCAACAGGGCTAACCCTTCAACAAGGCTAACCCTTTAACAAGGTTACCCCTTCAACAGGACTCACCCTTCAACAGGGCTAACCCTTCAACAGGACTCACCCTTCATCAGGACTCACCCTTCAACAAGGCTAACCCTTTAACAAGGTTAACCCTTCAACAGGACTCACCCTTCAACAGGACTCACCCTTCAACAGGGCTAACCCTTTAACAAGGTTAACCCTTCAACAGGACTCACCCTTCAACAGGACTCACCCTTCAACAGGGCTAACCCTTTAACAAGGTTAACCCTTCAACAGGACTCACCCTTCAACAGGGCTAACCCTTTAACAAGGTTAACCCTTCAACAGGACTCACCCTTTAACAGGGCTAACCCTTTAACAAGGTTAACCCTTTAACAAGGTTACCCCTTCAACAGGACTCACCCTTCAACAGGGCTAACCCTTTAACAAGGTTAACCCTTCAACAGGACTCACCCTTCAACAGGGCTAACCCTTTAACAAGGTTAACCCTTCAACAGGACTCACCCTTTAACAGGGCTAACCCTTTAACAAGGTTAACCCTTCAGTAAGGCTAACCCTTCAACAGGGCTAACCCTTCAACAGGGCTAACCCTTTAACAAGGTTAACCCTTCAGTAAGGCTAACCCTTCAACAGGGCTAACCCTTCAACAAGGCTAACCATTTAACAAGATTAACCCTTCAACAGGCTAACCATTTAACAAGATTAACCCTTCATCAGGACTCACCCTTCAACAGGGCTAACCCTTTAACAAGGTTAACCCTTCAACAGGGCTAACCCTTCAACAGGACTCACCCTTTAACAAGGTTAACCCTTCAACAGGACTCACCCTTCAACAGGGCTAACCCTTCAACAAGGCTAACCCTTCAACAGGACTCACCCTTCAACAGGCTAACCCCTTAGCAGGGCCAGCCCTTCACAGTGAAATATGTTACTGGTCACAGATCCACTGTTTCAAATAGAATGTTCTCTTCTGTTCATCAACAGCACTGAAGTAATTAAGACAGATGCAATAATGAGGGGAATGATGAGATTTTATTTATTTTTTAGGAAGAACAAATGTTACATTTATTAAAATTAATTATTCTGCCACAATCAAATAATTCTTGATTTGTTTTCTTGTCGACTTCCTGACTGACATTTTTTTTCACTTAATGGCAAACATTAAGAAAGGCTGAATATTTTTGTGAACATTAGTGTGGGGGTTCTCTGTGCCAGAGACACAGAGGAAATATTGGAGGTCCAGTTGCGACAGATACGGACTCTTTAAGTGTTCAATGAACACCACTGAAACGGACAATAATCCGTAGTGGAGAGGGAGAATAATGAGAACACAAAACAACCTCACGAAAAAGGCGAGGAACTCGATATGCGAGCAAAACTGAAATAAGCAGACACGCTTATCTAACCACGTTTGTGGAGTGAACGAACAAAGAAAATAAAACTGTTAATATCCCTTTAACTGGGATATGAGCAGTTAGAGCGCTCGTAAAAGAACAAAGGAAATAAGCGGACACGCTTATCTAACCACGTTTGTGGAGCGAACGAACAAAGAAAATAAAACTATGAATATCCCTTTAACTGGGATATGAGCAGTTAGAGCGCTCGTAAAAGAACAAAGGAAATAAGCGGACACGCTTATCTAACCACGTTTGTGGAGCGAACGAACAGAGAAAATAAAACTAATAAGATCCCTTTCACTGGGACCAAAGCAGTTAAAGCGCTCGCAGATAAGCGTAGTAAAACAAAGGAAATAAGCAGACACGCTTATCTTACTCCCGTTTGTGGAGCGAAATGAAAGGAAACCGTTTCGTGTAAAACGAAAGAAAACGAGAAAGTCTCTGCTCTGAAATGAGAGCGAAAAGAGACTAGCTTTCTTAATAAACCCTTTCTTCTAAACCCTTTCTTTTTTTAAACTAGCTTACTAACTAAACCTATACCTTCTTTTACCGGCTCGAATGTTAAGAGGAATAACATGGAAGCAACGAGAGAGGCAGGAAGCGGAGTATAAATAGTCAACGGAAATTAATACCAGGTGAACTTACTAATGACGAGGCGAAAGCAAAACCCCGTCACGGAACAAAGGAAAATCCGATAGATTACCGGTAACGACAAAAAAGAATAACGAGAACGTGGAAATAAGGGAAGGAGGGCAAGATCCATGACAATTAGCTGATTGTGAGGTATTCAGGTTTGAACATCCGATTCAGGTTCAAACATGTATAGTTGAATCTGTCCAATGTCTACAAGGCTTCTCAATGCCGTAATGTATTGCTAATACGATCGCAAAAGCAACTGTCAGTCGCAGGATTGCATTGGCTAAGGATGGATGTGTGGCCTGTGTCAAACATCTGCGATCCAACGAATGATTATGAATGAAGAAGCATGTCCACTCCATCCTGAATTTCTTTGAGTGAAATACAGTATTGTGGTTTCAATGATGGTAATATTTTGATGAATCATATTAGTAAAAATCATAAAATATATGAAGCATATTGTTGTTGACTAGAGATAATGCCGGGGAATGTCCTATGTTTCATGGTTGAAAAAGAAAATGAGTACTTCCATCAGTAGCACTTTCAGTAGACCTGTCCTTTTTCCTTGGCCGGGGGGAATCAGCCAAAATCAGAGAGAGATTGGCAGGCAGTCAAAGTTCAGTATATCCTTTACATGCACTAAGCGGCTGAGCGAGCCAGACCTGGACTCACGTCTGACATTATTAAGCTCTCTTTTTGCTCTTTTAATGCAGCTTATCAATACCCAGCACAATATGGGGCTGATCTGGAAGCAGCCCCTCTGACTATGGGACCCAGGCTGGTTCTGATGTCTGCCAGCAGCAATGAAGTCCCTGAACTCAGTAGCTTAGAGGTGGCTTATTGTTAAAATACTGGCAAGTGCTGCCACTCTGATGTGATTATTGAAGATGGGGTGAAAGCGTGTCTCTGGCCATTACCCCTCCCCTGCCTTTGTGACATGCCACGTCAAATGGCATGTCAAATATTTGTATAGGTAGAAGGTTCACGCTTAGCAAGCCTGTGAGATAAAATCTATCCCTCTCTTATGCAGGAACTGGTCAAAACTATGCACGGAAAAGAAAAAGGGAGAAATCGAGTTCTGGGCACTTTCTGTTCATGTCTCGCGCGTGAATGCACGCGGACATGTCAAGGGCAAATTGTAGCTGTTACCTTCACAAGTAGAAAAGGGCTCCAGATTTGTTTGTTTTATTTAAATTTTTTTCAAGAGACAGGTCAGAGAATATGACAGGGTACAGGGTATTTAAAGAGAGAGAGGTGGGTTGCCACATCAACATGGCAACTGGAGATAGAGAGAGAGGTGGGTGGGTGGGTGGCGGTAGGGGTGGAGAAAGTGGGATTATGGAAAGGCACAGAGGGAGAGTAGATGTGGGCTGCTATGGTTAATATTTCACAATCAGGAGAGAAGGAAGCTATTTTCAGGCAAAACCTGAGAGGCAGACATCTCAGCTTATTTGTAGGTGAAAGCACAAAGCTTTTTACTTGAAGGCAGATAGACACAAAGAGGAGAGATTTAGGCCAGCACCAGGAATCTTTGGTTTCCAGTATTATTTTAACACATGAAGAACAGAGCAGAAAGCAGGGCACCACTCTCAAGAGCGTCTTCAGAGCGTCTTTTAAAAAGTGCTCTCTTTTACCGTGTGAACCCACCTTTCCCACCGCCAGCCCTCCCAAGCACCAAAGCGATTTGACACTGGTGGACTGGGAGATCCATCGTTTGTTTCCTGTCATTATTTTAACAAAATGTTCCAGTATGTTTCACGTGGTAAAATGCACCTCTGAAATATTCATGAAAGTAAGAACATGTTGTTAGCCATTTCAAAAGCCCATGGGGGAAAAACAAGTCTCTGAGCCACTGGGATTGAAACAGGCACGATGAAGTAAACCTTCTGACGTGAGGAATAAAAGGACAATGCATGTAAGAGCTGTGGCTTTATTACAAACATCCCTACTATAAAATCCTATAAATAAATTAAGAAATTGTAATCAAGTGTCTTTCTTAAATTGATTGAACATGAAATGTAAGTTTATGCTACCAGTGCACTGTATTGATTTTAATATATGAAAGGTGAATTTGATGAATTGCCAACAGTATATCCTTTTTTCTCTCCCAGGAAAATTTTGATTAATTTAACTGCCATTATTTTAATGCCGTTGAAATATAATGTCACTTTTCATAATAATAAGAAGCTAGTCTACAAACAATTGTTGAAACACAAATTTTGAGAAATATTTAAGTAAACAACGAAATGACTGAAAGGTGCATCCCACACAAACACGTCAATCAGGAGACGATCGTGTCGGTCTGCACATTCTGGTGCGTGGAGTTAGAAGAGCAGTTTGATACACAGTAGCTAGTGTTAAGGATAACATGGCAGCGCAGAAGTGGCATAGCGTCACCCAGACAGGAAAAGGGCTACAGCGTCACCCAGACAGGAAGAGGGCATCAGTCATCCTCACCCAGCAAGAGCGACTTTGAGCGACTTCCATTTGACTGCGCCAGCTCTGCAGTTAAAGCATCACGGGCTGCTGCAGCTGTGCAGCTTGTTTGGCCAACTGCACGCTGCATAAAACCAGCAGCTGGCTCCGCATACCTGCAGGAGAAACAACGTGCTATTCTGCATTCCATACGACGGGCACACAAATACGACTGGGCATTCCCAACCGGGAGAAAAGACAGAAATCCTGTTCAGGACAGATTGTTAGAAGTTATGCCAGGCTAATATGGCATGATGCATTTAGCACATATCACCGTAACAACAACAGTACACACAGGCACAGCAAACCCTGAGTTATAGTAAATTGGAATAAAGTGCTGAAATAAAAGCTTTTACACTCACAGTAATGACACAGTGGCAAACAGTTTGCCTTAATAGTATTATACTTTCATAATCTTAAGGTGATAATAGTTAACAATGATCTATAATAGCAATATTATCTTATACTATACTGTCTCTGTTGTGCCAAGCAATAATCATGATGCAATAGAGAAATGTGAACTTGCATCTTACTTTCAGGACATGTTTGTTTGAGCACAAAAGGTTCCCAACAAAAGGGTAAACATCCTCTGTAGTCAATGTATATCGGTCACATTGTTAAACAATCTCTATTTTTTCCATTATTTGATGGTTATGATTCATCTGTCTGCTTACTGGAAAAGAACTAATTTACCCCTTGTGGGTGTGAACCTCTTCCCCTATGGGTGTGAACCTCTTCCCCTATGCTGACGAAGGGAATAATAACAAACAAGCTCACAAAAAAACAAAAACACTGTGGTCACCTATGAGGACACAGAGAGAAAGTGTCCTTGCTTTGAGCAGGAAAGCAGAGGGTGTGTGATTTACAGGCAAAGACTGTGAAGGTGAAACACCCATGCGTTCCCCTATTTGTGTAAGCAGACAGTACACATGCACATTTTTTGTCGAATTGCACAGACCCTGATTTTTTTAAAACAGGCTTGAGATTCCACTTTGTGTCAGACGTGGTTTTATAACTGGAAAACGCACTTCTAAAACCAAAATAGATGTTATTTACGCGTTCGGAATGCAGTCGGAAAGACCTTTATGGAATCATAGTTGCTGTGTGAGTATGATGTATAAACATGATGTATGAGAGAGTATGATGCTTGAGTGAGTATGATAAGTGAGTATGATGTGTGAGTAAGATGCATGGGTATGATGTTTGAGTTAGTATGATGTATGGGTATGATGTTTGAGTGAGTATGATATGTGAGTGAGTATGATGTGTGAGTGAGTATGATATGTGAGTATGGTGTGTGAGTAAGATGCATGGGTATGATGTTTGAGTTAGTATGATGTGTGAGTGAGTATGATATGTGAGTGAGTATGATATGTGAGTATGGTGTGTGAGTGAGCATGATGTGAGTATGATGTGTAAGTCAGTATAAAGTGTGCGTGAGCTGATGTGAGTATGATGTGTGAGTTGTATTCGGCCCATGGAAAGAGTGTTGATATTCACACCATAGCGTCTGATATATCAAAGTCATGCTCGCTAGTCATAATTCATGCTCCAGTCAAGGAGAGGGAAAAATTAAAGGTTTGTTCCTGTTAGCAGTGAGTTTAGTTGATCACATCATCTAAAAAGGGCACCTCCAACATTTCTGTGTTCCCAACACACCATAGTGTTCGGATTGTTTGCCTAGTGGGAGGGGCAAGGTGTCCCCACTGTCGATTTCCATTTTTCATGGAGGGCGGTGTAGGTCTTTGCCTCACCCCCTCCCCCCCCCATCACCAGCTGTACAGAGATTCATCTGCTCCAGTAGCACTGAGAGGGTGGGGGTAGGCCAGTACTGCGTATTAATCACTGCTGTCTACATCAGTGTCCTTGAATGGTGCTATAAAATGGGTGATTCTGCATATGGACAGCATACACTTTATGCCTGTAAAATAACACTTCTTGCATATGTATGCTGATTATTAATGAATATCTTTAAAACCTTTTATGCACAGTATTTTGCATTCACCCCTCATGCCTGAATGTGTTTTCATTCCTGTCCTGTTTCTTTGGCCAGATACAAGTCACCTTCCTCAATAAGATGTGTTTGGCTGCAGCAATCACAATGTCTGCAATCATATTTAGCGAACTCCTGAGTAAAACACTTAGAATATTGTTTTACAAGTCCGAGTCGTAAATGTCCATTGTTTATTGACATAATCTCATCTTTATACGATATGCAGTAACAGCTGATCTGTATGGGTGCACAGGTTTCATCCTATTCATCATTATATCCTTGATTTTAATGATTGTTACAGTTCTCCCTCATGCAAGAAACTGGTGAATGCTGACTAACCCCACACTACAAGGGCCACTGCCAAATTTTGTAAATTAGTCTAAACTTTTTTGTCCTGTCATTGCATATAACTAATGATAGATTAGCGTAATTTAAGTAAAGCTGAGGAAGCATCATTTTACAGTTCTGAGGCATGGATATTCTCCTTTTTCATTTTAGGTGCTGGTGAATTGGTATAAAAGAAACGCATATGGGCCTATAGTGTGCAGCTTAAAGCACCGGTTCTTTTATGCACCCCACAGTCCAGAATCAAGGCTGGACTGTACCAGCTGAGGCCAGGAGGAAGTTTGTGGAGGGTGGAGCATATTCATGGTGGGAAGAGCATATTACTGGTGGGAGGAGCATATATTTTTAAATTTATTTAAGATCGTTCAATTATGATTCATACAATGACGGCCTGTCAAGAGTCAAAATAACTCTTGAGGGGGCATTGGGAGGAGGATTATACAATACAACATTTAACCGCAAGAGCACAAAACTAATGACAGGTCAGCGCATGGAAAGATGAAGCAGCAACAGACATTTGGCATTAGTAGGATAGAACAGATCATTATGAGCAAATTAGCAGCATGTTTCTGGGAGTAGATAAGGCATATTAATGGTGGGAGGAGCATATTCAAGGGAGGAGTGATCCACAAAAACAGTTGATTGGCTTATGAATAGGTTATGATCATGCACGCATTGGGGAAAGCCCCGAAATGTTTTACACTGCGGTGCGATATGCGCCGTAAACGTGGTCTCACTTGGCGGGCAGTGCAAGCACGAAACGCAGTATGCTCTTATCCCAAAATTACATTCCGCTCCAGTAAAATTTAACTGGGCTGCTCCCTCTTGATGGACACACCCCCCAACAGCAGATTTCCTCCCACTTCAGCGCACGGCGAGTCACCAAATTAACAAACGGGCTCAGACGCGTGCAAATCCGTGCCAAAATTGGTACCTCGCCAGTGATGGCTCGCCACCGGCCGGAAAATAGAGCCCCAAATTTGTACGTTCGCTGCTCAATCTGGACTGCCACACCTCCACCAGCAACTCTCCTCCCACCTCCGGCGCACGGCGAGTCAAACGGGCTCAGGAGATTGAAAATACATGCCGAAAATGTCACTTCGCCAACGCGCTGGCTCGCCACCCGCCATGTGCCAGCCGGAAAATTGAGCCCTTAATCTGAGACCTGTTTCAGGGTTACAGTTGGATCAAACATTCTGACATCCTTATTTTTTTAAGAGTTGAGGTTATGACACTGTGAAGCCCTTAAAGCTGGAGTATGCAACTTTCTTTTGTAAAAATATCGGGGAACGGCCATGCTTAGTTAGTAGCAATCATAGAAAGAACTGTTGTGAGAAAAATCCGGCACCATACACTGTGTTTATACCATGAAATTCTGCATTCTAAAACCAATCGCTGACAGTTGGCTCCTTTATTTATTTTCTCTTTTCTGCTGTCAGAAAGGTCCTATTGTAAAACGTCTAACTTAGCTGAGTACCGGGTAACTAATCCTGGGGTAGAGGGTAACGTTAGCCTTGTTCAACAATTTAAAAAATGTAATATTTCGAAAAGTTCTTACACAGTTCTTCACTTAGAATTTAGAAAAACCATCACTTCATTTGCTTGTTTGGTGACTAAATGGTAAATGTTTTATTGCGTTATTTTTAAACTTTTAAATAAAATAAAAAAAGAAAAGATTCCGTTGTTTTACCTGTTTGACTCTTGTAGCTGACATTCTTACTGTAACGTTAGCTATACCATTCTGTAATCCTGCAATCATATAATAAGAAAACTTGGATGGGCTTTCACGACAAAGCAGTTGGGTAGGGAATGTGTCTTTTTCTCTGTGGGCAGGGCCAAGTTGTGTTATGACTTTGAAATGTTTTGGCAACAAATGCGACCGTTGAAAAAAGTTGCATACTCTAGCTTTAAATGTAAAAATATTAAATATGATTGTGTACTTTAGGAAATGTAGCAAGCTGTTCAATTTTTAACTGGTCGTGAAGAATTGTGCTCATCGTATAGAACCTGACATGCCAAAATGTATATATTTATAGATAGGTCTGTTTTGTCATTAGAATATTTTTTCTACAAAGGTAACTATGCAAAATTCAGGAAATGACTGAAAACGGTCCTGCAGTTAAGTGTTATGGCTTCTTAAAAATGAAGAGTCAGGGAAAAATGTGACACTTTGACAGAAGGCCTAGTGAGTTCAGGTGAGTTTATTCTGTCTGTGTCCTGAGCACACACCCACAAGGTACTTCCTACGAATTGCATTTAATTCAACAGCTTCTGTATTGAAGGTCTGGCTGTTTTAATCTACTGTCTGGATCTTCCACAGTTACCGCTTGCAGAAAATGTCTACCCACAAGGGAAATGTAAAGTAAGGGAAACCCAGCGTGCTTTTTGAGATAAAGTCATCAAATGTCACTCTGTTGCCTGTGTCCAGGTTCTTCACCTGTCAGATGCATGGTAACCTTACATCTGCAGTGACACTTTCATCAGATTTAGCAGGGATGCATACCCTGCCAATGGTACCTGTACTAGAACATTCCCAGTGTCTCAGTGTACAGTTTAATCTCTGTTGTATCTCAGGCTGATAGTCAGACGCAGTCCCATGCATACCCTGCCAATGGTACCTGTACTAGAACATTCCCAGTGTCTCAGTGTACAGTTTAATCTCTGTTGTATCTCAGGCTGATAGTCAGACGCAGTCCCACCTGGAACTGGGTAGAACACAGGGCAAGACTGTGAGAACTTCAGTGAGATATTTTAAAAAAATGTTCCTGGTTATTATGCCTGTATAAATATTTACAAAAAGGAGTAATACTTAAAAACATTTTTATTTAAGTAAGGATGAATTAATTTCAGCTTTAGTATATTTTGCTTGTAATAGATATAGTGATTTGCAAGCCCTTTCATGATGTGCGTGTTAACTTGTGTATGTCCGTGTGTGTGTGTGTGTGTGTGTGTTAATTTACATGTGTAACCGGCATCGTTTTGTGAATTAATCCCACAATTCTGATTTAACTGCCAGTAATTAGCAATAATCAAGGTTGAAATGCAAACGCTTACCTCTCCAGCATCTGATGTGAACGTGCACAAGTTAAATATATTACCACTGACCTTACCACAGCTTCATCTCTGTCTTTCAGTCCTTCAGAATGTGGTTTCTTGCATTTGATCATTGATGTGGATGATATGAGACAGCAGGAAGTGTGACCCGAGACAGGAAGTGGGACACATGACAGCGCTGACTCTCCTGTCTTCCCACAGGTCCACCAGTCATAGTGGGGATGAGCATCAACATCGCCAGCATCGACTCCATTTCTGAGGTCAACATGGTGAGTGTGGATTTGAAATATTTTCAAATTAATATTTTACTAGAAAGCCCCACAGATATTTGACCTCCAAAAAGGCTATGTACATTGTTTCAGCCTTTAAAAGCAACATATAGGTACAGGGTCCAAAATGTACCTTTTGGTTTACCAGCCAAGGTGGATTAAAGGTAGATTTTTAAAAAAGGTAGATTAAAAAAATACAGGCCAGATGTATTTTTTTCCAGCCAAAATGATGAAAATGGACTATATGATATTAGGTGGCTGCCTGTGCAATTTTCAATTTATTCAATAAACAAAACAACCATTTCCCACTGAAATAACCATTTTAAATGAGAAATAGGATTTAGTGCAGATATTATTAAAGGGTAGGCTTAGCCATTCTTAAATATTGTTTTAGGTATTAAGTAACATTGCTAATACAAAATTCATATTTACACAGGGTTCATAAAGATGTTTTAAACTAAATCTGACACAACAGATTCAAGATACAATTTTAGATTCAGAGAGGATCCAAAATGTGTCTAACTACCATTTTAACGGTAGCCTATCCATCAGTAAAAGTATGGTATTGTTTATGCACGGTTCAACAGCAGGAAGATTTCCACATTGGCATGAGATGGCTACATCTAAATCTTTAGCTGGAAAGTTTTAGCTGCTCACAAAACTATAGGTGTTCTGCAGTATTTCTGCTCTACTATAGTTCAGTCAGAAAGTGTGACAGAACTACAGTATAGCTGTAACTGCGGAGGCTACACAGGAGTAGGCTACTCCAGGACCGAGTTTGGAGTAGCCTATACAATATTGATGACATTCATCCATCTAGCTACATCTCTGGCAAAAAGACTTTCATGCATCTAGCTAGCTCTCACACACAGCTCAGAAAATCTTCCTGAAACTGTCAAATGAGTGTGCTCCTGAATCCCCTCAACAAAACCCCGGAAATAAGGGTTTCATCCTGGGATTTTAAGTGCCCCCATTTGAGAGAAAAGGTCACCCACTCATAAACATTTTGACAAAGTTGACTCAAATATGCACCCTCAAAGGGGTGAAGGGATCATATTCGGTCACAGCCTGGGGTGTGTCCGAATCAGCCCTATCTACTGCATTCTGTCTCCTGTGTAGTGTACTGGCAGATGTTTGCTGTTTAATGTGCACTGTTCAGTACGCGACGTGCAGTGCACAAAAAAATATCCTCCATACTATTTTCCAACCGTACTGTGGAAGTGTTTTAAGACGTCCCACCCTTGCGCTGCTATGTCACGTGTTGTTTTTGTTGTTATTGAAGCAGAACGTCAGCGAAGCCACGCCCCATTTTAAAAACTAAGCTGGGCATCATATTTATGTGACCAAAATGTTTGCATACTTTTTGAAAAGTGTGCTTCTGAATATACTCAGCGAAACCCCGGAAGTAAGTATATCATATGGGGGTTTTAAAGGTACTACATTTAATAGTACACATGCATCTACTTAAAGCCTTTCTCGTCTTGTTTACTCAACAAGCCTACCTAATAGTATGGAAGGGTGCTCATTCGGAACAAGCTACGGTGTCTCTAGAGGACCAAGTGATTGCCTCTCTTGGCATTTACCTTTTCCTCAACCGAAAATTAGGGGGATTTTACCTAAATTTTTTTTAAGTGGGTTCCATTTCTTTTCACACGCCGGAGTGGCGGGCTGGCCAGTGAAAATATTTACCCGCATTTGTCACTTGTCGGGTGTTAATTTTGGACCCTCAATATACACAACAGTATAAAACAAAAATAATATAGCAACACAATAAAAATAAAAATAATCTCCATAATCTGGATTTAAAACCAGGGCTTGAAAACGACATTTTCTTTCTATCCGTTCGATCCGCGCAGAATTTGAATTTTTACGTTTATTTTTGTTTTGTTCCTCCTGCAACATAACATTCCTGAACCGGTTAGAATTAAAGAAAAAACGGTCAATTTTGTTCCTGTTCCCCCACCTCCCAAACATTGAAACCAGCCTAGTAGCCTTTGTGACCGTGTTTCTGAAAATAATGGCCTAATAAACACAGATAAAGTGAAGAGTAATTGTTCAGTTGTGCAGCAATCATTCTCTGACATGCACATGGATTTTGACTGTCATATTAATAGTCACATGAAGCCTCCCAGCCCATCACTACCCGCCCGGTTTAGAAAAAGAAACACATTCTATGGATGATGAAAAACACTTTGGGCAGACAATATCACACTGCGTTAGGACTGAATAACTTGGCATGTCGAATACAGCATCACAATAAAATAACCACGTTAGAATTGCTTTGATATAAGGAAATGGAAAATCCTTCCGGAAGAGTGGCAAAATTCAAATCGCTCACAGCAGCACAAGCAAATAATCTGATCAACTCCAGGCATTTACAAGGTGTAGCAGCAGCTACAGAGGTCACTGAAATATAGGCTTTATAAACTGCACACACAAAAGTCACATCCAACAATTGACGATAACGTCCTTTAATTATAATAATTATCGGTGTTGAGAGATAAGAATCGGCACTAACAAATCCACTGAGATAACTTGCACAGTAGCCAAACATTACAAATGAAATAATACCACTCGTGTGGCGCTAAGGCCTGAACTCGTTTCAATAACATGCACCGACTGGCCTACTCATATTCAGTACGAAAAAGGCATAGACGAAGCATCACCAATAATGTATTCGGCTCTGCGAAATACCACCACAATGATATTTTAAAAATTGTGTCTTACCCTCGAACGTCTTCCTCGACTTCTACCTAGCAAAAGTGGTCACAATAGGCTATCCTCAAATTCCAGCTTCCTGACAAGGTCCAACTCGGCTATCAATAAACCAAAGGTGACACTTTTTTTTGTCAATGGCTATAGTAAGTGCGCACGCCACAGGGGTGGTTGGTAAAGGGGAAATGGACCAGGGTCTTTACTGATGGGGGCATAGCAAGCCCCAGGGGTGTATGAGACTAGTTGAAATTTTTTGTTTAAATTTTAGTTGAAATTTGATGTCTGAATAACTTTTAAATACAACAAAATATTGAATTAATTTGTTTTTAGATTAGGGTTAGTTGTAAGCATTTGTAAAATGCATGGAACGGGGGGGGAAAAAACGTTATTAACGGTTTACAAAATTTTCACAATTTGCTCGTGAACAGTATTGTTGATTTTGTTTCTGTTTTTGTTTTTGTTTCTGCAAAAATGCCTTTCATTTCTGGTTTTTGTTCTGGTTTCATTTCCATTTTCAAGCCCTGTGTAAAATCTGTATGTTCATCAATTAACTCATTTTGCAAGTTTCGATATATTACATTTTGTAATGCTCAGATACACTTATAAATGTATATCGGGATGTATCCAGGGTAGAAGGAAAGAGAGAAAGGGACACTTGGAGTAAAACATCATCCATTTAGTTTGTAAATTCAGCAGGACAGATAATGTCAATACAATTTAAAAAATATTGATATACATGCATTTTTATGTTATGTATTTAACCAAGGAGGCCCATTGAAATAAAAAATATATATACATGTATAAATTTCAAAAGAGAGCTGTCCTGGCCACTGTAGTAACACAACAATACTGAAAAACGAAAAGAACGAAGAGAAAAAGTACTTTAGAACAGCATAAGAATAATGTAAAAGAATAATTAAAAATCAAAACAAATTAATATTCCAATACAGGCCATGGATATTTGTCACATAATTGTAGATATGATGTCAACCATGAACTGTTGAATTTGAGAACTGATTGAGAAATAATATATGCTCTCAGACCTTTAAACACTAATACATATTCCATCACCATAGAGAAGAGAGTTTTTTTAAAGAACTGTCTTGAGTTATTAAATCTCCTTCTCTGACCATGAGATTCACAAGCTCACAATCTCAACCAGTCATTACAGGATGGTGCTGTTGTAGCAAACTGTAATCCATCAACACCAAAGCATGTCCCAGTGACCGCACTCACAAATGCTGTTACTGAACAAAGTCTGAACACAAATTGAACACGGTTTGAACATGGTCTGTTTGTTATGCTCATGGTGTCTCGTTTTCATAAATTGTGGCTTTGTGTTATCAGCCATTTAATTTGATAGTCAAGAATATTTTGAGAAATGGGAAACTCTAGGGTTGTAGGGCATGCATGAATTACCACACCTCTAGGGGTGTTTTTTTCCCCTTTAGGCTTGCTATGCCCCCATCAGTAAAGACCCTGGTCCATTTCCTGTCTCAGCCTTCCCTGTCATTTCCTGTTTCAGCCTTCGCTGTCACAAAAGGGGGATTCGGTGAAACAGCAAGAACACATGGCTGCTCCATAGTGACCCTGCTTCAGTAGTGTTAACAGCACTATCTCAGACCAGATTATGTGACTAATCTGAAGGAGAAGCAGTCAGACTCCCACAGTTTTCTGCTGAGAAGCGTGTGAGCCAGCCTCCTTATTGTGATATCTTCATTTAGGATTCCAACCACGTGGGAAACAAACAGGCACATCACAGTGGTTTATTTTTGGCCATGATTGGCATAAAAAAAAATCAGTATTGTTCTTGTATTTCTTGAGCCAACTTCACTTGCCTTGAGTACATAATTTTGGACACGTAATTCTGACAGATTTGGACATGTTTTTTCTGAGCTGAACGGGGTTGTTGTTCCATATGTCGTTCCATATGTCTTCATATGAAACTGTGGAGGTGTACGTGCATGATGTATTGACAGATGGATAATGGAGGGGTTGTGATAGGCCTGTGGTATGTGGTAAATCAATTTCTAAGCTATGACTTTCAATAGGGCATCCAGGACTGGTGGGATCACTGCACTCATTTAGCAATTTTGTCAGCCCCCTCAGAATTCCTAGGAAAGATTTGGATGGTTTTCTCGCATGTTTAACATGTTCCAAAGGAATAAGGTGCAGTGACTGACTGAAACCCTTCCCTAGCCATGATATTGAGTAAAGCAAGGCATTCAAAACAAACAGGAGCAAGCTCCATTTGCATAAACCCTGCATTTATTTATTTATCATACTATACGAAACAAAAACTCAGTGCTGTCATTTAACAGATGTCCTTTTATTATTTGGCAGTTTCTTTCAGGATGAATACATACATAATGCACACACACACACACGCCTATGCTATGCTGTAGTGGACAAGTAGTTCTTTCACGTGCACTATAGACTGTGAGGACCGAAGGAGACGTACAACTTCTCCAAAACAGTTAATTTCAGTGGAGCCACTGGGACCATTGGTCTTTAAGGGGGTTATAATGGCTTTCAGCTGCTACACAAAATTTGAAAAAGCTCAATCATTTTCATATCTCGGTTGTTCCAGAAATAGCAGCAAAACCGTTTTCCCTGCATCCTCGAGCGCAATGATACAGCACAGTGACATCACCACGTCTCTGCTTTCCTCTCTATTCAGTTTGCCACAGCCATTTGCAAACTACACCGCATAGAAGTAAAAACACATTTGTTATTTTTTTTCTCCTCGCAATAATTTGATTTCGGGGTCACTGGAGAATTTCCGTCCAATTCTACGTCGCATGTTTTATTTTTAATTTGTTGGAAATAGGCAGTCAAGTCTGAAGCTGATTTATTTATTTATTTATTTTTTGCAAGCAGTATGGTTCTTTGATTTATGTATTGTGAAGTTATTGCAGAATATCCTTTGTATCCTCTGGCCTTTTTGAAGACGCAGCAAGTTCTGTATGATGTTTTACTTCATTTTTGTATCCCAGGACATTTACAAATATAAAGAATAAAAATGCCAAAGCATCATACCACTGTGATGTTACCATAAGTTCCACTGAACTAAGATGTGCTATTAAAAAAAAAGAAAGCCAAGGTGTAACTCTTGTCATTCTCTTAATAAGGCACCTGCAGGAGAAAACACAAAGATTGAGGTACAACTGATACTCTCAACCAGATTTATTGAATTGCAATTATAAAAATGAGACACAGGTGCACTCCATTGGGATGGCAGGTAAAGCCAAGGCTTTGAGCCTACATACCCTCAAAGCCTTGGCCTACGTACCCTCAAAGAATAATTCTCCCCATTGGACAACCGCCTTCAATCCGCCTATCAGCAGCTCTGTTTAAAATTGCCTCGTTGCATTTACATGCTCCAGAGGCTGTCTACCTACTGCGCAAGCAATGAAAGCGTCTGTAGCTTAGTGGTTACAATGTTGCGCTGCAATGTCGCTTGTAGCCAGTTTGATTCTCACCTGATCCTAACATTTGTTTTCGGTACACAATTTCTGGTACTGCAAGACAAAATTCTTATTTGGTCTTCAGATCCCTGTCTTGCTTTTCCATGCGTCAGGTAAGTGGTTCGATCCCCCACCAGGTACCAAAGTGTAATTTCATTTTCCACTAAAACAGTGTGCACATGTATAGTTTTTCTCATAGAAGAATGTCATTTTCACGTTAAAAAACATAGTTTTTTTGCAAATGCTAAGAAATTGAACAGTATTAACAGTACTTAAAAAGAGGTGAAAGTCACCCGACATGGTCTGGTAGCCTAACGTTTTCTACTCGCTACCAACACAAGGTTCACCACAGGTTAACGTTCACAGTACAGGAACAAATATCCCATTTCTCAGGTACAGACAATACAGTTCAAACTCAAAATATAATCTGGTTAACATCACATTGTTGTAAAAAATTCTATAAATAACTGTGCTTCAAACATTTGTTTCACACACGGTCACTAGGCTACTCTCAATCTCACACAAATGCTGTGTCAAGCCTACTTCTGTTCTGCTCTTGTAGTAACTGTGTCTGACTGCGGAGACCGAAGTTTCAAGGCTTTAAAAGTTTAGACACTTCAAAAAAAAAAATACAATTGCCTTGGAACATTTTATAGTCTGCAGACAACGTATTGCAAACACTATTAATTATAACAATAAACATAATAATCTGTGGTAGGCTAAGTACTTTCTTTCACAGTAGCCTAGCTAGCTATTATCTTCTTTTCTGATGCACAGATTCCTGGGAAAGGGGGTGCGGTGTGTATAATTCAGCTTTTGGTAGCTAACGCTTTACCAGAGAAATGTCAGTCAGCTGCTTAGAAAGGAACTACAAGCTATTCTACTAAGCTAATCACAATGCCTTATACGTCCATTGCAGTACAGAAAACTTAAACCTAGATGGTCCGGTAGGCTACCAAAAAATGTCCTGCAGGTAATGTTACGCTACCGGAAAATATTACACCGAAACTGCGCTGTATGCTGTTGTGTTCTATGTTATGAACTGGGCAGCTCGTAGCCCCGACATGGAAGCTCAGAGTTACGAGGTCGGAGCGTACCAGTTGTCACTTTGTACCAACTATTTGTAAGAACATGTCACTAGTGCCTAAAGGCCGTAATAAACATCACGCTAAGTACGTGTACGCATGCGCAGGATGGCTACCGCACGTATCCTGCGTTCGTTTGGTGCGTCCTTTGTGCACGTCTCCCTAGGCCTTGAGTGTACGCATACGCAAGGTGCAATACCAACAGAAATCGTGGGGCAGTATACCTAACATCCTCTGACGTTCTGCGAGATGGAAACAGGAAACATCGAAGAAGTAGTAGTACACAATGGGTGCGTCCCAATATTTTTCACTCCCCACCTCCACTTCCCCCACTATGTGGAGGAAGGGAGGGGAGGAGGGGAGGAGAGGAGTGGAGGTGGGGAGCCGTGAACAAAGTTGGGACGCGAATCTGCTTCACCGTCATCAAAATCGCCGTCGACTATTGATGAAGTGGCCCTAACATAACTTTGACTGACGCCGAGCCCACAAATATTCCTAAAGCAAATCACAGATATTCCACATGGTCAGCCCAGTTAAAGCGCCAAAATATATTTTAAGTTACAAGTGCAAGTAACCTAGTTACATACAGTGTAAACATAGCCTGTATAGCGATTCGAGTCGAGACACTAATTAACATGTAATCAGCAACATTAGATCAAAGTAAACATGTTGTAGTATAGGCTACGCAAACATAACAATTCCAGAATCCCGATGTTCCCGATGTCTGAACATACCGAGCACTAATTCACCTCATAGGCCTATAGGCTACTGTAATTTTTGAAATCAAATTTTAAAACGTCCTTTGGAATGGTTGAATAAATGCATTAATGCATTCACATAGCTATTGAAATGGTAGCTGTGATGCTTAGGCTATATTTAGGTACAGTCATGTTCGTTGATAAGCAACATTAATGTGCCAGCAAATAAATAAAGCTTTTCCCCTACTTAAATTGCCAAATTTTTATGTAGGATATAAACTACAAAAATGGACTGGCATTTTGTTATTCATTGTAGGATGCTATGTCTATTGTGTGCTAATAACCTACTGAAACACACACAATTTAGGCTAAATATCTTGCATTGGGGCATCATTATCTTGGGGAAATTCATATAAGGCATAGCTACGCATCATCACTGTTGCCTTTTCTTAAATCTGTGTGGGCGGGAGCGCGATGATGTCACCCAAAAATGTGAAAAAACTTCCGCAGTAGCATACATCGATGTATGCTTCGCCGGAGGGGAGGAAAAGCCGAGTTTGAAGCTGCTTTGCTGGTCTTCTACACTATTGGGACAGTGGGGGGAGGGAGGAACGATAGATCGGTTTCCGGGGCACGGAGTAGAGGAGTGGTAGTGGAAGAAGAAAGGTTGCATTTTTCGACTATTGAGACGCACCCACAGGCGGTGCATTTTGAAGAACAACTATGTAACCTGCCTCCTAGTGGACATAACTTTTAAACATCCGTTTAGACATAAAAGTACGCAGTGGAGAATGTGAACAATGCAGCTTGCGTGCATACGTACGCGTACTAAACTGGAGCATATCGAGGCCTTAAAGCTGCAGAGCTACGCGTACTAAACTGGAGCATATCGAGGCCTTAAAGCTGCAGAGCTACGCGTACTAAACTGGAGCATATCGAGTACTAAACTGGAGCATATCGAGGCCTTAAAGCTGCAGAGCTACGCGTACTAAACTGGAGCATATCGAGGCCTTAAAGCTGCAGAGCTACGCGTACTAAACTGGAGCATATCGAGGCCTTAAAGCTGCAGAGCTACGCTACTTTGTCACATAGAGGAAGAGACAAACGCAAACGTGCAAGCCAGTGTTGAATAGCCTAATGTTAAATGTATTTCTATATAATACTAATAGGCCTATCTTAAAAATGTATTTCAATGTTTAGGCTACTTATGCAAACTGTTTAGGCTGTAACCCCGTAGATTGCCTATATTTCCTATGCGTGTTATCAAGTGAAGGATGTCGGCACGCATAAACATTGAAACTATCACTAAATTAAATTGTGTTTCAAGCTGTTGTTAAGCATTTCCCATTAAAATACAGATTAATCCATCTTGAATCACATCACTTTCCTCCTGCGCGGCAACCCAGAGCTGTGAAATGATACCCGAGTTTCCCACTTGTTATTCCGAGTTAACAGGCCGTTCCAGTGTATTTTCCATGGTCAGAAGGTCGTAATTACGAGTATCCGAGGGAGGCTATACCTGGAACGCAGCAATATGCAGGACAGTAGCCTCCCAGAAAAAAACATCCATGTATGTGCAGCTACGTTATGGCCTTGTGCTTAGTGTGCTTGACATCGATGCAGGCTATCCCAGGTTACTTTTTACTGCAGCTACGCTAGTCATCTTCCCACATTAGCAGCTATTTCTACAGTGTAGCCTACCCTTTAAAACACCATCATAAGTCTTTCTTTCAGCTAGAACGTGTTCGCATCTAGCCTATTGTGCATGCATGTCTCCATATTGGTTCATTCATTTACTTGCCTTTTCATGATCCATAGCTCAGGTGGTGGTGTCCATTGTATTTCATTAGACGTTAAATACATAGTTCATCTACAAACTTTTTAATGTAATTGTGGGCTATCGGTAATAGGAGAGATGTTCTCATTCTCGTCAGTAGAGGGCGCTGTGGTTGCGCAAATGTCATCAGTAGAAGTCTGCATGTATTCTGTATGCATGTCTCTCTTGATGTCATTATCTTCATGCATTATAAAGCTACGAAAAATAAGTGATATCTCAACAAAAACACGTTTTCAATGTAAAAAATGCCAAGTTACTCATGCATAGCATACAAAGCACTGTTTTAAAACTAGGCCTGTCTTTAAAAGTATTGATATCAAAATGTGGCCAAATCAAAATATCTTCACTTGCTAAGATGCAAAAACACAGGGCCAAGTTGCATTAAATAATTTAGGAAAGTTTGGACAGCATTGCTTTGGAATAGAGCTAGTTTATTTAGTGTGAGCTACGATAGGCCACATTTTGACATTAATACTTTTAAAGGCAGGCCTAGTTTTTGCAAGTTGGAATTAAGGACTTACAGACAGTGCTTTGTAGGCCATGCATGAGCAACTTGGCATTTTTTACATTGAAAACATGTTTTTGTTGAGATACACAGTACTGTACAGGTACACTCACTCCATATGCAGTACTGTACAGGTACACTCACTCCATATACAGTACTGTACAGGTGCACTCCATATACAGTACTGTACAGGTGCACTCCATATACAGTACTGTACAGGTGCACTCCATATACAGTGCTGTACAGGTGCACTCCATATACAGTACTGTACATTCCATTGTAAAAGGTAGTTTACTTTCAGGGGAATCCTTGCCATTGGGGATTTTTAAAGATCGCCTTTAATGTTTTCAAGACACATTAGCACAATCATAAAGAAGAGGTATATAAGACAAAGCTACTTCTCGGTTTAAATATTTAATTCTATTTTATTTTTTATGATGCCATGAATAGATTTTTTAATGGAAAATGTGCAATTTCTTTTTCATGGAATAACAGTCTGGAAATGTAGGTCACTTTATATACAGCTGAATGACCACTCAGATTTATTTTTTTTCCAGTAAAATGCGATGTAAATTATGGTAAACTTGTACTTGAAGAAGATTAAAAATAAAAAAAAAAGGTGCCTTGAAATAATTGGAAACATGTATTGTGCAAGATTATGAACAGTTGTAATCAGACTATATGGCTTTTTTCTGACTTTACAGATTCACCCAACGAAAGTACAATTAGTTTTTGATTAAATAACCTTAATATCAATAACTACAGATATTGACCTTTTTACCATAAAGTACATAAAGTGAAGGAGGAGAAATGGGTGTCCATGCTTAAGTATGGCGTCGCGCGTCACTCTTTGATCTGGTTACAGCTACTGGTCAGCTCATCAGATATATTACACATCTAAAACCAGCTGGTACCGTGAGAAAGTGTGGATGTACCACACACCTGATAGCCCAGAGAGTAAAATGTCCAGTGCTCTTATAGAGGACATTTTACTCTGATAGATTGCATTTTGCTCTGACAGTGTACTTTACTGTGTTGTGCTTTTACTGTGATAGCATACATTTTTATTCTGATAGAGTTTATTTTACTGTGTTAGAGCGCATTTTACAGGGATAGAGTACAGTTTACTCTGATAGAGTATATTTTACTCTGATAGAGTGTATTATTACTGTGACAGAGTACATGTTATTGTACAGAGTACCTTTTTACATTGATAGATTGCGTTTTACACTGATAGAGTGCATTTGATCTCTCTTGGACCCAAACTGTGCATTCAAGCTCATGAACTTCATGGATCATCTGAGGCCACAGATCAAAGAGAGCAGGAAGCATGAGGTCATGCTTGAGGTCAGCATGATACCTGTGGCTGATGCGCAGCTGTCCTGGTGACAGGTACCATTAACACATGCAGTCTGAGGCAGATTGCTGGCAAATTGTGGACATACGCTAACAGGCTGGCATAGCACCTGCAAAGAATGCTAAGTGGGTCACCGCATTAGAAGCAACTGCTAATTTATGTCATTTTGGGGTGGTTACTAAAACAGGCTAGCCTGCCACGGCCATTTCACCATGGATATGCAACAGTAAATGAGGCACTCTCTTTTATCCTTACAGGAAGTGAACTACACCCTAATTAAAATGTTATTTTTGGTGATGTGAGGTTGTTTCCACTTAACTCTGTGTCATAATATTATTTATGGTGCTGACATGAATTCAGGTCGCGAGTCACCGTTCTAACAATGATTAAGATAATGTCACATTGAGATTTGTACAATGGAAACAATAAACTGTTTTGGATTCTAACCTGAAGTAAACCCAAGATTTAAATACAAATATTAAATAAATCTCATCCACTTTGTTGTTCTCCCTATCTTTTGTACTTTTATATATTTTTACCATGAATGGGTTACCATGTTTTACCGTGAATATTATTCTATAGAACCAAGCCTACGGAGAGCACATGCAATTCACACATTTCCCAATTATTATTGCATAAAAACACAACTTGCATCGTAGTCAATGGACAGTTTCTTTCCTTGTTCTGGCCTCCAGAGTATATCGCACAAGCAGAGCAGGACCAGAGGTGTATCTGTGGCTCTAAATACTTTTTTTCCACTTCAGTCAGTAAAGAGGAATGCAAGCACATCTGAAGACTCTCTACATTCATCACTTCTCCGAGGTTTTACGAGTGAACGGCCAAGACGTCCCGTCGGACATCATCAGTGCAGCGGGTGGTGTGCACGTATAGTGGGGTGTTGGATGGGGCACGCCCAGCATCATTAATGCGCAGACAGCCTGCAGTGTGACGGGCGCATGCATTGGACCGCTCCCCCCCCCCTCCCCGCCCCCCCCTCTCTCCAGTGAGCTTTCTCAGGGACTGAACAGGCAGGCCACAAATCCCTTCGCTGTTCAGCTGCATATCTGCCAGACTGGAGATGTAGGAAGAAGAAACACAGAGCTTATCACTAATTTAATTACAGCTGCCTTTATATCCATGTTCTTCTTAGAGAGAGAGAAAAAAAACATGTTTCCGCCTCTTTTTTGAAAGGTCTCCCTATATATTCCTGATCCTGTCTAGAGATATCGCGCATGATTCATTTATATCATTACTCCGTACTATTATGTTTCATAATGTGCTTACGTAGCACACTGTGTTACTTATGATTGCAAGTTGTATGATGATATTATTATATGATGAGTAATGTTTTTTTTTTGTGGAGTTTTTTGTATTTCTCATTCTGTTGCATTTTTTAAAGCATACATAAAAATATGACCATTCATTCTTGTTTGTGCATGAAACCTAACCTAATTAATTACAGCCTGTGATAATAATTGATATCCTAGTGAAGTGCTGAATGTTGTTATTATTTTGTCCCCAGGATTATACCATTACCATGTATTTTCAACAAAGCTGGCGAGACAAGCGATTGGCCTACTCTGAGCTGCCCCTCAACCTGACGCTGGATAACCGTGTGGCTGACCAGCTCTGGCTCCCTGACACCTATTTTCTTAACGACAAGAAGTCCTTCTTGCATGGAGTGACTGTGAAGAACCGAATGATTCGTCTACATCCCGACGGCACGGTTTTATACGGACTGAGGTAAGTCACATTCCTTTTTCCCCCCGCTTCCAGTGACCCTTTTTCTAATAGGCCAATTAAGCACAGATATTTGGAGTCCTTCAGCAACTATTGGCGGTAAAACATTTTGACCAAGTCAATAACTCCCAAAGATCAATAAGATTATGTTCAATGTAGGCCTGACAGTTAGACAAGGTTGTCATAGTTGCGATTTTTTGTCAGTTTTCTTTTCTCTCCTAACTACCTACACATAAGCAATAACGGTTCCTATTGCGCGGGTGACTTCGTATGACATGGATCGAAAATATATGTGTGTTCTCTAGTTCAATACTGTTTAGTATGGGCGTGTAGAGATGACACTACCTGTGTCTAGTAAACCAACAAAACCGCTCTATGTCTGTATCTGTATTCAGAACAGGGGGTGAATAGTGCATTTTGGTTCATATACAGCCCTTCTTTTTAGGACATCTGCTCGTCTATTAAAACTAACCCGATATAGTCTAACTGCATTTGCTTTGTCTTTAAATTGTGTTAAAGTGCTTTTAAATTTCTTACACAACATTATGAGTAATATGATTCCATGCCATGTACGGTGGGGCTTTTTTTTTTTACTTCATATTGGGGCTGAATTTAGTCTATGCGTAACATTTGTAGGCGACACTTACGCTCACGTTTCCGACTTACAATGAAGCAAGTCGGTAGAAGAATAAAAGATTATACAATTGCAATGACTCCAGACTGCACTGAATGCTGATAAATAATGCCTTTGTGAACTTTACTGTGGATTGCTATGAAATAGATACTGAAAAGCTAAAAAAATAATAATAATGGTTTCCTTGATTTAAATTGGCCTGCTGCTTTGTAAGGCAGAGACTCCGAGATCAGAGCTCTTGGATCTCACTGCCATTTGGAGAGCAACTGAAACTGTACAGGAACAAAAGGCTCAAAGGTTTTGCAAAACCAATTACAGAAATAATTAATGTGCACCCCCCCCCCCCCAAAACGCCGGAGTTTCTCAGTCTTAATTCCAGCTGATAAGTTGCAGTTGTAGACGAACGTGTCGACGCTGTTCTCAAACGCAGCCAAGGCTCAGAGACTGATTTCAAAGTTTGACGACAGAAAGGTTTTCACCTTCACAGAATGTTCTCATTTTACAGTTAATACAGTTGCCAGTAGGGTTTCCTTTTTCCTGCTTTTGTTTTACTAATTCTAAAAACTCTTTTTTTTCCACTTCACATGCCACAGTCATGTGTATCACAATTCCAGCTAAACAAAAAAAGCCTATCTCAAATTCCGGAGGAATTATTTTATTTCTCTGAGAGCAATGATGGCCAGATAAGCATGGATGACATGTTAGCAGGTGTTAGAAATGTGGATGTGACAGGCTGTGCAGAAATTTTCCCCTTACCTTTTTATAGTGATATTTGCTTGGGCTGTCAGACTCTATTAATGACATCTCATCCAGCACATTAGAGTGGAAAAAGGAAAATATGACGACAGAAAGAGTGAAAGAGTCAGAAGTTGCAATGAGCGTCGCGAACAAGTGCGCAGAGCAAGTTCTGTCAAATAACTCTTGCTCTGCCCGACCAATGGTCGGCCTCAGCAAACGCACGTTCTCATACTCAACCAATCACTTGCACTCATCACTAATGGTGCGCCCCTTTCTAAAAGCAAGACTCATATCTCTCCCATACTGCTCTGCGCTGCTCTTGTTTCCCTACTTCTTGTTCTAAAAAATATTTTGCTGCTCACCCTCCACCACCCCACCCCAGTCTCCACCTTTTGTTTGGATCTGATTCTATGTACTTTTGGTGTATTGGTGTATATCTTCTGTTTAGTCGGGGAGATGTGTCGTGCTCCCTGTTTGATAGAAGTACATATCAAACAGGGACAACACATACATAAACTGAACAATAGAATTACATAGAGCAGATCCATTCAGCGGTAAACCAAAGTATTATATATTCATTCATATATTAAATACGTGAGTTATCTTGACAGAAATAGCATTAAGGATGCAGGCTCGGCGTGGGCAGCCATGTAGGCAGGCCCGGCGTGGGCAGCCATGTAGGCAGGCCCGGCGTGGGCAATGCTTGCAGCCTTAGTTGAGGGAAACTGTCAAGTCATTGTAATGATCCACTGTGTCATTACGGAGCAAGCAGGGCCCAAATCCACTCAAAATAATATTTTTACGGGTTGCAAGACCATGATATAATTATTGGGTTTTTTTCAGGATCATTATACTGTATGAAAATCATTGGATAATTGAAAGTGTTTTTCCTAAACTCACTCCACTTTTGGTTAAAATCAAACGAAGCACTTTTCTGATAAGTGGTTAAATATCTGCAGTTTTACTTTTACACTTTTATTCTTAGGGATTTGCTGAGTATTAAAACATGGTTTTTCATGCAAAAGTGTTAAACAAAAATGTTGATTTTCAAAAAATTGGTCAAAGTGGACTGAGTGAGCTTTAGAAAAGGTTGTCATGAGAACTCAATGAAAGCATGGCGCAAATGTGAGCATTCTTAAATGCACAAATAAATAAGAAAAAATAGTAGCTAACATCGGCACATCTAACATATAAGAAATATTAAGAAGACGATGAGGTCCAGAACAGGTGACCACTGGTGAAGAGAAGTGTAGGATGTCAGCGTTAATAGTACTTTATATGTCCTTATCAAATATGCTAATAATGATGGCTAATTACTTTAAAATTGGTGAGCGGTCCCAGCCCGGATGTCTGTTAAACAGATCGGTACTAAACGGGTGGATATCTCACACGTGTCTCTGAAATGGTGTGAACATGGTTTGAGAAAAGGGGTTTGCCAGGTTGTCATGATTTGATAGGGGACTAAAAAGATTTTTGCGATGAACTGCAGCGTCGGAAAAGATGGGGAACTTAATCAGAGAGGAGAGAAAAGCGAGGCTCAATGTTCTCTTTGGCTTTAGTGTAGGTCAAATAAAAGTGACGGGCCTGAACCGCCGTTGTTATTTCCACTGGGGAATCACATTCTGAAATGTTTCACAACCAAAAAAGGCAAATGTTAATTATAGGAAGCTTACAGCTAATGCAGAGAGATCCCTGTAATGCCGGCATTGCCGCGATGTCCCTCGTTTCGTCAAAATGACTTTGCGCGCAGTAAATACGGCAGCTCTATCCACGGCGGTTGTGCGTTTTCGTTGTAAATGTCAAATGTTATATGATGTGGAGCATGAAATGAATAAGGTCCACACTGTACAGTATATCACAGAGCAGTAGAGAGACTGGAGGCCTTCAGTGATTAGTAGCAAATGTGTTTAAGTCATTACGGTACGCGCTAACCTGTGACAATGTCGTTTGAGCATGTTTCGCGTCTAATTGCAATGTCCTTTCGTGACACGTGTAACAGTTGTCTAAAGGGGTGCTTCAAAATTGCACAGATTGCAAAAATCTGTGCTTTAGTTCGAGGGAAACCACTGATGGCTCTCCACCATGGAGTCAGCGGGATTCTTCACAAACATCCAGGGGTAGGAGCCCCGGTGAGGAATCTCTCTGCTTCTTTTTAGCGTGTTCAGCTGAAATAAAGACGCCGTACGTTGAGGCCGGTGCCGGAATCCCTCCTTCGTAGCTTTGCGCTGTATAGGAGTTACTCCGTCGTGAAGTTGGCCGTAGCCAGGCGCCCTGTGAAATTCAGGCCAGTGAGAGCGGCGCCCGAACTGCGGGGTCCGGCGAGAGGGTCAGCGGCAGCCCGGGTTCCAACGCGCCAAGCGTCGAGATGCAGGGAGCGCCAAAGCGGCGCTCTCGCAGGAACAAAGGGACACGGCGAATATAAACGAGCGAGCCTGATGATGTCTGGAAGTGAGAGGAGAAGTTAATGGAGTGTTAAATGCTTACTTAATACGTCTCTCCGGAGTGCGCTCAGGGTGCAGGGGAGGGGTTCGCCAGTCCAGCTTCCCAGCAGCCTCCTGTTCTCAGCAGTTTCCTGTGTACATAGAGGGCCCTGGAAAATAAGCAGCGTGTGGAACCCAGGAGCGGCCTTCCCTTGTCTGCGGCCCTCGCTTTCTTTAGGATATCTCAACTTCGGGAGAGCTGGGGCACTCGGAGGTTACGGAGCAAGAGCAGCGGTGGGTTTGAGCGAGGCCTAGCAGAGTGCATGTGTGAGAAAACCAGGCGGGGAACGGGAGCCGTCTGCGGCTGATATAGTCTGGCTGCTGCACTCTGACGGAGAATCGGTCAGAGTGCCTCCGCGCTGAGGAGGAATCCAGGCGGGAGCATTTTGAGGCAGAAACGTTCCTAATTCAGTTCACCCTTTAACAGGTCTTGTCCGTGCAGATGAGGTGAGCTGCTGCCTCTCATGGTTGTGAACGAGAGGGACAGAGAAGATTCAGGGGCTGTTGTTCTTTTTGTCTGTTGAGGTCTGAGCAATGCTTGGAAGCTACAAGCTTGCACATGTCGCAACACTGCAAAAAAACATCAAACAGAAATAATGATCAATAAGGCAACCAGACCAGCCAGGAAATATAACCATTACTTCCTAAGCAGTAACCTGTCTGATGATCAGGTATTAGTGATGAGAGGGTAGATTTCACCTGTTGAGAAGAGAAAGGTCCTGAATGATTAGAAGTACAGTGATTGGCTTATGCGAGGAGTTTGAATATACATTATTTTCACCCTGGTTGTCATAGCTACAAGGCTAATGCCGAATGAACAGTATATTGTGCAGCAAGTCATTAAATATTAAACAACACGTCGCAGCCCTCGGTACATTTCCTCTGCTGAATTTCATATAAATCCAAATTGACATTATATAAAGCATAAAAAAGCAAGCAAATACAACATCAGCTTGTGCACAGCTACTGCGGAAGCTCTCATCTCTTCACCTCTCGTTCAAGCACAAAATGGGAGCTGGAGCTGGTGGTTGCTGTGGATACCGAGGTTGTACCTGCAAAATATTGAGTGACAAACTGAACATAGTGTTTCAGTCGTGTTTGAGAGACATGTTCATTCGCTGTGTTTGCTGCCATGATGAAATTGTCATGACAAATACAACAGTGTGACACTGGCAAACTGCTCTGTCCTCTGAAAATGAAACAATACAAGTCAGTCCCCTGGTGGAATTTCTCACTGCTTTTATGTCATTCTGAGAGCACAGGGGTTTGTATTGGTACCTGGCAGGGCTTCCCCTAGTAACGCTGTTCCTTCAACTAGTAATGCTGTTCCTTCCCCTAGTAACGCTGTTCTTTTCTCTCGTAAGGCCATCCCTTCCCCTAGTAACGCTGTTCCTTTCACTAGTAACGCTGTTCTTTCCTCTCGTAACACTGTCCCTTCCCCTAGTAATGCTGTTCTTTCCTCTCGTAACGCTGTCCCTTCCCCTAGTAACGCTGTTCCTTCCCCTAGTAATGCTGTTCCTTCCCCTAGTAATGTTGTTCCTTCCTCTCGTAAGGCCATCCCTTCCCCTAGTAATGCTGTTCCTTCCTCTCGTAAGGCCATCCCTTCCCTTAGTAATGCTGTTCCTTCCCCTAGTAATGCTGTTCCTTCCTCTCGTAAGGCCATCCCTTCCCCTAGTAATGCTGTTCCTTCCCCTAGTAATGCTGTTCCTTCCTCTCGTAAGGCCATCCCTTCCCCTAGTAATGCTGTTCCTTCCCCTAGTAATGCTGTTCCTTCCTCTCGTAAGGCCATCCCTTCCCCTAGTAATGCTGTTCCTTCCTCTCGTAAGGCCATCCCTTCCCCTAGTAATGCTGTTCCTTCCCCTAGTAATGCTGTTCCTTCCTCTCGTAAGGCCATCCCTTCCCCTAGTAATGCTGTTCCTTCCTCTCGTAAGGCCATCCCTTCCCCTAGTAATGCTGTTCCTTCCTCTCGTAAGGCCATCCCTTCCCCTAGTAATGCTGTTCCTTCCCCTAGTAATGCTGTTCCTTCCTCTCGTAAGGCCATCCCTTCCCCTAGTAATGCTGTTCCTTCCCCTAGTAATGCTGTTCCTTCCTCTCGTAAGGCCATCCCTTCCACTAGTAATGCTGTTCCTTCCCCTAGTAATGCTGTTCCTTCCTCTCGTAAGGCCATCCCTTCCCCTAGTAATGCTGTTCCTTCCCCTAGTAATGCTGTTCCTTCCTCTCGTAAGGCCATCCCTTCCCCTAGTAATGCTGTTCCTTCCTCTCGTAAGGCCATCCCTTCCCCTAGTAATGCTGTTCCTTCCCCTAGTAATGCTGTTCCTTCCTCTCGTAAGGCCATCCCTTCCCCTAGTAATGCTGTTCCTTCCTCTCGTAAGGCCATCCCTTCCCCTAGTAATGCTGTTCCTTCCTCTCGTAAGGCCATCCCTTCCCCTAGTAATGCTGTTCCTTCCCCTAGTAATGCTGTTCCTTCCTCTCGTAAGGCCATCCCTTCCCCTAGTAATGCTGTTCCTTCCCCTAGTAATGCTGTTCCTTCCTCTCGTAAGGCCATCCCTTCCACTAGTAATGCTGTTCCTTCCCCTAGTAATGCTGTTCCTTCCTCTCGTAAGGCCATCCCTTCCCCTAGTAATGCTGTTCCTTCCCCTAGTAATGCTGTTCTTTCCTCTCGTAAGGCCATCCCTTCCCCTAGTAACGCTGTTCCTTTCACTAGTGACGCTGTTTTTTCCTCTAGTAGCGCTGTTCTTTTCCCTCGTAAGGCCATCCCTTCCCCTAGTAACTCTGCTCCTGCCTGGAGGGCAGGCTCTTTCTCAGAGGAATACTGGCGTGGCACGCGGATGTGTAGTCCCCAGCAGGAGCTGTTCCTGTACCTGTCAGTTTGCACTGGTAGAATCAGTGTCTGTCTGTCTGCACTGTTGGTGTATCTCCCTGTCTGAGAAAGTCTCATCAATGGTGAAAATGTCAAAAACCAGTAGCACAGACCAGTACCACAGAGCTCATCTTTGGACTTGTTCTGTAACTGACTATTGAAGAATTTACATAAATATTCAAAATGGAATGTGAAGCCATTGTATCAATTTTCATTTAATAATAAATTAATGGACAAAAGCACAGCTTTAGTGTGTGGAATCTCAAGGATATTCTCCAGAGCGCCACCCCCTCTCACCACAATGCAGGGTATTCTCCAGAGCCCTGCCCCCTCTCACCACAATTCAGGGTATTCTCCAGAGCCCTGCCCCCTCTCACCACAACACCGGGTATTTTCCGGAGCCCTGCTCCCTCTCACCACAATGCCGGGTATTTTTCAGAGCCTCGCCCCCCCTCACCACAATGCAGGGTATTCTCCAGAGCCCCGCCCCCTCTCACCACAATGCAGGGTATTCTCCAGAGCCTCGCCCCCTCTCACCACAATGCCAGGTATTTTTCAGAGCCTCGCCCCCTCTCACCACAATGCCGGGTATTTTTCAGAGCCTCGCCCCCTCTCACCACAATGCCGGGTATTTTTCAGAGCCTCGCCCCCTCTCACCACAATGCCGGGTATTTTTCAGAGCCTCGCCCCCTCTCACCACAATGCCGGGTATTTTTCAGAGCCTCGCCCCCTCTCACCACAATGCAGGGTATTCTCCAGAGCCTCGCCCCCCCTCACCACAATGCAGGGTATTCTCCAGAGCCTCGCCCCCTCTCACCACAATGCCAGGTATTTTTCAGAGCCTCGCCCCCTCTCACCACAATGCCGGGTATTTTTCAGAGCCTCGCCCCCTCTCACCACAATGCAGGGTATTTTTCAGAGCCTCGCCCCCTCTCACCACAGATGACGATGACATTCCTCCTGCTCTGTTTGTAAAATCCTGTATTTGTGATAGCAAGGGGGGGGAACGCTAACTCTGACAATATGAACTCACTGCACTAGTAGGTAGACTTCAAAGAGCCCCCACCCACCCTCCACATACACACACACGCACACACACACACATACGCGCACGCACACACACAATACATATAAAAATGTCAACAATATGGTATCGGTGTGCATCTGACACAGAGAAGTGATGAGATGAAACTCTTTTTTCATTCAGTCAACCATGGAGACACTTTTCATTTATCATACGTCCCTGAGAACTGGAGAAGCTGCTGTGATTAAACATCACAAATGTAATTCAATTATTAAATGTGCTGCACTAGTAAATATCTCCGTTAAATGACCCCCCGCTCCACACACACACACACACACACACACTCACACACAGTCTGTATCCAATGTTGCATTCTTTATTGAGATAGAGAGTGATATATCATTTTCACACACACACACACACACACCGGATAATACACAAAACATGCTCACAATATTCACATTCACATACTTTAAACACATGTACAATTACACACACAAACAAACACGCTGATATATGCGTGCGCTATACTTTGGGGTTCTCGTGTTCTCTGAGATATAACTCATAGCCGTAGTAGGTCGGTTGATATCCGGAAATCAACTCACTTCCATCTAAACACGTGTAAAAAATATAAATCCTTTATCTTTTTCATTTTTTTATTAAACCATGTATAATCACATTTATTTGTTTACAGTGTTAAATATGACTTTATTCTGCCCGTGGATATGATGATTCATCTCTGCCATTGCAAACCAATGGTATTGATCACTTTATTCGCACTGACATTCTGTTCTCTCTCATCGAACAGAAGTGTTTCACGGTGAAAATTTGACCGAGTCTTAACCGATACCTTGACGCTGTATTTTTAGCCAGATCTGGATGTGTCCCTAACATGGACATTGGCTGTACGCACCTGCATTTACTACAGCAAATGCAGAAACGCAGATGGGGTGGGGGTTCAGGAGGGGCTACTGATGCTGAAGAATAAACCAGCTCATGTAACCCCCCCCGAAAAGAGGACTTCAGACGGGTTGTATTCACCATTCTCCTGCCGATGATTAAATTTTTTCCTTCTTTCCTCCAACACATGACAGCAGCCGCTGAATGTTCCTCTTAAGAGATTCACATGGTGCAGTCAAGGCTAAGCTACCATTTCCCAAAGGTTACCAAGGTAACGGTGGTTCTCTCTTATTCTCACCCCCCCCCCCCCCCCCCACTCTCTCTCTCTCTCCTTTTTCTTTTCAGAATAACCACAACGGCTGCCTGCATGATGGATCTGAGAAGGTACCCCCTCGATGAACAGAACTGCACCCTCGAAATCGAAAGCTGTAGGTGGACCTTGAAACACGCCCGTGTGCCACCTCTCCAGCATTTCAGCCCATTCCAGCCTCACGTGACAATATCCTGCTGCCATTTAAATGCAAAAGCAAAGCGTCCATTTTGTACCAGCCAGGTATCTGGCTCCATCGCGTAGGGAGTACACGTGTTTTACTTTGTGTGATTCCCCTGCTGCTGCCATTGAAAACAAATGAAACATTCAGTCACTACGTAATCACTCAGTGCGGCATATCCTCTTTAGAAATGTCAACAGGAGGATTGTAATTGTGTCAGTGTGTGAGCGACCTGTTCATGTATTTAACTCAATTAGAAACAGTAACTGAAAATATCTGCAGGTCCCATTGGAATATGCTGCTATGTAAAAAGAGTTGTTTTCTTTAAAACCTGCAAGACAAATTATGTGCTTAATCCCTTATCGTAATCCGAAACAGAAGAAAACAAAATCAAATAAAAATTTCAATACAGTATACAAAAAGCAAAATAAATCTGAAATGTGAAGCAAAATGTCATCAAAATACTGTTGTGATACATATTAATGTAAAATGGAGGCATATTTTAAAGAACAGCGAATATTGTAGAATTTCACAAATGGTTAAACACACTGTGAAACCATATACTATATATACAATATCATTTAGAATATTCCATTTATGTACTTTTTTGGTATTAATATTTCTACATTTTTACCTCATATTTTATCATATATGTATTATATTGACATGCATTGCATTTTATGAGGGAAAAATTTACAAAAATGTAATACAAATAGCATAAAATCTGAGGATTTTTGACTTGTTCAATGGCTGTCAGCACAGGATGGAAAACCATTTATTATACTGATGCCTGTTTATATGTTTTCAATATCCCCCATCCACCAATCAATATGAATCACACCACCTCACTTCCTCCACCTGTCCAAACTTGACTGGAATGATTTGAATTTGCTTTTGCCGCTATGTGTGCATATGTGTTTGTGTGGTGGGTTTGCGTACAGTTATAGATATAGAAATGCATTTCAATGAGGTATAGTATTTTTGGAACATAATTGTATGGATATCAAACACACACACACACACACACACACACACACACACACACCACACACACACACACACACACACACACCCTGGGGACTGAGAAGGAGAGATCGCAGGCTGTGGCGATTAGGCGAAAGGTGAAAAGCGATGGTCTGAGCTGAATGCTAATGCGGCTGCGTCCGCTCTCCAGAGCCGCTACAGACAGTAGGTCACACAGGCAGACCACAGAGGCTGCTGAGTGTGTGTGCGTGTGTGTGTGTGTGTGTGTGTGTGTGTGTGTCTGTGTATATGATGCACTAGGGAGAGCAGGCACTTCTATCCTGTCAGTCACTTTCCTTATTGGAGCTAATTAGTATTGATTTGCTGACTGGTTCAAATACTCTCCCAGGCCAAGTAACATTATTTGCGTATTAGATATTTAATATGTGTGTATCTCTCTGGTTTATCAGCAGTGCTATTCAGCCTGAAATTTGAACTTAATCTACAGGTTGAACAGGCACACTTCTGTGCATTTGTTTGTTACTCACAACAACACTGCAAACAGGTTTGATTTAACAAGTGTTTTAGTCTTGTAACTTAGAATCTCATTGTAAGAAAATATTAGCTTGTTTTAAGTTACTGTTTGCTTGACTAGTGAACTGTCTCACCTCATTGGCAATATTTTTGTATTATTTAGCAATAAAAATAAGATTTTAAGTCTAAATATACAAACCCCAATTCCAAAAAAGTTGGGACATTATATAAAATGCACATATATAAGCAGTGATTTGAAAATTCCTTTACATATATTTAATTTAGAACAGTACACTTGAAGGGTTATTTCTCTTGACTTATTTTTCCATAAAGTTCAATAGAAAAATTTAGGAGAAACAACACTTAAAGTGATCCATCCATATCTACTGCATATCTGGCAGCAGAGTGATGCTTTGAGGCTCGTTTGGTACCTCAGACCCTTGATGACTTATAGCCATTTAGCCAACCATGGATTTCATAGTATTCCCATGTAATTTACAGTTTAATCTAGTTCCACCCCCAAATTCCCATAGAGATCCATTCAAATGCAGAGAGGTTATAGTATCGCTTGTAAGAGTACCTGAAAATAAAATATATATATAAAATAATCTTTTGATATCTTTTTATACCCAGTCATAATAGCATCACTGGTTTACCTGTGGAATATTCCAAACAGGTGCTTTTTGAACTTCCTAGTTTTTTTTTTGGCCAAATTCGGAATTAGCGTATATTTACAAAAATCAATAAAGTTGATAAGGTAAAACATTAAATATCTTTTCTTTATACCGTTTTCAATTAAATATATGTAAAAGAGAATTTCCAAATCACTGCTTTCTGCTTTTACGTGCATTTAACATACTGTCCCACATACTGTGGAATTGGGGTTTGTAAGACTAAAATACATTGACTTTGAGATTGACTTTATTTTTGGTTTTTGCAATGAACAGCCATTTTGTATTGGGAGTTGGAAAGGAAAGAAAAAGCATTTGCATTCTAAAGATCTTGTAGATTTTTCTCTGCAATATTTTCACATCAGAGATTGTATCCATTTGTATCCAAGTATCCAGCATCCAGTTTCAGTTTGACCATAAAACCCAGAAACATTAAATATCCAGATATATCTATCACTCCTCATCGTGAACACGTGTTAGTTGTTGTTAGTTGTGAAAATTGTTCTCATATGAACGAGGTGCCCTGGTGTATTGACAAGCCCACCCCACCTAGCAGGTAAAAAGTATCTGATGAAATGAGAGCTCAGCTGTGGAGGGAGGATAATGGATTTGTGACAATGATGTTGAGCGAGAGACGAATGAACAGCCAGTCTGCTGTCTATTCAGTGTTAGGGCTATTGTATTAGTGGTCATATTTTGCAGACAAGAACCTGGAGAGTTTCAACCAGACTCTCGAGCTTCCTGAATGATGAAAATAGCCTTTTCTTTCTCTTTTGTGGTTCTGAGCAGAGCGTGACATGAGGTCATGACCTTCCATATCTCAGCGCTGCTTTGAATGAACAATGTTTCCTTCCACATTTCCACAGGCAAACCGCGCTCACGGCTGTACTTTCCATAATTTTAATTTCCATTTTTCTGTACTGTCATTTGTCTCCATGGTCTTTGTCCCAAGATTTCTGCTATTTATAGACCTGCCTTTCCCAATCTGTGTGAAATTTTCTTCCCGTATCCTCTACAGTTTTTCTTTTTTAAAGGCAGATAATCCAAGCGTTGTGAAATCATCCTTTCGAGGGAGCAAAGAGGAGGGGCGGGTTGTGGATTGTGTGTGTGTGTATGTGTGGGGGGGGGGGGGGGGGGGATCTCATTTTCAAACGGTCAATATAGTAGATAAAGATCCAGTCCTAGACTTGCAACCCCTTAATTCAGAAAATGATTAAAAACTGATGAATTCTTATCCTGCTTGCAAAATATACGACCCCCGACAGAGTGCTAGCACAAGCAGGGGTGAGGAGGGTGAGGAGGGTGGGGTGCTGTAATTAAAGTGTGAAATACAACATGGGAGCCCGCATCCCGGAAATGAAATTCCCCTGAGTATCAGCAGACAAGGGAAATAATCATTTAGTTGGATTATAATATTTGGGGTTGGGGGGGGGGGTGGCTGAGACATCTGATGCAGTCCGTAGGGCAACTGACTCTCGAGCCATTCGCAAGTCCCCCGCATGGGACAGCTGCCATGACGTCCACTGAGCTGTGATTCTCTGTCTGTTACTTTCTCTGTTTTCTATCTTCTACGACTGAATGAAGCAAAAAAAATTAATAAAAAGAAACAGAAGGAGGGCGGACTGCCCGCTCTCCTTTTAAAAAAAGAGGTGAAGTGCTGGACGAATTATCCCCGGAGGAGGCTGGGCAAGTGGACCGTTTCTCCCAACCCAACCTGATCTCTCCTTCCGCAGACGGATACACGACGGACGACATCGTCTTCTTCTGGCAAGGGGGCGACAGTGCAGTGACGGGCGTGGACAAGCTGGAGCTGCCTCAGTTCTCCATCATACAGCTGCGCCTGGTGTCCAGGGAGGTCAGGTTTACCACAGGTATGGCTGGGAGACCTCTCTCCGGACCTTTAGAGCGTACCTGAGGGTGATACCGGGCTTAGCGCTTCATGCGTGATCACAAACAGTCACGTACGATGAGAAGATTGAATCTGCCACATGCAGAGTCTGCTTCCAAGACATGCCTTTGAATCACAACTGAACTGGATTGGAATGATGAAATCAAAGGCAATGGATAAAATGATAAACCACTTGGTCACTTGTGGCTTAGCTAGGGTGCTGCATGAACATTTCGAGTACAGGTAGTTGCATGCACATTATGCAATGTACCTGACATTGCGGTTTGGGTCAAGACATTCATTAATTTGTAACCATTAATATGTAATCGGCAACATTAGATTAGGACACAAAGATTGGTTTGCGGGGCACGGAGGAGAGGAGGTGGTAGTGGAGGAAAGGAGGATGCTTTTTTTGAGATGCACCCCTAGATTAGGGTCTTGTGGGTGGGAGGCGGTCATGTGATGGCTCTCCGGGTCTCTGAGGTAATCGCTGTTAACTGAACGCCAGTATCACTTGCTTTTGAACAAAATGACACCTGCGTCCCGATGAAAGCTAGATGACTGGGTGAGCGAGGCAGGCTGGGAGGGAGTGGCCCAAGCAGAATGGACATTAAAACAACTTTGAACGAGAGATGAGGGAGGGAGCAGGAAGACAACCATCTAAAGTCTATACAGCCCTTTTAACTGACAGCTGTTATTACTGGTAAGGAAGTGAGACTAAAGTCTGCAGCCCTTTTAACTGACAGCTGTTATTACTGGTAAGAAAATGAGACTAAAGTCTGCAGCCCTTTTAACTGACAGCTGTTATTACTGGTAAAAAAATTAGACTAAAGTCTGCAGCCCTTTTAACTGACAGCTGTTAAAACTGGTAAGAAAATTAGACTAAAGTCTACAGCCCTTTTAACTGACAGCTGTTATAACCACCTAACGTCTACAGCCCTTTTAACTGACGGCTGTTATTACTGGTAAGAAAATGAGACTAAAGTCTACAGCCCTTTTAACTGACAGCTGTTATTACTGGTAAGAAAATGAGACTAAAGTCTGCAGCCCTTTTAACAGACAGCTGTTATTACTGGTAAGAAAATTAGACTAAAGTCTGCAGCCCTTTTAACTGACAGCTGTTATTACTGGTAAGAAATTTTGACTAAAGTCTACAGCCCTTTTAACTGACAGCTGTTATTACTGGTAAGAAAATGAGACTAAAGTCTACAGCCCTTTTAACTGACAGGTGTTATAACCATCTAAACTCTACAGCCCTTTTAACTGACAGCTGTTATTACCATCAAAAGTCTACAACCTTTTTAACTGAAGGCTGTTATAACCATCTAAAGTCTACAGCCCTTTTAACTGACAGCTGTTATTGCCATTTAAAGTCTACAGCCATTTTAACTGATGGCTGTTATTACCATCTAAAGTCTGCTGCCCTTTTAACTGACGGCTGTTATTACTGGTAAGGAAGTGAGACTAAAGTCTGCAGCCCTTTTAACTGACAGCTGTTATTACTAGTAAAAAATTGAGACTAAAGTCTGCAGCCCTTTTAACAGACAGCTGTTATTACTGGTAAGAAAATTAGACTAAAGTCTACAGCCCTTTTAACTGACAGCTGTTATTACTGGTAAGAAAATGAGACTAAAGTCTGCAGCCATTTTAACTGACAGCTGTTATTACTGGTAAGAAAATGAGACTAAAGTCTACAGCCCTTTTAACTGACAGGTGTTATAACCATCTAAACTCTACAGCCCTTTTAACTGACAGCTGTTATTACCATCAAAAGTCTACAACCTTTTTAACTGAAGGTTGTTATAACCATCTAAAGTCTACAGCCCTTTTAACTGACAGCTGTTATTGCCATTTAAAGTCTACAGCCATTTTAACTGATGGCTGTTATTACCATCTAAAGTCTGCTGCCCTTTTAACTGACGGCTGTTATTACTGGTAAGGAAGTGAGACTAAAGTCTGCAGCCCTTTTAACTGACAGCTGTTATTACTGGTAAAAAAATGAGACTAAAGTCTGCAGCCCTTTTAACAGACAGCTGTTATTACTGGTAAGAAAATTAGACTAAAGTCTACAGCCCTTTTAACTGACAGCTGTTATAAATGAGTCTAAAGTCTGCAGCCCTTTTAACTGACAGCTGTTATTACTGGCAAGAAAATTTGACTAAAGTCTGCAGCCCTTTTAACTGACAGCTGTTATTACTGGTAAGAAAATTAGACTAAAGTCTGCAGCCCTTTTAACTGACAGCTGTTATTACTGGTAAGAAAATGAGACTAAAGTCTACAGCCCTTTTAACTGACAGGTGTTATAACCATCTAAACTCTACAGCCCTTTTAACTGACAGCTGTTATTGCCATTTAAAGTCTACAGCCATTTTAACTGATGGCTGTTATTACCATCTAAAGTCTGCTGCCCTTTTAACTGACGGCTGTTATTACTGGTAAGGAAGTGAGACTAAAGTCTGCAGCCCTTTTAACTGACAGCTGTTATTACTGGTAAGAAAATTAGACTAAAGTCTGCAGCCCTTTTAACTGACAGCTGTTATTACTGGTAAGAAAATGAGACTAAAGTCTACAGCCCTTTTAACTGACAGCTGTTATAACCATCTAACGTCTACAGCCCTTTTAACTGACGGCTGTTATTACTGGTAAGAAAATTAGACTAAAGTCTGCAGCCCTTTTAACAGACAGCTGTTATTACTGGTAAGAAAATTTGACTAAAGTCTACAGCCCTTTTAACTGACAGCTGTTATTACTGGTAAGAAAATTAGACTAAAGTCTACAGCCCTTTTAACTGACAGCTGTTATTACTGGTAAGAAAATGAGACTAAAGTCTGCAGCCATTTTAACTGACAGCTGTTATTACTGGTAAGAAAATGAGACTAAAGTCTACAGCCCTTTTAACTGACAGGTGTTATAACCATCTAAACTCTACAGCCCTTTTAACTGACAGCTGTTATTACCATCAAAAGTCTACAACCTTTTTAACTGAAGGTTGTTATAACCATCTAAAGTCTACAGCCCTTTTAACTGACAGCTGTTATTGCCATTTAAAGTCTACAGCCATTTTAACTGATGGCTGTTATTACCATCTAAAGTCTGCTGCCCTTTTAACTGACGGCTGTTATTACTGGTAAGGAAGTGAGACTAAAGTCTGCAGCCCTTTTAACTGACAGCTGTTATTACTGGTAAAAAAATGAGACTAAAGTCTGCAGCCCTTTTAACTGATGGCTGTTATTACTGGTAAGAAAATTTAGACTAAAGTATACAGCCCTTTTAACTGTTTAACTGACAGCTGTTATTACTTAAATATGGCTGTTATTACTGGTGGAAAAATGAGAGTTCTAAAGTCTACAACCCTTTTAACTGATGGTGTTATTACTGGTAGACAGCTGTTATTACTGGTAAGAAAATTAGACTAAAGTCTACAGCCCTTTTAACTGACAGCTGTTATTACTGGTAAGAAAATGAGTCTAAAGACTGCAGCCCTTTAAAAGAAAATTTGACTAAAGTCTGCAGCCCTTTTAACTGACAGCTGTTATTACTGGTAAGAAAATTAGACTAAAGTCTGCAGCCCTTTTAACTGACAGCTGTTATTACTGGTAAGAAAATGAGACTAAAGTCTACAGCCCTTTTAACTGACAGGTGTTATAACCATCTAAACTCTACAGCCCTTTTAACTGACAGCTGTTATTACCATCAAAAGTCTACAACCTTTTTAACTGAAGGTTGTTATAACCATCTAAAGTCTACAGCCCTTTTAACTGACAGCTGTTATTGCCATTTAAAGTCTACAGCCATTTTAACTGATGGCTGTTATTACCATCTAAAGTCTGCTGCCCTTTTAACTGACGGCTGTTATTACTGGTAAGGAAGTGAGACTAAAGTCTGCAGCCCTTTTAACTGACAGCTGTTATTACTGGTAAAAAAATGAGACTAAAGTCTGCAGCCCTTTTAACAGACAGCTGTTATTACTGGTAAGAAAATTAGACTAAAGTCTACAGCCCTTTTAACTGACAGCTGTTATTACTGGTAAGAAAATGAGTCTAAAGACTGCAGCCCTTTTAACTGACAGCTGTTATTACTGGCAAGAAAATTTGACTAAAGTCTGCAGCCCTTTTAACTGACAGCTGTTATTACTGGTAAGAAAATTAGACTAAAGTCTGCAGCCCTTTTAACTGACAGCTGTTATTACTGGTAAGAAAATGAGACTAAAGTCTACAGCCCTTTTAACTGACAGGTGTTATAACCATCTAAACTCTACAGCCCTTTTAACTGACAGCTGTTATTGCCATTTAAAGTCTACAGCCATTTTAACTGATGGCTGTTATTACCATCTAAAGTCTGCTGCCCTTTTAACTGACGGCTGTTATTACTGGTAAGGAAGTGAGACTAAAGTCTGCAGCCCTTTTAACTGACAGCTGTTATTACTGGTAAGAAAATTAGACTAAAGTCTGCAGCCCTTTTAACTGACAGCTGTTATTACTGGTAAGAAAATGAGACTAAAGTCTACAGCCCTTTTAACTGACAGCTGTTATAACCATCTAACGTCTACAGCCCTTTTAACTGACGGCTGTTATTACTGGTAAGAAAATTAGACTAAAGTCTGCAGCCCTTTTAACAGACAGCTGTTATTACTGGTAAGAAAATTTGACTAAAGTCTACAGCCCTTTTAACTGACAGCTGTTATTACTGGTAAGAAAATGAGACTAAAGTCTACAGCCCTTTTAACTGACAGGTGTTATAACCATCTAAACTCTACAGCCCTTTTAACTGACAGCTGTTATTACCATCAAAATCTACAACCTTTTTAACTGAAGGCTGTTATAATCATCTAAAGTCTACAGCCCTTTTAACTGACAACTGCTATTGCCATTTAAAGTCTACAGCCATTTTAACTGATGGCTGTTATTACCATCTAAAGTCTGTTGCCCTTTTACCTGACGGCTGTTATTACTGGTAAGAAAATTTGACTAAAGTCTACAGCCCTTTTAACTGACAGCTGTTATTACTGGTAAGAAAGTGAGACTAAAGTCTACAGCCCTTTTAACTGACAGGTGTTATAACCATCTAAACTCTACAGCCCTTTTAACTGACAGCTGTTATTGCCATTTAAAGTCTATAGCCATTTTAACTGATGGCTGTTATTACCATCTAAAGTATGCAGCCCTTTTAACTGACGGCTGTTATTACTGGTAAGGAAATGACACTAAAGTCTGCAGGCCTTTTAACTGACATCTGTTATAACCATCTAAAGTCTACAACCCTTTTAACTGATGGCTGTTATTACTGGTAAAGAAAAGAGACTAAAGTATACAGCCCTTTTAACTGACGGCTGTTATTACTGGTAAGGAAATTAGACTAAAGTCTACAACTCTTTTAACTGACGGCTGTTATAACCATCTAAAGTCTACAGCCATTTTAACTGATGGCTGTTATTACTGGTAAGGAAATGAGACTAAAGTCTACAACTCTTTTAACTGACGGCTGTTATAACCATCTAAAGTCTACAACTCTTTTAACTGATGGCTGTTATTACTGGTAAGGAAATGAGACTAAAGTCTACAACTCTTTTAACTGATGGCTGTTATTACTGGTAAGGAAATGTGACTAAAGTCTACAGCCCTTTTAACTGATGGCTGTTATTACTGGTAAGGAAATGAGACTAAAGTCTACAGCCCTTTTAACTGACGGCTGTTATTACTGGTAAGGAAATGAGACTGGCCGTTCAAGTGTTAAATAAGGGTACAGAGCCACCGCCATTAAATCTATTGCGACCAACAACCTTCACAGCAAGCAGAGAAAGAGTTCAGCAAAAGATTTAATGTTATTCCTGTGTGATGTTCTGCTGGAATTAATTTAGAAAATGTTGCCATCATTTAAAGAGCTCTTGCACTTGCACACGGCTGTTTATTTATTTATTTATCTATTTATTTATTTATTCATGAAAGGAGAGGTGCAGCAGTGCCGGGTAAAATATATGTTTTCAGTTATTGATTAGTTTGCAGGTTGGAGGAGTAAAGAGACAATAAGGTCTTTTTTATGTTCTACTGTCTGCTTCTCCCAACTTTTTTACTCAACTTCTATTCCCATTCATATTGACCTTCCATCAGGCAAAATAGGACACATTGTCATTTATTTTATTTTAAAACAAAAAATGAAAATTTTAATCTTTATTCGCCTTCAAACTGTGCTTAATTCATTTTACAGTTATTTTAAATGTATAATTGTGAATTGAATGAAAAACGCACATCATAGATAAATTTTATAATTGTATAACTTCAAAAATATTGTTAACATATCAACGTTACTATATGGCCAGATTATTAAAATATTAGTATCTGACGTGTTAATATTACAGCATTTCATTTCATGAGGAGGGCCTCAGGTTTTTTCCTCTTTTTTTCTGACTTAATAGCAATTGACATAAAGAGGAAGACTGTCCTGATGTCCATTGTTTGCCATTTTAATTGTTCTTATAGTGCAGGTGGGTCATGGTGGGCCACGGCCACCTAAATAGTATCCCGGTCCACCCATTTATCCTACACAACCACCACACCCAATTGTGAATGCCCACCTATGCCCAAATATATCAATATGTCTGGTTACGCTGCTGCCTTCTAGCATTCTCGGAGCCAAAGAGAGAGCAGCTCTATGGGCATTTTCATCAGGGTGGTGCTGCCTATTGCCATAGATGTGTGTGTGTGTGTGTGTAGCAGGGGAGAGAATCAGCTGACTTTGCAACTTTTTGCCACATTTAATTGGAATCGAAACTATCCCTTGAGAGGAATCTATTGCTTTGGGGAAATTAAGCACTCTTTCTGAGCAAGCAGAGAAATTACTACCTTGTTCATTTGACAAAGTGCAGAATTCAGAATTAATGCTCACTTAATAAATGTGTGCTCCCCCCCCCCACCCCCCCTTTCCCCTTGTGCTTTGGAAGGTGCCTATCCAAGGCTCTCGCTGAGTTTCAGGATTAAGAGAAACATCGGCTACTTCATCCTGCAGACATACATGCCCTCAATCCTGATTACCATCCTCTCCTGGGTCTCCTTCTGGATAAACTACGATGCCTCTGCTGCTCGAGTGGCCCTGGGTAAGTGTTAGGTTAGGGGTCAGTAGGCCCTGGGTAAGTGTTAGGTTAGGGGTCAGTATTCGGGTTAAGATTAGGGTTGGGGTTAGGGTGCTGTAATCTTGGCCCTGGGCAACACCAGAGCCAATTGAGTCAGCACAGCCACAGTCGGCACTGGTACAGTCCAGACTGTGGGACCCTTCCTGGTACTGCAATAGAGTCTTATCAGGATGAGCCACCCAGCAGCCCTGGATTGTGCTTTTGGATAATTACAGATGTTTCATTGATCCTGAGCTGAAAGCTGATAACATTTTGGGTTATAATGCTTTAAAATGCTATTAAAAGGAATCCACAACATTGCATTTGCAATTTATGCAAGTCTTCACGTCTTTGGAAGCAACACAGTTTGTTTGGAGGAGCTCGTTGGGGGAGCTCGTTGGGGGAGCTTGTTGGAGGAGCTCGTTGGAGGAGTTCGTTGGAGGTGCTCGTTGGAGGAGCTCGTTGGAGGAGCTCGTTGGAGGGGCTCGTTGGAGGAGCTCGTTGGGGGAGCTCGTTGGAGGAGCTCGTTGGAGGAGCTCGTTGGAGGAGCTCGTTGGGGGAGCTCGTTGGAGGAGCTAGCTTGTTGGAGGAGCTCGTTGGGGGAGCTTGTTGGAGGAGCTCGTTGGGGAAGCTCGTTGGAGGAGCTCATTGGAGGAGCTCGTTGGAGGAGCTCGTTGGGGGAGCTCGTTGAAGAAGCTCGTTGGAGAAGCTCGTTGGAGGAGCTCGATGGAGGAGCTCGTTGGGGGAGCTCGTTGGAGGAGCTTGTTGGAGGAGCGATCCTGCCAGCTCAGTATTTTCTCTTGGCTGTTTGCAGGTGTCACGACGGTGCTCACCATGACAACTATCAACACCCACCTGCGGGAGACCCTCCCAAAGATTCCCTATGTGAAAGCCATCGATGTCTACCTCATGGGCTGCTTTGTGTTCGTGTTCCTGGCCCTGTTGGAATACGCCTTTGTGAACTATGTCTTTTTTGGCCGGGGTCCCCAGCAACAGAAGAAAATCAACGAGAGGCTGAACAAAGCTAACAACGAGCGTCCGCGCTATGAGGAGAAACGACTAAGGGAGCAGGTCTGCTTCTTTTTCCAGTTTGCTTGCTGTTGTGGTTGTTGTTATCGTTGTTGTTTTTGTAGTGCCCATACTGTATATGTGTACTCTGTCATTTAAAACCCAGCTAAATAAAAATCTGATTGTTAGCAAATATATTTTTTTTTACGAAGATATATTTAATTTAAAAAGAGGTTTATTTCACACATGGGTGTCTGTCTTTTATAGTCAAAATGTGTGAGGACTCAACGTTGGGCTTTTTGTGCCAACTAAACCTCTTAATCAGTTAAATCAAACACAAGTTATCATCTTAATCAGGTAATCAAACAACAGTTAATTCTGGTCATGTGTTCTCCAAAATTAGTTTACAAAACCATGACCTTTTATTTCATAAAGGCAATAGCTGTTGAAAGATGTCAAATACAGATTAAGGTCCTTAAAGAGAATGGCTCAACAGTACATCTAAAGCCAAGGCTGAACAGCCCTTCTAAGGCCAAGATTGAACAGCCTGTCTAAAGCTAAGGCTGAACAGCCCATCTAAGGCCAAGGCTCAACAGCATGTCTAAGGCCAAGCTTAACCTGCCACTCTGAAGAACGTAATCCATCAGACACCTTCAATCCAACAGAAAACCATCATCCATTGCTTCTCCCCAAACTATGACACCATGATTTAACTGAGCCTAATATTTTTTCATTTAAATATTTTTTTCATCTTGTTCGAAAATTGGATTAGTTTCACGTTACCATTACCTTCTTATGAGGTTCTGATTGATGCTTTGTCCTTTGTGTCTGAAAAATGACATGCCATGCTTATGCAAAGTTATTGATAACTTCACGTTTATGCATATTGTGTATTTGGGGAAATGTGTTTGACTGTCACTGTTGTTTGGACGTTTTAATGTTCTTTTCACTTTTCTTTTTGACATTGCAAGGACTCCATTTCAGCGCCGTATCAAACCAACACCCTCAGGTCATATACACAACGAAGAAATCTGTATCTCGAGGAACAAAGAAAAGTTGGGGTACATGAATTTAGAAATCATATTAGCTGAGAGACAGCTGATTGAGAATAGATATGATCAAATTGTTAACCTTTTGATTAAGTGTGTGTGAGCAGTTATGGTGACTGAAGCATCGTAAGATCTTTTTTAAGAGAAGGTAGACTTTATGCCAATGTTCCTTTGGATTCTAAAGAAAACTTTAAGTTAGTGGTTTTTTTTTTTAACATGAGAAGTGCTGCATTTCCTCTCACATCATCATGACATTTGCATTGACTGTATAGACGAGGCACTAAGAGAACGAGAGCTGTTTGCATTAGATGGGGGTTGCTTGGCAACGGTCCCAACCAGTGACGTCTCTTGTGTCCTCCCCTTGTTTTTAGGTGGATGCGTATGGGAACATTCTCCTCACCACGCTGGAGATGAACAACGAGGTAATGCCCTCCGACGTGGGGAGCAGCGTCAGCGACTCGCGGAATTCCGTCATGTCGTTCGACAGCTCCGGGGTGCAGTTCAGGAAGCCCGTGGCTTCCCGGGATGGGTTCAGCCACCACTCGCTCGACCGCAGTGCAATGCGAAATCGCGCCAACTGCCGGCTACGAAGGCGATCGTCCAAGCTGAAGCTGAAAATCCCAAACCTTGCAGATGTTAGCACCATTGACAAATGGTCCCGGGTCATATTCCCCATTATGTTTGGATTTTTCAACCTAATCTATTGGTTATACTACGTGAATTGATGTGCATCTCCCTAGGAAACATGGGCCATATTTTGAGAGCACATTAAATTGGCTTTGATACAATTGGAAAATATGTATATACATATAGAAATAAATACATATGTATATGCATATTTATATAAATATATATATATTATATTTATATATACAGTACACATGCGTGTGTAAATCTAAAAGACCTTTCTGATGTAAAAAGTGTTAAAAGAATGACTTGAATGTTTAAGAATAATTGCGAGAGAAACACTTCAAGCCTATGAATTTCTTTTCCTTCTGACAAGCAAACAAACAAACATTGAATCCTACGGTGGGTTTGGACATGAGACTGCATGATATTTTTTTTTTGTAAAAGAAAGAGATCTTGAGAAAAGATATTTGAAAAGCGACCCGTTGGCTTTTTATTGATACTGTAACTGTAATCAGCGTACCCACTGCGGTTCATCAATCGGAGGAGGCTGTTGTTCGGGCATATCGGCTGAGCAAACCCAATCACCTGCTTCTTCTGTTCCCATGGAAACGCGTACAGAATTCTCTGTTTCTACTTTGTACAGCAGCTTCCTGTGGAATATGTGTTGTTCCTTGGTTTCTTTATTGGACACCAGCTCTGGCCATGGTCTACATTTGGTGGCCATCTCAAGGGTCATTAACTGTTGAGTCCCTCCCAGAATCAGCTCAAAATCTTGATTTTCCTATCATAATGTTTTTGGGCGATTTCTTGGGGTATTTTATATTATGATTATGACAATTATCATTTTGTCTTGAACATAATGTGTTTTGGACGAGTGTTACTTTCACATGGCTCTGCGTTATTAGACGATGAGGCACAGTTATTCATCTTGGTTATTTAAAAGAAGAAAAAAACATGTTGTACATTCTTTCGTTCAGTATCTCCACTGACATGGTCAAGCTCGTAATTGTATTCTTCTTTTTTTTTTAAACTGGTTGTAGTGCGCCACTGTAGATATTCACAAACTTCATACATCGCTTTGTGTTCTGTAAGGATCCACAGTGAGCTATTTGTTCTTCAGAGCTTGGATTTGAAGTTATTTCATCAACCATATACAGATGTAAAAAAAAAATTGTGTATTAAAAATGGGGATTTCACATTGTTTTTTTTTCTATTTTAAATATAAACTGACATATCAACCAATAGTGTGGATTGCAACTGTATGCTCTATTCTTTCATGGTAGAGTTACATCCAGAGAATGGTACTTAACATTTTGTTTCATCTGATACAGTATGTGCCTGTCGACAGATTATTATTATTTTTTTTTTTTTTGGAGGTGTCATCAGTAGGTCTTTGGTTCCAGAGCATCATTTGGATAAAATCCCAGCCTCCAAAAACGCATATAATTTTAAGCACTTCAGTCCACCCACAGTCCTGATATTTGGTCATTCAGGATCAAATCCCAGGACAACATTAGCATGATCAGGAAATAGTTCTGCTTTATGAGAAACGGAGATGTGTGATAAAAGCCATGAACTGATGTTACAACCAAAATGGCCTATAACCACATTTTTGCCTTTTTTGTTTCCTTTCTGGACTTTCTTTAGTGTTTATTGTATTTCTCCAACCGAGTGCCCGCAGTTACTGTGTTCGTCATGCGCAAAGGTGAAACTCTTTAAGCTGGGAATCTCTGGGCTGCTGCAGGAATCAGCACCACTCTTGCTTTACCTCTCCACCGCCCCACCACCCCCTCCTCGCTCTCTTCCTGCTCCATCCATCGTTTATCAGACCGCGACTTGCAGAAGTCCCCATTCCACAGTGCACAGTCAGGTTCACCAAACACTGCTACAACCCAGTGAAAAGAAAACAGAAAAAAGAGCTTCATCAAACCATGTACAAACAACATTCTCTTGGTGCCCTCAACTTCTAAACAGTGCATAAATACACAAATTAATAGCGCTCATCTGCAGAGGGAACACTGTTTTACTGTGATGCCAAAGAGGCCATATTTCACACCCCCTGTGTTCCCCTGTTCCCATCCCGCCAAAGTGGCTCTGGAAAGGCAATCCACTCTAATAGGTGAACATAGAGCTGGAACTGCAGTCCGCTCTAGTAGATGAACATAGAGCTGGAACTGCAGTCCGCTCTAGTAGGTGAACATAGAGCTGGAACTGCAGTCCGCTCTAGTAGGTGAACATAGAGCTGGAACTGCAGTCCGCTCTAGTAGGTGAACATAGAGCTGGAACGGCAGTCCACTCTAGTAGGTGAACATAGAGCTGGAACTGCAGACCACTCTAATAGGTGAACATAGAGCTGGAACTGCAGTCCACTCTAGTGGGTGAACATAGAGCTGGAACTGCAGTCCACTCTAGTTGGTGAACATAGAGCTGGAACTGCAGTCCACTCTAATAGGTGAACATAGAGCTGGAACTGCAGTCCACTCTAGTAGGTGAACATAGAGCTGGAACTGCAGTCCACTCTAGTAGGTGAACATAGAGCTGGAACTGCAGTCCACTCTAGTAGGTGAACATAGAGCTGGAACTGCAGTCCATTCTAATAGGTGAACATAGAGCTGGAACTGCAGTCCACTCTAGTAGGTGAACATAGAGCAGGAACTGCAGTCCACTCTAATAGGTGAACATAGAGCTGGAGGGCAGACAGACCAGAAAAAGAGAAACAGAGGCACCCCCCCTTCCTGGACCTGCCTTAACAGCAGGCTGTACTGAGAGCAGGGCTCCCAGAGAAGGTGTATTCTGAGGGCTCAGCTGTGAAGATGGAGAGAGGGAACACAGGAGACAGCTCACTCCCTTTTTCCTCATATGAAAAGTCCACAGGTCACTAGGAAATGATGGTAGTCCACTATCCTGGAATGGCAACGATCATCACGTGGCATAGATCTGTTCACCAAAATCAAGCCCAGCCTTCTTGAGAAATTTAGTAATGGCTGTCTTCCCTTCCACGGCGTAGGTAGACCCTGTAACCCCTGAACATTTATAATGTTAAGGGCGAGCCAGTTCATCTTTGGCGATGCTAAAAGGAGTCATTAACATGGAGCACTGGATAGTGCCTCAATCTTGATTTTATTAGCATCACCCATATAATGCAGAGCTCCAGGGTTTCAGGCCCGTGCTTCTTTCCCATAAAATGAATACAGTAAAAGAAAACAATCAGATTTTGCACTAATTCAAACCAATATGGTTGCTGACTTTACATAATGTAAGTAGCACAACCTTGATGTGGAAAGAAATTTAGGATTCTTAATAAAAGACAAGCTGTGGAAATCTGCAGGTGACGAAAACAAGAAGAGGGAAATTGTCAAAGCATTGCCTTAATATAGAAATGCATTACATGTGACGTATGTCTACTGAGCATCTACAGAGGAACTCACACAAGATCACACATGCCAGTGCTCATCATCCTATTAGAATTCCTCAACTGTTAACTGATATCATCAAAGGACCCCTGCCATAGATAGAAAATAACCAGCCCAAGAGTGATTTCTCCAGAGTAAAGAGTGGGCTTGTTAATCATGAGCAATAGATGAAAAATTGAGCTCTACTGATTTCTTTCCCCAGAAATCAATAAGTACAGTTAACAATTCTGAGCTGTGGTTAGGTGGGTGATTTATAGTTTTAGTGGATAATTAGAGAAACTGAAAGATGAAGATGCAAGCTTTTTTTATTGTACATTCTTGGTAGCATATAGGTAAATGTTTAGGTTTTCATTTTACAGTATCCAGTTTTTTCTTGCGCAGTTCATTTAATAGCATTTCTCTTGATAATCCAGGAATCCTTAATGAATACTTACTGTAACTATGCATTCTTATGGCCTGAAGCTCAGTTAAAATGCAACGTACCCCACAGGGAATTCTGCACCTACATTGGTCTCAATGCATCTCTGCTTGACCAATCAGAATTCTATGATGAAACAGAGAAGCATCTAGAGGATGATGTCATCCGCACCACAGCAATGATACATGGATAGTGGCACAGGGTAATAAATCAAAATGTGCATGAAAATATTATCAAGCAGAGAGTGTCTGATTTGGAAATTCACTCGTCAAGCTAATTAGAAACCTGCCTTGAGAACACAGAGATTTATTTATGAACTGTGCAGGGGCATTCTAGGTAGCTGCATTAGACAAACAAGCCTTAAAAACACAATTTGTATTGTAGGAATTTACTGAATTACAACGCTTGGAAGATAAATGTCATCGATATATGACAATCTCTGATCATGATTAAGTAGGCCTAAATGGCCCTAAATGGAAGGTACTTTTCACAGGTCAGTAGAAATTCAGGATGTGGCCTCAGATTACTCTCAAAACTGTAGGCATTGTTGCAGTGGATGCATTTTTTTTCCTTTTTTAGAGACGAACAGATCTTAAGTGTCTGCTTCCTGTTACGTTAAAATCCAGCAGATTCGACGAACAACTCAATATTCAGAAGCTCACACGGCAGCGATCTGCCATATTCAGCGTGTAATTTGTGTTTCGTGTTCCCTTATTCGCCTTCATTTTTGTTTCAGACATTCTAAGGCGCAGCCCTCCGCTCCTCGCCCCATCCTCAACGTCAACCCACCTCATTCCCTCCGCTTTGTGATTTGATCCGATCGCCATTTGTCGAGTAATTCCATTCTCAAGCAAACAACATCAAACGGTATTCAGTATTCCGCACCAGAAAAAGCTCGGAAGAACCATTACAACACGTAACTATCCGCTACCACCAAACTATCAAAGAACTAAACACTAGTATAAAGCTCAAATCATCTCTATATTGCTACCAGGCTTTCTGTTTTTCAAAATTTTCTATTGCTCCAGATTTGAAATGCTTGAGCTGTTATGAAGCTATATACCATAATAAATTAGCCCAAATCTAGCTGGCCAGTTTGTACAACCTGAGGGACACAAAATATATTTTGGATAATATAATTTAGCAAAAACCCATTAAATGGCTAGTGCTGACCTGCATCTGTTGAGTAACACAAAATATGTTGCATAGGTCATACATAATATTCACAATTTCCTTTTCAAAAAAGATAAGCCCTTTTTGACAAATGTATAAAGTGTTGATATTTTTTTCAAGTACTGCACACTTTCTCCATGCCATCAAGATTATAGAAAGTTTGAGTAAGGAGATGATTCTTTACAATGCAACGATACAGAATTCTTTCCGTCAGGGGTCAATTTCCAGCAAAAGGGATAATCTCTCCCTTTACTGTTGCCAATGACTAAGTACCATAGATGAAGGTACATCAGGTTTATAGTCTTAAGGCTATTGTCACGCACCAGTTAATGGCAACCTTTGACAGATTTGGAGTCCCTTGCCTTTTTTTTAAACTGCCTTGTACCAAACGGCTGTGTTCATGCTATTATTAGGAGGATATATATATAGAATATATATCTCATCGATTCATTGAAAATGATTCATAGAGCATTAAAATCACCTTACAATTGATTTATTTTTTTTTGTTTTTCAACAGAAGTTACGTTGGGTATTGTTAACAGTTTTAACACGTTATAAGTAAGACCTATCATTACATTTGGACAAAGTGACTTAATTTGTAAGTAAATGGATTTGTGCCCGCTTATATTCAGGTTAACTACTATTTAAGCATAGATAAAGAGAGAGGGGGGAGGGGGGGGGGGGTCTTTTTCTTTCATCTTTCAGGGAGGTTTGTGTCACGAGTGTGATTGTATTTTATTTATTTATTTATTTATTTTACTAACTATTTATTTTTGATACATAAATACCCTTGAATACTAATAATTGTCATCCAGAATACTAAAGAGTGGGTCTTTCTTACAGCATCGATGCACATGAGTGCACATGAATTATTTTACTTTGCCTGTTAGTGCTTTTGGGGAAGGTGAGCATGAGAATTGTCCAGAGAACCATCAGTAAATTCTGGCATGGCATTTCTTATTCCTCTTTATTTTATTTTATGCATCATATCTGTTTGATGGAGACATCCATAGAGGGGAGGGCAGTGGAAAAGTAGAACTGTGGAGCTGATTTCAATGTGAAATTTCTTGCCTCTTGTGTATATGTGTAATTATCTGTGAATTGTGCTGTAAATATGATATCTTTCACTTAATATTTCTGAATGCATGAACAGTACAGGGCAGTACTTAATAGCAGCTTGCGTCACTGCTAAAGGCATGGACTGCTTTTGCAGCACTAGCAGACTTCTACGAATGAATCCTATCTGAAAAGGAAAAGAATAAAGATAGTGTTTTCTTTTCATTTTGTTTTATTTTATTTTTTGCATGACTTGAGTTTTGAAGACTTTTTTTTTATTTTATTTTTTACTTCAATTTCTTGTTTCACACGTTCATAAAATAAAAATAGGGTGTTTTTGTGTTCTAATTGCATGTTATTATGGGAAACATCTTACAATATGAGACACACAAGCCAAAAATAAAAAAATTTATCTTAATAAGCTAAAAAAAATAAAAAAACATGATGCGTGCAAATACATCCATTTGCACATCGTCTACATGTTGAGTTAAAGTGAAACACTGCTACTAGTTTTGTCAGGTTCAGCAAATGAACACCTGAGGGATGGTTGTGGGCCAGAAATGGCAGCATATCAGCCATGAAAGTGCAATTTGTTTCACGCTCCCCTGTGTCAGTGGCAAGCCAGTCTTATCTGGAACAGAGTAGAGATGATTGGCTGTAACGCCTAGAGTGGTACGTGTTTCAATTCGCTGAGCCCCCGTCACATGATCAGTTTAGCCATTTCTGCATCAGGACATCTCTTCCACCTGGAAGAGCTGTGAAACTTTTCCTGCCATTACTAGCATTTAGAGAGAAACTGTTCAAGCCAGATAAAATGACTCATTATTTTGGCTCAAAAAAACAGGCCACCACCATTTTTTTTTTTTGTACTGTTTCTGTTTCATTTATTTCCTGTAATAGTTATGTTTTCTGAATGGAAGAAAATACATTTCTATTTACATCCTGCCCTGGAATAAAATGCATTTTGTTTTTGTATTGTATTGCTTTTCTTTACATTATCACATTATCGAATACTACAGTTATTATTGAAGTGTTTGGATTTCTTTTGAGTATGAGTTGTCTTTCTCCATGAATTCAACATTTATGTGGTATAAAACTGTATTTCCTTACATTTTTTGTCTGTGCCAATTAATGTAATGGTGTCAATCAGCTTTTGTAGGTGTTTGAGCAAAATGTGTTTTTTACTAATATAAGATATTATGTGGTATAAAAGAGGGTTATAATTAAGCCAATTGAATTTTTACAAATAAAGGCTTATACAGGAAACATGATAATGCAGTCTTTTCATTTGCCCTTTGAGGACTAATATTTTGTATTTTTATTGAATTTAATTTCTGTTTCTTAAGCAGTTAGTCCCCAAATGGTAAATAGTACTCTTGCAGAAAAATGAGGGAGGGGGGGGGGGGATGGGAGGGGGGGGGGGGTGTCATTTTTTTGTTTGTTTTTACTTTAGTTGTTTTGTTTGTTTGTCATACAAAAATGGTGGGCAAGTTATCAGTAAGAACACCCCCTTCCTATTACCATTTTTATGAATAACCAAGCTGAGTTAATCCATCTGAATCCAGCTCATCCAGATGCCTCAGTGAAATTCCATTCTTCCACGGTGTTAAATTAGTGATCCTCATTTTACAAAGGAGAAAGACGTACCTTAAAAAATAATGACGCCAAAAGTAATTAATTGGTTAACAGTACCGGCTAGAGTGATGAGGGAATGGCAATCTCCTCACTCATAAAACATGCCAAGAATATTGATATATGTCAGGATTCCTATTACTGCTATGGATAAAATTTTCTAGGTGACAAATTAAACCACTGCTACTCTTAAAACTACATTCACACAACTGCACATAGCCTACTTACTATATATGCCCGGCATTGTGTTTTTATTCACATTCCTTTAAATATTGTCCAATCAAAATGAGTGAAGTCCCTTGGCTGGGAGTGTAATTAGCTGACGGGAGGAAGAGATGAAGGGGTCATTCAGCATGGTATCCCCGCATTACATTCTAGCAGCAATTACTCTGGCCAGCTGGATATCTGTGATCTACCTGCGTCACATATATCTGTCCTTAGGAGCAGCTGCTGCACTGGCTTCATTGACAGACAGCAGAAAGGGAACAAAGATATTTTGTTTGGCAGTTTTTAGGGTTTCCCACAGAATAACTACTAAGTCGCACTTCCTTTTACAAACATTAACTTCTGTAACTTCTGACCTCATGTAAACAAACTGAATTAAGATGCCACTTTACACAACTGCACAAAGTGTTATTAAGTGTCTCTTCTGCTTTATGCTTATTTTACTTTAGTTTTCCTGCCAGTGGGCCAGTCCCCCATTATTAATCCTCCCCATTGGTCTATATTTAGTTCAACCAGTAACAACATCTGTTCCTAGTAACCTATTAGGCCACACAGAAAATAATATATTTAACATTTTATATTTAAATATATTAAGATTTGAACATGTGATCCAATTTCAGCCAATAGAACATGTGGAAATAATTTGAAGGAACCATCCTACATTCTCTGGCAGCTAATACCTGCTGACTTGCTTATAGATATGCCTATCTTCTCCAGCCAACAAAAATTTATTTCTGAAATAATACAGATTCGAAATATCACATGTAAGCCTCATATAGGCTACTGTAGTTCCATTGCTCAGATAGCTAGCATGACTGCAAGGTAATACCACAGACTCATACTCAAACCAAAAATACATTATTTTAGCCAGCTAGAAAAGCAGGCCTTTCCTGTATTGTTCATACGGCTGGCTATCTAGCTTACTAAATAAAACTAATGAGGTGTAGATATTTGAAATAATAAAAATAAAATTTAGCAACAATCGTGTGATACTTAGCTTTCCAGTAATATTTACTATAGTTAGAGTTAGCTAACTAGCAATTTGCTATTAGCCCTTTCTCATCCACATCACAAACTGTAGCCTTTAGGTTATTTAGCTATAGCGACATGCAGTGCTACATGTAGAGGACTTATGACCGAATATGACCCCTGTTCCCTGCCCCCTGTCCCGCCTGTCTACTAAGACCCTTGTCTACTATGTGCCCAGTCCCCTCACTTAGCAAGCAGTGTGCGGAAAAAAATCTTGCAAAACTCTTTCCAAACTAGTGGGGAAGTACGTAGATTGTAAATGTATTTTTATTGAGAATATCAATCAGTTTAAATATGACAATGGTTACAAAGTGTAGATTATGAATAAAGATAGAATTAACTAAAATAAAAAGAGATTAGTTCAAAATATAACCCGATCTTGTACCAAAGACACGTATGTCTTGTACTACAAGTTTTACTTTCAGCTTACTTCCCGAAATTGTCGGATGAGTGCATAGTTCTGTGGATGAGTGTGCTCCTGAAAATAAGGGTTTCATCCTGGTATTTTAAGTGCCCCCATTTGTGAGAAAAAGTCACCCACTCAAAAGCTTTTTGACCAAGTGCACTCAAATATGTGCCCTCAAAAGGATGTAGGGATGGTATTCGGTCACGGCCTTAGTGTAGGATGGCTTCGTACCATTGCTCGAAAGAACAGTTCATTTCAAAATTGTGTGTTCATTTGAATGCACTTTAGGTTATATGGAGTATAAATAGCCTACAAAACTGAATAATTTTGTAAGCTATAGTCTTGGCTGAAATAGCATCATATGTTTTGTATTGGCTGTATCATGCAGTTAGCTGTTATGAACCAATGTTATTTGTTCACGTAAATACAAATTATTGTTACTGGAGGAATGTAGCTTGTAATCGACATAAAGATGAGGAGGGGGGGCGGGGACAAGTACAATATTCTAATAGTGTCTGGTGTAAATATGTGATAAGGCGGATATAATTTATAGCCAATTCATCAGGCAATGGATCTCTTCCCAAGCTGTGTGACGCAGCGGAAGACATTTTGTTTTTGCATTGCTGAAATATCATTGCGGAGAACATTTTTAAGAAGAGCAAAAACAGCCCAGGTGAGTGTGTGAGAAAGGTTTTTATCAAGGCCTTTGATAAACCTTAGAAGTGATGCAGCGTTGCCGAATATTATAGCAAACTGAATAGCTACTTAGAAAGTGGACATATATTTAGATCATCTTTCACTTTCCAGCACATTGCTCACAATATAAGGATGGTCTCGGTCTTATATTTCATGTACTCTGCCTTTCAGTGAGCAAAATGTGAGAAGCAAAAAGGAAATTCAAAACAGACCTGAAATAGTATGTCGTAGCTACTCTTGTTTTTGTAAACTTTTAAAATATCCCCAGTGGAAGAGAAGCACTCACAGGGTTGAAGTGCATTGCTCTGTTAAGAAGATGGATGCAGAACCATTGAACTAGATCAGCGAAATGTGCTCACCATTTCCCTGGTCTATTGTCAGCACTCCATATAAAAAACATGAAATATTGAAAGGGTGCATTAACATGGGCCAGAAATTGATGGCTACACAGCTGAAAGGAAATCTGAAGAAAGAGGTGAAAAGAAGAAGACGCAGTGATATTCCTGTTTCTGCTGCTGCAGTGACACGCTTGGTTCCATCCTAAACTGGGATCTGGAGTCCGCGGGCCACCTGCGTCCTTCAGAGACCTGTAGGTTTGTGCTTACAACTCAAGGTTAGAACTAGGACCTTCTCCTTCTCTTTGAGAAAAAAACCCCACTTTTCCTGGGTTTGAAAGTTCAATAAAAATGTTCCTCTAATTTCAAGCTCCTGCTCATATGTAAAGCACCAACAAATGAACTTCTTGAAATAAAATAGCATTTTGGTTGTTGTTTTTTTTCTCCCAAAGACACCTGGCTACACTAGTTGTTTATGTATGTTATTCATATGAAGTGGACGGTAACGCACGCACACCTTTGTTGCTGTAGCCAAGCACACGTCAGTAAACCCAGGAAAACGTGTGTTGTACACTCTCTTCGAGCAATTCAAGAAAACACGATATAATATTAAATGAACGGACTCGACTTCAGCACGGTGGAACAATGAGATATTTTCTTGAGCAGATTGCGCTGAGCATAGTTAACCGCACGCAGGACGTGATTGATTTCAATGGGCTGCATGTTTTAGCAGCACAATGCCAGCGCAAGGCAGAGGATCAAGTTAATTAAACAAGCGAAAATGCTGAAATGAAATGCACTGATGCATTCACGGGGCTGCCATGCAACTGCATTTCAGCAAATGCACCTGAAAACAAACCACCAGAAATACTGTTAAAAGAAAATAAACCACTAAAGGAGGCATCTAATGAATCATTACGTTGGCTAAAGGTCGTTAACCAGGTATTGTACATTGGAAATGTGTCAATGATTCACTGCTGATCTGGTTAACGTCACTTTAACTTAAAGTCATTAATTTAGTCAATATAACATTGTCAGCTGTCAGACAACAACAGAACCATGGAACTAATCAACCATCCGGCAGGATGCGACAGCCTCTCGCCAATCCTGAGTCAATACTGTCTTACATTCATATGTGATTTAATGAGTCAAAGAGGTAAAGTGTGTCACTATCTGAAAATTCTAAACTGTATGTTAGTATCTCATCTTGTACGACCCCTCCATCGTTTTTGTAGGGGGTTTTGAAAAAAAGTAGAAGCCAATGTTATAACTTTCGTGATAATATTTTTATATCCTTACTGCATAACCATTTTTTTAAACCAGTTTGCGTCTCATAACTAGCATCTCTGAATCTGTTTCATATATTCAACACATACAAAACTCCTTTACTCAAAGACGTCAGATTTGTTGCTTGGAATAAGAAGTAAAAACTATTCTATTCTATTTTTTGCACTGCTCATTTGAACTCACTTTGAAAAAATACGTCTTAGGAATAACCCTGGAGAGCAGGACAAACACAGCAAATATACACGATGCAGATGTAAACACAGGTACAATGTCTGCTCCATGTAAACACAAGTAAAGTGTGTGCTTATTTTTCATAAGCTTATTGTGGTCTCTGTCACATTGCACACAGGGCTAGCATTTTACCTTTTACATTTTAACTGATTATAACCAAAGACATTTCCAAGACATCCAATTCATGCAAAATGGTACATGTGTAGGCCTATGGATAAATGTAGCAAACAATTGATATAAAACAATATACAGCCTCATCTTGACAGTGATGTGCAGGGAGGTATGTAAGTTGATATTCTGCTTCTCAGATTTGTCATGAGCAAACATGATAATTGTTCTTATTTTTAATTGAATGTTTAGCACACGCTATTACAGTACATTACATTACAGGCATTTAGCAGATGTTCTTATCCAGAGTGACTTACACAACCTTTTAGAATTTTGTACATATTATCCATTTATACAGCTGGATATACAGAAGTGATTCAGGTTACGTACCTTTTTGCTCAAGGGTACAACGACAGTGTCCTACCTGAGAATCAAACCGGCAACCTTTCAGTTACAAGGCCAGTTCTTTAACCATTATACTACACTGCCGCAGTACGCTACATTAGTTGTTACTCAATCTGGTTAGCATTGCTTTGCAAGGCCTAGCTACATGCTTACAGATATTGCTGATATCATAGTGCATCTGAATGGATGATATGACCATACATCGTGGTCTACAGCTTTGTGTCTGTCGTTTGTTTTCAGGTTATCAATCAGGTTATGGCTGGTGCTGTATCATGAAAGATTTAAATTAGCCCAAATCTAATGGCCTAGAATATGAGCCATAATTTCAACCGGATTTATCCCCAGTAATATTTTTCAGTCTTACAAAGAAATCTTGCATAGGCTTAACCGCATAGATACAGGTGAACGTTGGTGCATTACAGCCACAACTGCAAAAATCTACAAAGCAGTTTAGGCAGGTATGGAATTTTTGATCAAAATCATGTTTTGTCTGCTTTCGTGAGCTGAAGCACTGTCAAAGGCCTATGAATATTATATATTGATAATCTGGTTGTGTTCCATTATAATAAATAAGCAGAGAGAGAGAGTCATCTGCAACAACATACAGCAGCGATTCTGCACTAGCTCACGATTTTCAGAATAGTAAGCACTGATTCTCAGATTCAGGCCTTTTGGGGGTGAGGGGGGGGAAGCCATGTTGGAGAGGGAAAGAGAGGCACGCCTGTCTTTGCATTCATCACGCATCAAGCTCACCACCTCTCGGTGTCCCTCGAGCCTCCTGAACAGGCAGCAGGGCCTCATCCGTGGGCAGAGAGTGCCCTCTGCTGGTGTAAACACTAACTGCAGCATATAAAGCAATTGTGTGGGGCTTAAAGAGAACGAGAAAGCAATGCAATTACGATAAATATGAGCCAAATCAAACCCGAGGAAATCTGAAATAACCGTCCTTTTCTCAGAGCTAGCATTAGCAGGGCTGTTTATGTTATGCATGACCTTTAAGACCAAAGGCAGGAATCTTGGTCAAGCTACAGGAGCCAACTCAGGTGTGATTTATTAATGATCAAAATAAACGCATTTGTATGCATGTTCAGCTTGCACAATTTTCAACCATGAGCCAAATCAGCGCAAAAAAATTTGCTGTTTTAGATGGGTGCAACAGCCAGGAACATACAGCAGAACGTCAGAAATACTGTCATGTGACCAGGCTGAACGGGCACAAATCAGAGAGTGGTATGCACTATTACAGCTTATCAAGCTCCTCATTATCAATGATGCAAATGTACAAGCAATAATCAAAACCAAGTCTTGGCACTGCTACTAAATAATACAATGAAGAATATTCAAAGGTGTTTGATACAATAAAAGGTGGGAACTGTTGGGATAAGAGGCCAATGATCGTAGATAGCCACAAAAGAGTATCATTTCAAAAGCCACCCCCCGCCCCCCGGCCATAGTCAGGGCAAAGAACACCCGCCCCACCCCTCTGTCATAGGTAGGCCAAAGTGTGGCCCCAGCTGTAAATAATTAACCTCTTTTGCACAGATACGGGTATTAATCCGGAAGTTTGATAAGACTTTCTTCATTAGGAACCATTAATCTCTGACTAAAGAAAATGTTGCCTCCTCCCAGCTATCATACACCTAACCAGCATGTGACTGGATATTTATAAGCCATTTTATAAATTTTTACTTCAGTGTATGGTTGCCATTTGGGAGTTGCCACATATATGCTGCTTGCCAAGTGATATGGGACCTGTGTGGTGTGTATAGCACAGTGGAGCCTCCCTGCCTCCATATTTCCGCTGATCTCGCATAAGCAAGACGTAGTGGAACACATCCAGTCCGCTGAAGTTATCTTGTGTTAAGTTTCAGCACACATAATGGCACTGACCTGACATTGCTCTTATAGCTTGCTATTAAAGGGTGTTCACTCTTGATAAAGGGCTAGCTATTCATGCCGGCTTAAACCGGAAAGATTATAACCCGGCTTCGCTTTCCGTCTTCTCTTTAGGTCTTTGCTGATGTCGCTGTCTGATGATGGCAAAGTTAGCAAAGTCCTTGTATCCTCTAAGCCTTATCTTCTGACTAGCTGGGGGTGTTGATATTCTTTTGTGTTGTCGAGAGATAATATCTTTGTTTTGCCTACATTTATAAGCTTTACCTTTGGCCCAAAGCTTTACCTTTTTTGTGTGTTTGCTTGTTTTTGGAGATTGTGTTAAATATGGACATTGCCCTAGATAATGGTGTCTATCAAGCAAACAGCTAATAATAAAACATTATGTTTCCTATATTTGCATGTATTCTGGTAGTTGCCCCGTCTGAGTTAGAATTCGGGGTCAAAGAAGATGGTAATCATGTCCTCCGCTGAAACATGGTCTTATCAAACATTTATACAGTTTTAAAGCTTTGAATGGATGGAAACTGTGCTTACAGGACCTACATGCTATGAATAGATTTTTATTTTTATTTAGAAATGTCTTTTTTGGCTGACGATCTGTATGCTCTATTATTTGTGCAGCAATTAGTCAGAAGGGTTGTCCTTTGTTTTTACGCCAGCTTCTTGTAGGAGGCTTGTGTGAAAAAACAGAGCAGTCTGTGAGACTCGCTCGCTCATTCAGTCACTCTCACACTCGTTGTATTCGGGCTTGCGGGATGGTTTTCTTTTCCGCGCGTTTACTCATTTTGACGATAAGCAGTTTCACTGCGGTTCTTATTTTGAAGAACCGAGGGGCTCTGTTAAATGTTTTGATTGATCGTGAAACCGTAGATATTCATTAACACGTCTGTAATGAGTTCATTTGTATCTATTCTTCTCACTGATTGTGCTTTTTTTCTCCTGTCTTCTACACGGTATCTTCACATTCACTATAACTAGCAATAATATGTTAGTAGATATGGTAACTGACGATTCATTAATACAGGTTGCTGATACATTACAGATGTAGATTAGTAGCTCCCCCTTCCTTGGGCATAGGCTGTTCCTCACCAAATTGTGGCTCCCCTTCATGTATGGTCAGTGTCCATAGATGTCCTTTTCCTGGCATTCTTCACACCACGATGGTTCTGGCATCATCCTTTAAATTTAAAACATGCAACTACGTATATATACCCCATGAACCTGCCCAGTAGTATTGCACAAAGGTATTTAATTGTAAAAGTACAAAGGGAAACAGCATGTTTTTCACAGAAGGGACCTCAACCCTGCTTCTTACAAAATGGCCTCCTTCTGCTCCTCACACACCCGCTAATTACACATAATTTTTCAATCGCCAGCATGTGCGCATCAGGGCTTTAATCAGTCACAGATTCTGAGACGATTAGTGATTTAAGGTAGAACTTATAACAATGCGTTAAACAGAAGACATGTTCCCTTGACAGTTAAAGCATTTACATGATTACATTCATAGTGAAGAGGCCTTCATCATCACAGGTAAGGTTGTAAAGCTGATGCAAAATTGGACATGAAATGGGATTCCAATGCTTTTTGCAGTTGGTACGGCTGTTTGGTAGTAGTAGTAGTAGTAGTAGTAGTAGTAGTAGTAGTAGCCTAGTATTTACTTTAAGATAGACATTTAATCTGCATTGTGTTAGTGCCATGCCCCCCTGCACACTACACCCTTCAAATGATGTGGAAGGGACTTTGATGATGTTCCGCTTTGGGTAACGGCTCTTCTGCAGGCTTCACGGTTGGACATCGACTCGGTTTCAATAAAAACCTTTTTGATAAATAAAGAGCCGTTCACACCCAGCTTACTGGATTTAACAAACACACCTGAACAAATACTGGCAGCCCCATATCTGCATGGAGAAAGTCAGGCCGTGCCCGACACCACACGATAATGGGCTATGGAAATAAATGTTACAGTTTCTGTGGGCGTCAACCGTTGAGGGTTTGGTTTGATAAGCGCTATGAGGGGAAAAAAATCAGATTTATCAGACAATACACCGAACCAAGGAGTAAGAAGAGGCTGCCAACTTTACAGAAAAGTGATTTAAAAATGTCACCATCACTGCTGAGCTTTGCTATGCTTTTCAGCTTCATGGGTAAGTCATTCTACATTGGCATGGTTTGGTGGAAGAGATTTGTAACCAATCTTTTGCTTTTGGGAGAAGCGACTTGGCGCTCTATGGGGGGGGGGGTTAAACCCACTGAAAACCTTTCGTATTTTTCAGACACTTTTCGAAAGTGTTTGGATATTATCAAATTCATGTGAGATGCACTGCAGGATTTCTCTGAAACAAAACTTAAATACAGTCCTCTTCAGGGGACCATCAGCTCAAACGCAAAATAATTTATATGTAGTTTTCTGCGACAGATTTAAAAACTGTATGACTGGCTTTGCTTATTTACAGCAATTCGGCATTCAGCCAGACCTGGAATTTACTACATTATAGGTCAAACTGGTTTGATCAGATCACCACAGTAAAAATGGAAGCAGATACACAGGGGTTTATCAAGAGGAAACGTGTTCACTGCATGTTTCAGATATGAGGACCTGGTTGAGCTTTGCCTCTATTTTCAACATCATATTTCTAACAAATGTTCTGTACGCTAATGGATTTGTTAGAAGAAAGTATTTTTTATACAGACTAAATTTTATACTTAAAAATGCCTTATGCCGGGATGCTGGATTGTTCATTCGGTTAAGGCACCACACTGTGGTGCATGGATGAGCCCCATGGTCTCGGATCAAATCCAAACCACGCCGGTGCCAACTGTGCCCAGTAGCGCCATAGGGTAACATGTAATTGACGATTGCATCACCCAAGATACGGGGGGGGTTCAGTTAGTTAGTTAGTTAGTATTCATTTATTTCGGTTCTCTTTGACAGTTTTCCAGAATGTATACAGTACATAGAGATAAATAATAAGCAATAAAGTGTCAGTATAGTGGAAAAAACAGAACAAGGAGATGACCGAAAAGGTGTAGACTGAAGCTAAGGCTTATTATGCCTACCCTTTTTACATTACTTTTTTAGACAAAGCAAAATAAACAAGAACAAAACATAAACAAAAACAAAAAAACAAAAAAACAAAAAAACAAAACAGAAACAGAAATTCCAGCGATTCATACTCAAAGATGTTCATACTTCAGTTTTGTATCTATTTACCACCTTATCTTTAAATATTTTTTTTAATTTAGAAATTGAACTACACATTTTTAAGTCATTGTCACAACTATTCCATAAATTTACCCCTATGATGGATAAACATCTATTTTTAACATTTGTCCTTACCCTTGCTTTTTTAAAGACGCCTGTTCCCCTGAGTTCATAGTGGCTCTCTCGAGCTTGGAACAGCCTCTGAACACAATATGGAGACAACTTATTATATGCTTTGTACATTATTTGTATGATTTTGAGTTTTACTAAATCATAGAATTTTAAAGCGTATAGTTTAATGAAGAGTGCATTCGTTGGTTCATAATAATTTGCTCGGTTTACAATTCGTATGGCTCTTTTCTGTAGCATGAAAATAGGATTGGTGTTTGTTTTATATGTGTTTCCCCATATCTCCACACAGTAAGTAATGTATGGAATTATGAGTGAACAATACAGTGTATATAATGAATTCTGGTTCAGGATATATTTGGTTTTATTGAGTATTGAAATAATTTTAGATATTTTCGATTTTACATTATTTGTGTGTGATTTCCAACATAATTTATGGTCAATTATCACACCCAAAAATTTGTTTTCATATACTCTCTCTATTTCAACATCATTGATCATAATTTTTGGTTGATTATTGACTTGCCGATTACCAAATATTATAAATTTTGTTTTACTTAAGTTTAATGACAACTTGTTTATATCAAACCACAGTTTTAAAACTTTCAGTTCCTTTTTAACTGTCCTCAGAAGCTGTTCCAAACTTCTCCCGGAACAATATAAACTTGTGTCATCAGCAAATAAAACAAATTTTAACAAACTTGACACTTTACATATATCATTTATATATAGAATAAATAATATTGGGCCTAGCACAGAACCCTGTGGAACCCCACAAGTAACCTTCTGGGGGTCGGATTTAGCATTATTTATTTGGACATATTGAAATCTCTCATGAAGGTAACTTTTTAGCCATGTATAGGCTATCCCTCTGATACCATATCTCTCTAGCTTATTCATTAATAAACCATGATCAATGGTATCAAACGCTTTTTTTAAGTCAATAAACACCCCTACAGTATATTCATTTTTGTCCATTGCATTGGATATATCCTCTACCATTTCCATCACTGCCATTGTGGTGGACCTATTCGCTCTGAAGCTGTACTGTTGATCAGTTAAAATATTGTGTTTTTCTATAAAATTATCAAGCCTTAGCACAAATAGTTTTTCTAACATTTTTGAGAACTGGGAAAGCAGAGAGATTGGTCTATAATTGCTTAGTAGATGTCTGTCTCCACTTTTATAAATTGGGATGACTTTTGCTGTTTTCATTTTACTGGGGAAAATACCTGTTTGAAAGGATTGATTATAGATATGTGTCAATGGTCTCACTATACATTCTATAATATTTTTAACTAGTGCCATATCAATTTCAGTCCAATCAGTGGACTTCTTGCTCTTACATTTTTTAACAATGTCAAGTATTTCGTTTTCCTCAACACCCCTAATAAATATTGAATAGAAATTCATATTAACAATGTCTTTTGCTAGGCCATCCTCATTTATCGGCTCTACAATCTCATTGGCTAAGTTTTTTCCAACATTTACAAAATAATCATTAAATTCATTAGCAATTTCCTTTGTGTTATTTAGTATTGAGTTATCTTTTACAAAGTAATTTGGGTAGTCTGCTTTACCAGTGCCCTTTTTAATTATGTTGTTAAGTACTTTCCATGTTCCTTGGGTATTATTCTTATACTGCTCCAGTAGTTTATGATAATGTTCCTTCTTATTAGATCTTATAATACTTATTAGTTTATTTTTATATATCTTATATCTGTTTTCTGCTTCTTTTGTTCTGTGTTTTAAAAATCTCCTATAAAGTAAATTTTTCTTTTTGCATGCATTTTCTATCCCCTTGGGCGATAGGGCATGGACTGTATGTTAAAAGCCGCATATGATTGGTCTTCCTCCAACTCCACTGGAGTTTAGCTGTAGTCTGCAGTGTGAAAAGAGGCAGTGGGCCACACCCCGAGGAGAGCCGTGGATGTCACTCAAATCATAAGTGGGGTTCACACATGAACACGGCTGCGGTTGCAGATCATTTCAAGTTAGGGTGGGAATTGGAAATGTTCAGTCGCACGTTGGGTGCCAAATTTATTTTTTAAAAAGCTGAATTCATTATTTTTTTTAAGTGTCCTATGCCAAATGTAATTAAATATTTTTTTTTTTTAGGCTGCGCTAATTTAATCACAGTAAAGACCCCCCAGAAATTTGTGAATGTGACCAGTGGCAAGAGCGCATTCCTGGAGTGCACGTTCACCACCTCGGAGCCGACCAATAATCTGAACATTGAGTGGTCTTTCAATCCAAAGTCCAGCATGGTACCGCAGCAGGTAGGGTGTCCTATGGCTACACCTTCCTTATTCCCTGGGTTCCTACACAGCGCCTGCTTCAGTCTGCCTCTACAACACAGGTGTCAGACTCTAGTCCTGGATTGTCTGCAGTTTTAACTCCAGTCCTGGAGGCCACAGTGTCTGTGAGTTTAACTCCAGTCCTGGAGGCCACAGTGTTTGTGAGTTTAACTCCAGTCCTGGAGGCCACAGTGTCTGCAGTTTTAACTCCAGTCCTGGAGGCCACAGTGTTTGTGAGTTTAACTCCAGTCCTGGAGGCCACAGTGTTTATGAGTTTAACTCCAGTCCTGGAGGCCACAGTGTTCGTGAGTTTAACTCCAGTCCTGGAGGCCACAGTGTTTGTGAGTTTAACTCCAGTCCTGGAGGCCACAGTGTTTGTGAGTTTGACTCCAGTCCTGGAGGCCACATTTTTTGCACGTTTAACTCCAGTCCTGGAGGCCACATTTTCTGCAGTTTTAACTCCAGTCCTGGAGGCCACAGTGTCTGCAGTTTCAACTGAAGTTACATCCACCAGACACTGTGGCCTCCAGGACTGGAGTTTAATCCCGCTGCTCTACAAATTGCTCCACCCTACCACACAGTATGACAGCAATGATATTTACAGCACTCTCTCTTCTGAATGTAGATCTCCAGTAAGACAATGTAAACTGATATTCTGTGTACTGAGAGCTTCATTACTGAAAGCTGATTGTGTGATCAGCTAAAATGAGTCAGATCAAAATAAATAGTCCTGCCGTGGGGCCCCAGTCCCTGAGAATATAATATGCTAATACAGTACTGAGCATAAAGCAGTCTGCTGGTACTGATGCACTGTATGTAAACAGGAAACCGGTTGATTGATACCAATTGATTGATACTATTCAATAGAGCATATCCACACTATTCAAAACAGCACATCCAGACTATTCAATACATCACATTCAGATTTCTACTCGAGGGAGAAACTCGGGGGCGGGTTTCTCTCTAAACAGCCTTTTAGGCCTTTCCCTCTAACGTTCATTTCTTTTTTATTTGGTTTCAACTGAGGACTATTTGGTTTGCAAATGAGGACCATGTACTCAACCCAAACAGTTCTCAAGCAGGGCAGATTAGCAGTCAGTACAAAGGAACAAGCTCTTCTGTGTAGTTTGCTGTGTATATGATGTTACCCATCCTCTTGAAGGATCAATTGAAAGTTAAATTCCTCTCCTGAACAATTGTTATGAGAATGAAACATTCAGCAAATCCAGAGCACTGCAATGTACCAGTGGGGCACACTGTTCATTTGATCTAAAGACTTGTGTAAAAAAAACACTAGATCAACAAATACACCCTCTGAGTCATGATGGGAGTAGACACGGTGTGTGGATGCAGGCTGGGGAATTGAGCCATTCATCTGCAAGAGGACTTTTCAGTTGCGGAATGAGGTTTATCTAAACATAATTGGCTTTTTTAAAATAAACCTTTTCATTTCAGGTTTACTATTACATATTAGGAAAGGCTGTTGTCGCTGGGAATTTTGAGGGTCGAGTAACGGAGCCCTTGTTCCCAAACGCCACAAAGAACGCCTCGATAATCATCAGGGATATGAAGCCCTCGGATTCTGGGATGTACACCTGTGAGGTCCACAACTTCCCTGACACTGAGGGCAAAATTGAGGGAAGCATCAACGTCAACATTTTAGGTAAAATCCGCCTGCGCTGCGATGCGCTCGACTCCTCATTTAGCTTTACGGGTAAAAACAGAAGGTGCTAAAATGAGAGTACTGCAGATTATAACAGAGTTTGCGCTAATCCATCAGTTTTCCTGCTTCACTGGTCTTTGTGTAGAGAGCACATAAACAACTTTGCTTATTGCGCATGTTTGAGAAAGGAATCCTTCGCTTCAACATGGTGGCCTAGCAGAGAGCTGGGAAAACAGGAAACTATTTTAGTCGATCTATTGAGTTAGTCATTGAATATAATTCCACCATTCCTTTATTTGACTGTCACCAGGACTAGACTTAATATACATAATATACAGTTCTGTGAGTGGTAGCCTGTAGCGAAGGTAAGTTGACAAAATATTTAGTAAAACGCGTCTCTCAGGTTTAAGGCACTGAACAGATAATGGTTATTAATACAGGTTATATCCCCCACAGAAAACATTCCTGGCATTACTATTAAAAACATTGTATTTCATTAGACATTAGATGGCATTAGACTGTATTTAGATCTTATCTAAAATGGCCGCCTTGCTCTCGCATGCATTCAGCTTTTGCTATAATGAAGCTGAACCAGCTTAGATATGTTTAATCTGACTGGTCAAATACAATTTCTTCACCATTCTCCTTCTCATTTTAGTTTGAAGGAGTGGGCAGAGGCGGTTCGCATGGTGTAAAGGTGTAAATGTTTTGTTTGCTCTCATTCCTGAAGAGAAGCCGTCCGCCCCCTTCTGCGCTGTTCACGGCACAGTAGAGTCAGGTCACCGCATCTCGCTGACCTGCCACACGGAGAGCGGAAACCCCGCCCCCACCTACACCTGGACCAAGCTCAACCAGGGCAAGGCCAGGAGCGTGCTAGGGTCGACAGGTGAGTCTGCCCTGACGCCCGCCGTTAATCTCAACGTGACTCATTCACGGTTCTATCGACTCCATCGGTTCATATGCCCCGTTTCTCATTTCATTGATGCTTTTCTTTTTAAATTTACACATGTATTTTGCTCAGATTTTCAGACGGGGGTTATGTACATCAGAAACCTCTCACAGTTCGAGTTCGGGGAGTATCAGTGTAACGCCTCTAACAGTGCGGGATTTTCTACTTGCATCATTGAACTTGCGGAGGGTAAGAATAACCTAATAAAATGATAGCATAATACTGTGTTCCTCCTTTTCACCTATCCGAATGAGTTGAAGTGCTTTATGGCACTGTAATTGTATCAGTGCAATGTCATTCTTCAGGAACTCATACGCTCATATATTGTGTATTTTTACAGTGTTTACATTTACTCTCACATTAGTCTTTTTACTATTTTGCTGAACTTGAACAGAGTTGGGAGACGGAGCGATAGCTGGGGCGGTTATTGGCTCGGTGCTGGGAGCCAGCCTGGTGATATTCGTGGTCTGGTTCATCACACACAAACTGAAGAAAAGCAAATACAAGGCAGCAAAGGCAACAGCAGAGACTGAGATTCAGTGAGTATTTTACTTACCTGCGGAAGGTGAATATTAATGTTCAGCAAAGCTTTGAAATCTGTGTTATATATTTTTTTTAATCAGATTTCACCTCAGAGACGATCCTCAAAGTTACTTTCTTAATCCAGCAGCCCAGAGATAAATACCAAGTAATCCACGCAGAAAAAACCTGAGCTTGGGCGAGCTTGAGAGACCCGTCATGAGCGACGCGTATTTACTCTGCATGCTAGTCATTCACTCATTCATTCAGTTGTTAGTGTTCATGCATTCATTCATTCACTCTTTATCTCGGACGAGTAACCAGCGGGTGAAAGTAGGATCAGTCGCTGTGTGTGCACTGTGAGCTGAGTATCCAGGTTTAGCCTTGAGAGAGTTTTTTTTTTTGGACAGAGCAAGACCAAACAGCGGCGACTCGGTGAAGTACGCGAACCTCGCTACCAGAGACGAACATGCAAACTCCACACAGAAAGGCCCTCGGCCGGGATTCGAACTCGGTACCTTCTTGCTGTGAGGCGACAGTGCTAACCACTGCACCACCGTGCCGGGACGAGTAACCAGCGGGTGAAAGTAGGATCAGTCGCGGTGTGTGCACTGTGAGCTGAGTCTCCAGGTTTAGCCGAGAGTTTTTTTTTTTTTTTTTTTTTTTGAGAGAGAGAGAGCGGCAGCGGCGACGGTCGGCGAACCTTGCTACCACTGACGACGCTCGACGCCACTCCTCCGCCGGCCCCGCCCGAAGCCGTACCGACTCCGGAGGACCCAACAACCAAAGGCCAGGAGGAGGGCTCAGAGGCGTAGAGGCGCTTATCAGCAGCGGTAGCATTGGCTCAAATCACCTTCATGGTACATTCCAGCCCATTTAAATGCATACACTTTATTGTTGATAATTGTTTATTGTTTTTTTTTGTGTATGTTTGTAGTATTTTTTAAGTATTATAATTGAACACATTGTTGCATTTTACATTGTATCAAATGTGAAATACATTTTGAAACTCAACCAAAAAATTATTAAAAGAGAGTTTAGTCGTGATTTTAAAATGATGTTGCTGTAAAACAAATGACTGCTATGGATTTTTTAAAAGTCGTTCATGATAGAAATTCACGTACTAAAAAGACAATGGATAGAACTGTGACTCATTTTATGAACATCTTGCAAAGGTATCTTTCCATTTAGATTTTGAGGTTTCGGTTTAATATGCAGTGGATGACAAATTGTCATTGTGTTCGCTGCGCAGAAAGTAAAAAAAAAAACAGTGAGCATATTCCTTGTGTTGATCTTAAGTAATCTTTAAATAATATTGTTACACTTTGTGAGAAAAATAAAGATTTTTTTTGAGAGATTGAGGCTTCCTTGCATTTCCTTCCTTACAATTGATATGAACTAATTGCATTTGCCTTGTTGAAGGTATGGCTGTGTCTTATCCTGGAATCAGCCTCAGTCTGTTTTCAAGCTCACTAAAGTGAGTTATAGTATAACCCATGAAACAGTGTTGACCCCAGTGTCGCCTCCCAATACCCGCCCCTCCCCCCTCCTCCCCAAAGCACCACTATCCCCAACACCCCTGCTCGTACCAGGTGGTCACGAACAAGTCATTAGCAATTTTAGCCCAAGACATAATCATACTTAACACATTCATAATTGGGACACATTATCTTTTAACATTACCATTCTTAATCACATGGATGATGGCCGTGTGCACAAATCATAAACATCATATTTTTGTCAGCACAAGACAAACACCAGCAGTGGTTCTTCCATTTGATGAACATAACATACACCATGGCTGTGTCCGAATCAGAGCCCTATCTACTGCGCCCGGTTTCCTGCGAACAGTGCACTGACAAAAGTGTGCTGTTTAATGTGCACTGCTTAGCAGTCCGTGAAAAATATCCGCCATACTATTTTCCAAACAAAGTGTGGAAGTGTCGTAAGCAGGTCATAAAACACCCCACCGGAGTTGCCATGTCTGCGGTTTTACAGCTAAATTGGGATACTTTCAACATGCAGTCACGGGTAAAAATGAAAAGCCGCAAAGCATGCACTTATTTAAAAAAGTAAAAATATGATGATTTCTATTTAAAATATGTTTTAAAATATGTTTGGTTTCGGTTAAAAAAATATTTTGGGCTAGTTTAGAGTTGCTATTTGTCTGGAAAGTCTTGCAAGATCTGGCAACCCCATCACGTGTTGTTTTTGTTGCATTTCAAGGGCGACATCAGCGAAGCTGCGCCTCATTTTTTTTGAACGAAGCCTCACGTCATATTTATGCGACCAAAATATTTTGTGCACTTCTTGAAAAGTGTGCTCCCGAATGTACTCAGCAAAACCTCGGAAGTAAGTGTGTCATCCGGGTGTTTCAAGCATACTACAATTTGAAATATTTTTGCCTACTCAACGACTTTCTCGTCCTACCTACATACCAAGGCTGCTCCAGTGTGGAAGAGTTCTGATTCGGACACAGCCCGTGACTTAATGCAGCGCATCAGGGATTGAGCAGCCATGCTGAAAAAGCATAGGTAAAATCCTCCGGAGCTCTGCCGGAACATTCCTTTCATTCCTGAAGTGAGCGCTCCCCATCAGGATCTGAGTTGGGAAAAACAGGAGGGCTGAGGGGAAAGATGATGAGCATCCACAGGGTGAAACTGATCTGATACCTTCAGGAATGATGCAATCTTTGAAGTGTCTTAGATTTCATCTGTAGTCTGCCGGGACACACGCACAAGGCCCTTCTGCCCGGCTTTCTGATGCTTTCAAACGGTTCCCTTTTGTTTTCCGCCACGGGGGGCGAAGCTGCACATCTTTCTAAAGGAAAAGAGCAGCTTTCTCCTCAATAACTATGAAGTGGCTTTTACGCGTGAGGATCACACATGAATTTTACACAAGGGACTTCAGCCAGGCAGCGTGGAGAGAGAGGACCCCTCACTCCTCCCCCCACCCCCCATCCCCCCTCCCATTCTGCAGAATGTTGCTCCCGATCAAATCGCAAGAGGGCGCTCCTCATAGCCAAAATGTATGGCTAACCAGGGAAGGATACAAAGAGCCGCATCGGAGTAATACTTCTTCTGGAGAAAGCAGTACCTGCATTCTAAACATTTAGATCTCCCAGCAAATTCTTCCTTATTAGTTACGAGTACACACAGTTTCTTGTTGTTGTTGTTGCTGTTGTTTTTGTTATTTCAGTGTTGTTACTAGGTAACAACTGAAGATTTTTCAACCGGAGTATTTATAAGTAGGGCCACCAGTTTGTTTCTCCTTGCTTTTCTCACACGGTACTTACGTGGCTAGCTTGAGGTCTCAATAGCCTCTTTGTCAAGTCACTTTTCAAACAACTATCCCATTTCCGTCATCTCATTCATCTAAGTTGGTAATCGCCACTAAGCGACAGTTATTTGCTAAATTCAGTTTGATTTCTTAGTACAATGGACATCCTACAGTATTTTTAAAAGTTACACAGGGGCATGTTAATTTTTGATAGAAGCAGTGGGATATGTCCACATAAAAAATTAGAGCAGTTATATAACATTTGTGACCCGCTCTACAAAAATGAGTCTGATGTAGAAAAAATATATATAATATTTTCTCCGAATTATTTTTTTTTCTGAGAAAATTATTTTTATTTTTTTCACATCAGACTCATTTTCGTAGAGCGGGTCACATTTAACTTGCACAAAAATGTTAACTAAAAAAATAAATCGTATTAGTAATTTAAAAAATATTTTGCAGCTGAGGCATATTAAAACAAAAAAAAGATAAATAAAACAAAAGTGGTGAATTTTATGTACAAACAGTACAATTTAACAGTCTCTTCTGTGATGTTTCTTCGTGTTTAAATGTCAGTCTATTATCTTCTTAGCGTAATTTATTGTTAAATTGCAAGTTGTGCAAAATAAATTAAATCCGTCGGTATGCAGTGTACCAGGGGGATACTGCTTCACTCCTTTGCTCAGACATGCTTTTCGTAGCATTTTAACTTCCATCCATGTTCACTTTCCTTCCTCTTACCCTCCCTATATTAGATCAACTAACTGCTTTTTATAAATGTTTCAATTAGAAAATCAGTTGACTGTGCCATTGGAGTGCCTATGGGGACCCCTGGAGGATACCCATTGAAATACTAGTTTAAATCCCTGCAGGTCACGTGGTGAAAACAAAAAAAAAGTAATTTTTTTAACGCTTCAACAAGAAATTCTAAACGTAGGTAGTTACAATAAAATTGTTTTTATCAGGAAGTGTAATTACAGATTGTTGCAGCTATTGATGTCAAGAAGATAACAATAAGCAATTATTGTATGCACATTCTTTTATACATATTTTTTTATAGCTTACTTTTTCTTGGGGACTTTTGGAAAGGGGACAGCAGAATAAAATAATAATAATTTTAAAAAAATAATAAAGTAATGTATAAAACTAGCATACACCCTCACGGTGTGTATATTCGACTTTAAGTTATTTATTTCAACTGGAGCCCCTGATTCTTCAGTTTATTGCCATATTATCATTTCAAACTGATTATGATTTATGATCTCTCGTACTTTCTACATCCTGGAGGATGATCTTTCTCTTGATTTTAGTAAGAAAGAGAAATTTCCTGTCACCCACACTGAAAATTCAAACCAAAAATTTAACACAAGAGTTACTTTATCCATTCACATACGGTATCTAGCATCTGTTTCAGGTTCTGGAAAACACTTACCCAAGAATATGCAATAAATGAATATTTTAGGAAACTTGGATCTAATAGGTCTGTGGATACTTTATTTGCTTCATTTACTTTTTTTAATAATTTCAATAATCCATCTCAATTGAAGAGTAAAATTATTTTGGGAAAAACTAGACCACCAGCAGAAGGCGCTAATGCTCTAAATTCACAAGAGGAAATGATCTGAAATACTTGATCTGAAATTAACTTGCTCCTAAGAAAGTTTTGTTTCATAATTCAAATTTTTTATTACTGGGGCTGAGAAACAGAGTATCAAAAACATCAAAATAGTATCGGTCATTGGTGCATTATTACAGAGATGTTTTTTTGTTTGATGCCATCCATTTTAGCATCATCCATCTAAATCAGTATAGCTCACAAGAACATTAGAATGATAAGGATATACCTCAGAGAATATAAAATAAATAACCAGTTGGCATTCACCATAGATGGCATATTCACAAATACTAATAACTAACAGAACATTTACTAACTAGAATTAATTTAGCTGCTTCATGTCATGACCTAAAATGCAAAGCACAGCCGTATGAAAACACTGTATAAATCAATGATGAATAAGTTTCTGCGAACATTGGTTTCTAGGTGTTATTTTATTTCAATATATTGTCAATATACAGCTGTTCATAATTTACATGCAATAAAGAACAACATTAACTCTTAGAGTTTATTAACAGATAAACGTTAATCTGAAGTGATTCATCACTTCAATAATCCGTCTCAATTGAAGTGTAAGATCATTTGGAAAAAACAAGGCCACCAGTGTAGAATAATGCTTGTAGACTATGTTTCGTAGCCTCTTGGAAATCTTCTTGGACATTTTTGCTGGGTACCTCTTCCCACACATGAGGCTGACTGGTTGCGGGTTATGCATACTCTTTAGGGGAAACCTTCGCACCACGTCACTTTCAAAGGTCAAGTTTTTTCAGTGCTCAGTTTTCACGGTGGTGGCATTTTGTCTTTCGTCATAGAGAGTGAGTAATATACTCATACAAAAAACAATTATGTTGTCACTGGGTAATAGAATAGAATAGAATAGAATAGAATAGAATAAACTTTTACTTCAGTTGTAGCCCGAGCAACAACAAAAAAAGACAGACAGTGGGGCAAACCCACAACACACAAACAAACATATCAAACAAAGACATCCAACAGAATAATTACATAAAGTGAATTAAAGGGCAATACAGCCATGATTTAAAAAATAGTCCCGCCGTCCCGAGGTGTCCAGTGTCACCAAGCAGTCCAACACACAAACTGCTCCTCCACGACTCTCCTCCATACACGCAGCGCCACGGTCCTCAACTCCGGAGAACAAATTGTAAATTTTGTTGCTGCAGTCTGCAGATCCAACGGACATTTCCTAGCATATGTTGCGAATGTGTCTCCATGGTGATGACCGCAAACAAAATTATATCGACTAGACAATTTGTCGATATTATAAAACGAGCAGCAAGAGTGCCCTGAATAATCTCCAGCCGGCTTTCCCGTCCCACTACAGACACACAGCGCATGAAAAAAACAAAGACAAAAGCCAGACACAACAAAACACATTCAAATTAACAAACACAAACACAAGAGACAGCTGGACTACATGTCGTCATTACAGCGCCACGTGATGTAAAAATGCTATAAACAAAGCCTAGTAAAAAACTGATACAAACAAAATACATTTTCAATGAATTTAGATTATTAAAAACATGTCCAAATAGTTTTAAACACTTTACATGGCATACTTTACAGTGAACAGAAAAAAATCTGAAATGTTATCACATTGGAGGTCATGTTTTAACATTATGACACAACATCTTTGGCCTTTTATGAAACCAAAGGCAAGAACAGAGTTGGTCTGGCCTCTTACATTTCTGTGACAGACTTTACAACGCTACTTCGTCTCCGGTTCATGGCGTACATCTTCTTAAACTTGCCTTGGATGACACAAATAATGGTTTTCCTGAAGGTGCAGGACAGGAAAAAGTAGATGATGGGGTCCAGGCAGCTGTTGAGCGCAGAAAGACACAGGCCCAGCTCATTGAGGAAGTGCAGCATCTGTTTGGCGTCCGGTTCCCGGATCACATCCATCTGAGACAGCACGTAGGGAACGCGGACGGTGTGGTAGGGCATGAAGCACACCGTGAAGATGACCGGCACCACAAAGGTCTTCACCACGACCCGTCTCTTTCTGCTCCGAGCCTGCTCGTCTTTCCCCAGTGACAAGGACCGCAGCTTCATGCCGATCTGGCCGTAGAAGCACAGGAAGAACAGGAAGAGGGCGTAGAACAGGGCCACCGAGAGCAGGTTGACGACCCCCCCGGACAGGCCCTTTTGGTGGAAGTGGAAGCAGATCTCGCCGCAGGGATCGGACCCCTTTTTCTCCAAGATGAAGGGGAGCATCCCGCACGCCAGCCCCGCCCACACAACGTAGGACATCCTGCGGCTCCACTCCACCCGCTGGACCCTGAACACCCAGACGGGCTTGACGATCTTCAGGTAGCGGTCCAGGCTGATCAGGGTGAGGAACAGAATGCTGGCGTACATGTTCATGTAGAAGAACATGCCCACCATCTTGCAGAGCTGGAAAGGGCCCTGCTTGTTGTGGTAATAAATACGCACCGGCAGGCAGAGCACCAGCAGCAAATCGGCCACCACCATGTGCCTCATGTACACGGAGATGGACGACTCTGCTCGAGTCCTGAGGAAGAAGACTCCAGCAGCCACGGTGTTGCTTAGCAGCCCCATGATGAAGATGGCGGAGTAGCAGGTGGAAAGCACCGGCGACAGGAAGCCATCCTGGATCGCACAGCTGCTGTTGTCATGGGAACCGCTGAAGTTTCCGGGTGGCATTATCCCGTCGGTATTGTAATCAGATACACTGAGACCTCTTCAGGCAGCCACTGATATAGTCTCAGGCAGCACACACACTAGAGCAAAGATAAAAAGAATAAGCAAATATAAGAAATTACACATAATTCTTGAATTATGACAGCATTGGTACTGATTCATTTCAGAACAATATCCCTGTATCTTTTCATCATTACAATATCTTACATAAATAAGATGCCATTGATGTTTGGACACACATTTTCCCAATTGGGCGATGTAAAAAGCATTTCCTTCATCTACTTACAGGTGTTTCTTATAACCGATTTTTCAATGTAATAAAAACTAGACAAGGCACATTTCTCTGATGTTTTGCAGCTTTGCAACAAGGTATACGTCAAATACAAGAACGTTTTGACCCGGCGTTGGGCTTCAGTCACGACTGTATTCGGCTTACCTAAGCGACTTGCTCACTCTCTCCCCTCTGATGTGGATTTGGCTCAAGCACCAGGTGTGGGATGTTTTCATGCAATGGCACCCGGCGGAGGAAGGGCTTCTGAAACCTGACGCTCTTCCAAGCACTGGGTGGCCTTTGCGCATCATAACCGCACTTCAGCGGTAACGTCCGCCACATTTCCATCGCGCTCGGGAAGTGAGCGAAGTGCTCATATTCGCATCGGCATAGAGGCTGGTTAGACAGTAAATGCACAAACACAAGTGTGAAACTATCACAGCGATCGTAAGCCAAGAACAGGAAATGTGCTGTTTGATGTGACAAACAATGAATTTTGACCATATATCACTGAACCAGAAGCTAAGATCTGCCATTGTGTGAACATATGCCAGGGCATGGTGTATTATGCTTTTAATGAATAGTATCCTTCCTGGCTACTGCCTTACATCCTTTTGACACTTACACTGAAAAAGTGAACATATTTCAACCTTCAAGTCTAGTAATCAACATTTTTTGTATGGTATTATTGAACCTTTATCCCACATGATTGTGGGCTGTGAATTGTACATAAATATAAAACGCACGGTACACCAATACCTGAAGATTACCGTCAGTCACGTAAAAGGAAATTGAACCAAAGAACGGAATGAGGAAAGGACCATGATAATGTATGCGCAGGAAATACAGCCGGCTTATTTCCAATCCCGTCTCACGCAATAAAACTGTGCGTGTGTATTGAGCTCATATAGAAGCAATCAGCATGCTGATGCCCTATGTCCCGTAGCATTTCCCAAGAAGGGAGGGTTTCCAGGTTTTGGTCAACAGGGTTTACTCCAATCGATTTCAGGTAGAAATGTTTGTATAGCAGAGCTGGAGAGCTGCAGAGTGAAAGGAAATGAAAAATAAAAATAAAAAGTGTGACTGAAAAGATTTTTTTTTTTAAAAAGCCCATCTATCAGAGAAAATATATGAACCCCTTCTAAAACTTATTTAAACAGAAAGCTTCATATTAATCTATTCCATGATCGTTATAAAAAAAAAAAAAAAAAAAAAAACATCAGAGGAATCAGGGGGTAAGAGTCAGGAGGAGGCCAAGTGTCTCTTGATCATCAATCACTCCTCTTTTAAAAAGTCACTAAACTCTCCCACACCCTACCCCTACCATGATACAGACAGCCAGACATCATTGCAGTGCCCCATGCTGGGCTGAATTAAATGTAATTAATTTAATGATGATCACATCTGAATGAAAAAAACCATTTTTTTTTTTTTTTTTTTTTTTTTTTTTTTTTTTTTTTTTTTATTTTATGAGCTTTTAGTTCTTATTTGAAATAGCAATTTTAAAGTCTTTAGTGCATCAATACCTAACCTATTTTTATTCATTTGTGTGTTGGTTGGGGTTTTTTTTTTTTTTTTTTTTTTTTTTCACTTTCTTCTTTTTCAATCATTAGATTTTTTTTTTTTTTTTGTTTTTTTTTTTTTTTTTTTGTGGTTTTTTTCCCTGTTTTTTTTCCCTGTGCTTATTCCTGGTTTCTAAGTTGCTTCTTCCTTGCTTCTCTAGTCTTGTTTGTTCTTGCTGCTCGATCCAGTGCTTCATAGCGTATTCGCGCCAGGTATTAGGCGTTTATTTGTATTAAACTTTGTTTATGTTTTTTATTAGCTTACTATATCAGGCTTTAGGATTGTTTTCACCTCCTTTTCGTTTTCTTTTTTTTTTTTTTTTTTTTCTTTCTTTTTTTTCTTTTTCTTTTTCTTTTTTTTTTTTTTTTTTTTTTTTTTTTTTTTTTTCTTTTTTGCTTAGTGTTTAAGGTGTTTTTTTTTTTTGTTTTTTTCCCGTCTTTTGTTTTACTTTTTTTTCAGGTTCCCGTTGTCTTTTCTCACTAGTTTACTAGTTTCGAAATGAAAAATAAAAATAAAAAGTGTGACTGAAAAGATTTTTTTTTTTTAAAAAGCCATCTATCAAATAAAAATATAACCCCCCCTAAAACTTATTATTTAAACAGAAAGCTTCATATTAATCTATTCCATGATCGTTATAAAAATGCTGAAATAAAAGGCTACATCAGAGGAATTCAGGTTGTAAGTCAGGAGGACGCCAAGCTTGATTGATCAATGAATCATCTCTTCTAAAGTTCTCCTCCTCATCCACCATATATGATAAAAGACATAAGACCTTCAGACCCCAGTGCATGGCTGTGCTGCATGCTGGGCTGGGAATTGTGTTGATGATGATGATGATGATTGACATGAAAATGATTTTTTTTTTTTTTTTTTTTTTTTTTTTTTTTTATTTTTTTTTTTTTTATATATTTATTTAAAGTCTTTAATCAAATAGCAATTAATACCTTTTTTTTAATAATAAATGCATCATTTTTGTTTTTATTTTTTTTTTTTCTTTTGTTTTCTTTTTTTCTTTTTTTCGTTTTTCTTTTTTTTTTTTTTTTTTGTTTTTTTTTCTTTTTTTTTTTTTTTTTTTTTTCGTCTTTTCCAGTTTTCATTATTGTTTTTGTTGTCTATTTCTTCTGTGCTTCTACCTGCTTCCTTGCTGCTGCTTCTCCAGTCTTTGTTTGTTCTTTTCGACATTGATTTTGGTTGAGCCAGGTTATAGCCAGGTAAACTTTATTATTTTTTATTAGGACTTGTTTTTAGCTACTAAGGACTAATAGGATATTTTTCCTATACTAAGAATTTTATAAAATTGTTTTTTTTTTTTTTGCCTTTTTTTTTTTTCTTTTTTTTCTTTTTTTTCTTTTTTTTTTCGTTTTTTTTTTTGGTTTTTTTTTTTTCTTCCTCTTTTTTTTTTGGTTTTTTTTTTTTTTTTTTTCTGCTTTTCCATTTTGTGGGTTGATTTTCGTTTTTGGCTGTTTAGCCTTAAGGAATTACATTCCTGCCTTTTCTTTCTTTCTTTATTATTTTCTCTCCCAGTTATTGGTCCTCACGGTTGTGAGCTGACTTGTTCTGATTCCCCCACCTTCGTGTTTGAATCTCCGAACCATTAAGAAACCCTTTACACATCTCAATTAGAAGTTATTGGAAATTCAATGTTTAAGACAGCAGCAAGCTGTGTGCAAAATAAGATCTACAGCTTGAATATATAATAGCTGAAGATCATTTATAGGCACCTTCTGTTACCATGGCATATGCTCTTCTGTGGGAAAATGCAAATGTGGTTTACTTATCATCACAGATTAAACAATAATTGTCACAGCTTTAAGCCAGAGGGTGCAGTCGTGACCAGAGTTAGACGTGCAGGAAGCCAACATGGAGCTGTGAAGCTTGTTACAGTTCCTGTCACTGATGAGAATCAGTCTTATTCACCTCCAGCTAAAGCCGCAAAAGCAAGAGGCCTCATTGTTTGTTCAACCACACGTTGTTCACTTGAAGCCACCAATGGAGGCAAGTACTGCAGTACTGCACAAAAGTAACAAAATGCAGCGAAGACCATCACACACTCATGTGGTCATTGTCCTCATGCACGCCTACTGCTTGACCACTTTAAACGTTCAGTTCTGAGCTGAAGATTCAATTTATCTGCTACCCTATCAAACAAAGAAACATCACTCTTTTGTGTCCATAATTTCACAAAGGCATCATGATTGATATTATTTTTATTGTCTGGCACTACGTTATAATATTATTCATTTGCTCTTATAGACAGCAAAATACAAGGTGGTCAGACCAGGCAAAAAGAAACCAGGATCATATACGTATATAACCACAGTTACATTTACTGGGCGGCAGTGTAGTATAATGGTTAAGGAACTGGCCTTGTGACCGAAAGGTTGCAGGTTCGATTCCCAGGTAGGACACTGCCGTTGTACCCTTGAGCAAGGTACTTAACCTGAATCGCTTCAGTATACATCCAGCTGTATAAATAGATAATATGTAAAAAATGCTAAACAGTTGTGTAAGTCGCTCTGGATAAGAGCGTCTGCTAAATGCTTGTAATGTAATGTATTTACAAAGCAAAACAGCAATGTAAAGGCTTTCCTTAGAGTATACTTAGCAAACCTCCATTATGTACTGATACCAAAGGTACTAATATAATTCATATATTCAGCAAGCTGAAAACTGATTTATTTAGGTTGCCATTTGGATGGTTTTCTAGTCTTTTGTCGTTTTGCTGTTTTTATTTGGTATTTGTTTAGTTATTGTATTTTAATTTATATTTTGATTGCTACACTATTTTAATTATGCTTTTTGTTATTTTCTCCTCTATGTTTGCCTTTATTAGGGGACCAAGCAGCGCATCTGCTGGTACCCTATTATTTTTGTTCTGATTCTTTTTATAATTTATTTATTTTTATTTTTAAATTTTTTTTCCTCTTTCATCTAAAATTCCCATGAGCTGGTTTGGCCTAGAATCACCAAACTTGGCAGGCTTGTTGGGATTGCCAACCTCCTGGATCTTCTATATTATGATGCAGATTGAACACCTGGTGGCGCTGTAGTGAACGTGACAAAATTTTGACAGAGACACACCCACTGCTGACCTCCCGTTTGACCTAGAGTCACAAATTGTGGTATACAGGCCCCTCTGCTCATGATGAACAAATTTGCCTCAAAAAGCCATCAAGTCAGCCATATTGGATTTTCCTTTAATTAACACTTTTTGTAAAACACTTAAAATGCTACTCCTCCTACATTCGACCAATTTGCCCGTAACTTGGTGTGAGCAGTCAGGTCACGGGCCTTCCTTATTGCATTACTTTTCTTAGGCTTACGTCAAAAAAATGGCCAAATGACGAGCCAATTAATTTTCAGTGGGCGTGGCTTATCACAAAAATGCTAATAATTCCAAAACCATTTGACAGAAAGTTAAATGAAATGAAACTTGGTGGGTTGATTGAGAGTTAGATCAGGACTTGAGCCCTGCAGTTTTAACCCAATCAATACACTTGGTGGCGCTACAAAAATACAAATGTTGGGATGGCAGGTATGCCATCTGCCAAGTACACCACCCATGCTTAACAGGCTGTCTACCTACAATACCAACTTTGAAAGTTCCTGTAGCTTAGTGGTTAAGGCATTGTGCTACCGTGTAGTAGGTTGGTGGTTCGATCCCCATCTGTTCCTAACATTTGTTTTGAGGCACACAATGTGCATGTCATACTAAGCATGTTCTTTTAACATAACACAAGTCATTTTTATTGCAAAGGCTAAGACATTTCACAATATTAACTGTTAACTGGTTGAATTATGAAGTCAGTAAGCCAACACTATCTGATACCGCAACAGGAAAGTCTTATTTGGCCTCCATAAATGAAAGTTTAGCATTTTGCAGTCTTTGTGTTTGACAAATGGCGCTCGTGCCACTCAATCCCCGGGAATCGTTGCTTGCAGCTATATTTATTATTGTTGTTGTTATTGTTATTATTATTATTAATTGGTCACTGATACAGATGTTACCATATTCAAGGGTAAAGTGCTCACAGAATAATTCTGTGAGCACTTTACCCTTTTAGTGGCATAGTGCTTTTTTCCCAAACTATCTGAATAAATCTTTGATCTGTTTTCTCACACCCACATACTAAAATCCCCTGGATGGCCAACAGAACTTATCAAGCAATCAGTGAAAATCAAAGCCTTTTTTCTCTTTAGTGGTCACAGGTGTTTTCCCAAGTGTGGTTTACTCTTTATTTGGTTAAATTAAAACCAGGGCAATTCAGTCCAAACACATGTTTAGTTGATGTCTTAAATAATTAATCAATGGCTGTGTTATCTTTTCATGTTTATGTTTTCATTCACAGTAAAATGCTCAGTGTTAATTCAACTCTAACAGAGTACATACGAGTACAATAGGGACCATATGTACTCTGTAAGAGTTTATTTAAGACTGAACATTGTACACCGTAGTGTACGCAACCTGTACAAGATTACAGTATTAACCTACAGAGGAGTCAGAGGCACAGCCCGGCCTATCTACAGGCCATAATCAAGAGCTACACCCCAGCCAGAACTCTCCGATCTGCAAACTCAGGCCGCTTGGTGGTTCCCCTCCAGAGGGGGCGCACCTCTCACTCACGTCTATTCGCAGTTCTTGCTCCTCAATGGGTGGAATGAACTCCCTGTTGAGGTACGCACTGCTGAATCACTGGATGTTTTCTGCCGCAGACTAAAAACACGTTATTTTCAGTCTTTTCACAACGCTATAGCATAGTTGTTCTAGTATTATTGGCACATATTCACCATGAGTGTTGTGATCAGGTAGTAGGTATATAGGACATACTTCAAATAGGCCTGCAGATTAGTTCCTATTCAAACCTCATTTACAGCTGTGCGGGTAATCGATTTGTCTTGCTACTAATTTGTCCTTTCTGTCGTCTGGATAAGAGCGTCTGCAAAATGTCCAACTGTAACTGTAACTGCAACTGTAAATAATCAAAAAGTGTTATTTACACGCCAAGAAACTAGTTCTGCCTTCAATGTATCGACAACATTCATTACACAAATGACATCATAAAATGTGGTACAGTGTTGTTTCTTAAATTAAATCATGTTTTATTGTGACCTTCGTACATGCAATGTCCAAAGGGCTTGAGCCTCTTTTGGAAAAGTATTAACTATTCAAATATTATAAATTGAACCACATTCTCAACTGTAACCTTACAGTTAACACTATAGTTTAGTATAGTTACCCATAAGAAAATAATTCTTCAACCAAATTTTGTACTGACTGTTAAACTTAGAAACCTAAAACTCAACCTACATACCAACGTAATTATAGCACCATAGTTGTTGGAAATTCATGTGGATATTAAATAATGCATTATATGTATGTATCATAAATGTCAGTATTATCAAATAACTCCTTATTTCAGTGCAGGACTGATAGTATAATATTTTTCATATAAATTATGTTCATATTTCATTTACACTGTGTTCTTCACATGCAGTCGTAATGTCCCCCTTTGTACGGGCCATCTCCTCAGTGCTCAAACAGTAGCAGTAGTAATGTCCCCCTTTGTACGGGCCATCTCCTCAGTGCTCAAACAGTAGCAGTTAGATTTCCCCCTTTGTACGGGCCATCTCCTCAGTGCTCAAACAGTAGCAGTTAGATTTCCCCCATTTTACGGGCCATCTCCTCAGTGCTCAAACAGTAGCAGTAGTAATGTCCCCCTTTGTACGGGCCATCTCCTCAGTGCTCAAACAGTAGCAGTTAGATTTCCCCCTTTGTACGGGCCATCTCCTCAGTGCTCAAACAGTAGCAGTTAGATTTCCCCCTTTGTACGGGCCATCTCCTCAGTGCTCAAACAGTAGCAGTAGTAATGTCCCCCTTTGTACGGGCCATCTCCTCAGTGCTCAAACAGTAGCAGTTAGATTTCCCCCTTTGTACGGGCCATCTCCTCAGTGCTCAAACAGTAGCAGTTAGATTTCCCCCTTTGTACGGGCCATCTCCTCAGTGCTCAAACAGTAGCAGTTAGATTTCCCCCTTTGTACGGGCCATCTCCTCAGTGCTCAAACAGTAGCAGTTAGATTTCCCCCTAGCGCATTATATTTATAAAATAAGTACTGATATTTGCGGGAAACACCATCGCGATAGGGGTGGTCTGTTTCCGGAAAAAAAATTAACTTTACTGCTGTGCGGCGTTTCCAATGCTTAGCGTAAATAGCAATACAAGAACTACGGTAATTTATTGTTACAAATATAACTAATTATGCTCCTTGCATCTTCCCTAATAAAAGTTTTTTTTTAACATACTCTGTTCTCTAGGAATAGAACGTTTTCACAGCTACACCAGAGGGAGTTTGTATGTTTCCACCTCCACCTGCCATTTTGACCTTCACTGTATCAAAACTAGAAAAGCCAATAAAATTTAACAAGATGGAGCATATCAAAATTTAGACAAAGACGTAAGAAATCTGCTCTGATGTTTTTTGGAGATCACAAATGTTTTTGACTATGATAAAATATACTTTGAAAATCATGTCCACTGTAGTGGACTCCATGCATGAAAGGGTAAAGCCTCTCTCCACCAGCAGGCTGCACTCTATGGTCATTGATATTGATATGTAAATGACTGTAATGTAATGTAATGTACAGTGCCCTCCACTATTATTGGCACCCCTGGTAAAGATGAGTAAAAGGGCTATAAAAAATTCACCATTTGGTGAATTAGCGTAATCTCACACTAAAATTAGAAAAATCCAACCTTTAATTGAAGTTAATTTATTATGAGAAAAAAAATCATCTCATCAAGAAAAAATATTTTTAACAAAACCACATGTGCCACAATTATTGGCACCCCTGCATTTATATATAGAATAAAGTCATCATTTTAAATATTTGGTTACATATCATTCGCATGACTTTCTGATGTCTGTGACCCAACAAAATAAAAAAACTCTTGATATCATATTTGCTGGTACTCTTACAAGTGATACTATAACGTCTCTGCATTTGAATGGATCTCTATGGGAATTGGGGGGTGGGACTAGATTTAGCTGTAAATTATGCTGGAACAGTATGGAACACATGGTTGGCTAAATGGCTCTAAGTCTTCAAGGGTCTGAGGTATAAAACGAGCCTCAAACCATCACTCTGCTGCCAGATATGCAGTAGATATGGATGGATCACTTTAAGAGTTTTTTCTCCTCACTAATTTTTCTATAGAAGCGGCAGCAGAGTGATGGTTTGAGGCTCATTTGATAGCTCAGACACATTTAACGACTTACAGGCATGCAAAGGATATGCAACCAAATATTAAAAAGGAAGACTATATGACGACGGTTCACCCGATATGGAAAAAAACCCTCAAATTAAAGCTAAAAGTCTGCACTTTAACCCCATCGTCACTGCTCCATTTCAAATCCAAATGGAGTACAGAGCCAAAACAAGAAATAATGTGTCACTGCCCGAATACTTTCTGTCCGCACTGCATATATATATATATATACATATATATATATATATATGAAAAAAGAAAAAATCTGGATGAAAATATATAATGTAAAGCTCCAATGTTCAGCCCACACACTCAAACGAGAAAAGTTTAAGAACCGACCTTCAAAGGCAAAAAACGTTTAGATGCAAAAAAGTTTATTCATTTAAAAAAAATATATATATAGTCAATATATTGTGAAATAATTGAATTATTATAAAATATTATTTCCTTATACTACTACTTCACGGCCACTTCATACAACAGGTTTTATTTATAAATTGCTTTAAATTTATCTTTTCAAATAGAGTAGCTCAAGAAACAAGGCTAAGACCAAGGCAAACCACGTGACCAAGTCAGTCACGACATGCGGGGGTCGGGGTAGAGATGGAAGGCATTTCAGGTGAATAAAACTGCAGATTGACCGTTGACTGTAGTACTTTGCTTTACCAATATGTGGCAGCAAATTACATTGTATGAGTACACTAAGTGCTTGTATCCTATCCTCCAGCAAAGATCTTACGCAGTAGGCTATACTTCATTTCTATTCCGTTTTAGCAATTCATAGATGAGTGCATAAGAAGCCTAAGTAGGTTATTGCGTTCAATTTCTTTTCAATCCTAGGCTATATACAATCACAGATATACATTGACACAAAATATAGAGATTCCATGGGATGTATTACAAATGTGTGCATCTTTAGGCTATATAGTCTGAGGTTTTGAATAAGGATTGTGAAAATACAAGGGGCATATAGGTTATAGCGATAGAGCCCCTGATAAACGGCCGCGCAGTGGAGACTTGTGTGCCATTACTCGACTTAACAACAGTCATCTTGGTCTTATCATTGCGCAATAGCGCATTATATTTATAAAATAAGTACTGATATTTGCGGGAAACACCATCGCGATAGGGGTGGTCTGTTTCCGGAAAAAAAATTAACTTTACTGCTGTGCGGCGTTTCCAATGCTTAGCGTAAAACGTCAACCCGGTATAGACAAGAATAAAAGGAACTGCTCCCAGCCCATGGGACCATGTTTACTCGCGTTGCTGTTGCGCTGTGCCCCCCGCTTTCCGCAGCCTTGGTAGATTCCCGTAGCTGTGTCAGCAGCACGTAACTGTTCGAAGGAAGCTGCATTAGGCTACTCCGACCTCCTCCATCATATAAACGTCTATTTGCTTTGTCAGCTGCGTCCCAGCAGTACAACCTCTGATCTGATCTGATCCGAACTTAGGACTTTTACCCGGGGCCGGGCTTTATCAGACTGCCACGGTTCCTTATCGGTCCTTTCCATCACTCGGCGACACCTGGTCAACCTCCGACGGAGCTTGAGCAAGGGCACCTCCAGTTTGTAGTAGCAGGTATAATGACATTAAAATCAAATAAAAACGAACCGGCTGTGGTGTTTGAGCGGGTCAACAGCGTCCGAACGGCACTCTCCGATCTATACCTGGAACAACTGCTGCAAAACAAGCACAAGTCAGAGAAGGTGAGATGTTTTGGAGCTGTCGATCTTGTGTGCTTCAAGCCACTTCCTCTCTTTGCTGTTTTTAGACCAGTGGTTGAATTGCCTTGGATAAATAAGTTATACTCGGTTGCCTATCAGGATTATCACCACTTCCACTTGTAGAATGATTGAGTGCTAGCTGGTTGATATATTCAAGCAATGATGCGTAAAGGGATTTAGTGTGCGTCGACTCCTTTTGGCAACACAAGGTCGAGATGCGCCAGTCTGTTCTGGAACTACCCGGTTTAGCCGATAATGCTATTACTATAGAGAACTTTCGTTAAGAACCAGCGTGCACTGTTTTAGACATTTACGTTAATTTCATTGCTTATACATATACTGTCAATAATATTTATTTTGTAAAGTCAACATGGCAGTGTGATACGGATCTTAATTTTGTTCGACATTTTTTATGAAAAAGAGGAGGTCAACCACATTTCTCAGGTCCGCAATAAAATTGCAACGGTAACAGTAGGGTGGCTAATCTGTGTGAAGGATAACTCCAGCAGTGATGTGTTTACAGAATAAGTACAGGGAGGCAGTGAAGTCTAATACACTGGCGAAAAATATCTTGGGGGGGGAGAAAAAGTACAAGGTAACTGGTTAACTGGTAAATCCTGCGATAATTATTACCAGTGATAATACCCCTCCGCCAGGCTTTGAGCTCTCACTCCGTAACGGGCTTCATAGGATGAGAGGGTTACTGCTTACGACTCCCACAACCGCTGGAGCGTATCAGTGTATGGAACCGGTAGGCAACAGAGGAAACTGAAGATCAGAGGTCACTCAAAAAAAATTATAATATGGTAGCCTCTGTTGGCAGTTGTAATTGTCATTTGGGGAGTGGCACCCATAGTCTGTACAGAAGCACTGAGAGTGCTATTTCATTAAATAAACTTTGTTTATTTAATGTCCAAATAAAGCATTCAGTTCTGTGCAGTGTTTTGAAGGTGTTTGAAGTGTGTGGTTTTCATATTCTTTCCTTAGTAGAACAAAGGCCCAAGGGGCTGGTGGCAGCAGGGTGATGAATAAGCCTGCCTCAAGCCTTTGTTTTCCTTTAAGTGGAATTTCAGGTTGCAGTTGTTTTGACGACCAGCCTCTTGGGGCTGAGGGCTAAATGGGGTGGGAACACAATGAGTATTTGTTGTTGATTCTTTAGGATTTACCTGCTGAATAGCCAGCACTGTGAGCTAAATAAAGATAAGGGTTTAATCTCTCAACTGTGCTATTTTGGCAGAAAGAAAAAACTGCAGAAAGTTAAAGATTACCAGGGAAATTTCTTAAAATGCCACTGGAATTAGAGGGGCAAAACAGCACAAAGGAGATTATTTCAATACTCTGTGGTTATTGTTTTGTGCACTACTTAACACTAGTGCTGGATACTTCATTTCTGTAATGATTGTGTATTGATTCAGTCAAATTAAGGAAAGAGCACAAACATATTCTGACTAGACATTAGAAAAACATATTTTAACCAAACGTGGGCAAAAGTGATGACTTCACGCCGTTGTGCAGAAGGATAAAACTAAGACAGTTCTGTGCTGTGAGACAGATTCACTCTCTTATCACAGAGACTTTCATCATCACAAACACAAACAACGTTTCCTGTGATCATGGTGAAAGATTTCAGGGGCCTATGGCGGCCTCAGGATTAGACTACTCATCGGAAAATCAACCCGCCATCAGACGAGATGACCGAAACGGGACTGTGCTGGTTTCCCTGTGCTGGTTTTCCTGTGCTGGTTTCCCTGTGCTGGTTTCCCTGGGTGTTTACAGAACACACTGTGCAGGAGTGCCAATGTTTGTGTTAGTCTGTCATCCACCACACAGCTGACAGCAGCCCAGCAGCTGCCTCCCGGTGGACCCTGCTGATTCAGGTCAGCCTCCATACAAACACAGGGAGGATTACAGAAACTAGGCCTATTTATAGTCTGTGTTCCACTTCTTACTATTAATGTGCTACTCTTTGTTTACAATAATATATACATAGGAATTTGCTAAGTGTGTGTGTGTCTGTGTGTGTGTGTGTGTGTGTGCGTGTGTGTTCTATGTTAGATGACCTTGGGTCACAGTCAACCTGCTTCAGGCACTCACTGAGTCACGAATCAAAGCAGGTTCATTTTCAGGGTTAAAAAAACTGCAGACATCCATGAATAGACACTGCCATGTCTAGTTTGTCAGAGTGACTTTTAACATGTTACTTCCCAGGAGTAGAGTTGAAATAAGTCTAGAAAGCAGACTGAGGGTGATGTAATGGGCCATCCTGCCATTTAAGCTAAATTTGTCCACACAAAACTCCCTTTTCCATTTTTATTAAGCTTAACTGCTTTCAGCCATTATTCACTGTTGCTGACTAATATTTTTATATGTTGGAATGCCAAGCACCAACTAGAGCGAAAAGAGACAGAAAGATTTTATTTTTGTGACAAGATGACATTGGACATTTTTAGGATTTAAGTCCTCGTACAAATGCAAAGACTAGGCCTCACCTCAGACCTAAGGCACTACACTATCACTGGGGGAATACTGCATAGCACAACCTTCGTTTGTCTGGAGGGGGTGTGGGATCTGTAGTCTAATTTACTGCCTGGAGTGGGTGTGGGATCTATAGTCTTAATTTACTGCCTGTAATTTGCAGTGTTTACACAGATCAATGCCATTAATATGTGCTTCATTCCTTCAGTACAGAGATTGAGAAATCCTATTCTGCAACTTGGTTTAATGGTTTAGGCTATATTTAAATAAGCATAGAGAGGTGGTGTTTATTTTTAATGGAAAACTCCAGTCTAAAGCACTTACATCATTAGTGACCATGTTGCATCTATGTACAATTAATTGCAGGATTTCTCATCTGATATGTGCAATGTGCAATGTGCAATATATTTTACCTTATCGCTATTCACACTTTTTCACTTGCTATCTTGTCAAGCTATGTCTTGATCTGCCCCAGTGTTATTTTCCAATGTCAGGCTAGTCAGAACTACTTTCGCCACCCCTCTCTGTGAGAATGTTAGCTAAAGCAAAATTGGAGATTGTGGCCAATCACAATCCCCCGTGAAGCCATGCTGTAGAATTTTGCTACTAGCAGGGCAAAAATCGATATGTCGGGTGTCTCGGTGGTGTAGCCTGTAGAGCACGACCCACATGCTTATTGCGAGCTGCAACATCGGCGGTTCGAATACGACAGTGTGACCTTTGTCGCATGTCTCTTCCTCTCTCTCGCTCCAATTCTTACTGTATCTACACTGTGCTTTCCAATAAAGCTGGGGGGGGGGGGAATTGTAGGCTATATCCTCTTGATAACTGATTGATTTATCTCAGTCAGAGTATTGCAGAAAGTGGATTAGAGGGGATTCAAGGCAAAACCCCTCACTTCTTGTCCCAAATGGGCTGAAATTAATATTTGATGATCTACTTAGGCCTATTGCTACACTCCCATATTCATAGGCGCCGACTTGTAAGGTAGCCTATATTGCGGGGTATACCAAATATGTGGAATCACATCTATTGCCAAAGAATAAATATACTTGTAGCCTGCAATTCTAGTGCATTTAGTAACGAGAACAGAACAACAGAGTAGAATCAAAAACTCTCCAAACAGAAAACCAGAATAAATGTCTAGTCCTTTGATGTAAAAACACATCAGAGATGTCTGTTAAAACACTACACTTCGACCACATCCTCCCTTCATCAGAGCACCATGTGTGTTCAGTACACAGTTGGCTCACCAGTAGATTTGTTCTCTGTCAGCAATCCCAACGCCACACAGGAAGAGGAAGTCACACAAAAGTGGGCACAGGCAAAATTCTTTAAATAAATGTCCTCAGCAATAAATGGTTTCCATGCTTCTTCTTCCAGTTCTTTGTGTGGTACTTCTTCTTCTGCTTTTTTTAGTCTTCTAAGGGGTTCTGTACGGTGGCCCAGAGAGCCAAACGCGCTGCAAAAGGCAGAAGCAAATACATTAACAGAAATGCGCTGCAAATTCATAAATGCTGCAAATTCAAAAACACATGCATTAACAAAAACGTGCTGCAAAAGTTGACAACACAACGGAAGTGTTTCCGGAGAACACTTAAAGAGGACCTTTAAGACACCTGACATGGACGAGTAGAAGTAGCTAGCTAACGAAGCCTAAAGAAGTAGCTAACTGGTGCGAATATACCCAGATAGCAAGGAAGTATTGAATCAACATTGATATTGTGTTATAAGCATCAGTATCGGTCATCAACCAATTTCCAATGGTCGAATCAATATTCACTTTCTGATTGTAATGGTCACCGATATATTAGGTTTAAATTGAAACATTGTATCAATGTAACAATAATAACCAAGGTCATCATACTGATGAATAACATTGATTTTTTATCAGATTAATCAGATTCAGGTGCGCTTTCATTTTCAAATAAAAAAAACCGTTAGAATTATTAATTGCCTGTTCCTGCGGTCGCTGCTGTAGCCTACAGGCTACGCTCGTATATAGCTACAGTATGTGTATGTTACGTGGTAAGTGGAAAAAAAAAATCTTGGTTAAATTGGTTAAGTTCAAAGTTCTAGTTGCTACGACGAGGGTGACGTAGGAAAATAAACAAAATGAGACTTGACAGCAAAACGTATTTGTGGTTGATGCTAATGCTGCATTCGTTTATTCATTTCCAACAAGGAATCCCGATATCCGACTAAATGTAGGAAACACCCTTTCAACTAGGAGTTCCATGTCGGAAATCAGGGATCGAGAAATCAACCCCGACCTCCCGACTAGGAAGAACTTGACATCACATCATCATGGCAGCTCACACCGCGACCGAACAGTAAACAAACATTATTTTTAGACGAGATGCTTCAACTTTTGTTATTCAGCATGAAACTATAGCTAGTTATTGCATGTATTGTCTCCATTAAGCAGAGGTTTAAAATCAATAAAGATGTTTGCATTTTTAAAATTGATGTCAATGTGTTATTTATTTTCGTAGCTATCATTAGCTATGATAGATTACATTGATAATAAATTGATTTCACATCAGTTACGTTGATTTCTATTGTTAACATCAACATTGTTTCAACATTATTTCAATGCGTTGATTCAACGTAAACTCGATGAGCACCTGGACGCAGAATCAACATCAGAGATTAACATTGAATCAATGCTTCATCTTATGTTCATTCAACATTGATTCAATGTTTCCTTGCTATCCGGGATGTTTGTTTACTGTTCATAATGTGGGTCGTGGTGTGAGCTGCCATGATGATGTGATGTCAAGTTCTTCCTAATCGGGAGGTCGGGGTTGATTTCCCAAACCCTGATTTCAGAAATGAAACTGAAAAGGCGTTTTCATGTAGTTGAAGGGGCGTTTTATTACATTTTCCCTCGTCGGATATTGGGATTTCTATAGTTGGAAATGAATAAACGAATGCAGCATTAACATCAACCACAAATACGCTTTGCTGTTAAGTCTTCTTTTGTTTATTATCCTACGTCACCCGTAGCAACTTGAACTTTTTTAAGGGGAGGCACCACCCCTGAATAGGAACAATATTTTCCTTTACTGATATCGAAATGACATTTTAGCAGTTTAATAAACACAGAAATACAAGACGTTTTTGTATTATGACTTGATTATTTTATTTTGGAAATATGCAAATGAGCTAATAGCTCATTAAATATGTGCTCATTAGCATAAAACCAGATACGCTTTTTTAACCTCAACAGATACAATCTGAATTGATATTTTTTGTTTTAATGTGATTAATAACTCAATAGTTAGAGCTTTTCAGAGGTTTTTGTCAAAATATTGTTTTAAATTTATTATTCCAAAAACAGTATTAACATGCTGAAAAAACCCGTTTTAGGCCTATTTTTACAGATAAAATGCCACATAAAATGAAAATGACAAAACATATTTTAAAAAAGCCTCTCAAAATTCTTAGATTTTGCAGCACGTTTTGGTTAATGCATTTGCTTTGGACTTTTGCATGTATTTTTGAATTTGCAGCATTTATGAATTTGCAGCGCATTTTTGTTAATGTATTTGCTTTGGCCTTTTGCTGATGCATTTGCTTTGGACTTTTGCATGTATTTTTGAATTTGCAGCATTTATGAATTTGCAGCGCATTTTTGTTAATGTATTTGCTTTGGCCTTTTGCAGCGCATTTGCCTCTCTGAGCCACCGTAGTTTTGGCTGTAGAAGGCATTCATACTGTAACCCTGAGCTCTTTGAATACATTTATATCAGTTTCTCATGCATTCCTTACTCTGATATGACTACATTGCTTCAGCAGGGATCCGATAAAGCAGCTTTTATTTAAACATTTAATAATCAAGATAGATTAGGTATTAAGCAGCATTTTCATTTCATGAGTTTATCATTTCAGCATCATCACACATCTGTTTTACAATTTTCGAAAACAAAAAATATATATTTTTCTAATTAGAGTAAAGTGCTTCAGATATGGTAGGTACATCTGAATGTTGTATATTTGTTTTCACAGAAATTCCTTACAGACAATAATAAATCAAATCAAATAAGAGTAATTCTCTCATCTTGTTAATTTTCCAAGGTGACAAGCAGAACTCCACTGTGGTTTGACTGTGCATCAATATGTGCACAATTTGCATATTTGTAATCTGGTGGTATAGAAATGTGCTATGGTAGTCTCTTCTTTAGCTGACACAGGCAATTTGGCCATAAAAAGACTCATGATTCTGGTGATACCAGCTGACCTCTGGACTGTAGTTTGTCCTTCCCACCCTTCAAGTATGCAGACAGTGTGGATCAGCATTTTACAGGGGGATGTATTTAAGGCATTCCAATGATGATTTAAAAAAAAAGAAGTAACCTTTTATTTATTTATTGATATCTCTACCCTCTTACTCTTTCAGTGCACTTGGAATCTTGGAAGCTATATTTCATTTTGTAACAAAGAAGTTGGATACCATAAGAGTTTAGACTTAGAAAGATTCTGAAACTGAAGAGCTAATTAAAAACAGATTGGGACTGTGAGCAGATGACTGTGTGCAATCCTGTAGGCCATGTTTAGAGGCACCTACAGCCATTTTCTGATAGATTAGGTAGTCCCTGCCCTTATTTCTGTTGTTAGTTTGGCTGAATGGCTGGAACACTTCCTCTGCGCAAGGATGTGATTTCAGCAGACGTCAGCAGAAATGTCCACCGTGACCTATGGTCCCAGTGACAACTCACTGCTGCTATTCCTGCAGACTGAGCTGGTAAATACATGTATTACATTGCAGTGTAAACACCCTGTTTATTCTGCGGCACGCTCACATTTATAACCCGGCCTAGGACTCATTGGGTAATTTTACCTAAGGACAGAGAGGAGATCTCACTGGAGGATTTCAATCTCTGCTGTTGCGTATGTCTTGTCGTATGATCTGCAGTCGACAGTCAGCACATTCAAGGCAGGGTGGGGTGTGTGTGTGGGCGGGCTGGGCTGGGGGGTTATCGAAATCACAAGCGTGTTCTTTCTAGTCAGGTGGATTAGACTTTGAGTGTTACACTCTCTGAGATTAGCTCTGTTCTGTTTATTTTGTGCTTTTTAAACCCCAGTAACCAACCTGCTATTCCACAAAACAACAGCAGCCGAATTCAGGAACTCTAACACAGATACAAGGCAGTACATACAGTCCCAGTTCACTACATGTTTGTGTCAGAGTCAGTACATACAGTCCCAGTTCACTACATGTTTGTGTCAGTCAGAGTCAGTACATACAGTCCCAGTTCACTACATGTTTGTGTTAGTCAGAGTCAGTACATACAGTCCCAGTTCACTACATGTTTGTGTCAGTCAGAGTCAGGACATACAGTCCCAGTTCACTACATGTTTGTGTCAGAGTCAGTACATACAGTCCCAGTCTGCTATATGTTTGTGTCAGTCAGAGTCAGTACATACAGTCCCAGTTCACTACATGTTTGTGTCAGAGTCAGTACATACAGTCCCAGTTCACTACATGTTTGTGTTAGTCAGAGTCAGTACATACAGTCCCAGTTCACTACATGTTTGTGTCAGAGTCAGTACATACAGTCCCAGTTCACTACATGTTTGTGTTAGTCAGAGTCAGTACATACAGTCCCAGTTCACTACATGTTTGTGTCAGTCAGAGTCAGTACATACAGTCCCAGTTCACTACATGTTTGTGTCAGTCAGAGTCAGTACATACAGTCCCAGTTCACTACATGTTTGTGTCAGTCAGAGTCAGTACATATAGTCCCAGTTCACTACATGTTTGTGTCAGTCAGAGTCAGTACATATAGTCCCAGTCCGCTACATTTTTGTGTCAGTCAGAGTCAGGACATACAGTCCCAGTTCACTACATGTTTGTGTCAGTCAGAGTCAGGACATACAGTCCCAGTCTGCTACATGTTTGTGTTAGTCAGAGTCAGTACATACAGTCCCAGTTCACTACATGTTTGTGTCAGTCAGAGTCAGTACATACAGTCCCAGTTCACTACATGTTTGTGTCAGAGTCAGTACATACAGTCCCAGTTCACTACATGTTTGTGTTAGTCAGAGTCAGTACATACAGTCCCAGTTCACTACATGTTTGTGTCAGAGTCAGTACATACAGTCCCAGTTCACTACATGTTTGTGTCAGTCAGAGTCAGTACATACAGTCCCAGTTCACTACATGTTTGTGTCAGTCAGAGTCAGTACATACAGTCCCAGTTCACTACATGTTTGTGTCAGTCAGAGTCAGTACATACAGTCCAAGTCCACTACATGTTTGTGTTAGTCAGAGTCAGTACATACAGTCCCAGTTCACTACATGTTTGTGTCAGTCAGAGTCAGTACATACAGTCCCAGTTCACTACATGTTTGTGTCAGAGTCAGTACATACAGTCCCAGTTCACTACATGTTTGTGTCAGTCAGAGTCAGTACATACAGTCCCAGTTCACTACATGTTTGTGTCAGTCAGAGTCAGTACATATAGTCCCAGTTCACTACATGTTTGTGTCAGTCAGAGTCAGTACATATAGTCCCAGTCCGCTACATTTTTGTGTCAGTCAGAGTCAGGACATACAGTCCCAGTTCACTACATGTTTGTGTCAGTCAGAGTCAGGACATACAGTCCCAGTCTGCTACATGTTTGTGTCAGTCAGAGTCAGTACATACAGTCCCAGTCTGCTACATGTTTGTGTTAGTCAGAGTCAGTACATACAGTCCCAGTTCACTACATGTTTGTGTCAGTCAGAGTCAGTACATACAGTCCCAGTTCACTACATGTTTGTGTCAGTCAGAGTCAGGACATACAGTCCCAGTTCACTACATGTTTGTGTCAGTCAGAGTCAGTACATATAGTCCCAGTTCACTACATGTTTGTGTCAGTCAGAGTCAGTACATATAGTCCCAGTCCGCTACATTTTTGTGTCAGTCAGAGTCAGGACATACAGTCCCAGTTCACTACATGTTTGTGTCAGTCAGAGTCAGGACATACAGTCCCAGTCTGCTACATGTTTGTGTCAGTCAGAGTCAGTACATACAGTCCCAGTCTGCTACATGTTTGTGTTAGTCAGAGTCAGTACATACAGTCCCAGTTCACTACATGTTTGTGTCAGTCAGAGTCAGTACATACAGTCCCAGTTCACTACATGTTTGTGTCAGTCAGAGTCAGTACATACAGTCCCAGTTCACTACATGTTTGTGTCAGTCAGAGTCAGGACATACAGTCCCAGTTCACTACATGTTTGTGTCAGTCAGAGTCAGGACATACAGTCCCAGTCTGCTACATGTTTGTGTCAGTCAGAGTCAGTACATACAGTCCCAGTCTGCTATATGTTTGTGTCAGTCAGAGTCAGTACATACAGTCCCAGTTCACTACATGTTTGTGTCAGTCAGAGTCAGTACATACAGTCCCAGTTCACTACATGTTTGTGTCAGTCAGAGTCAGGACATACAGTCCCAGTTCACTACATGTTTGTGTCAGTCAGAGTCAGGACATACAGTCCCAGTCTGCTACATGTTTGTGTCAGTCAGAGTCAGTACATACAGTCCCAGTCTGCTATATGTTTCTATGAATCAGTTGTATTGTGTCACAGAGCATGAATTTTCTATGCATTATGCCGTCTTTGTTTGGTATGAACTGTCAAGGTGAACAAAGGACACATATTTCCAGTGATTTATTTAGAATAAAGTTTTGGCCCATTGTTCCAGGCTTACCTCATTGGGGCCTTATTTTGACCATATTGTTGATCTGTCTCCACACGGCCCATAATGCCTCACTGCAGCCAGGCTCGCCCCTGCCTGAGGAATCATTGTACAGTAGCCAATCACATATAGAGTAACAGATTATTTCCACGTGCACCTTTGTATTTACAGAACATGCATATCTGGCACATTGTAATGCGATGCACCATAAAAAATTCTAAATGATGTTAGGAGGCATTACATTGGTGTATGTATCCTTTGTTCTGGCACAGTACCATTCTGAAGGCCCCAGTTTAGCATCTCGTTACTGACAAGGCCAGTTACAGAAGGCATAACTCTTGGGATATTTTAGTTCTGTACTCTCCAAACTGCTTTCCTACAATGGATTCTATAAGTTATTTTGTAGCAGTTGGTCAGATTCAATTTACACTCCTTGGCTGGGGTCTTGTGTCACATTCATTAGAGTAAATAATTCACAACAAGATAAAAACTTAAAGGCCGACTGCCTCATCGCCAAAGCTGTCTTACTGAACAGAGGAGTAAAGGTTCACCTCCATTCATTCTGCAGTTATCTTGGGACCGTGTTCTCCATACAGTGATATTGGGGCCGTGTTCTCCATACAGTGATTTTGGGGCCGTATTCTCCATACAGTGATCTTGGGGCCGTATTCTTCATACAGTGATCTTGGGGCTGGGTTCTCCATACAGTGATCTTGGGGCTGGGTTCTCCATACAGTGATCTTGGGGCTGTGTTCTCTATACAGTGATCTTGGGGCTGTGTTCTCTATACAGTGATCTTGGGGCTGTGTTCTCCATACAGTGATCTTAGGGCTGTGTTCTCCATACAGTGATTTTGGGGCCATGTTCTCCATACAGTGATTTTTGGGCCATATTCTCCATACAGTGATCTTGGGGCTGGGTTCTCCATACAGTGATCTTGGGGCTGGGTTCTCCATACAGTGATCTTGGGGCTGTGTTCTCCATACAGTGATCTTGGGGCCGTGTTCTCCATACAGTGATCTTGGGGCCGTGTTCTCCATACAGTGATCTTGGGGCTGGGTTCTCCATACAGTGATCTTGGGGCTGTGTTCTCCATACAGTGATTTTGGGGCTGGGTTCTCCATACAGTGATCTTGGGGCTGTGTTCTCTATACAGTGATCTTGGGGCTGTGTTCTCCATACAGTGATCTTGGGGCTGGGTTCTCCATACAGTGATCTTGGGGCTGTGTTCTCTATACAGTGATCTTGGGGCTGTGTTCTCCATACAGTGATCTTGGGGCTGTGTTCTCCATACAGTGATCTTGGGGCTGGGTTCTCCATACAGTGATCTTGGGGCTGGGTTCTCCATACAGTGATCTTGGGGCTGTGTTCTCCATACAGTGATCTTGGGGCCGTGTTCTCCATACAGTGATCTTGGGGCCGTGTTCTCCATACAGTGATCTTGGGGCTGTGTTCTCCATACAGTGATCTTGGGGCTATGTTCTCCATACAGTGATCTTGGGGCTATGTTCTCCATACAGTGATCTTGGGGCTATGTTCTCCATACAGTTATCTTGGGGCCGTGTTCTCCATACACTGATCTTGGGGCCGGGTTCTCCATACAGTGATCTTGGGGCTGGGTTCTCCATACAGTGATCTTGGGGCTGGGTTCTCCATACAGTGATCTTGGGGCTGGGTTCTCCATACAGTGATCTTGGGGCTGTGTTCTCCATACAGTGATCTTGGGGCTGGGTTCTCCCTGGTTCTTAAGGGTTAAATGCTAAGATGGGGAAGCTGAGTCATTGTGCTGGGTTGTTTTTGTACAGCTGCCACGGGGAGAGTGGGGAAACAGGCAGTATCCCTTGGTTCAGCAGTTCTTCTCAAGGCTTTACAGGGCTTGTTTTGCCATAAAGAGTGTAGGCGTGTTCACAGAGTGGGCGTGCTCACAGACTGTGCGTTTGTGACTCCAGGCCATTGACTTCCTGAAACAAAGCTCCAGATTGTTCAGCTGAGCTGATTTAGGAGACCGGTGTGAATTTCTTGGCAGCTGAGCAGTTTTGTCTCACATTGACCCACAAAGAACAGGCAAATAAGGCTTAATTGCTTTCTCAACACTTGAGAATATGGCCAGCTGCATGTTTTCTTTCTTTGGCGGTTGGCTGGGGGGGGGGGTGTAATCTAATCTCCATTGATATGTGCTGTTTGAGCTGTTTTTATACACTGCAGCAACAGCTATGCTCTCTATTATCTACCCATAACAGATTATATCATAAGAAATCAGTAGGTTTCTGCAAAGGTTTCCTGAGGTCAGGCCTTACAACAGTATCCCCATGTTCCCTGATTCCATATGAGGAAGGCTGTAAGAAAAATAAAATAGTTCAACTCATCCGTTTCCCTACTGAAAACATGTTTTTTCCCCTTAAAATGAATAGTCACAGTCTAGATAGTATTAGAGATAGATAGTCTAGATATATTCTACCTATTGGCACCCCTGGGCCATATCATCTAGCTAGTTTGTGTATATGTGTGATTCCAGTAATGCTTTTCTAACTGTGGTTACCTTCACGGGACTCTTTGCTGCATGTATTAGCATAGGCTACATCAGCATGGGCTCTGTACACGTGAGCTTTTCATGAATCCTGAGAGGCGCTGTGGATTGGCTGATGCTGTGGACCATGAGGTCGTAAAATTGATTTACCATGTGTGGTAAAGCATGTGCACCTTTACTGCGTGGGGGTGGGGGTGGGGTGAGATGGGCAGCCACAGCAGAACGCCACCAGTGCTCCGTAAAGATGTGCAGCATCATGCATGGCCTGTCCACTTCAGATAACTCTAAATTAATATTTCCACCATTTTTCATTCAGGAAATATGTAGCCTATGCTTTGCCATTAGAGGAGCTAGGCCTCTGGTGGTAGAGCAGGAAGGCCTAGATCCCTGGCATGCAGTATGTGTGGGGGCACTTGGCAGGTTAAGGATACCATGATGTAAGTCTGGCCAGTCTGCTTGTGGAAGGTTTCAGTTGAAAAAATGCACAAGTCAATTATATGAAAATGGATACCATGAATAGAATGGAGATTCCATGGACAGTTCTTCTTTTGACTTTTAAAAAATATATATTTTTTAACTTATTGACAGATGTCATGGGGAAAATATTAATGTACAGGTGCAGCTCAAAAAATTAGAATATCGTAAAGAAGTTAAATATTTTTTGTCACTCATTTCAGAAAGTGAAACTCATATATTATATAGATTCATTACACATAGAGTGAAATATTTCAAGCCTTTATTTCTTGTAATTTTGATTACTATGGCTTACAGCTAATGAAACCAAAAATTCAGTGTCTCAGAAAATTAGAATATTTTGCTTTAACATATTTTGAAAGTATCATATTTAATATTTGGTCGCATATCCTTTGCACGCTGTTTCTTCCTGAAGTCTGTGACCAATCAACATCAAAAGACTCTTGATATCTTTTTTTCAGGTACTGTTACAAGCGATACTATAACCTCTCTGATCTCTATGGGAATTGGGGGGTGAGACTAGATTCAGCTATAAATTACACTGGTACAGTATGGAACACATGGCTGGCTAAATGGCTGTAAGTCATCAAGGGTCTGAGCTATCGAACGAGCCCCAAACCATCACTCTGTTGCCAGATATGGAGTAGATGTGGATGGATCACTGCAAGGGTTATTTCTCCTGACTCATTTTCCTATAGAACTCTATGGGGAAAAAAGTCAGGAGAAACAACCTTAAAGGGATCCATCCACATCTACTCCATATCTGGCCGCAGAGTGATGGTTTGGGGCTCGTTTGATACCTTAGACCAGGGGTGTCAAACTCATTTTCACCCCGGGCCAAATTAGCATTATGGTTGCCCTCAAAGGGCCGGTTGTAACTGTAAGACTATAAATATAACCATACTTGGGATTTTTGCGGACCTCGATTGTAATTGTTGACGGGGGGGTGCAATCAACAATTTTCGCGGACCTCGATTGTAATTGTTGACGGGGGGGGGGGGGGGGGGGGTTGGGTGCAAACAACAATTTTTGTTGACGGGGGGGGGGGGGAATCGCCTTTTTTTTAAATTTTTATACAAACTTCGTTTTACGTTTTATTTAACGTATGTACCGCGGGTGTGCGTCCGCTTCTGCATTTGTCTGTTATATCGTAAAAGTAAATACCCGTTAACCAGCCACGTAGATACACTCGTCAGATACTTAAGAGGAGGGGATGCTTGCGGGTCTTGACGCGCCAAGGCACTAGCAGAGCATTCTGGGATTTGTAGTATTAGCGGTGCATGCGTTACCGGCGGGCCAACTGAAATTGAAATTTGATATTATCTCGCGGGCCAAATATAATTACGGCCCGCGGGCCAGAGTTTGACACTCCTGCCTTAGACCCTTGATGACGTACAGCCATTTCCCCAGTCATGTGTTCCATACTGTACCAGCGTAATTTACAGCTGAATCTAGTCTTACCCCCCAATTGTCATAGAGATCAGTTCAAATGCAGAGAGGTTATAGTATAGCTTGTAACAGTACCTGAAAATAAGATATCGAGAGTCTTTTGATGTTGATTGGTCACAGACTTCAGGAAGTAACAGCATGCAAAGGATATGCGACCAAATATTAAATATGATACTTTCAAAATATGTTAAAGCAAAATATTCACATTTTCTGAGACACTGAATTTTGGGTTTCATTAGCTGTAAGCCATAATCATCAAAATTACAAGAAATAAAGGCTTGAAATATTTCACTCTATGTGTAATGAATCTATATAATATATGAGTTTCACTTTCTGAAATGAGTGACAAAAAATATTGAACTTTTTCACGATATTCAAATTTTTTGAGCTGCACCTGTATATGTGCACAACCACAATGTAATTTCAGGCGGTGATGCAAAAAAGTTATTTTCTAGATGTCCCCAACTCCCCTTGTGTTTTTTTATCTGGTCTCTGGAACCGGACAGCAAACCCAATGAGCGATTGGAGCTGTTGTTTGTAAATGTAATGGGCACATACATTTTTATGGTGGATGTGTTTTTTCATATAAATATTGTTCCTCGAGTATAAGTACTTCCCTTGGGGCCTACACATGATGATTATTTGTATCCATAGCAACCTTACACTGTGCTCTCTGGGTCTCTTGTCTGAGTTGTCACAGCCTAATGAGGTGTTAAAAACGTGAAGTTAATTTTTAACTCAGAGCAGATGTCAATAGTGCAATTAAACAGGGATGCTTGGACGCGTGAGAAAAGAGCCGTTGGTCTAATCTGAAGGCCTTTCCCAATGGAATGAAATTCAGTGGTGAAATTAAGCAAGGGTTTGGCAAAAATGAAACCAGCTTTTCAAAATAAACTTCTATTATAAAGATGCACAGAGTTGTAACTCTATAGAAATATTATGTAAGGAAGGAAAAATCCCTTTTAATAATAAATAGGCTCATCATTTTTCATGTCGTTTGTTGACTCGCATCATTCCACAAACCCTCTGTTTCCATAGGTCTATAATATTTGGAGCAGTATTATACTTTAAATTTGCATTGCTCAGTTTTTCTAGCAATCCATAATCTTTCCCCAGTTAAGTGTTATATACTTTGCTTAATCTTTAGCTGTATTGAAGTGCTTACTCACGATTGTGACTATGAAGTCAAAAAAATCTTCAAAAACTGTTATTTGATGTGTTAAAGCCTGACACTGCTACTTTTTGCTAAAGTTTTCTGTCATTTTCTGCATTTTGTAAAGGCCACAAGGGAGAAGCCATGGAGAAAATAAACGTGTCACATTGTATTTTACTTTGCACACATACTTTGTGAAGGCTCTATTAACTGAAACAATCAAGTGTCCTGAGTTTAGCAGAATTCACTAAGTGAGTGAATTAAACTTAAATTTGAACGAATCTCCTCACCGTCTTTTTTTAAGAGTCATTGTCTTTTTTAAGTGATTCACTTATTGGTGTTACCTTAGTCAGTGTAACAGACCATCCTTCAAGGCCTTGTATCTGACTGATTACCAGCTGGGGTATTTCAACAGATATGGCCTGTAGGTCACAGAAGGGTTAGTTTGTTGTGTACACGTCAGTATTGACGGTTGTGTTTTTCACAGGTGGGAATGCAGACCTATGAGGCTAAGGGGGAGGAGGTGTACACCAACGGCAGCGCCAAGATCATGAATGGGAAAGAGCTTACTAAGATGCGTGAGGTGGCCTTTGAGAAGCAACCCTCTGAAGCCATGGTAATGAACACTCATAACCTACAGTTCTCCCACTGAATCTGTTATAAACACTAAAAATCTACATTATCTCACTGAATTTATTATAAACACTCATAACCTACTGCCCTCTCACTGAATTGGCTATAAACACTCAAACCTATTTCTCTTTGAATCTGTTTCTCCTTCACGTTTAGCTTCAAGTGTTGCTCTTCAATCAACAAACATACATTTATATTAGACTTTTTAATCACTTGTGGAATAGTTTTTGGTCCCTTGTGGTTTCCCTGTAGTATTGTACAGTCTGTACGGTTCCCTTGTGGTTTCCCTGCAGTATTGTACAGTCTGTACTGTTCCCTTGGGGTTTCCCTGCAGTATTGTACAGTCTGTACTGTTCCCTTGGGGTTTCCCTGCAGTATTGTACAGTCTATACTGTTCCCTTGGGGTTTCCCTGCAGTATTGTACAGTCTGTACTGTTCCCTTGGGGTTTCCCTGCAGTATTGTACAGTCTGTACTGTTCCCTTGGGTTTCCCTGCAGTATTGTACAGTCTGTACTGTTCCCTTGGGGTTTCCCTGCAGTATTGTACAGTCTGTACTGTTCCCTTGGGGTTTCCCTGCAGTATTGTACAGTCTGTACTGTTCCCTTGGGGTTTCCCTGCAGTATTGTACAGTCTGTACTGTTCCCTTGGGGTTTCCCTGCAGTATTGTACAGTCTGTACTGTTCCCTTGGGGTTTCCCTGCAGTATTGTACAGTCTGTACTGTTCCCTTGTGGTTTCCCTGCAGTATTGTACAGTCTGTACTGTTCCCTTGGGGTTTCCCTGCAGTATTGTACAGTCTGTACTGTTCCCTTGGGGTTTCCCTGCAGTATTGTACAGTCTGTACTGTTCCCTTGGGGTTTCCCTGCAGTATTGTACAGTCTGTACTGTTCCCTTGTGGTTTCCCTGCAGTATTGTACAGTCTGTACTGTTCTCTTGTGGTTTCCCTGCAGTATTGTACAGTCTGTACTGTTCTCTTGTGGTTTCCCTGCAGTATTGTACAGTCTGTACTGTTCCCTTGGGGTTTCCCTGCAGTATTGTACAGTCTGTACTGTTCCCTTGTGGTTTCCCTGCAGTATTGTACAGTCTCTACTGTTCCCTTGTGGTTTCCCTGCAGTATTGTACAGTCTGTACTGTTCCCTTGGGGTTTCCCTGCAGTATTGTACAGTCTGTACTGTTCCCTTGGGGTTTCCCTGCAGTATTGTACAGTCTGTACTGTTCCCTTGGGGTTTCCCTGCAGTATTGTACAGTCTGTACTGTTCCCTTGGGGTTTCCCTGCAGTATTGTACAGTCTGTACTGTTCCCTTGGGGTTTCCCTGCAGTATTGTAAAGTCTTGTTTCCTTGCAGGGGGTGACGCTTAAATTAAATGAGAAGCAGAGGTGCATGGTGGCCAGAATCCTACATGGAGGCATGATACACAGGCAAGGTACTGAATGCAACCCTTTCAGACAAGAGGAATCTCTTGTTCAGGAAGAGAATTGCAATGCTTTGTGATTGTAGCCCTTTGTACATTAACCGCTTGGATTTCTTGGGCCACGTCATGTGATTGAGTCTCTGATAAGATTCCTCTGGATTTCCCAGGTTCCCTGCATGAAGGAGATGAGATTGCAGAGATCAATGGGACGAGTGTGGCTAACCAGACTGTAGACCAGCTACAGAAGATACTGGCAAGTCTAAGCAGCATAGAACATATTCTTCAGTGTCACTTGCAGAAAAACAAATATTTTATAATAATCCCCAAGAAGCTAGATCATATCGAAAAATTATATTGTGGTCCAAATCTTATTGAGTTTGATTTTATTCTAGTGATGGTACTATCAGCACTGGGGTTTAGGTGAGGAAATCCAAAGATCAAATAACTGATCTAATTGAAATCGTTATGACAGAAGGATTTCCTGCTTACATTAGCAAATCACCACAAACAATTTGATTTGCTGGTTGCATTAAAGCTGATTGTACTCCTAGGCTTAGTAATTGCACAGTGTGCTGCATTTCTGGTTTTCTCTAACCTGGTTGCTGTCCATCTTTGCAGAAAGACACACACGGGGTCGTCACCATGAAGATCATCCCGAAGCAGCAAGGCCGGTCACTCGTTTGCGAGGTAATCACACCGGATTGTTAACATTTTATGTGCCATTTCATTGACAGTTTTGCTTGAGCCTCTGCACTGGTGTTGTAACGGATGATTCCCTTTTGGATAGCATTGGCGGTGCTATTTATTTTTTCTAAACAAATTACAGATTGCATAGATGTACCGCATGACGTCCAATGATTTACAAACTACTCCTAGCGTTCCATCTCCCAAGTACCACTCATTACTCATCAACACAGAAATATGATCAAATAAATTCACACCACAGCAGTATCAGACAAATTCCTGTCAAAACGCCTCAAATGATCTGAGATACAGTGCACTTATAATGGCAATGTCTATGTTGCGGTTACGCATGGAATTTGTGACGCTGTGGGATTCCATAGAACACAGCACTGAGCTTCTGTCCCTTCCACACACCCTGTACACAGTCCTCTTTTTTTATCCAACTCCGTCATACGGAGAGACCACTGACACCACTCCTCCTCTCATCAGAGCTCCCAAAGCAACAGTCTTCTTTATACCCACATGACACATGATTTACCAAGATGAGTTTTGCGTTACATTTCTGCTTAATGGAGAACTGCTGCAATCCTTAATGAAACCGAATCTGTTCCCTATCAGGCCCATCCTCCTCTAAGCTAATGAAAGAAACAGGTGACTATTCAATCAGTAGATACTAGTAGTAGTTTCCATAGCCCATTATCTTTTAGCTTCGCTAATCTGACTTGAAACACATGGAGAATGTGTTTTGTCCTGCCATCTGCTGGTCATGCTGTGTTCTAACTTGCCTGGTCATGGTGCTGTAACAGCAACTGTCACTAATTCATCGCTACATGGCCGCTTACAGTATGCAGGATAGAATTTGTTTTGTTAGTATTATCGTTAAAATATATTTTAAAAGTGTTTTTATTATGCAAGACCGAATATTGAAGCATTTGAAGTCAAAATGTTTCAAATATATGGGAATATTTTTGTGCACATATTTTTAGTGTATTAAGTCCACTCGTAATTGTAAAAAAATGAACTACATTTGAACAGTGTGGTAAGTGATGCCAGTGTTTTTAAGTCTAAGATCTTTCATACTGTCATTGTTACAATAACAATTTCCCCTTTTTCACCAAATCTTTCTTCTGGAAACAATGAATGTCTCTTTTAAAGTAAAGGAGGTGAATCAAAGTAACTCCGTTGGTGATTATGTCCATGCGTTCTGATAAACAGTAATCCAAATGGTGAACCAAGATGGGCTTAATGGCCTGTTCTCCTCATTTTAAATTCTTACTTTGGCATTTTACAATCTTTGGCATAACAGAGCATCCAGGCTGTGAAATTCCAAAACGCTGTGACATGCATTCATATTCACTGAATGCTTGGTCGGGCCTCATTCTTTTTTGCAGTCCAGACAATGTCAGTGTCTGTTCAGCTGGTCTGTGTTTTATCTACAGATGTATGTGAGAGCTCAGTTTGACTACGATCCCGCAAAGGATGATCTCATTCCATGCAAGGAGGCGGGGCTGAAGTTCAAAACGGGTGACATCATTCAGATTATCAACAAGCAGGACCCAAACTGGTGGCAAGGAAGGGTGGATAGCTCTGCTGCCGACTATGCCGGACTCATTCCCTCCCCTGAGTTACAGGAATGGTACGTTCCAACATAGGTGCCTGCCTGCTGAGGAAAACAACACAGGCTGCACCAATGATCACATTTCAGGGGTGGTTTTGCTTGGTTTCCTGTTTTTTTATCAGTTAAAGATGATACCAAACTCATTATTTACAACAAGTCTCTCTAAACATCAGTCTTTGTAGCATCCTGTGGCTATGGGTGGGAGACCCTGGGTGCATCCCAATAGTTGAAAAATGCAACCTTTCCTTCTCTACTACCACTCCTCTACTTCGTGCCCCGGAAACAGATCTTTGTGTTTTAATCTAATGTTGCTGATTACATATTAATGGTTACATATTAATCAATGTCTCAACGCAAACTGCAATGTCAGGTACATTGTATACTGAACATGCAAATAATTTTACTCGAAACGAAAGGCAGTTTTGCATACTTCCGGGTAGTAGTGGGGGAGTGGAGGTGGGGAGGTGGGTGAGTGAATAATATTGGGACGCACCCCCTGCTTGAAGAACCCCTGTAACTTGAGGAAGTCGGGAATCCAATAACACTGAGCTCACTTCCTGTGGCTGAACTTTTCTAATGCATTTCACACAGCTGTGGTGTAGTGTTTTTCACTCCCTCTTTCTCTCTCCCTCAGGCGTGTGGCCAGCAAAACAAAGTCTGCTACAGCGGGTAGTCAGTCCTGCAGCCCCTTTGGAAAGAAGAAGAAATGCAAAGACAAGTATCTAGCCAAGCACAGCTCCAGTGAGTCAGCTTTACTGGAGAGGCTGTTTGGGCCGAACATTTTATAACAGCACCATATCAAAACTTTACTTGATAAAAACCTGTGGTGATATATACTTTATTCATCTATATGATCTAATATGTATTATGTATATAATATACTTAATTGTATACTGCAACTAAAGGTAAAGTTTCTAATTTAATTATTTCAATAATGCCAATGGCTATGATATACATTAGTAAACATAGATAAAACATACATTAGTATATCGCAGATCATCTATTGCCCAGAGTCAATTCAGCAACAGCCAGTCTATAAATCAGTAAAGCTGTGTGGTACTTCTCTACACACCAGCCTCTGTAACAAAATGTCTCCCCAGTTTTTGACCAGCTGGATGTCATTTCCTATGAAGAGTTGGTGCAGCTCCCCGCCTTCAACAGAAAAACTCTGGTGCTGATCGGTAAGTTCAGAGCAATGCCAGTCCCCTCCTGCAATGTAAATTTGAGCATGAACCCGAGAGTGACACGCTAGCGCAGGTTTGCTCAAATATCGTCCTCAAGGTCACTTGTACTGCTGCTTTCTTCTGCCTAATAACAATGTCACTGATTGGCCAGAGATTACACTCACCTGGTGCGGGGGAGGAAAGAAAACCAGCAGTACTATTTGAGTATCCCTGCTCTAGCATTACGCACACATGTGATGCACGCTTCATTCTGCTTCACTTCCGGTTTGTCCAGGTGCCCCTGGTGTAGGAAGGAGCCACATCAAAAGCACACTGCTGACCAAATACCCAGAGAAGTTTGCCTATCCTACGCCACGTGAGTGCCCCTCTTCATACCGCCGTTCCGTTCAGGCGTGCCAGGCCTCGCGTTATCCTGGCCAAAGATAACGCTAGCTTGTGCGCCGACAGACACTACGAGGCAGCGAAAGAAGGACGAGGAGGACGGAACGGATTACTACTTCATCTCCAACGAGGCCATGACCAAGTGCATCACAGAAAACCAGCTCCTGGAATACGGAAGCTTCCAGGGCAGCATGTTCGGCACCAAACTGGAAACCATCCAGAAGATCCACGAGCAAGGGAAGATCGCCCTGCTGGACGTGGAGCCACAGGTAGGCCACCATCATCCTAACAGTCACACGATCTTATAATATGAACGTAGTGTTCATGGGTATAACAATGGAAGCCTAAGTGCAGACTATTAATTTGTACAAAAAGTGCTACAATATATGTACTATTAATAAATATGCAACAAGTAAACATCACACAATGTTATATTGTAATGTAATCCATAAACAATGTTAAAATAATCTGAACCACTAACATATGCAAGGATTCAAGTCATATATTAGGGTGTAAAAGTAAAACCACACAAAAGCTGTCTAATAATGAATTAGTTCCATCCTGATTATAACCACAAAGCTTGATATCTGGGGAAACTATGCCATGCCCATACCACATTTTTCATCTTTCTCTCACACAATTTAGAATGGGCATCATTCCGATGCGGTCGGGCAGGTACTTAACATCGCAGTATTACTCCACTATAATTTGTAGTGAACTAAATAGTTTTCCCACGGAGGAAGTAAGATTTAATATTATCCACTAATTTGTCCGTTTATTCCAAAGAGCAAAGTGGTGTTCATAGGTGTCATTCAGCATCTATCTCAACTGCGGCCATTTAGCTGAAGCATTTCAATGTTTTTCAGATTTTAAAAGTCATTCGGACAGCAGAGTTTGCACCCCTCGTGGTATTCATCGCCCCCACCGACACCGCAACTCAGGTGAGCCAAAGTGTGAATGAAGGTCTTTTTTTTATCAACGCAGTTCGCACAAGTCGAGCACTTTGCGCATCGTTGCTCAATTTTACCCTCCTCTTCAGTCGGAGTCCCTGCTGTCCATCCGGAAGGAGTCGGACGCCATACTCGCCGCTTACAGGCACTATTTCGACTTGATACTGGTGAACAACGACGTAGACGAGACGGTGAAGGGTGTGGAAGAAGCCATAGAGCGGGTGACCTCCACTCCGCAGTGGGTGCCCGTTTCCTGGGTCTATTGACCTCGCCGTACAAAGCCCCTGCTGGTGCAATATATCCCCGAGACCCACGATTGCACAGTCTTCATCTTCTGAGTGGCAGCTGTTCACGTGAAAATGTAAATGTCACTGAGAAGTTTCGCACCTTAAACATTCAGATCACACGGAAGCAATACCTAAGTTATTCGTTTTGTTTCAGATACGCATACTCGATTCGTCAACTCAACAGTATGTTGGTAAATGTTGAGCTGAAAGCTTTAAGTGTTGAAGATTAATTTCATCCACGTTATTGCACCGATGTACTTCCCACAAAGTAAAGACATGATTGTTGCTATGCTAGCAATGCAATGAGGACCACTACTGTGAAATTAATACTAGTATGACAGGGATTCATTAGACGTTCCTTTACTGTGGTTTCATTGAGTTATTGCCATTGTGAAGGAAAATGCCATAACATCCATTGTAAATACGAATTTGATCAAATGATCTGAAAACACAGGGGACAATGTATGTCACCTAACCATGCATTATGTTTTGATTTGGTTTTCATGTGTCTAAAATTAACTCAAACATTAACAGAACATACCTCATGTCTGAATGCAAGGCACTTTTAGACTTTATTAAAAAGCTCCCTTAACTCGTCTTTTGTGTCATTCATGTGTCAATTAAGTATGCTTTCTTTGCAGAATACCTTAAAGCACAACTGAAGTTTTGTAGCACATATACACTTCAAGCACATATACGATCGCGAACTAAGAGGATTCTGTCAATACACGCAATAAGCATTACTCTTACGTATTTTTTTATTATTAAATGTTCCGACCTGCCGACATTTTTGTAGTTTTTTCGGGTAGCTTGCAAACAACATTAAATAGTACTTTATAGTTTTAATTAGCATACACGAAAAAAATACATACGAGGACTGGTTATTTTTTCCATGGACAAAATCCGCTACTTTCCCGGTCGTAAACGTGCTAGAAGTGTCATTTTGAGACCGTTTTAGCTGCAGAAATACTAAAAAGCTGCTTGTTACACGCTGGCAACGCCATACGTTTCAGAGAACCTTGGATGTCCGCACTCTCCTAAATCGGCAGTGGAGCACGCGCATGTACGAGGCTGTGATTAGCCATTCCGAATTGAGGTGGGAATTGAATATGCTCAGTTCAACATTGGGTGCACCCTGAAATGCCTGTAGTCCCTGGACAGTGCAGTAATAACAATCTGGCCTCCTACCTCATCAGCTACATCCTATTGCAGTCTTTAACAGAAGCGTTCTGATCACAGCATGCATGTTCATGTTAACTGTACACAAGGTTCAAGAAATCTCGAGTTCCTGGACCCTCGTGAACCGTCAGCCATTCTAGTTTTATTTACAAGCAAATTCCTCTTAAGTAGGGCCACCAGTTTATCGCAACTTTTCTCGAATTAACTTGCCATCCACCAGCAAGGTTGATAGCACTTAAGCCACGTATTAATTATCCCGATTTCATCACCCCAATCATCTACATTGAAAAATTGCCACTAATTAAGCAGATTATTGACAGCGATGTTTACAAGTGACATTTGCATGTTCAATTCAGTCCTGCGGACATGCAACTGCATTTTGAAGCTTTAAGCAGTGGGGAATAGTCACATTAAAATAGCAGTTGTATACCATTTCACTTACACAAAAATAGTGGAGTAATAATTAAATGGCTTGCAGTACATAGATTTAACCAAACTAAATGAAATGAGGCGAATGTAATGTACAAAATTAAAATTCAAGCTTGCTTGGTGTAAACTTGTCCATCGTCTGAGGTTAGAAAATATTTCCTCAGCTGCATCCCAGAATTCAGCCTGGGAATACACAGGTCTGTTTTCTTGTCCCAATAGTCACGGAAGGCGTGGGTGTCACGAGTTCTGTGATTTCAGCTTTTTGTTTGGTCAGTTCCATGACCTTTCCCGTTTTTAAGTGCTTTCCATTATTTTTTTTGACGGTTGATGGTAACGGTTAATCTTAATGAAGCAGTTATTTCTATAGGCTTTTTAACCATATTGCCAAATGCTGGGAGAAATCAAGTGCGACAATGCAATGTGGAAAGCGATGGGGACAAGATTTGCATCTTAGTTGTTGCAATCAGATATGACGGCCCCTGGCAAGTGTTGATGCCCAGCACTCTACCAGTTAGAAAGATCAGTGAGAGGCGCTCCATCAAAGACTCAAACATGGCAATGTACAACATGCTGTACCAAACCAAACCTTCAATGAAAAATGGACACGGCAACTTTTATTTTAGTAATACAATTTGAGTAAGGCAAAAAAAACATGCCTTCTGTGCGATTGACTTAAATGCACCAGCTTATCGATGCATTTTACTTGTCATCTGGTAGGAACAAATGTACTACAATGGCTGACTGCCTCTTCAAGCACTTACTGTTGCGCATGTTATTTTAATCGTCAAATCTATTGATTTAATTGTTTTCTGAAACAGATTATGTGCCGCATTAAAAAATTTTGTAGCCAATATTTGCAACTTACTCCATTGCAAGTTGATAAATGAAAAATACGTGTGTGCAATGTACCAGCCAGATATTGCTGCAGACGCTGCCCAAAGATACGCTTTTTCTGTAAATTGTGTCCCATCCATGTTAACTCCCTTCTCGGACTCTTGTATAGGGTCAACGAATCGTTTTTATAAGCATCTCGATTAACCACTCAATTGTATAACTTAGTTTTTCTTCAATTGTCGAATCAGTCACTGGATTGTGCCATTCGAGTATCTGCAGGGGCCAATAGAGGATAACCATTGAATGACTAATTTAATTCCCTGCAAGTCACGTGGTCGAGAAACCCACACAAGCCCTTAGTATGGGAAGTCTTAGTCAGGTTCATGTTCCTACATGCATGTGACAGACCCAACTCCCTGGAAGAAAGATCAAGAGGAGTCAGGGTTTTTAACCAAACATGAAACTAGAAAACCCGCAAAAACAGAACTGCCAAATGTAAGCATGTGATTTTGTTTCAAACAGAAAACAACCTTTTGGCAATCGAGTTTCCTTCCCCCCCCCCCCCAATCCTTCCACAATGTGTAGCTTGTTATCCAGAGTGAACTCCTCTACAAATCAAGCAGACAGGCACGAGTAGAAAAAAAAAAATCATTGTTGGCATAATTTTCATGATTACACTTCTCTCCACTTACCACTGACCCAGCTTTGCTGCCACTTATTTACAATACAAAAATGAGACGTTCCACCATGAACATGTCTTTACGCGCAATAGTAGGATTCACACCTCAAAAAAAAAAAAGTACAATAAAGTAGATCAGACTTATGTAATTTTAGACATTTTAAGATCAAAATGAGCTTTTTAAAAAAAGGAGGTTGCACAGTCTGCTCGGGCCATAACCGTTCAGAAGCTTGTAAGGTCTGACTCTCACCTGACAGGAAGGTGAGCCGATACAAACACAGCTCTGAAAAGAAAACGTTAAGAGTGGGTCTGTGGGCAGTGCAGCCTCCTCAGTGCCCGCTAAATCTGTACAGTTCTGCGCCGACACCACTCGCGCTGTCCTCACGGAGGCAAACCGTCCAGATCATTCCGTTACGCCGCTTCGCTGCGGCCGGTCATGAGACTACTCCGACTCCGCGTCTGCCGCCTCCTTCTGTTTCTTTTTCTTCTTCTTCTTCTTGGTGCTGTCCCCCGCCTACAAACAAAAAATGACCACGTGAAATTTAATTTATGCACGATTCCCACAGCACATGTGCAAGTGGGTGTACAGTAAGCTGGTGTTGTGGACTCCAGTAGCCAGCGTGGGACAGGTCACACGCTGGACAGTGTCAGAGAACCCCTGTGATGTTGCAGACTGACTCCCCCTAAAGCCACTCAACAGGCAGGAGAGGGATAACCGTCTGCCATACACCCAACACCATCCATAACCCTTAATATCATAACCAAAACAGTGCACCCAACACTTCACATCCATAACCCTTAATATCACAACCCTAACAGTGCACCCAACACTCAGGCCAAAGCCCCCTGCCGTGTACTGCCTCCCTGCCATGTACTGCCTCCCAAGCACACCTCTATTGTAGTCTCTGCTGCGGTCTCTTCCGCTGTCTCTGTCGGTGCCTCTTCAGAGAGCTTCAGCTTCTTCTCTTTCTTCTTTTTCTTCTTCTCCTTCTTGGACTCCTGCTCAGACTTGGGCGTGTCGGGCACTGAAACCGCAGGTGTGCCCGCGTCGCTGTCACTGTCCTCCCTTTTCCTCTGTGGACAAAGAAGTCAGTCAGTCGCTGTGGCATCTAGGACCACAGAGCGGACACAGGCATAACGCTGGACACAGAGCGGACACAGGCATAACGCTGGACACAGAGCGGACAGGCATTGTAGTGCAAAGCCACACATCCTTTGACAGGAAGCAAATTTCTCGGGCTATGACATCGCCTCCATTCATTTTCAATGAGGCGATTTGCCACGTCCGCAAGGCATGTTGGGATAGTTGGCGATGCAAGGCAAGCTGGCCAAGCGACGGGGACCATGGAACTGGGGGAACTTTGCAGTGTAAATTTGAAAGTGTATTTGCCCATTCCATAGTTCTGTCATGGAGGATGCATTAATTATTGCTGTCGGGATTGCCCATAGTATACGATTGATATACATATAACGAACCCAGTGGGTCAGAAATAGAAGCTCACAAACGACAGATTGCGGGAAGCGAGAGCAACGTCAGGCGATCTTGTCGGAGGACACGGACCTTCAACACTGTACACAGGTGACCCTGCTGCCGAACCCTTACATGCTACTACAAATGACACCACTCCAACCTAATGGGCCATCGGTAAGGCAGCCATGACAACTGGGGGAAAAAAAGCTGTGGAACCTGAGAAAACATTCCTGCTTACCTTGGCGGACTGTTCAGTCTGTTCAGCAGCAGCTGGCTTTGGTGTGCTGAAATACATTTTTAAAAAAACTATTAATCTCAAACTTGCCTTAATCTCAGAACTCAAATGTAGCAAAACAATCTGCATTTCTTCACCATTCCACAACAAGTGTGGAAAAACTAAGTCATGGGATTACTACCGCACAACTTTAATACATGAGCAAGTTCCCCAACCCACCACAGTGGGGCAGTAGAGACACACCAAGGCGAGCCAGTCTCCTCCAAATACAGGCAATGTACACAAAAATCAGGGGCACAATTTGCATCGAGTGCACTGTGAACACAGCTGAAATTTGCGAGTTGATTTTGCAGACTGACTCCCTCTAAGGTCACACACAGACAGAAAAGGGATAACTGCCTGCGCAGTGAATGTTCTACCCCGCCGTCTAAAACACCCTCCACCCCTCTTCCCACAACCTGAACAGTAACCACTATTCTGTGTATGAAATGCGAGCTGACCGACCCGTAGTCGACGTAGCCCTGCTTCCAGTCAGACGGGGTGCTGCCATTGGGCTTCCCGTGCTTGTCCAGGAGGCCCTTCTGGATCATCATCTTCTTCTGACTGGCCTGAGAATGAGGAACACTGCCTTAGTACAAGGGCCGCCAAATATTAGCCGACGACGGGCTTTCAATTTAACCCGCCCGATAAAACATTACAATTAATGGCAATAGGCATGTGAAATGGCAGCCTGTCCTTACCTTTGGTCCGAGCCCCCACTTGCGAGGGTACGTGTCACGCTCCATTATGACCCTCTTGATTTTCGCCACAACACCGTGGTCACATGTGGATATCACCGCTGTCGTCATCAGCGCAATGGCTGAGGTGGGAGAGGCGGTGGGGAGGTGAGGGGGAAACAAAGTCAGTCTGCATCAGTAAACCCTCAAACCCACTCCTCCCGCCTTACTCTAACAGGGCTGGCAAGCTCCAGTGCTGGATGGCCGCAGTGTCTACAGGCATTTATGGATTCCGTTACACCAGCAGCCAATTCAGGCATTTGGGGAAACAAAAGGTGCGTGGACTCTTTAGCCAAAGCAACTTATAATGAAACGCTGGTGCTGATACGCTACAGCCGTTCAGGACTGGAGTTTGATCCCGTGCTCTATACCAGCACTGCAAAGCCATCAGACATTGGGTGATAGATCACAGGTCATCTTCGCACCAAGTGCTAATGCAGTCTATTTCACATCATGTGGCGGTTAGAACGGGTCAGGAACATTTTGAGAAGGGCTTCAGCCTTACCGAGACAAACCCCCTCTCCTTTTGTGGTGACGATGACGATGTCCTGATTAATCTCAATGCCGTCTTCATACCGCAGAACGCCTGGCAGCATGATCTTTGCGCCGTAGCAGATGGCATTCACCTGGCATTCAAATAAAGAAGTTACTGCGCATCCTAAAAGCAGCGTCGCCAAAACACCCATCCAGCCCACCTGTCCATTTCAGTACTGAACAGGACCCATCAGCACATGCACAAATCCCCCCCCCGACCAGCCCACCTGCCCATTTCAGTACTGAACAGGACCCGCCAGCACATGCACAAATCCCCCCCCCGACCAGCCCACCTGCCCATTTCAGTACTGAACAGGACCCGGCAGCACATGGACAAATCCCCCCCCCCCCGACCAGCACACCTGCCCATTTCAGTACTGAACAGGACCCGGCAGCACATGGACAAATCCCCCCCCCGACCAGCCCACCTGCCCATTTCAGTACTGAACAGGACCCGGCAGCACATGCACAAATCCCCCCCCGACCAGCACACTCTGAAGTTCAGTACGAAGAGCTCGCTTACTGCGCTGTCCTTCATGACGATCCTCTTGTGGGACACCAGAAGTTTCTCCAGGGGGTAGATTACCCTCCTAAGGTAGCACTCATCCTTGTTGTGGTCAAACTGCCACTGGGCGTCCAGCACGTCGTGCATCGTCACCATGTTGTCCTGGAACAGAACGAGAACGGGCGCGTGAGAAAGGAGCATCCGGGCAAATCATGGGCAAATTGAGCAGACCCTCAAAGCGAAATGCTACAGAAAAAGTACACATGTTGGCTGGAGCAGAATAAAATGGTGCGCATGCGGCCACTTTGGAAACAAACACTGCACTCAGCCATTTCCTGTGCCAAAGTTTAATTACCAGGACTGGGGAGAAGGCCCAGAACTGAACTCAACACTTTGGTCAAATGAAGCAGAGCAGCGTGACGTTGAGAAGACTGCGGAGAGAATGACTCGTACCCGTTCACCCAAAACTCCCGAGCGCACCCGCCGCAGTTCCTGCATCTGTCCCCCAACACCCAGCAGGAGCCCCAGATGGACACAGAGGGTCCGGATGTAGGTACCGGCCTCACAGCTGACCCAGAAAATACCTGTCGGGCAGAGAACAGAAACCAACTCCATCAGTCAGCAACCACACAGGGAAATGCACTCATTCTATACCTGTGCCGGATTTTCATAAACAATATACTGATTGGCTGGTCAAGACTTTATTTTACAAATGGTTAAATGCTTAATTCTCATTCATTCCTTGTTTGCAGATACATTTCCAAGCATTAACTGCATTTGGTCCAGTTTTTCCCTCCTTAATAAATCACTTCCCACGAACATTGACAAATAGTAGGTTCACAATTAGTGCTTTCCGATTAAAGCTGTGACGTACACATTAATAAAGGATTCGTTTAAAATATTTAGACTGAGCAGGAAGGCTCTCCACTCAGCGCTGAGCAGGAAGACCGAATACAGAGCAGGTAAGAGCGCTTACCCAGCCTCCTCTCGGGGTCGTACTCGATGAGCTTGCTTTCGTAAATCGTTCGCACTCTCAGCTGCCTCTTCACAGCGGCGATCAGAGGCGGCCGCTGGAACAGGGCCCCAGTCAGCGTTTCGAGACCCTGAAGCAAGGAGGAAACGACTTTCAGGCAAGTTTCACCCTACGCCAGGCGCCCGTTCCAGTCTTGTCTGTACGTGTTCAGTAAAGTTTGTCTCGTCTCGCCGTCGCCCGGCGAGCTTCTGTCCCCACAGCCAACCGCAGCAGTAAAACACTGAAGCGGCAGCAGGGAGACAGGAGCCGGGACACTGAGGTCTAGAACAGACTACAGCGCCACAAAGCCAGCAACAGTCAGAGAATGGATAAACAGGTTCATCATTTCACATACTTTACACATATGCACTTCATGCACACATTTACAGCTAAATTACAAAACCACAATTCAGGCTGGCAAATTGCTCAAGCAACACAAGCAGTTTAAAAACATACAAGGCCTCTTAAGGCCTACCAAAAATATTATGAGAAAAGCCCCAGTCGTTGCTAGCATGGCACAGAATGGCACAGCATGGCACGACAGCACTTACCCTTGCCAACTGGTGCTCATTCTCAAGAGCATTGTGCAGCCGAACAATTCCCACATACTCCTTGCCTGGAAGAGACAAGAGTAGTAAGGAAAGGCCGCATTTACTGTGTGCATCACTGCAAAGAGCGCGGAGTCCGCCAAACGAGGGGCAAGGCCGGCGAGAGGCTCACCTGCGCTCTGCTGCGATTTCACCAGACGGGTGGCCCGGTCCACACAGACGATCAGGCAGCCCGTGACCTTCGGGTCCAGCGTGCCGCTGTGGCCCGTCTTCTCCACCCGCAGAATGCGCCGGATCCAGGCAACCACCTCGTGTGAGGACGGATTGGCGGGTTTGTCCAGGTTAATGAATCCTGACCTGTGGAGTACACACAGCAGGCAGGCGGGGGTAATGTACAGTGTGCCTTGAATACATGGACGTTGGAGTTGTCTTTTTGATGTAGCCATCAGAAAAGGGTGATAGATAAGTGGTCATCTTTGCAGAAAAATGCTCAAACCATCTCAATTCATCATGTGGCTGTCTGGTCTACATTAACAACGTAAAGATGCACCCAATCTTTGCAGCAGGTACCTGACATAGTCCTGAATGTTCCTCTTCAAAGGATTTGATCCGTTTGGTAGAGGTGTGTAATGTGCTGTCCTTATGTTGAGCTTGTCAAAGTTCTGCGCGTAAAGAAATCAAATAATCACTCGTCAATGCGTGCCATTTATACACTGTTTCAAACATAATCTGTGATGCATTTTCAGAATACAAGTCCGTGATCAGGAGTTTACACTCGTCTTTGCAATTGCTATGCCCACAAGCCCCGCCCTGGCCCCCACCCCGAGCCACACAACCCCCAGTAAAACACTGGAGGTACGCAGTGGGGGGGGGGCAGCCAAAACACTCGGGTCTAGAACAGACACGAACGCTGCAGAGAGCAGGCCAGCAGCACTCAGAGAATGGATAAACACCTTCATCATTTCACACACTGCTCCCCCTATTGGTGGGAGACTTGAACAGGGGATTAAAGAAACGTGGACATTACTGGAATGAAAGTACCTTCAGCAACAAAGGCCATTGCGATGTGTCCAGGCTGGCGACCTTAGACTCCGGTTTGATGAGAAAATCACCGGCTTCCTGGATGTCCTGCATTACAAATGGTCGAAAGCATCAGCACACACTTAATTTCCACAAACACACAGCCAGTAATTTAATGCGTGTCCCCCCAGTACCCACCTACAGGTACACAACCTTCACTCACGTATATGCCTCATCACGAGGATGACTTGTTCCAGATTTAAGAAGTTTAATGCTCAATGGATTTATGAGTCAGTTAAAATCCAGAATTTATATTCTAGTCAAGACTGCAAAAGGCCAAAATTAGAACCTACCCACTTATGAAAATCACAAAAAGACCAAAAGGCAGGGTCACAGTTTCAATTTGATTTATTTAGTATTTGGGTGTTAGTCAAGGTTCCAACTCCATACGAATACAGCATCTTACCCCCACTTCATCATCAGCAACTCTCTTCTCCTTCTTCTTCTTATACTTCTTAGCTGAGGCAACTAGGAAAGAAAATTAGTTACACTGATAAGTCTGCATCAGTTTCCCATGTACCAGCAAGGTAGCTTCTGGGATTTCAGCTGCCCAGAGTGATTAGCATTATATAGAGAGGACAGTCTAGCTCAAATTAATGAGTTATTCAGTCTTCCCCACATTCAATATCAAAGAAACAAATACACAGGCAGCTGTGTGAAACGGTCGTTAGGACAGGCCAGCCCAGTATTAAGTTATGCTGCTTGTTCCACTACAAGTGCAACACTGGTTATAAACCTTGAACAAAGCAAGGTACTTACTAACGTTATATCAAGTACATGGACGGTAAATTCACCGTCTGAAACGTTGTAAAAAAAATAAAGTTTTTCAAGCATAAGTTAACTTGCTAGGGTAGCCACGTTTACGCACCATCCATAAATGTTTAGCTGGCTATAAATTATGCTTTGCCGTCAACGGCCCAAATGGTAAGTTATTCGGTATCCGGTGTGTGCGTTATTCACCGACATGTCCTACCACACTACCAACAACCACGTGGCAGGTTCTGCAAGCACGTGTGGAGCTGCGGCTACCGTTAGCAGTTAGCCACACTTGTACGGTCATTTGGTCACGTTATGAACAAAATATGAACCGTTTCAAATTAGATTTTTATGGTCAATGATATTCGATGTCAATTAGTTTATATAGCAAACCTTTAGCTAACGTTCCAACGTTACAGTTTATTGGCGCGCTAGAGCTCAGCTGTACACCGACGTTGCGTTAAGTGCGTAATTAGTTTCGCTAAAAAAAAATAGTCTAGCAGTAATGTTAGTCACTAACGTAAGGTAATCGGCAGGGCTCGCAAGGTAACGTTATATGCCCAATAACCAAATTAAATTAAACAAAAAAGCAACCATGACATGAGTAATACCGGTTAGCCCTGGCGAATCATATTTTAGTTTTGATTGCCCATTTAGATGTGCAGACGTAATACATCGAATTAATGGAAGTGCAATAATCCTAAATACCGCAAATTACACTGCAAAAAAAAACACAGTAAACGTTCGCTTGGTAAATAACGTTACAACGTCTGTGTGTGTTCTAACCTAGTAGCCGGGTTCTCCCACGTTGCCACACCATTTTGCCCCTGTAACGTATAGCTTGAAGAACATCATATACATTCCTAAACAATTAAATGCGTGTGATTTTAGCTAGATTTTTAGTTAACTTAAAACATACATCGTTGTAAACGAGAACATTTGCAAAAAATGTCTTGACACCTTGTTAAGAGAGGGGAAAAACACATGCATACTTACTCTCTCCGTCCGCCATCTTCACAGTACGACTCTCGAAAGAAACACGTGGGTACAACTGCGCATGTCTATTTTCAGGACATCCCGAACCTAACATACCGCGAGACATGGTCGTCATTAGCGTCACAGATACGCTTGCCATTATGCCCCATCCCCACCAGACGCGCAAGCGCACAGACGCTTATTGCGCGTGCAGATTTGAGCAGAACGTTCCCCACCAGACGCGCAAGAGCACAGACGCCTTTTGCTTTTTCGGAGCGCATTCCGTGAACAAACAATGTACATTCCGGATTTGTGAGCTTCGCTAAATAATGGTTAAGTAAATACTGCTATTACATATGTCTTACTGCTTAAAAGCTAAATGTAGCAAACAAGACAATGCCTCCTTTATAAAGTTCACTTATTTATTTGGGACAGTAATCAACATGTTCTAAACATTTAATTACATCAGAATTAGCAGCTATTCTGTCGTACCTTAAATTGATCCAGTGATATCAGTACAATAAAAACAGAATAGAATATAGAATAACGTTTATTTCCCTTTCAGGAAGTAAGCATAGTCTTAATTAATTGAACAAATATGTATCCTATAATAAAGAAAAAGCATTACAAAAACGGGAATAACTGGTTACATGCTAAATTTATAATTTCATATAACTTCATTCATCCCACAATGGTGATTGTCTCTGTCCCCTTTTTCATTAGAGCCTATATTAAAATATAATATGTATTACAATAAAGAATAACAATAGTAAAACTATTAGTAGGTTGAAAAACATTAATATGTGCTAGATATATGATGCAGATATTGTGCATATACAATGTATTTCTATGAGATTGCGCTTGCAGACGCCCAGAAAATTCCGTCCCGAGCGGAAAAATCCGCTCCACGTCCGCGAGCCGTCCGCCCGCAGCAGTGTGCGTGTGCGTGCGCTTGCTCATCTGGTGGGTTTCGGGCGAAAGAGGGTAAGCGGAGCCTTTGTTATGGTCCCACCAGAGGCACTTCCATTGATTGACTGTACTTCACCGTAATAAGCCATCTTCTGACAGATTGCATTATGTGTGATAATTTCAACTAAATAAAAAGACCGTTCGCTGTAGTACGCATACACTATCAGTTCATTCAACCCTGAACTGAACCTGAATAGGCCGTATTGAGGATCAGTAGCAGCATATCCTAGATCTAATCCTGGATGACTTTTTAAAAATGATGTATTTGCAGACTAGCTGAGTATAATTGGTTTGAAATTTGGTTGGTTGATGCTGGGTCAGCCCATCGGTGCAAGTGAAAATGAGAATTGTTTATTTTATTGACATCGGCATGCTGTCTTCATTATCTAGGGAGCACAGGCTTCTCCCGTATTGGAGGAATGCAGATTTCACCTGCAAGACATTGCTCTTTTTTGTTAGAAGTCCACTTAAACACAACACAGATCAAACCACTTATGTTCCTATTTGTATTGGAGAACTTGAAAGTAAGCCCATTAAATGTACACCGAAAAATCGATACAGTGATATCAGTACAATAAAAACAGAAGTAAGCATAGTTACTTGAAAGTAAGCCCATTAAATGTACTAGCTACCTTTTGTATTATTTACAATTGTTTACACACTTAAATTGGTGTTATGACCCTATGAATAAAACATTAAGTTATATTAATAAGAAAGACAATCTTTTCAAAACTATAAGCATTATTTAGCTTGTTTTAACACACATCTCAGTCTCTTTAACACATTTTGAATACAGTTCACACAATTCTCCTGTTTTAGGCACTATTTTAAAAAAGTATATCTTGTTTTCACATGAAAAACACTACCAGGGATGGACTGGGACTAGAAAATGGCCCTGGACTTTTTGACCCAGACCAGCCCACCACAACCGGCCCGCAGATACTCCCCCGCCCCGTCGAGGCACACAAAAACACAAACACACACACACACACAAAAACACACACACAAGCGAGGAGAGTGTGTTGCTCTTAGAAGGAGGCTGGCTGAAAGGAGATCATGGCACTGGCAGCAATCACTCAAAAATCAAAGGCAGTCCTCTCTGGAACAAATAGAGTGGCCTGTGCATTAAATAATTTAGGAAAGTTTGGATAGCATTGCTTTGGAATAGAGATAGTTTCATTAGTGTGAGCTACGATAGGCAATATTGTTAGTTGTAACTTGGCCGCATTTTGATATCAATACTTTTAAAGGCAGGCCTAGTTTTTGCAAGTTGGAATTAAGGACTTACAGACAGTGCTTTGTAGGCTATGCGTGAGTAACTTGGCTTTTTTAAAATTTATTTTTTAACATTGAAAACATGTAAAAATTGGTGAGATATCACTTTTTGTGTACTAATGTAATGCGTTTGGTAGCTAACTAATGATGATAATGCATGAAGATAATGACATCAAGAGAGACATGCATACAGAATACATGCAGACACACGCATGCATTGTAGCTCAAAGAAAGACATAGGCGTGAATTCTGTGCTTTAGCCTACCATGAAGTACAACTAAATTAAAGTGTTTGCAGTCATTTTAACTGCATGATGGTACGTAGCCTATTTGAACGGTATAAACTTTGCCCCTAGTGGTTGAGACGTATCCATCTCAATTACAGTATTTTTGTTAGTGTAAAATTATGAACTACAGCTTTAAGAAAATACCATAAATTTTGACTTCCGATCGATCTTGTCACCACACCCACAGACTGTAAAATGCATAAGATGCACTGTTTATACACGCTAAGAAAATAATGTTAATAGTATATTTGTAAAAAACATTGTAGTAAAAGCATTTCCCCTTGCTTACTGTACTATATACAGTACCTGATGCATTTTCGGATTAGAAGACACCACATTTCTTTCTCCAAAATCTCTTGTATAAATATGTTTACGAACCAAGTACTTGCCAGTATATTCAGCGTAGGCCGTTTTCTGATTAACCCTGAGGAGTTTATCTTGTTACAGTTCACCAAAGTCCCGTACAGTCCACATTTCCACAGCGACCACCTATCGTGCTAAAATACGTTGCTGTTGTTGTGTAGAAACACATGCGCTTTTGTACGTTTAAAAAAGTATTTAAATGCATTAGGCTACATATATTATGGTTATTATGTATGTTGCGACAATTTTTTCAGAAGTTGAACTATCAATGACTTTTGATGTTACTGATCTCACGCCTTGGCGCTCAGGTGACGTTATGGAGTGGACCAAAATAATTGGCTGGGGGAGGGGAGAATTTTTTGGGGGACAGAAATATCAGATGTGAAACCCCCCCTCCAAACGCAATGGGCCGGCAAGTTAGAGCCACACAGCACTTTATTTAGCAGGATTTTTATGTATATTACAGGTGCAGCTCAAAAAATTAGAATATCGTGAAAAAGTTCAATATTTTTTGTCACTCATTTCAGAAAGTGAAACTCATATATTATATAGATTCATTACACATAGAGTGAAATATTTCAAGCCTTTATTTCTTGTAATTTTGATGATTATGGCTTACAGCTAATGAAAACCCAAATTCTCAGAAAATTAGAATATTACATAAGATCAATAAAAAAGGATATTTTAAACAGAAATGTCAACCTTCTGAAAAGTATGTTCATTTCTATGCACTCAATACTTGGTTGGGGCTCCTTTTGCATGAATTACTGCATCAATGCGGCGTGGCATGGAGGCGATCAGCCTGTGGCACTGCTGAGGTGTAATGGAAGCCCAGGTTGCTTTGATAGCGGCCTTCAGGTCGTCTGCATTGTTGCGTCTGGTGTCTCTCATCTTCCTCTTGACAATACCCCATAGATTCTCTATGGGGTTCAGGTCAGGCGAGTTTGCTGGCCAATCAAGCACAGTAATACCATGGTCATTGAACCAGCTTTTGGTACTTTTGGCAGTGTGGGCAGGTGCCAAGTCCTGCTGGAAAATGAAATCAGCATCTCCATAAAGCTTGTCAGCAGAAGGAAGCATGAAGTGCTCTAAAATGTCCTGGTAGATGGCTGCGTTGACTGTGGACTTCAGAAAACACAGTGGACCAACACCAGCAGATGACATGGCACCCCAAATCATCACTGACTGTGGAAACTTCACACTGGACTTCAAGAAACATGGATTCTGTGCCTCTCCACTCTTCCTCCAGACTCTGGGACCTTGATTTCCAAATGAAATGCAAAATTTACTTTCATCTGAAAAGAGGACTTTGGACCACTGAGCAACAGTCCAGTTCTTTTTCTCCTTAGCCCAGGTAAGACGCTTCTGACGTTGTCTCTGGTTCAGGAGTGGCTTGACATGAGGAATGCGACATTTGTAGCCCATGTCCTGGATTCGTCTGTGCGTGGTGGCTCTTGATGCACTGACTCCAGCCTCAGTCCACTCCTTGTTAAGCTCCCCCAAATTCTTGAATGGATTTTGCTTGACAATCCTCTCAAGGCTGCGGTTATCCCTGTTGCTTGTGCACCTTTTCCTACCACACTTTTTCCTTCCACTCAACTTTCTATGAATATGCTTGTATACAGCACTCTGTGAACAACCAGCTTCTTTAGCAATGACCTTTTGTGGCTTACCCTCCTTGTGGAGGGTGTCAATGACTGTCTTCTGGACATCTGTCAAGTCAGCAGTCTTCCCCATGATTGTGTAGCCTACTGAACCAGACTGAGAGACCATTTAAAGGCTCAGGAAACCTTTGCAGGTGTTTTGAGTTAATTAGCTGATTAGAGTGTGACACCATGAGTTTCCAATATTTAACTTTTTCACAATATTCTCATTTTCTGAGACACTGAATTTGGGTTTTCATTAGCTGTAAGCCATAATCATCAAAATTACAAGAAATAAAGGCTTGAAATATTTCACTCTATGTGTAATGAATCTATATAATATATGAGTTTCACTTTCTGAAATGAGTGACAAAAAATATTGAACTTTTTCACAATATTCTAATTTTTTGAGCTGCACCTGTACAAGAGAGCCTGTCCCCTCTGCAGCTGAGAGCAGCTTATCTTACCAGCCTTAAAGAGGACCTGAGCAGCTCACACGTGCACACAAACACACAAGATAGACCAGAGCAGCTCACACGTGTTGTCATATATGTTTCCACTGTGATGATCTGTTTCAAAATTGGTTCAATGAAACCATTGCTCATGCCAAGGGTGGCTGTGTCATTCCAAAAGACACTTTTTCCCACAGCTTGGTCAGAGAAAGTATAATGTTTGATGTACATGAGAATATGTGGCCTGATCAAGAATAATTTATTTTTGGTTTTACTTTAAAATTTGTTTTACTCCCAGTAGTAGTCTTTTTTTGTTTTGTTTCAATTTCTCCTGATTGTTTTTATTTTACATCGTCTCTACTAAATTTCTGTAATTTGGAAAAATAAAAAATTACAAAAACCATCTCAGTTTTTTTTTGTATATTTGAGTTGGCCAGTACACTCAAACAATACTGATGCCTAACTAAAATAATTGTAGTTTTTAATTTTTTACACCAGTGTGTAATTGGTATTTATAATTTGTATTCATTTATTGACTAGTGTTTATTATTTGGAGGAAACATTTCATTTTGGGGTGGGAGTGCACGGTTTTTAACATAGTGTTTAATTTTGACAAGAGATATATGAAGCTTTTAAAAAAGAGTTGACTGTGGGTTTTGTGTTTATAGTTTTGAGAAATTAGTTAGTTTCAGAAAATGTGTCTAAACAATTGAAAAAACTAATAGTTAAGGGTGGCTTAACTGTATTCCTGAGGGCAACCTGACTAAGTGACTGAGGTAACACACCAGTTGCTAATGCACTAGTAAAATATTAATCAGTTTCCCGAACAAAAGGACATTTTTGTCACGTCCTGTGCCTCCACTTCCAAAGTCTACTTCTGGTTTTTCTGTTTATATGTATTTTCTATCTGGCAGTCCATTCCGTGTGTTCCCTCTCTTCCTCCATTTTGTGTCTCCACTTCTCCGCACCTGAATTGTGTTTTCTCATTCGTTTCGTCGCACCTGTTTTTTGTTGTTTCTTTGTTAGTTTGGTATTGTCTCCTCTGTTTCTATGTTTTGTGCCAGATCGTCTTGTTCCCTGCATTTGTGCTTGGCTCAGTCATTCCAGCATTTGAGTCATGCAGGCTACTTTTCTGTTCTGAGTTCCTGTGTCCATGTCCACGTCCAGTGCCTGCTCCTGTCCTGCCTGCTCGCTCTTGTCCAGCCCTCCTGCGCTCCTACCCTTTGCCCCACTGATCCTCTGCTCTGACGGATTCCCCGGTTCTGACCCCCGCTTGTTCCTGGACTTTGCTTTTACTCATCTTGCATTGCCCTGTTCACTGGACATTGACCCCTGCCTGGATTTGACTACGTTTCTGCCTGCCCTCTATTGCATATCAAAATGCTTTTATCTTTTGAATCTCAATAGAGGATATAAAATAGAATTGTAGTGACAGTTACAAAGTGCTTTGCAATGGTAAAATGTAATAAATAAATACAAAATGAGATATAGAGATAAATGCATAGAGAAAACATACATACAATATACAATACAATTATATAAAAGCACAAATCAGGCAAATGCTAAATACAAGTGAGTTTTTAGATGCTTTTTAAAAACTTCAACTGATTCCATAAGGCTTTGAGGGAAGTTCTTCCACAGTCTGGGGGCCAGGACAGCAAACGCATGGTCACCTTTTAATTTTAAGCATAGATCTTGGAACAGCCAAGAAACCCTTCTCAGAGAACCTCCGAGACCTTTGGGGTATACACTGAGTAAAACCTGCAACCCTCCCAAATCAGGAATATGGACTGAAGTAAAATGAGCTTAAGAGCATATTTTTTATCCATCTCAGTAAGCCTGCGTTGTCGTGTACCCCCCGGGTTACTTCAAAACAAACAAGCATCAAACCATGACTCTTCTGCCAGATATGCATGAATGGATCACTTTAAGGGTTGTTTTTTCGGACTATTTTTCTTATTGAACTCTATTAGTAGGGCGGCTAAGGCATGCAATCTTGCATTTTATGATGAAAGCATAAAATTTGGCAGTTAGAGGAGGTCATAAGAAGTGTTTTTGGCTATAGGGGCGTTGCTGATTTTGCCTATAGCCCCCCCTGGCCGCCATTTTCAAAATATTTACAAAGCTGGCTTTTAGCTGGCTAACTCCTTAATTCCACTTTGTAAAATACCCCACAGCTGGCCAGTGAAGATTGCTTGAGGCATGTAATCAATGCATCGTAATAGTCTAGGGGGGTGTACTACGAAGCACGATTTTTTAGTTAGCTGGATAACTGAACTAAGTAAAACCCAGAACATCTTTTTACTTCAGTCCATGTTCCAGATTTACTCAGTGCAGTTATCCAGCTAACTCAGTAATCCTGCTTTGCAGTATACCCCCTAGGCATGATGAAACAAAAGCATGACATTAATTCCAATCGCTTATTTTCACTCCTTGCATCCTTTCCTCGCTCCTTAGCTCCGCCCAGTGGAGAACATTTTCAAATGTACATGCTTTATAAAGGACAAAAAGTATTTTATTCATTTTCTGACAGGTTTTGGATAAGATTTTTGACCCAGAGATATCTACCCCACTATAATGATGAAAATATAGTCATTCCCACTGACAAATGATGCAAAAGTGAGTTTCATGAGTCAACACAGTTGCTATGTAGTTAAATATGATTGTTCTACAATTTACAGCAGTGCGCAATTTATCCATTTTGGATAGATTTGGAAACACTAAGGAACAACAGGGTACAACCACTTACATTTTGCATCATATATCTTTAGTAGTTCTGCATATCACCAACAGATTGTGCAAACTTGTGGACAAGGATTGTATGATTCAGAAAATGTATAGTTTTACCTGTTTTACATTTGTAGCTCTCAGTATTCCATTGCAAACTTAAAAAATATATATATTTTTGCATTTTTGCCAAGATTTATTTTTGTGGCTTTTCATTTTTCCCTAAATTACAAAAATAAACGAATCTAAGTTAGTACTGTAACTGGTACAACCATCGGTTAATTTATGCTATTTTCAAACTGTCTGTGATGCTCACACCTGGAGTTATAAAGCCTTAAATAGAACAGGGGGTTAAATGCGGTCCTATGTCAGTTAAATTAAAGATTTCAAAGTTAAGACTGAGGATTTCTCCAGGTCTGATTAGCAGTCTGTGCTGGATGAGGTTTTGCTTTGGGGAGCGCTGTGGTACAGTTTGAGCTCCTCAGGCCTGGAGCCCCAGTGAGCGGGCAGTGTTCAGAACATCGTCCCGGGTCAGGTAGCACCCACACAACTCCCGCAGTCCAGTGAAGGACTCCCGCCCATGCAGAACCCGCCAGTTATCAATAAAGAGAACCTGGAGAGAGGGATAGACGGTTAGCAAGAGAGAGAAAATTAAGAAAAGAGAGAACAACAGTAAGGGAACTGAAAGAGATCCGTATAGGCAGGATAAACACTAGGATAGATTTTTATAAAGTAAACCAAGAGAAAATTCATGCAACTTGAAGTACTGAAGTATTGACCTGTAGGAACTCTGTATAGATGGGTTACACAAGCATGGATCTGTAGAACCTTAGATTGATGGGTTACACAAGCATGGAGCTGTAGGACCTTAGATAAATGGGTTACACAAGCATGGATCTGTAGAACCTTAGATAGATGGGTTACACAAGCATGGATCTGTAGAACCTTAGATAGATGGGTTACACAAGCATGGAGCTGTAGAACCTTAGATAGATGGGCTACACAAGCATGGATATGTAGAACCTTAGATAGATGGGTTACACAAGCATGGAGCTGTAGAACCTTAGATAGATGGGTTACACAAGCATGGAGCTGTAGAACCTTAGATAGATGGGTTACACAAGTCTGGAGCTGTAGAACCTTAGATAGATGGGTTACACAAGTCTGGAGCTGTAGAACCCTGCATATATGGATTACACTGCCGTACCTTTCCTGGTTTGAGCTTCTCCCAGAGCTCATTTTCAGGTCTTCTCAGCTCAGTGGTAAGCTCTCGATGGGCCACGTACCAGCGCTGCACCACATCATGGGGGACAGTGTTGATCACAGCACGGTCATAGTTGTTGTACCTGTGAGAGAGCCATCCCAAAAAAATCCACTTTTACCACATCCTGGATTTGGAGGGAAAAAAACAAAACCCTGAGCCAACTTTGGGGGAAGGGTGTCACAGTCTGAGCAATTAGCAGCTCTTCTTGTTATGATGTAGACTGTGGTGCTGTCACAACAAATTTGATCCGGGCTGCAAAATTGATGCGGGTGACGTATTCACATTCTGAAACAGCTGTTAAAACTCTCTGTGACGTACTTGACGTTCTAAAACAGCGTCTGTTGCTATAACGACACTGCCTGCTCGCTAGGAGCTGTGGAGATGAACATTCTAAGATGACCTAATCATTAATAGAACGTCAAGTACGTCACAGAGGGTTTTACCAGCTGTTTCAGAACGTGAATACGTCACCCGGATCAATTTTGCAGCCCGGATCAAATTTGTTGTGACAGTGCCACTGGGAACTGACTGTGGTGCAACTGGGAACTGACTGTGGTGCCACTGGGAACTGACTGTGGATCAGGAGTTGCTAGAATTACACCAAATGCAAAGCAAGCAGTAGCCAGATTCCTCATAAGTTTCCCTCGAGGACATGTCAGGTTCTGCATAATTAAAATAATCACAAAATAGAAACTATGAAGCTTTAGAACCCTCTCTTATACATTCAATTTGCCTTCATCTAAACTATCCATGCACACACACACATGGACACACACACACACAGGAATACACAACCCCCCGGGGAAAAAAACAGAACCCCATACCGGATCATGTACATCTCATTGTTCCAGGGGTACACGTTGAGCAATGGACCAATTCCAATCATATGGTTGCTGTGGTCACTCATGTTTTCAATGTACTCGTGTTTGATGGGCACGCGAGCAAGCAGCTCAAAGTGTTCCGGCGTCTGCTGGAGCACCTTATCTGCTGCATAGAAGCCATCTACCAGCAACGTCTTCCCCCCGGTACCCTCATGTCTAAGGCAATGGAATACCTGAATCCTGCAATCAATAAAAAATACCATTATAACGATTCCCCCATGGACAACACAGCTCTATATAAACAGGATTTGTGGGACAGCCAGGGCTGTTAAGCATTAGTGTTACGCTCAGGGCCCTGACCCAACCGCAACATAAATGGACAGACACAAAAATGGTTGCAAAAATAAATATTTATTAAATAAATAACAAAAAAACCTTGCGTAGGAATGGATGCGTGCCTGCATGTGATGTGTATAGTAGGTGTATGGATGCGTGTAACGAGGATATAAGAATTGACTGACAACACCATGAAAAAGAGACGCCAGTGAAGCATCCTGTTAGGGATCTCTGTCAGAGACAGAGATGGGAATATTGGAGATCCAAATGCAATAGCTGGGCAATCTTAAAGTGTTCCTAAGAACACCACTGGAACGGACAATGATCCGTAGTGGAGAAACAAATAAAATAAAAGAACACAAACCTCGCAATAAAAACGAGGAGCTCGATAATCGAGCAAAACAAAGAAATAAGCAATAACGCTTATCTAACTCCCGTTTGTGGAGTGAAACAACAAAAACAGAGAACTGAAAAGACCCCAAAAACTTTGGGTGAGACACTCGTAGGTTAGAGTAGAAAACAAAAGAAAACGAAAACCTCTGCTCTGAAATAAGAGCGTATTAAAGAGAACTGCTTTCTTTCTAAGGTTGTACTGCTAACAAGTCCCGCGTTGCTAATCAAAGCGGTCGATAGCAATACAACTTCCTATACCCTTTTTTACCGGCTCGAATGTTATGTGAAATAACATGGAAGCAACGAGACAGGCCGGAAGCGGGGTATAAATAGTGAGCGGAAATAAATGCCAGGTGAACTCACTAATGACGAGGCGAAAGCAAAACCCGTGGCGGAACACAGGAAAATCCGATAGATTACCGGTAAACGATAAAAACGAATAAAGCGACGCGGAGATAAGGGAAGAAAGGTAAGGTCCATGACACAACCCCGTTATCCGGTCTCAACCTCCTTTTAAATAAAACCGGTGATTGCCGTGGGAGCCAATTAAGCCCCAGGAGGCGGACCTAAAAATGGAAAGGAGAAAACAAAATAATGGAAAAGAAAACAGGGGTGACAACTTAACAATAAGCGACCGTAACAATTAGTATACAGTATATCACATGCAAATTGTCGTTGTGATGTGCTACACCCTCATGTAACCTACTACAAAGCTACTAAGTTGCAAAGGTGGTGACTGCCAAACAAGGTTTAGAGAATTCCAGGCCCCATCTTTCTTTGCTTTGAACTAGGTTTCTTGGCTATTTTCTTCTTTTTACAACTTTAAATGCAAAGATTGCTGAGTCCTCCATGAATGATTGGCAGACATCGAAGGAATGAGCAATTAGCAATAAATAATGAACTAATCATGTGTAAATGAAAAACAAAAACGTTCTATATACTGATAAAAGCCAAAACCCATGTGGGGTTCTACGGTTTCTTCACCACAACATTTATCTGAAGGCAAAGACTGAGCCAGATATGACTTTAGGACTTTTACAACTCACACAAAAGATTTTAATTGTATAGCCATCTTGCAACATCGCGTTATCAGTGAAATAGTGTAGACTGTACCATTTCATTTAATCTCTAACCTAAGGTGTGGTGAAAAAGGGTTATACTGACAACTTATTTCTTTCTGGATCACCCATGCTAAGTCAAATCCTGACTACTACTCAGTTCCGAACCTTTTCCAACATTCTTTTGTATAACGCTTCCTCGAGACCAGAACAGACCAGAACCATAGATGCAGCTGGAAGACCTGCAGAACCAGAAATGCTGGCATCTACATATGTCGTTCATTGCAGTTCCTTATCTTGGTTATAAAAGCAGTTTAGTCTCAATGTTCTTAGATTGATTATGGTTTTATGATTAAACATTACAGGACAGTTCTCTTTGTTATTGATGTTCCTTTACTTTCTATAATTCATTAATTTTCATATGAATTAAATAAATATTAATAATTAATAGGTATTAAAGCTATTATTTGGATAGCATTATTTGAATCTTTGTCATGACTTGAACAAACTGTTTTATTTACTAAAAGACAGCCAATTCTCGAGCGCCCTACAGCTCTGACTAATCACAAGCCCACATTCTGTCTGGACCACTTGTGTAAGCAGCCCACCAACAGCAGAAGGCTGTCTGTGCACAAAAAAAATGCTTGTTGTTCCACTTCAAGCCTAAAATTGAACAGGTTGTTCCCCTTCAAGCCTACAAATAGAACAGGTTGTTCCCCTTCAAGCCCACAAATAGAACAGGCTGTTCCCCTTCAAGCCCACAAATAGAACAGGTTGTTCCCCTTCAAGCCCACAAATAGAACAGGTTGTTCCCCTTCAAGCCCACAAATAGAACAGGTTGTTCCCCTTCAAGCCCACAAATAGAACAGGTTGTTCCCCTTCAAGCCCACAAATAGAACAGATTGTTCCCCTTCAAGCCCACAAATAGAACAGATTGTTCCCCTTCAAGCCTACAAATAGAACAGGTTGTTCCCATTCAAGCCTACAAATAGAACAGGTTGTTCCCCTTCAAGCCCACAAATAGAACAGGTTGTTCCCATTCAAGCCTACAAATAGAACAGGCTGTTCCCCTTCAAACCCACAAATAGAACAGGTTGTTCATCTTCAAGCCTACAAATAGAACAGGTTGTTCCCCTTCAAACCCACTACAAACACAACAGGGAGTTCCTGGGTGGAAGAAAAATACTGAAAGAGTATTCAGAACACAGAAGCAAATCTTAGGTGGTAGTAAAGGTGAGCTTGTAAAAATTGGCATGAGAAACACTGATCAATTCCACATCAAGAGAAACATTATCCTTGCTTTTCATGTAACAGGGGCTTCAATTCAAATAATTTATTACATTGTAATTATCACATCAATATTTTTCCATTACTTTCAATGACATAGTAAAAAATAGAAATGTAAGATGTTCAACTTTTTGGGGGCAATAATTGGGGCTACTTTGTGATATAGGGCGACTCCTTCATGGCAGGAATACACTTTAGGGCACATTACTTCCGAAATTGAGCAAAACATCCTTTGAATGTACAAACAAAGGTGTCCAATTTGTTAGCTCTATTCACACTTTAATACTGCAAGACTTGAGCCAGTGAGCCAGAATGATGTATTTTGCCAACTGTGAAGTTCTTTTTGTTTGTTTGTTAATTTGCCCATTTCCCCTCAACTTTTCAAGAACAGTGGGCTATTTTACCACCTTCTGTTACTTTTGAATGACTTCCAGGGTGCAAAACATTTTCAAAGATCATGGGAACCCTACTTCAAGCAAACTCTGGCATGTTCCAATGTGAGACTGACACATGCTCTTGGTATGGTGTGTGTGGGAAACTAAACATAACACAAAGGGTTTCCGTAAAATGATAAATGCCTTTTCTAACAAACTAGGCCGAGATACATTCAAAGAAAAAAGCAGAACGATGTGCATCATTATCTGTGACATCACATGTGAGAGTAAACACACAGTGTCTGCAGAGGGGTGGATTGTGAGCTGCAACAAATGATTGACATTTGCTACGTGGTACGAGCCCTGGGACATCATAAAGACTTCCCGGGAAGAGTTACACAGACGACACCAATATTCTCAGTATTTCTGAAAGTGAAAACTTTATCTGAATTTTATCTTTTTAGAAGCAATGAGATTTCACATAAGTGCCTTCCTGTGGACAGTGATTTATGCAAAGATTTATTAAGTTCTATGATGTAGACGGTGGCTTTTTGAGGCACTGAAATATCCATGTGTCCAAATATGTCTAAAAAGAGACAACAATCTGGAGGTGTAGTTACTTTTTCACGTGACTGTAACTGCAGTACTCACCCACATGGTTCCTGGAAGTAGGCGGTGTCAGTGTGCCGATCCAGAGCCAGTTTGGTGTAGGCTGTGTCCCCTCGCGAGAAATCTGAGGTGAAGCTCCACATTCTGCCGTACATGGTCTCCCTGGGGTCAGACGATACAAAATCAAACCATGCAAAATTCAGCCCCTGCTACATATTTACCATCACAGCAGCAACACTATAGCAGTAATACTGGAGGTTGGCAGTGTTCGCATCTCCACATGGGAATACATGAAGATCACATTCAGGTCCCAACCTTACAATGGGTTAAACTCAAATACCAGGGACCAGTTCAATGATAGCAAGCTTGTAAATTTTCATCTGAACCTTGCAAGATGCGTTATTCTCAACACATAAAAGCTGTTTAATGGAAGTCAAGATATTACAAGGAGGCACTCCGGAAAGTGTGGACAATACCTATGACACACTCTGCAGCTCTTATCTACCCTAAACACAAATCATGTTTAAAAAACATGCAAAGTCAGATCACCTCACGCTATCCCCAAACTATGGCTGAACTTGGACATGTACAGTTGTGTTAAAAAAAATAGCAGTACAACATCAGTAACCTGATGAACCACGGTTATTAGTAGTAGTGATATTTCTGCATTGCAAATTATTTACTTGTAGATGTAATAGTGTAATAGAAAAACAACAGACCCAACTGTCATGACATGCACACCGCTTGTTCTGAGTAATTGACTCATTCATTGAAAGGGGCGTGTTCAAAATAATAGCAGTGGGGAATTTAATTAGAGAATTCATTCATTCTGTGAAAAAACTGGTGTCATTAATTGTCCTTTATTAAAGAAGAAGAGAAGCAAATGTTTCACACATTGTTATAAAATATATTTCCTTCTGAATTGCTAAGTAAAATAGGCCGTTCCAAAGATTGTTCGGAGGAACAACGTCATTTGATTAAAAAGTTGATTGGAGAGGGGAAAACGTATAAAGAAGTGCAGCAAATTATAGGATGCTCAGCTGAAAAGATCTCAAATGCTTTAAAATGGCAACAAAAACCCGAAACACGCGGAAGAAAACGAACAAGTACTGTTCAGCCAATCATCACCTCCAGAAAGATCAAAGATGATCTAAAATTACCTGTAAGTGCTGCTACAGTCAGAAGACGTTTGATCGAAGCTAAGCCATCAGCAAAAAGCCCCCGTAAAGCACCATTGTTGAAAAAACGGCATGTGCAGAATCGGTTAAAATTTGCCAAGGAACACATCGATTGGCCCAAAGAGAAATGGCGTAACATTCTGTGGACTGATGAGAGCAAAATTATTCTTTTCAGGTCTAGTGGTCATCGACAGTACGTCAGACGACCCCCGGGTACTGAATTCAAGCCACAGTACACTGTGAAGACAGTGAAGCATGGTGGCGCAAAAATCATGGTATAGGGATGTTTTTCATACTACGGTGTTGGGCCTATTTATCGTATACCAGGGATCATGGATCAGTTTGAATACATCAAAATACTTGAAGAGATTATGTTGCCATATGCCGAAGAGGAAATGCCCCTGAAATGGGTGTTTCAACAAGACAACGACCCCAAACACACGAGTAAGCCAGCAACATCTTGGTTCCAGACAAAAAGGATTGAGGTAATGGAGCGGCCGGCTCAATCGCCCAACCTCAACCCCATTGAAAACTTGTGGGGCGACATTAAAAATGCAGTTTCTGAAGCAAAACCTAAATATTCACAGGAACTGTGGAATGTAGTTCATTCAGCCTGGGCTGAAATACCTGTTTCTAGGTGCCAGAAGTTGTTTGACTCGATGAAACGCAGATGCGCAACAGTTATCAAAAAGAATGGTTATGCAACTAAATATTAGTTCAGTAATTTAAAGTGAAGTTAAATCTTGAAAAATGTCTTCAGTTTATACAGTAAGTGTTTGAGTTTGAAGAGAAAAATGTAGACACTATTGCTATTTATTTGAACAGATTAACATTCCTTTTCTTTGCTTCCTGTAAAAGAATAACGCAGACTTGATAAAAATTTGTTAATGCTTTGATTTTGAATTGAATGTGTAACGTTTCCACTACATTTGAAATATGGAACTAAAAGCTATTAAAAAATATTTGCTATTTGCACTATTCACTTTTTTTAAGCACTGCTATTTATTTGAACCACTGTACATGGTTAAAGGCACATCAAGCACAGGGTACAGTACAAACAAGATGCTTATGCTGCCGTGCTTTCCTGGAAATTAGAGTCCACATGAAAGAGGGATTAGCAAAGTGGTTCAGGAGGTCGTTCTTTCAGTCCAGCACCACCTGCTAAATGTTTAATGAACACGATGGAGAACAGTAAGTAGTTTTCCCTCCAAATTCCTTGTCTTAACGTGGCCACTGGCACATAAAATACACTGACATTCCCAATGGCTCATTTAAAAAAAAACTTTAAAACATTTGCTTTTCAGTGATAAAATAATTCTATTGACTGTATAAATCTCATAAATGTTAATGGATAACACAGAACATCAAAAGCTTCAACCACCATGCCGAGCAAATATCATGCATTGCAAAGCACTGGATGGCTGACTTATTTATATGTGAAATTGATATCATTCGAAAAATAAGCCCCCTAAAAAGGGCTTAAGTGTTGTTGCCGATTATCTGATGGAAAAGTGCAGCAGCCACAGTATAAACTTTCCAAATCTGCAGGTAGTCTTAAATTTGAGATGTTTATTTTGGGCAGATCCAGTCTACAGATGCTCAGGACAAGACATCAAACTGCAAAATAACTACGTTCCCAACACTTGGGCTTGAAACCTACGAAGCACCTTCTGGAGTTTTATTGCACCATAATAACTTGCCAGTAAAGGGTACAGCAAGTAGCATCTCCATCCATTCATTAATCAGGCCCACTAGGGTAGTGACAAATAGGATATTACAAGAAGGGCCAAACTGCACAGCGCTGGCGTGGGAGTTTTGGGCTCTTCCAGGCTAACGCGTCTAGGGAAGCTCACCTGATGAGGCTCACTCTCTGGGTCACTATCTCCGTAGCTTCTAGCGTTGCCGGGACGTCCTCCACGAAGGCGATGCCATACAGCAGGAAGCTGCTGAGGAATTTCTTCAGCTCCTGGTTGCAGTTCATGAACTGGTCCCAGCTGGCGTGGGGCACCTTGGCACTGGTGTAAATCTCCGAATTCCACAGGATGCGGGGCTGTATGGCTCTCTGCCTCTGTCCCTCATAGCTGTTCTGGACCAGCCAGGCCAGGCTGTACCGAGTCACATGACCATCCGGCCCTAGGGCAGTTAGAAATAAATCCATTATGTCTTAATATGCACACCTTTTTTTGCAACCACCATTTCCAGTGGCCTCGTTTATAAACGTTGCATATGCACAAAAAAGATGCTTTAGTCACTTTCCCCGTGGATTTGGGATTTATAAAAACGAACTTGACTTGAATATTCGCACAAAGTAAGAACATAACGCACAGCACCTCAAAGAAAGAACATAATGCACTGCGCATCAAAGTAAGAACATAATGCTGTACCTCAAAAGAAGAGCTTTCCACAACTCACATGTGAGGAAGAGCGTTTCTTCGTCAACCCGGGTCTTCACTGGCCGTATGGTGAGCTCAACACTTGCCGTGTCCAGATTGCGCTGGTTGGTTTTAGCGTTGTAACAGGATGCTGAGCGACAGTGGTCCCTCAGCCACACATAATCCAGGTTCATTACTAGCCCACCATAGTTAAGTTCTGCAAAATGAAGAGCAATGGCAGTCATTTCTGTGTCTGAATTTTTAAAATGCATCAGCTGCCATGCTTATTTATGTAGGCTACCTGTGCCCCACCCCAGCACCACCACCACCAGAGTCAGATATGTCAGAGTTTTCTGGAGCCCTCGAAGTGAAAGGGATTAAAATTGTCTCATAAAAACAACGTTGACTTGTTTTTGTAGACTAGTTTACTTCTTTGGGCTATTCATATTAAATCGACTGCTGACGGCAGTTAAACCTCTGTGTTCTTTACAAAATGGCTATAGTCAACTTTGTAGCTATAGGCCTAAACTAAAGCAAAATATTTGCATCATCCTTGTAAAATATTTGTTTCATAAAAATCCTTATATTTTATTTATAATGTTCAATAAATAGGAAAACCTGAGTTATGGACTGTTTTATCCTTCATTCAACAATTTTTGACAACAAATATTCTATTAAAAGTGTATTATGTGCACAAACTGAGGACAAAGTGGATACACACCAAAGCAGTCCTCTCGAAGCTGCCAATTACAGCTCGTAGACTGTGGAGTTGTGTGTTGCAACCGTCTGTTGCTATCCAAGTTCCGAATGTGCCCGGGGATCACTGGTGGCAGCGCCCGGGTATGACATCTGGACAACGACTGTAAACAGCTACCCACACGTGAAAACATCTGGGTTAAAGCCATAACCTGCAAATTAAAAATAGGCATAGTGGTCCATGTCAATTCAAAATGCTTTTTGACCACATTGACATAGATTTTAATGAGATTTGACATGCTGATTTGGTCTTATAACATATAAACCTGTACAGCTACTACACCTTGAGGTTTTGGAGTGAGGGCAGCACAGTGGTTGATCTGCATGGAGTGGAGATAGAGAGAGTGAGCGAGCGATATAGCTAGGTCATAGTTTAGCTTTTTTGAATATTCTAGTTATAGTAGCCTATTTATTTTTGGTATGTAATTTTTTATAGTTAGCTTGATAGTCCCTTGTTTTTTGATAATTCGTTTTTCAGTCTAGCTTAGCAAGTAGCTAGCTATTTTATTTTTTTTAAATAAATATATAGGCTACTTCATTAAAAATAAATATATAGTATAAAGCATATGAAAACTGCGTATCTGACAGGGACGTGGAGAGATACTCTCTGCGTTGCATGCACGGTGTGGATATTTCCTGTATTTTTATGTTAAAACAAAACAAAATTTTACATTCTGACAAGGTAAGTAAAGTATCAATTGTTTATTTTGTTCACACTGTGCCCTTGCTGGCCTGTTTATGTTGAATGATTTTTGTAAACAAACTATTACTCCGTTCAGTGTGAGCTGCAGTGCTGATTGTAGACGAGAGCAGTTATTTACATTTTTTTGGTTAATGTAGTCACTTTTGAAATGGAAACCAATATTGTTGATATCTTGCACATAGGTGTCAACCTCTGGAGAGAGCTGCCCTTATTTTCATGCATGCCATTGTCTATTCAAATCATTAGTCACCACAGTTATTTGTCTGATTCAAGTTTATTTCATTCATATTTCAATTTTGCTTTTCACATAATGACTGTGTACATACAAATTCAGCGAGGTGCTCATTTTGAAACAGTTAAACAGTCACTGAGACACCCCACACACTTATAACCGAGTGCAAGAGAAATACATACATAGATAGCCTACCAGTTTCCTAAATTATGCATGAGTCGTATTGCATGAGCTTGTGGCACTTTAATGCAGTTCTTCTGTCTTACTAGCATACATAACAGCTTTGATAGCCTAATTAAGCTACGTTAGCATTAATGTATGGTTAGCTCTCATCTTAATTTGGATATTTTTTAGTAGCTTAACAGTTAACGTTGTTAAAGACTGCTACGTTAGCCATGAATTAATTTACAATTAAACTTATAACTTCGCTAAATTGAGTCATAGCCACCACATTAAAACGTCACGGAGCATTCAAAACCCTCCCCCATCAAATAGGCCTACTCATCAAAAACCACAGAATGATTAGCATAATATCTCTGTGAACTCATTTTAGAAATCCCATTAAATACACTTGAAATAACTGAAAGAGTTAATCTGTTACATCATGCGAGTGCACACAGAGCGTGAGCTGCAATAGTTAGGCATTTATTTTAGCACAAATTGTTTTTTAGAGTACAAAGAGCATCAGATGATCTTAAAGATCTTCAAGACACCTTCTATTGAAGGGTTCTCTATAGTTAACCAATAACCATATACAGTAGAGAGCATTTCACGGCCTGCTGTGACTCCTTATGTCAGTGAGGCATATAGGTAAGCCTATTTAAGATCTACAATCTCAGCTCCAATAGCCAGGAGAAAGAGAAAGAGAAAGATAGAGAGAGTTGTGCAAAGTCAATACTCAATTAGTTCTGAAACATGGAAATTTGATCAATTAAAAATTGCATGACCCTCATCTGGACCAAATAAAAAATAGTAACCCTCTTCCTCACTAAAAAAAAGCATGATCCTCCCCTGTTTTCCTCCAGTATCCCCTTCTGATAAATTGTGAACAGTCCCTAATAGATAAGCTTGGACATTTATTTGTCAAAATTCTATTCAAAACTACATTTAGGCCTATATCAAGTGTGCCGTATGTTTTTATTGAAAAAACAAGTGCAGCTAGGTCAACCTAGTGCATGTCGGGCGCTGGAGGTCTTGTACGAGTGATGGCTATCTCACCATAGCGCAATAAGTAGGCTATTCCACCAGTGGTGTTGCGTGTGGCGTCAAGTTTCCGTCCTGCCTGGGAAGTATTTGTATGGAAATATCACGCATACACACAGGAGGGTGCACACGTGCAAACAAGGCAGTCGGGGACAACGTTTGAACTGCTTAGCTAGCTCAAGTGTTGATGTAACTAAGATATTCAAAGTTAAACAAGTGTCCTTCATCATCCATTTCAGCTTCAGCAATTACAAGTTGATGTTGATTTCTTTTGAAATATTGAATATTCTGCCCCAGCATTGTGTGCACCTCTATGATGTTACGGATCAGCTGTGCACGATACAAAAAAGTGGCGTCGGTTGTTAGGTAACCGTGCTTAGCTACACACAAACACCACGAGATCAGAATACTACCACCATTTACTCTGCCTATTTACGCCACAGGCGAACAGACGAGAGAGATGAGCTATCTTCGTTTAATTTCATTTTACGTTAGTTCGGTGGGGCACAGTCAGTGGTACAGCTAACAAAGCTGCAATTAACAGAGGCTATAGCCTGAGCATCTTGCACGAAGCATTTTAGCGCATTCACCGGTGAAAATTTATTATTGAGTGGTAACGTTACAGATAACGTAGATGGCTAGCTAACATTAGCAATTCAGTGCGGAGTAAAGTGTTGAATTAATGTTATCATAGGCTACATCTTCCGTGAGCTATTAACGTTAGCACATTCACCGGTGAAAATGTAGCCTGTAGTTGAGTGTTATGAACTAATGTTTGGAAGAGCTAGCTGGCTAACACATCAAATAACTAAAATTATCGGGGAATTGGCCAGATTTTGAGTTCGGTAATCTAAGTAGGTTTACTTAGGCTACCGAACTGTAAGTTCCCAATATAGTTCGTGGGACATGCATATTCTTGCAACTAGCTGACAGGAGATAATCCTTAGCTACATTAGCTACCGACAGGAGATAATTTCAACTCGTAGAAGTGCCATTAGCTTGATCCAGCACTCAAACGTTTGCTTAACTTCTTATTCATTATTCAGCGGGAGACATTTAGTAATTTAGCCACATAGTGCTAGCTAACGTTTGCGATTTATGAACACGTCTGTTTAAGAACCTATTTGCCGGTGTCCTCAGGGCATATTATTATTATCACAGAACGCTGTGCGCACATCTACTATGACATTGCTGAGCAACCGGTCTATTTACCCAATGTATTGACTTAGCCCCCCCTTAGCCCAGGGAGAGAAGTTCGTGGAGCTGTCACTGCTTATCGAGGAACTCAAGAGCTCAGGCTAGAGACAAGAAGAATGAGAGCGAGTCATGCGGCAAAAGGTCAGATTCGAACATAGAACGTCGCGGGTAGCAAAGAGCATCGAACAGGCTATAGACACACTTCAGAAAGGCATATTTCGGCACGAGGCTGAAGTTGGTTCCTTATTCGCAGCTTCTTATTCGTGATTCCCAGTCCACCTTAATTTTTTAAAACTGGTTTCTTATTTGCTGCTGCTTGTTCGCAATTTCAAAGGCTTAAAATCGTCTTGGCCCGCACGTTACACACACTACATCAATGCAAATATACATGTACTTTGTATAAAAGGTGATTTTTGCCTGGCTAAGTACATGTTTCATGCTCAAAAACAAATGAAAAATTTGCAGCTCTGGACTTAGGCAAATATTATGGTGAACGCTTATGCGATCCATAGTGAAATCAGGGCAGCTTTGAGCAGTGTTGGGTAGTAGCTAGCTACAAGTTGCGAAACTACTAGTTTAACTAAATTTTCCAGTAGTTTGAGAGTACCTTAGTTATTTTCAAAAGAATGTAGCTATTCGAGTAACTAGTTCCCTTTTCCACTAAGTAACAATGTAGCTTGACCAAACGCTATAGGCTATTGCTGCTTTCCATTTCACGTCAAAATAATTTACTTTTAAATCAACAAATCGCAACACACAAATAGGTTACTTGTGTTCACCAGGCACCGTGGCAGCACGTAGTTCCAGACTTCTTATTGGTGTAGAACGTGTGTAAATGTAACTTCTCTGCCTATAAATAGTAATATTATTTAAGCAGAGGCCGAGGCTGATGCAGTGATGCTGCGTTCATGACACATGGGAATGACGGTTTGAACAACTTTCTTTCTAATAACAACAATTTCACGGATTAACATCGGATGAATCCGTTTAAAGCCAAGATCATCAGAGATATGAGGAGGGTCCTTGAGATCACTGAAAAGGAAACTTTTGATTTAGTTAACTATCACCATTTTCGCTCATTTCAACTTTGTTGAACATTTTATTAAACTGTAGGTACACAAACTTTTTTTTGCCTATCCGGTAATCATTTTTTTCAGATAAACGTTAGGCTACTTGTTGAACATATGCTTCTTTCTTGCATTTGACCACAGAATTCGACCACCATGCTTGGTATGCCGTCGTAGGCCATTTCCGTATACTGGCGACGTCAAGTGGGATGAATCAGAGTACAAAAAAATTCAGAGTTCACAAGTAGTAGCCTAGCTATTTAAGATTTGAAAGCTGACGTGAACAGTAGCCTATATCCAAGTTGGAAGACAGTCTTTAACACCCTCACGGGCCATTGGGAGTAACTGGTGATGCCATTCGGCCTCACTAATGCCCCTGCTGTCTTCCAGAAATTGGTGAATGACGTGCTCGGCGACGTGCTCGGCGACCTGCTCAACAGGGTCGTTTTTGTATATCTGAACGATATCCTGATCTTTTCTAAGACCAAGGCAGAGCATGTCACACATGTCCGTCAGGTGTTGAGACGCCTCCTGGAGAATAGACTGTTCGTCAAAGCGGAGAAGTGCAAATTCTATGCAGCACCATGACCTTCTTGGGGTACATTATCTCCGCAGGGAGTCTGAGCATGGACCCCAAGAAGGTCAAAGCCGTCATGGAGTGCCCCCATCCTGAGACCCGGAAAGACCTACAACGCTTCCTGGGATTCGCCAACTTTTATCGGTGTTTCATCTGAGGCTTCAGCTCCTTAGCCGCTCCACTCACTGCTCTCACCTCTACCAAAACTTATTTCTCATGGAACTCTCGAGCCGAAACAGCTTTTAAGGAGTTGAAGAATCGCTTCACCACCGCTCCCATCCTGATCCACCCAGATCGCAAGGCCCAGTTTATTGTGGAGGTTGATGCCTCCAATGTAGGAGTAGGGGCGGTTCTGTCCCAGTGGTCTTCTAAGGACAACAAGGTGCACCCTTGTGCATATTTCTCTCATCGCCTCACATCAACGGAGGCGAACTATGACATCGGCAATCGTGAGCTCCTGGCAGTCAAACTGGCCCTGGAGAAATGGAGGCACTGGCTAGAGGGAGCTCAAGAACCTTTCTTGGTTTGGACAGATCATAAGAACTTGGAATACCTGCAGACAGCTAAGAGACTTAACTCTCGTCAAGCCCGCTGGGCTATGTTCTTTACCCGATTCCACTTCGTGCTCGCCTACAGACCGGGATCCAAGAATGTTAAACCGGACGCACTGTCCCGCAGATTCCTCACACCTACCAAGGAAGAGGACCCTGACACTATCCTCCCAGTTAGCTGTTTCGTCAACGCCATTGATTTCGACATAGAGATCACCGTTCTCAACGCGCTGAATGGCGAATCAGGTCCCAGCAGTTGCCCCACTAATCGTCTTTATGTTCCCGAGTCAGTCTGGTCCAACTTCCTGCAGTGGGGTCACTCCTCCAATCTGTCCTGCCACCCAGGGGTCACCAGGACACTCACGTTCATCCAGCAACGGTTCTGGTGGCTCCACATGAAGGAAGAGGTTAAGGACTTTGTCGCTGCTTGCTCAGTCTGTGCCCAGAATAAGGTACCGCACACACACCCTGCAGGGTTACTTCAGCCCCTCCCTATTCCTCACCGCCCCTGGTCACATATCGCACTAGATTTCGTCACTGGTTTACCTCCTTCTAATAATTACACCACAATCCTCACCACTGTCGATAGATTTTCCAAAGCCGTTCACTTTATTCCCCTTACTAAACTCCCCACCGCCAAGGAAACAGCATCCATCCTAGTTCAACACATTATTAGGTTGCACGACATCCCCACAGATATAGTTTCAGATAGAGGTCCACAGTTCACAGCTAGGTTCTGGAAAGCTTTTTGCACTCTTTTAGGCACCACTGTTAGTCTGTCATCAGGTTTTCACCCCCAGAGTAATGACCAGACTGAGTGGGCTAATCAAGTCATAGAGACAGTTCTGTGATGCTTGTGTTCGAATAATCCCACATCATGGAGTCACCAGTTACCTTGGGCCGAATACGCCATCAATTGCCACACCTCCTGCTCTTCTAAACTGTCCCCTTTTGAGTGCTGTTTAGGCTACCAGCCTCCCCTGTTCCCGAGCCAGGAGGAAGAGGTGGGAGTTCCGTCGGCCGAAGCCTTCATCCGGCGCTGCAATCGCACTTGGAGAACCACCCGCCAGAATCTGCTTCGAGCCAGTGCCAGGATGAAGGTAACGGCCGACCGGCATCGGTCCAAGGCACCCCAGTATCGGGTGGGGCAACGTGTGTGGCTCACTACACGGGACATTCCCTCAGAGTGGACTCTCGCAAGTTGGCTCCTCGTTACATGGAACCTTACACTATCATCAAGGTTTTGAGTCCCACAGCCGTCAAACTGAAATTGCCGTCTACCATGCGTCGGGTCCACCCGACTTTCCACGTTTCACGGCTGAAACCTGTGGTTACCCACCCACTCCTTTGTCCCGCCGCTGAGACCCCCCCTCCCCCCGTCTCATCGATGGAGGCGAAGCGTACACAGTACGCAAACTTTTGAACTGCCGTCGTCGGGGCCGTGGCCTCCAGTACTTGGTAGACTGGTAGGGCTACGGCCCTGAGGAAAGAAGTTGGATCCCGGCAAGCTTTGTGCATGATAAGACTTTGATAAAGTACTCATCCTGTGCCACCTGTTAAAGCACCAAGAGGTGCTTCTTAGGGGGGGGTACTGTTATGTTCTGTACATCTGTCTGTTTGGATTTATTATTTTTCATTTCATCAGTACATTCCCCTCTGTTTGTGGGTTGTCTGAGTCTCATCTGTGTGTTTGTTTACCCAGTCTCGTGCATGCACTATTCGGGTGACTTCCGGAGTTTTCGTGGGTTAACGCTGTATTTCCGAAGTCTCGTTTTCTGCTACTTCCTGATTTCCTTCCCGTGTATAATTGTATATATTACTAACTCGCGCTAACAATCACTTGGGTGCTTTATTAGTTACATGCACTGTACTAAACCAATGAACTAACTGTCTGTCTTATAGTTAGATACTAACATTTAACCAGCTTCTCCGCTTTATCTTTGTTACTCGCATTTCTAACTGCTCCTGAGCTATCTCTGTAATTCGCTCCTGCTGTTTGTACATAGACTTCACCTCTCTTGATTACTGAGCACACTACGCTCCTGTTCGAGCCCGTTGTTTGTTATGCATGTTTCCGAGTCCCTTCCATGTTTTTGTTATGTTCCCGTGATTGAATTATTGTTTACCTAATGTGTTAACCTCACGTTGTTTGTTACCCCTCCCTTTCCTATGTGTATATAAGACCCACTATTCTGTTTCTTCTCCATCAGAACGTTGATCATATTTCCTGAGCCTGTGATTAAGTAAAGCCAGAGATCTATTGAGACACCTGAGACACCCTTCCGTACGACTTCGATTTTGCCTTTTGATTCTGTTTGTTTGCCTTTGTTGTTTTATTGGTTATCGACTTTTTGCTTGTTTTTTTACTTTGCCTTTGCCTGCTGTTTTTGTACCGTTGCCTGTGATTTCCCGGTTTTTAAATTTTTGTATTCCTGACTACTCTCTTGCCTTTTGTTTTGGTACTGTCTCAAATTCTGATTACCTGGCTTTTGATCCCTGACTGGAAATAAACCATGTTCTTGCCTTATCCTGTCTGCAGTTGGGTTTGCTGAGTCCAGACCTTTCAGGCAGAGCTCGTAGTTACCATCTATCACATATGTAGTGAACGTAGCATTAGGACGTGCCTAGCATGGGTTGGGGCAGAACCTTCGAAAACCGGGCCTGAGTTGGCTGTAAAGCCTGGAACCCTCCCAAATCTGGAACATGGACTGAAGTAAAAAAAAGTTTTTTTCCTCAGTGAAGTTATCCAGCTAATTCAGTATTCCAGCTTTGTGTTACAGGCCCAGAGTGTAATAATAATAAGAAACTTTATTTGTATTGCACACTTTCAATACAGGTAATAACAAGGTGCTTCACAATCGTGATAAAATAACAGTAAAAAGCAATAAGATGACAAATAAGTAATTTCTCACTTTGTAATTGCAATTCACGTTGATAATGCATTCACAAAAACATTGCTAAATCAATTTGTATTCATGTGTGGAATGACATTTTTGTGTATCGGCTACCCTATTATTTATTACTTGATGAAAATCAAACATACGATGATGTAACTAGCCACAGCTGTTCAAGGCTCGCATGTTATTTCTATGTTTATTGCACAATAAAGAAGGCCTAGCCGAGTCGTCTGTGATATGCTTGCTCCCCAGTGGGATAATAAACTGAGCTTGCAGCCACCTATGTGTGCAGATCACTTCCTATGCAACACAAAGTAGATATAATACGGTCTATGCACTTATAACCAATAGGCTATTTAAGTAATCAAAGCAGGTGAGTGCAGTGGGTAACCTTTACTTACTTCACTGTTCATTAAGTTGGGCCAATAATGGTTTACAAATAAAAAATAAAAAAAAGGCTCTTGGACTAATTTTTATGTATCTATTTTTTTTAACTATTGTTACATTTTAAATTTTGTGCTATAAAGTACATACAAGAGAAAATTACATCACAGTTGATTTTCCTTATCAAATTTGATGAAGTAGCTTCAATGTAGTTGGCTACTATTTCTTAGTAGCTTGTAGTGTAGCTTGCTACTTTCATCAAAAGGGTAGCTTGTGTCACTTCCCATCTCTCTCATGTCTAGAGTTATGTGTTTTTTTGTTTATTCCATTCTGTTTTCCCTCTCTCCCTCCATTTTGTGTCTTCACTACCCCGCACCTGAATTGTGTTCTCATTCGTTTAGTCTCACCTGTTCCTCATTGTTTCTTCATTAGTTTGGTATTTAGTCTCCTCTGTTTCTGTGTTCCCTGCCAGATTGTCTACGTGCCTGCCTTCGTGCTTGTCCTAGCTCTCCAGCGTTTTTCTCCAGTGCCTTTTTCTAGTTCCTTGTCCGCCCTGTTCCTGACCTGCCTGTTTCTCCGTTTTGTTCCTGACTTAGCTGTTTCTCCGTTTTTTGTTCCTGACCTGCCTGTTCCTCGTCCTGCTCCAGTCCCTGCCTGCTCCCTCGCCCCTCCTTTAGGATTGATGTCCAGTTGCTGAACTCTGCCTGTCCTGCTACTACGGCTTGCCTGCCCTACGTCACGCCATTGCCTGTTGCTGAACTCTGCCTGTCTGACCACCCATTAAAACTTGTTCCCTTTACCTGTAGGGCTGTGCCTGGTTTCTGGTTTCCGTGCTCTGATAGCACAATCTGGCCACTATGGAACCAGCGGACCCACCTTGCTCCCCTGACGCTCTCCGCTACCAAGGCATTTGCCTGGGACAGCATGAGATGGAGCTCCACGTCATGCAGCAGTCTATCCAGTCCCTGGTTGATCAGATGTCCACAATAGCCGACCTCGCCCAGGATTCTGCTACTGCTGCCCAGAACGCTTGCTCTGCTGTGGCCCAGGTCAAGATGCACGCTGCTTTCCAGGGAGTCCACGAACCTCGTCTGCCCCCTCCTGACCGCTACTTAGGGGAACCCGGCACTTGTCGCTCCTTTCTGGCTCAGCGCACGCTGGTGTTCGAGCTCCAGCCCTCCTCCTTCCCGACTGAGCGAGCCAAGGTGGCGTACATCATCACCCTGCTGGGAGGGAAGGCCCGGTTGTGGGGAACCGCCTTCTGGGAGTCAAGACATTCAGCCACCGCCTCCGATGACTCCCTCGCTGAAGAAATGAGAAGGGCATTCGACCGGTCTTCCATGGGCCACGCCGCCGCCCGTCAACTACTTCGCCTTCGGTAAGAACAGCAGTCAGTTTCTGACTATTCTATCGACTTCCGCACCCTGGCAGCTACAGCTGGCTGGGACAAGGAGGCGCTCTACAATGCCTTCCTCTCGGATAGAATTCAGGATGAGCTGATGATGTGCGACCTGCCCCTGGACCTGGACGGATTGGTGGATTTAGCTATCCGGGTGGACACTCATTTATGGGAGAGGAAGAGGGAGCAACGAGGTCAGCAGTGCACTCCTCCGTCTCTGGTCTGAGCCCACCAACCCGACCGTCCGACCAATGTTTGGTATTGGTTGTAAATCATTGGGTCATGTGACTGGGAAACTATTGAAAATAATCCATTATTTCGCTATTAAAACAACAGAAATCTATTATTATTTTTCCATTATAATATTTATTTTAAAATAAACAAGTACATATTGAGAATATAAAGAGGTGTGCCCGATGTGGGATTAAGAGTAGAATGTATTATTACTTTTGAAGCTATTGAAAATAATCCATCCATCATTTTTTCTTTTAAATATTCATAAAAAATAAATATGCACATAGTGAAAATTACAAGAGGTGTGCCCTATGTGGGATTAAGAGTTACATTTTTAAATATTAGTTTCTTGTCATTGGATCATGTGACCTGGTAGCTATTGAAAATAATCAATTCTTTTACTATTAAAACAACATAAATCTATTATTTTTCCATTAAAATATTTATTTAAAAAGAAATAAATACATATTGTTAAGACTAATGTAGGATTAGAAGTAAAATTATTATCCATGTGTCCTGGAAGCTATTGAAAACAAATTTTAAAAATTCTTATTGTTATTAAGATTAAGATAAGGAGTTATGTAAAGAATTTTAAAATATGTATTGGTTGTGGGTTGTCGTCAACTTGAACCCTTTTCGACTCGATCCTTTTTTTCAGCATACAGGAATAAATAGATATAGATAAACTGAAATTGAACGAGATTGCGGTGGAATTCATTGCTCGTGCTTTGTTGGTGCTCAATAGGCCTACATACCTTCATCGACTGCGGTAAAGTTAACTGGTGTAGACATTATAACCTAAGAAACATTTATCTCCAACCTAAGATCTAGCCTATTGAAACGATAACACCAGTTAATTCCTAATAAAATAATTTCAATAATATTCCTAATAAAATAATTAAAATATAAACCCAGTGCGCACTCGACGTCTGTAGACGTCTGTTTTTCGGCTTAATCAGGTCGGTCCGTCATGGCCATTATTTCCTCTAAAAATAGTCGTTCTAGATTGGACCCGTTTAGTCTGTCTGATTATGTCCACATTTGGCTAAAAGAAAGACATTCGAAATTAGACCATATTTAGTCTGATCGGATCAATATGATCCACTAACGCAATATATGCTATTTTTTGGTGATGTAAATGATAAAAACATTTTAAAATTGTATTTTTAAACGATTGATCGCTCTTGCGGATGATGTGCTACTGCAGCTGCGCAGGACATCAGCCCTGAGTTTGCAGCTCGTGCCATTTTGGGTGCAAGTTGGGCTCATGATTCTCGCTCAGAACTCGAGAAGCTGCACGAGCAAAACAGATTGGTAAGTAGCTAATACGTGACATGAAAATGCAATTGTTCAGATATGATCGTTCATAAGAAACTCTTGAAGTAAAATGAACGCAGTGAACAACAGTCGTCCATGGACGGCTAAATTGTGTTGGAAACACGATTCCAACACAATTTAGCCGTCCATGGACGACTGTTGTTCACTGGATATAACGTTAAGTTAGAAGTCGACCGTTGTAAAAAGATGCCGCCATCTCCTCAAAGCTAGCTAGCTAGCTTAACGCTATCAAGGAGTTTGATGCCAACTTTATAGTCCTGCTGTCTATTTGAGCTGTATTAATTAGTTTGCTCGCCAGATAACGTTGCAAAATGTAGCTTCATTTACATAGAAACTGGCGAGTGTTAATTTTTGACCCTGATTAAGCCTGGTATTAAGCTAATAATATTACTTAATAGCTGCTAGCTGCTGCTCTAGCTAGGCCATGAAAGGTGGGGTTTTACCTAGCTTAGCTTATTAGCTAACTGGCTACTTTAGTAGCTAGCAGAAGCCAGGATTCAATATTAACACTAGCCAATGGCCAAATATTGATAAAATTAGTATTTGTCAATTAAGTAGTGGTGAAGCTAAATTACTAACATTAGACCCTGAAACATTAAAAGAGGAGGATAGTCAGCTAGCTTATTAGCTAGAAGTCGGAATAGTTTTAAAATGGCGCCGTCATCTTATTAGCTAGCTAACGGCAGCTAGCTAGCGGCGACTACGGCCAGGATTCAAAATTAACATAAGCCAGATGTGGGTAAATTAAGTATTTGGCGAGTAAATAATGGAGAGACTAGGCTACTCTTAGCTAACTTTGGCTGGTTAGCTCTAGGTAGCTAGCTATCTGGCCTGTGTCTGTTCCCACTGGTTGACTGCTGATGGCTAGCTAATAAAATGACCGTTTAACAGCTAACCAACATCAGATAGAATATAGCTAACCAGACAGATATTTTTCATACTGCAGGGTCTGCTAGATGGCCATAAACACAAGGGAATTGCATATGCTTGCAGGATCTTATAGTAGTTCAATGAACCTGTGTGATCTAGTTAACTAATGTTAACCTTTTTTTCTCCCCTTTCCTAGTGGAAACTCAAACAGGTCAATAATACAAGGTGAGTTGTACTACATGCAAGGCACAGCATGCTTATGTGACTATGTCATTGCAATTGATTATTCTATTCATCTTATTCAAAACATGATTCTCTTAATTTTTGATTCCTAGTATTTACAAAAACATTATTCATATATTTTACAGATGGCTTATTTAAGGGCATGGAGAAAAAGAAGGGCTGAAGTAAAAAACCTCATCCAGTCTTACAGCATTGACAAATCAGATGATATCGACTTCGCTGCTAGTGTTCGGTCTGGAAGTGATTCGGATGACATTGCTGCTAGTACTGTGCCTGGCAGTGATATGGATGACATTGCTGCTAGTACTGTGCCTGGAAGTGATATGGATAACATTGTATCTAGTAATCGGTCTGGAGATGACTTTGATAGCTCAGACTTTGATTCTACCTTGGATGTTGTTTCTTCTGATTCAGAGGCCGAGTTTTTAAATCTGGATTTTCATCATGACTCACCCAAACCCAGGCTGGCAGATAAGTTGCAATACTGGGCAACCACAAACAACGTAAAACAAAAGTCCTTGAACGAGTTACTGTATATACTTAGAGAAGAGGGACACCAGCTGCCTAAGGATGCACGCACACTCCTTGCAACACCTAAGACAGTAGACAGTCGGCCACTATGTAATGGACTGTATATCTATTATGGACTAGAGCAGGGGATTCGTGAAGTGTTGTGCGACAAGGGGGTCAAACACAGCTCTATAAATCTAAATCTAAATATTGATGGTGTTCCAATATTCAAAAGTACCAAGCTTCAGTTCTGGCCGATATTAGCCAAGTTCGACAATTTTGATCCATTTTTAGTAGCATTGTTTAGTGGAGAGAGCAAACCAGAGCCAGTAGAAGATTATCTGAAAGATTTTTTAGAGGAAGTAATACACCTAAAAGAGAATGGTATGGTGTATGAAGAAAAGAGGTATACTGTGGAGATACAGGCCTTCATATGTGATGCACCAGCCAGGGCATATTTAAAGTGCATCAAAAACCACAATGCTTATTTCAGCTGCGAGAGGTGCACAGCTAAGGGTTCTTATGTGGACAGAAGAGTGGTTATCAATGAGCAAACATGCCCTTCACGGACGGATGAGGCATTTAGTCAAATCAGTTACACCTCCCACCAAAACAGAGCAAGCCCTCTTATTGATGCCAGCATTCCTTGTGTAAGCTCTTTCGTTTTAGACTATATGCATATGGTCTGCTTGGGAGTTGTGAAACGGATGTTGGTCTACTTGACTCGGGGGCCAAAAATTTGCCGTTTATCTGCAAGCCAAAAAAAGGAAGTGTCTGAAAGGCTGAAAATACTAAATGGCAAGATGCCCAGTGAATTTGCCCGGCAGCCTAGGGGCCTAGAAGAGCTAGAAAGGTGGAAGGCCACTGAATTTCGCCAATTTCTTCTATATACTGGACTTGTTGCCCTTCGAAATGTTGTGTCCCCAGAAATATACGATCATTTCTTGGCATTGAAAGTGGCAGTATCCATAATGCTGGACTCTGACGAGAGCACACAAAATGCTTACATCGAATATGCCTCACAGCTCATGCAGCACTTTGTCAGTAGAAGTACTGACCTGTATGGAAATACTTTTTCTGTGTACAATGTGCATGGCTTGATACACTTACATGAAGATGTGACCCGATTCAATTGTTCTTTGAATGAGATATCAGCCTTCCCATTTGAAAACCATTTGCAACAACTGAAGAAACATGTCAAGAGTGCCCACAACCCCCTAGCACAGGTGACAAAGCGAATGTTTGAGTTTGACCATGCAAAGCCATACAAATCAGAGCGGAAGGGACAGCCACAGATGTATGTGTCCACAAAACAAAAGGACAGTTGCTTTTTACTGAAAGATGAACAGTTTGCTTTTGTTGAAGAAAGAAGAGGCGATGGGACTGTGATTTGTAGCATCTTAAATCAGTGTCACACATCGGCGTTCTTTGAAAAGCCATGCAACTCAAAGCTATTAGATGTGGTATACGCCAGAAATGTTGCCGGCAGAACAAAAAGACGACAGATTAATGAGAAAGACCTGTTTCGCAAAGTGGCCTGTCTTCCGTATAAAAATGGTTTTGTCCTCGTTCCTCTCCTCCATGGTATTGAACACAAGAGAAGTTAAAGGTTGGAAAACACTTAAGTCATTCATTATTTTGTATTTTCTGTCTTAAATGATACTGAAAATGCTTTATATATAAGTGACTGCCAATATACAATACGTATGTCTACCAATGTGTCCTTTTATTGGTTTCATTGTTCCAGGTCATGTATGCCAGGGCAGTGTGGATCGAGAATGGCAATGAAGTGGAGGGTGCCATTCCGAACACTTGGATCAGTAAAGAAGAAAACCTTGTGTGGTGGCCGAAAACTAAACAAAAATCAGCTTTTGAAAATTGCCTTCCCCCTCAGGACAACTGGTTAGCTTTTGACTTTGTCAAAACAAAGCTTGTATTGGGTAAGCTTTTTTTTATTTTTTATGATTCAATGGTTACACTTTGCTGAAATGCCTTCCCCTTGTCAATACAATATTCTTTCGAATCACTACCAAGTGAAGAAAATAATCTATATAATTGACTATATATAATTGTATAAAGTCCTATTAATATATATTTTATCTTGGTAGTGTTCCCTTTTATCCTTTGACTTGTAGCTTCTCTTCATGATTGCAACGAACACAATTTCACGAGCCAAACGGAGGAGGAAGAGGATGGAGACAAAGAAATTCCATTGAAGAGGAAGAAGACCAAAAGAACATATGACGATTATGTTCCTGGTAAGTCTCTCTCTCTCTCTCTCTCTCTCTCTCTCTCTCTCTCTCTCTCTCTCTCTCTCTCTCTCTCTCTCTCTCTCTCTCTCTCTCTCTCTCTCTCTCTCTCTCTCTCTCTCTCTCACGCCATGTTTGGACAGCTGTGTGGCCCCGCCCTGGGTTGGTTCGGTGCACTCCAGCCACTTGGCACATTTTCAGCATATTTTAACAATACTGTGATAATACTGATAACCATGGTCATTTTGGTCACTATAATTGTGATAGGAAATGTTCATACCGATGGCTATGTATCGTAACCCCAGTTCACAGAGCAAGCTCCTATTGGCTGGAGAAACCCTAGCCAGCTGTGCCCAACTAGGTCTGGTGCACCACTGTATACTGTAAGCGGGCATCGCGCGCATTTCTGCTCCTAGCTGAAACTTTCAGCGAGCACACTTGGGGTTCAGCAAAGCTGAGGAGGCATGCCAACATCATCATCCCCGTCTGAGCTGCCCTCCGCGGGTACAGGATCTTCGTTCCCTGGTGGCAGTAGCAGGCAGTCGAAGACGTGCGCTCGGCGAAGCCTCTCAAGAGGCTCAATTTGAGCAGAGGTCTGGCAATCGAGACGGCACCAGTCCCGCCCTGGCGTGCTGCGGTCCCATGCAGCGGAAGCAGAGTGGATGTCCCACGTCATTATTTAGGGCGCTGCAACCACAGAATCTCTCAGGTAGATTAGGCAGCATTGGCCAGGCGGCCTCAAGGGCGCCGCCTGCTCTACGGTGAGTCACTTGGTAGTTAGTCTCGCGGGCCAGACGAGTCGACTTCCGGTCCGGATTGTCTACTACGTCTGGTATTCAGGCGCTGAAATTTTGTTGAAGGAAGTTGGGGGAAAAATGGGCGGATATCCCGTCAAAATTCCGTAAAGAGTAGTAGACAGTCCGGACCGGAAGTGATGCGTTTTTTTACAAATTCTAAGCGGCTGAAGTCCAGACTCTTTCTAGGAGTTTCTAGGAGCAGATATGCAGGCGAGGCCCATTTATACAGTGGTGCACTGGACCTAGTTGGACACAAGTGCATGTTTGTTTTTTTTCTTCAGTCAATGTAGCTGGCTAGGGTTTCTCAAGCCAATAGGAGGTCGCCCTGTGGGGCGGAGAACATTAAATTCATATACCCATGTGTCATCATTAACTAAATGCAGTTCTTTACAAGTGACGCTTTGTTCTGTTTATTATTACAGAAGCAGATCTGTCAGATTACATGGAAGAGGAGGATGAGACAACAAAAAGCACATCTGGAGGTTAGGAGTAGAAAAAGCATTTACTTAGAAATTACTATGGTTTTCTTACCTCCAAAAGTGATATCAGATTGTTTCAATGAGCCATATTATCCTACCGCAATGACTCATCCCTACCACCTGGCTGCTGTTATTCCAGCATTTCTGCCTGTGTTGTCAAATTACGGCCAATACCTATGCCCCTGTGCCTTCAATGTATATATATCATACGTTTCAGCCTTTTGTCTCTTAGTCTCTTACTGTCATCTAGCGCTAAAAAATTACTGAATGCAGCTTTAAGTACTACCAACTTAAGAGTTAAATTTAATGTCAGTAGTTATGATTTTCTTTTTATATTGATGTTTAGGCATATGTGACAAGTTCCCCAAGCCACCCAATAAGGTGAGGCGATCCACACAGAAAGGTGAGTTTTTGCTGTGAGGAAGGCTATAGCCTTGTGAGACCATCCTCAGGATGGTCTCACGAGGCTAGGCTATATGTACTTTTATTCCACTTTGTTATTATTTCATTTATACAGCAAGTTAAACATGAGTTGACAAGTTAAGCAGCTGATGATTTGATTGGAAAAAAAATTCATTTTCATTGATTGATACAACATATTATTTACTTGTACAAGTAATCGACAAGCTCCTATCTGAGGTCTGAGGTTTCACACCGTGATCATGGTCTTGATTTTCAGTGTCTTTCTAACAGACATGACATTTGTTATATTTCAGGCTGTGAACTTCTAGTTATCCAGAGCTGTCTGAATACCCAGAGCCGCCCGGGTACACTGAGCAGTTTGGATACACCAAGACATTCTGATGCACCAACAGACTCGGATTTACCAAGACCCTCCATTACATCAAGACGCTCAGATGCACCCAGAGATTCACTGAGACCCGTGACACCAAGACGTTCTGTTACACCAAGACGGTCAGATGCACCAAGACGCTCTGTTACACCGAGACGGTCAGATGCACCAAGACGCTCTGTTACACCAAGACACTCCGTGACACCAAGACGCTCTGTTACACCGAGACGGTCAGATGCACCAAGACGCTCTGTTACACCAAGACGGTCAGATGCACCAAGACGCTCTGTTACACCAAGACGGTCAGATGCACCAAGACGCTCTGTTACACCGAGACACTCTGTGACACCAAGACGCTCTGTTACATCCGGATGCTCTGAGGCACCGAGACACTCTGTTACATTGTGTGGTTCTATGCTGGTGTGTGTGCTGTGTGTGGTTCTATGCTGGTGTGTGTGCTGTGTGTGGTTCTATGCTGGTGTGTGTACTGTGTGTGGTTCTATGCTGGTGTGTGTGCTAGGTGTGGTTCTATGCTGGTGTGTGTGCTAGGTGTGGTTCTATGCTGGTGTGTGGTTCTATGCTGGTGTGTGTGCTAGGTGTGGTTCTATGCTGGTGTGTGTGCTAGGTGTGGTTCTATGCTGGTGTGTGGTTCTATGCTGGTGTGTGTGCTGGGTGTGGTTCTATGCTGGTGTGTGTGCTAGGTGTGGTTCTATGCTGGTGTGTGTGCTAGGTGTGGTTCTATGCTGGTGTGTGGTTCTATGCTGGTGTGTGTGCTGGGTGTGGTTCTATGCTGGTGTGTGTGCTAGGTGTGGTTCTATGCTGGTGTGTGGTTCTATGCTGGTGTGTGTGCTGGGTGTGGTTCTATGCTGGTGTGTGTGCTAGGTGTGGTTCTATGCTGGTGTGTGTGCTAGGTGTGGTTCTATGCTGGTGTGTGGTTCTATGCTGGTGTGTGTGCTAGGTGTGGTTCTATGCTGGTGTGTGGTTCTATGCTGGTGTGTGTGCTAGGTGTGGTTCTATGCTGGTGTGTGGTTCTATGCTGGTGTGTGTGCTAGGTGTGGTTCTATGCTGGTGTGTGTGCTAGGTGTGGTTCTATGCTGGTGTGTGTGCTAGGTGTGGTTCTATGCTGGTGTGTGTGCTAGGTGTGGTTCTATGCTGGTGTGTGGTTCTATGCTGGTGTGTGTGCTAGGTGTGGTTCTATGCTGGTGTGTGGTTCTATGCTGGTGTGTGTGCTAGGTGTGGTTCTATGCTGGTGTGTGGTTCTATGCTGGTGTGTGTGCTAGGTGTGGTTCTATGCTGGTGTGTGGTTCTATGCTGGTGTGTGTGCTGGGTGTGGTTTGATGCTGGTCAGGCTTTCTGAATTCATTCCTCCATTGCATGTTTTTATTAAAATGCTTAATAAAACATGTATATTTAATGAAAAATGTAGTTGTTTTTCTTGTGCAATTTTAAAATCATAAGGAGTTTTATAGACATGTACATATGTATACATGTATGGCAGATTTTATTCAAAAGTTCGATTTTTTTAATTGAAATGTTCTAGGTACATTGAGAGGGGGTATTTTTACATCTATGTACTGTACATAATCAGGTTGAAATCAGGTTGTTTTGTTTTTTGTTGAAACCTGTTGAAATCAGGTTTTGTTTTGAAAACTGGCCAAAAACAGGACGTCCATCAATTGACCTGAAAACAACGTCTTTTCAACGACCTGAAAACCACGTCTGTTCAACGACCTGAAAACTACGTCTTTTCACCTTTCACTTTCAACCAAAACCGGAGGAAGAATAAACGTCGGGCAAAGTCGTCTTTTAGACGTCTTTTCAACGCAATTTTGCTCACTGGGAACCCTCTAAAAGCTGTCCTGATTTCACTATGGATCGCATAAGCGTTCCCCATAATATTTGCCTAAATCCTGAACTGCGAATAAGAAACCAACTTCAGCCCATTTTTTCTTTTGTTTTTGAGCATGAAACATGTACTGGGCCAGGCAAAAATCACCTTTTATACAAAGTAGCCTACATGTATATTTGCATTGCTGTCGTGTGTGTAACGTGCCGGTCAAGACGATTTTAAGCCTTTGAAATTGCGAACAATTCAGCCGCAAATAAAAAACCAGTTCAAAAGATTAAAGGGGGACCGGGAATTACGAATACGAATACGAAGCTGCGAATAAGGAAACAACTTCAGCCTCGTTATTTCGGCGTGTACTAAAATAAATATATAAATAAATAATAATAATACAAAAATACTTCAAAGTTTATACTTACAAAAAAAGTGCGTATTAAAAATACTGAACTAGTAGGCTGTCTAGTGTAGCTAAGCCATTCTTGTGCTCACTGGATATGTTTAGCTTACTTTTGAGGTTTATGAACTGAAAAATGGCCTGTTTAATCCAGACAGTTATCATAGTCATAGGCTAGGCCATAGCCTACGTGGTTTTTAAAGGGTTTCAGCGCTGTTAATAGTTTAGACAACTCCACGCTATGATGCAGCTTTGGCAAAAACTCGTATGCAGTAACAACATAGACTTTTTATTTTCTTTCTTTTTTTGTTTTCAAAAATGGCATTTCCCGATATAATAGCTGACTTGTGGCGAAAGTGCTGCCGTGGTGATAGATTTACGTTAACGTTAATCTGTCCCAAATTGTCGTCAATTTTCACGGTAAAAAGAAATGTTATGACAACACAGTGTAACGGTAGCGGTAGCCTACTAAGTTAGCACAGGATGTAAAAGATTTCCTATATGCAAAAATTACATAACTACTCACAGAACGCCGAAATCTCCGTAGGCTATTTCAGTCCCTCGCCTTTCAAATTCCAACTGTACTTGGACTTCAATTTATCTTTACTGGGACATGTAGCCTAGCCTATAAAATTGTGCATCCCCACTATAGCTCTGTCTTGCAAAGACGGAGGTGCTGTGAGAAGTCAAGAAGTGAAGGAGAAAATTAGGAGTTTATCCAGGAATTAACGCCCAGCCAATCAGAGACAGAAGAGGGCGGGTCTTGGCGTGGCCATAGTAGGATTCGTAATTTCGCGCCCCGGACCCACCAGACGCGCAAGCGCACAGACGCTTATTGCGCGTGCAGATTTGAGCAGAACTGAACCCTTCAGATGCGCAAGAGCACAGACGCTTATTGCTTTATTCCGTGAACGACAGAGACGCGCTATACAAACAAACAATCTACATTCCGGATTTGTGAGCTTCGCTAAATAATGGTTAAGTACTGCTATTACATATGTCTTGCTGCTTAAAAGCTAAATTTAGCAATTTAAAGCTAAATGTAGCAAACAAGACAATGCCTCCTTTATAAAGTTCACTTTTATTTATTTGGGACAGTAATCAACATGTTCTAAACATTTAATTATAGCAGAATTAGCAGCTATTTTGTAGTACCTTAAATATATACCGTGATATCAGTACAATAAAAACAGAAGTAAGCATAGTAGTCTTAATTGAACAAATATGTATACTATAATAAAGAAAAAGCATTATAAAAACGGGAATAACTGGTTATATGCTAAATGTATGACTTGATTTTTCATTAGGGCCTATATTAAAGTATAATATGTATTAAAATAGTTAATAACAATAGTAAAACTATTAGTAGGTTGAAAAACATTAATGTGTGGTGATATGATGCAGATATTGGGCATATACAATATATTTCTATGAGATTGCGCATGCGGACGCCCAAAAAATTCGCTCCGCGCGCGGCCAGTGAGAACCGCGGCAATTCGTTAACATGGGAGCGGAAGTGAAGCGCAGCAGTGCGCGTGTGCGTGCCCTTTCGCGTCTGGTGGGTTCGGGGCGTGACCCTTGTTCCGACGACAGTGGCGCCCCATCCCCACCAGACGCGCAAGCGCACAGACGCTTATTGCGCGTGCAGATTTGAGCAGAACGTTCCCCACCAGACGCGCAAGAGCACAGACGCTTTTTGCTTTTTCGGAGCGCATTCCGTGAACGACAGAGACGCGATGTACAAACAAACAATCTACATTCCGGATTTGTGAGCTTCGCTAAATAATGGTTAAGTAAATACTGCTATTACATATGTCTTACTGCTTAAAAGCTAAATTTAGCAATGTAAAGCTAAATGTAGCAAACAAGACAATGCCTCCTTTATAAAGTTCGCTTTTATTTATTTGGGACAGTAATCAACACGTTCTAAACATTTAATTATATCAGAATTAGCAGCTATTCTGTAGTACCTTAAATCGATACAGTGATATCAGTATAATAAAAACAGAATAGAATATAGAATAGAATAACGTTTATTTCCCTTTCGGGAAGTAAGCATAGTCTTAATTAATTGAACAAATATGTATCCTATAATAAATAAAAAGCATTATAAAAACGGTAATAACTGGTTATATGTAAAATGTATGACTTGATATAACTTCATTCATCCCACAATGGTCATTGTCTCTGTTCCCTTATTTATTAGAGCCTATATAAAAATATAATATGTATTACAATAATGAATAACAATAGTAAAACTATTAGTAGGTTGAAAAACATTAATATGTGGTCATATGATGCAGATATTGTGCATATACAATGTATTTCTATGAGATTGCGCATGCGAACGCCCAGAAAATTCCGCCCCGAGCGGAAAAATCAGCTCCACGTCCGCGAGCCGTCCGCCCGCCAGCCGTGCGCGCGCGGCCGGTGAGAACCACGGCAATTCGTTAACATGGGAGCGGAAGTGAAGCGCACCAGTGCGCGAGTGCGTGCGCTTGCGCTTGCGCGTCTGGTGGGGATGGGGCGTGGGAGTTGTCCCTCGTGGGAGCGCGCTGCAACGCACACGCCCACAGTTTCCACTCGTGCATCTTCTTTTTCTTCTTTGGTTTTAATGGCAGATCACTAATTTATGGAGTATTACCGCCACCTACTGAAGGTATTACAATATTTTATATTCTGTTAATAAATCCAGTCATTTGTTGGAATGAGAATAAATGTTTAGTTATTATGCTCCCAGATGGATTAATGAAAACTGATTTAAGGTCCATATTACTGATTCCTTCTTTTTTAATTCTTCAGATAATACTTTCCTCTCCAGTGTATATTGTATGCAGTTGCAAAGTACATGTTCCACATTTTTTCCCTCATGACAGGTGTCACATTGTCCAGTTGGGTGTTTTTTTAATGAGCTGTAATGATTAATTAAATTTTGTATGTCCTAGTCTTAATCTACTTATGATGCACTCTTCTTTCCTGTTTCGTCCTAATGGTCTGCTAACTCCAACCATTTTTTGAATTTGATATAAATGTCTACCTTTCGTATCTCTATCCCATCTCTCCTGCCACTGTTTTTTTATTTGATGCCAGATGTATGATTTTGCCTATTTCAAAGTCTATTTTCTCCCATTTTAAAGTCCCCTTAGCAAACATGTCAACCCTCTCATTTCCCTCATCCCCCACATGAGCTGGGATCCACAAAAACAGAACCTCAATGGCAAGTTTGTTTATTCTAAACAATGTTTGCAATATTTCATATAAAATGTATTGTCTACAACTGGATGAAAAGGATTTTAGACTGATCAGTGATGCACTTGAGTCTGAGCAAATTACCTAGGCTGCACGTCCTCTATCCATTTCAAGAAGAATTGCCATAATTTCTGCCGAATATACTGATACATGATCTGAGATTCTTTTACTCACCTTAATCTCTAATTTAGGGATATAGAACGCACACCCTATCCTACCTGTAATAGGGTATTTTGACCCATCACTATATATAGGAATATACAGGTGCAGCTCAAAAAATTAGAATATTGTGAAAAAGTCCAATATAGATTCTCTATATGGGGTTCAGGTCAGACGAGTTTGATGGCCAATCAAGCACAGTAATACCATGGTCATTGAACCAGCTTTTGGTACTTTTGGCAGTGTGGGCAGGTACCAAGTCCTGCTGGAAAATGAAATCAGCATCTCCATAAAGCTTGTCAGCAGAAGGAAGCATGAAGTGCTCTAAAATTTCCTGGTAGATGGCTGCATTGACTGTGGACTTCAGAAAACACAGTGGACCAACACCAGCAGATGACATGGCACCCCAAATCATCACTGACTGTGGAAACTTCACACTGGACTTCAAGCAACGTGGATTCTGTGCCTCTCCACTCTTCCTCCAGACTCTGGGACCTTGATTTCCAAATGAAATGCAAAATTTACTTTCATCTGAAAAGAGGACTTTGGACCACTGAGCAACAGTCCAGTTCTTTTTCTCCTTAGCCCAGGTAAGACGCTTCTGACGTTGTCTCTGGTTCAGGAGTGGCTTGACACAAGGAATGCGACATTTGTAGCCCATGTCCTGGATTCGTCTGTGCGTGGTGGCTCTTGATGCACTGACTCCAGCCTCAGTCCACTCCTTGTGAAGCTCCCCCAAATTCTTGAATGGATTTTGCTTGACAATCCTCTCAAGGCTGCGGTTATCCCTGTTGCTTGTGCACCTTTTCCTACCACACTTTTTCCTTCCACTCAACTTTCTATGAATATGCTTGTATACAGCACTCTGTGAACAACCAGCTTCTTTAGCAATGACCTTTTGTGGTACCCTCCTTGTGGAGGGTGTCAATGACTGTCTTCTGGACATCTGTCAAGTCAGCAGTCTTCCCCATGATTGTGTAGCCTACTGAACCAGACTGAGAGACCATTTAAAGGCTCAGGAAACCTTTGCAGGTGTTTTGAGTTAATTCGCTGATTAGAGTGTGACACCATGAGTTTCCAATATTGAACTTTTTCACGATATTCAAATTTTTTGAGCTGCACCTGTATATACTATATTTACTTTTAAAAACATTTTATACCAAACTAGCACTATTTGTTACGTCTTTATTTGAATGTATTTTTTTCCAATATACTCAAATCTACGATTGGTTGAGGTAGAATCCAAGGCGGTACGGCTGGCAATGGCTAAGTAGGGCTAAATTTCCATTCGCATATTTTCATTTCTTTAGCTATCTCACCACATACCCTCATAAAACACCCATTTCCCAACATTGTTTTATAATTGTTTTTGTAGGATGACATTCTTTTTGTCCCTGCAGATTAGTCCAGTAATTAGCCATTAAATGTTGTCTCCTTAATTGTAGTGGCATCTCCCCTAGTTCCGCTTGCAACACTACAATTGATGTTGATTTAAGAGCTCCGCAACAAATTCTTAATGCTTGTGCCTGTATAATGTCTAGTCTTTTCAAAGTGGTTTCAGCTGCCAAGCCAAATACTACACTTCCATAGTCTAAAAATGATCTGACCAAAGTCACATATAAGGTTTTCAGGGCAAATCTATCTGCTCCCCATACTATGCCTGTCAAGCACCTCATAACACTTTTTTACACCTAGTTTCAATTTTATCAATATGGTATTTCCATGTTGCTTTGGTATCAAACCATACTCCAAGAAATTTAAATATCCCTACCCTCTCTCATTTTTTGCCATATAATTGCAAATGGATATTCTCACCTACTCTTTTCTGAGTGAAGAACATTGTTTGAGTTCTCTACAGAAAACCTAAATCCCCATTTTAACGACCATGCTTCTACTACAAGATTTGCCTCTTGTACCTTTTGTACTGTATATTTGATGTTCCTTCCTCTTTTCTAAAGAGCCCCATCATCTGCAAATAACAACTTACCTATATTTTGATTTACCTGATCATATATATCATTTATCATAACTGTAAATTGAAGTGGCCTAATTATACTTCCCTGGGGAGTATCATTATCTACCACATATTTACCTGATGAATTATTCCCAATTCTTACCTGTACGGACCTACCAAATAGAAAGTATTTAATCCAATTATATGTTATTCCTCCAACTCTCAAAATGTTGAGTTTAATCAATACTCCCTCCTTCCACATCATATCATATGCTTTTTCCACATCAAAGTATACAGCAACTACTCCTTCCTTATTCGCTTGTGCTTTCCATATATCAGATTCTAAACATACCAATGGGTCCATTGTGTTACGACCTCTTCTAAATCCACTTTTAAATGGTGACAACAGACTTCTACTCTCTTAATAATATGTTAATCTGTCTGTAATCATCCTTTCCATTATTTTACAGATATGAGATGTTAATGCAATTGGTCTATAGCTAGATGGGTTGTTTGGATCTTTACCTGTTTTCCTTATAGGAACTATAATTGCTTCCTTCCAGCAAGCTGGCATTTCCCCCTCAAACCAACACTTGTTGTACATTTCCAACATTTTCCTTAGTGAAAGATCACTCATGTGTGCTAACATAATATAGCATGTGTGCTAACATAATATAGCGTACATTATCTTTCCCTGGTGCAGTCATTCCTGATTTATCTATTGCTGTTCTCAACTCTTCTATGGAAAAAGGTACATCTATTATACTCTGCGTATTTCCCCTTTTCTCAAGAACATTTGGATGTCTTCCTTTCATTTCCTGTCTCCCTAACTTACCTTCCTCTGTTAAATTATCACAACTGTGAATCTGGACAAACGTTTTTGCCAATAGTTCCACTTTTTCTACCTCTCAACAGCCCATTCATCTCCATTCTTAAGTACTGGTAAATCCCATTCTTTCCTTATTCCACTCATCTTTTTAATCATACCCCATACTTCACCTATTGGTGTTGTCCGCCCAATATTTGTACACAATTCCCTCCAACATAACCTTTTTGCTCTTCTAATTGTTTTTCTAGCTACAGCTTGGGCCAATTTGTATTATATCAGGTTCGAAAGCTATGGCATCTCTTTATCACACAATACTTGAAATTGATCCCACTTTACTTTACCAAACGCCCATCTCTTCAATTCTTCATTTTGTTTGCTTTTGTTTTATTAAAATAGGATAATGATCACTTCCTATTGTATTATCACCGAACACTTCCCAATCACTAGTTCTAGCTATTTCTTTAGATACCAAGGTTAGATCTATTGCAGATTCCTTACCATTGCAATATAATGCAATACATCTGCAATGCATCGGGGTTCGTGACTTTCAAACTTTCTGCCAGTCCCGACCCCGAACCCTTCCACTGTAGCCCTGCAGCTCATATAAACACCTGCGGCTTTCTCAGAAACCCTCTAGCTATCCACTTGAAAAAGTGACACTGTTATGATTCTGCATTTGTCTGTCTTTGTTCCGTGTTCCCTGAGATTCCACTCCCTGTCTTTGCCATTACACCATTCTGGTGATTTTGGTACATTCTGGTTTCCTCTGTATTTCGTATCTCGTTTTCTTCCTTCGGACTTAATTAATATTTATATATTATACTAACGTATTAATCGTACTGTTAGATTAGATTTAATACTAACCTACTAACAAACTAACGCGTACATAATACTAAACAACTAACTTACTAACTTCTTCTTCTTCTTCTTTGGGTTTTCGATAGCGGGTCGCTACCAACTGTCAGGTGCATACCGCCACCTACTGTTACTGAGTGTGGAAAAGCGTACATTTCTCTTAGGTCTATATCTATAAAAAATAAAACTAATAAAACCTAAAATTATACCAAACAATCTCTATAATACGTCTCTTAAATCATATTTGAATCTCTTCTCTTCATCTCGATATTCATTTCTATATAGGTCCTTTAGAACTTGTTTCCTGACTCAATTCTTTTTGAATTTGCTCCCAAGAAAGACCCTTCACCTCCAATAACTTTTCCGCTCCCTTAACTATTATTTTTAATTATTCTTATTTTCTCTGTTTCGCTTTTAGCTTGGTCTGAACAATTGGGAACATGAATAAAACAACATTTTCAGTACTCAACTCTTTATTTTGACTACTCTGTTCCATCCCAACTCTAGAAGTTTGGTTAACGATTGTTCTCTCAGAACTCTACTCTCCTTTCTCCTTGCACTTAAAATATAGAAGGTTGGTAGTTTTTCTCAGATTCTTCTACTCTGCTTTCTCCTTGCACTTTCTTTACTGCCTCTGCATATGTTATGTTATTTTGTGTTTTGATTTGCTGAAATTTCATTGCTCTTTTCTTAACCTTTCTTAACCATATGCCACACTATGAGCCCCTCCACAGTTGCAGCATTTGGCTTGCACATTATCCCCACATTCTTCATACTTATGTTCTCCTCCACATTTAGCGCATCTTTGTTTCCCCTACAAACCGCGGCAATATGTCCGTATTTCTGGCATTTGTAGCAACGAAGCGGTGGTGGTACATAAGCCCCTACCCTAATATAGCCTATTTTAACCCTTTTGGGTAAGAATTAACCCTGAAACTCCACGACTACTGATAGACTCCTTTCTTTACGTCCATTTACTGTTCTAAACAGTCTCTTAATTCTCTTCACTTATCCTCTTTCGATAATCTTTGCAATTTTGTCCATTTCTTCTTTTATCGGTATGCCTGTTAGCACTCCCCATTTAGATCTATCCTCACCCAATATTTTTCTCTCAATCACCGTTTTCCTGCCTATATTTTCAATCTGCAATGCCATATTTTTCTGTTTTTCGTTTTTGCATTTCAAAAACAAACTTCCATCTTGAAGAATTTTAGCCATTTAAATGTCTCCTACTTTCTTTTTCAACTCCCTGGTCAAAGCAATTATACTTAAGTTGATATTTTCACTTTCATCTTCCCGCCAGTTTTATTTTAAATTCTTCTCCCACCAATTTTTACGAGCTGATCGTGATCCTTCACTATCAAAACTACTTTCCTCCAAACCTATTACCTGGTTTCCTCACCTGCTCTTCTATCCTCACTTTCGCTCTTCCCCGTCCTCTCCTGCTAGCTACTCTACTCCGTTCCTCAACATCCATGTCATCCTCAACCTCATCCTCTGAATTCCCTCCACTACTACTTGCCGCCATCATTCAAAAAACCAGAATCTGCACCTAACTTACTAACATTAGGGATTTCAAATTTTCTACTAACACTACTAATTACTAATTTATCTTGAGTTTCTACCTGCAGCTGTCGTTCTCCCTCTCGTTATCCTATCCCTGTGTCTATCTGTGATTTCGCATTCTCTGCACGTGTGTCCACTTCCGCATTCCTCCCCTCCGAGCTGTGCACGGGCTGTTATCATTGTGTTTACGTGATATCCAGTCCGTGTCTTACGTCTCCCCTTGTTATTGTATCATTAGTTCTAGTTAACCCTCATTGTTTTCACCTGTGTCCTCGCCCTCCTCTGCACACCTGATTCTTTTTGTGTGATCTTCCCTAGTGTATTTAAGACTCCAGTTTGTATTCATTCTCTGTCAGAATGTTGATCTACTTTTCCTGTGCCTACGCCTTTCTAAGCCAGTGATTTGTTAGTGATTTCTGAGATACCCTTCCGTACGACTTTGAGTTTGCCTTTTCCCTTTTGGTTTGTTTATTGAGTTTATTTGGTTTTGATGTTTGTTTGTTTCTTGACGACGCCTCTGCCTCGCCCTCCTGTACCTCTGTCTGTGTTCTCCTGTTTTTTATTTATTTTTTATCTCTGGACTGTTTTTTTGATTATTCTTTTGGCATTCGATTTTGTACTGTCTCATACTCTGATCTACTGGCTATTGACCTTGGACTGGAAATAAACGTTCCCTTTCTGATACATCCTGGTCTGTGTTTGGGTCCCTGTCTTGATCCTCACAGACACATCAATTCTGACATCAAAGGGTGGAGCCCGTTGAAGGGGTTATAAAGACATCAAATCGTTGCCATATTTTTGCATTTCAAACCTACGCTCAAATGGAATGCGCGGGGAGTGGACAATTCACATAACGCGAGAGTCATCCTTACCATTGAGCTATACATGTATAAGAAGAACGGCTTTAAACCACAGGCCGTGACCGAATACGACCCCCTGTTCCCTGTCCACTGTCCCCTGTCTACTATGTGCCCTGTCCCTTCATTTTGCAAGCAGTGTGGTCGAATATGACCCCTACACCCTTTTGAGGCTGCATATTTCAGTCCAAAAAGCTTGTGAGTGGGTGACTTTCTCACAAATGGGGGCACTTAAAATACCAGGATGAACCCCTTATTTCTGGGGTTTTGTTGAGGGGATTCAGGAGAACACTCATCTGCAAAACGGTGCACTCATCCTACAATTTCAGTAAGTAAAGTAAAGCGTAAAAGACATAGAGCGTGTAAGCATATCTATGGTACAAGATAGGTTCATTATTTTTGTTAATTCTATCTTCATTCATAATCTACACTTTGTAACAATCGTCATATGTTAACTGATTGATATTCTCAATAAAAATTTAAATATAAAAATACATATTACAAACTACTTCCTCACTAGTTTTGCGGGATTTCTTCCACACACTGCTTGCAAAGTGAGGGGACAGGGCACATAGTAGACAAGGGTCTGAGTGGACAGGGGTCGTATGTAAATACTTAGTCGAAACGTTCAGGCAGTTGTGCATACTTCCGGGTAGGAGAAGAGTGGTAGTGGGGGAATGGAGGAAAGGAGGTGGGAGTGAAGAATATTGGGACGCAGCAAAGAGGGTAGGCGAACTTTTTGGACGCAGCCAGGAGCACAGTCATCTGCAGAACTGTGACAATTTCAGTAGCCTAAGTAACTCGGAAGTAAAAACGTAAAAGTAAAATGTAGAGTGTAGGCTATATGCCTATCTATGGTACGAGTGTGGATCATATTACGAAATTCTCTTTTTAAATTTTTGTTAATTCTATCTTCATTCATAATCTACACTTTGTAACAATCGTCATATGTTAACTGATTGATATTCTTAATAAAACATTTTTAAAAATAGAAAATAGTACGTACTTCCTCACTAGTTTGGAAAGAGTTTTGCGGAGTCTGGGTGGACAGGGGACCGGGGTCATATTCGACAGCCAAGCCTTGTCCGAATTGGACCCCTGTTCCCTGTCCACTGTCCCCTTGGGCATCTAGCATATCCAGCCTCGTGAGCTCCGCCGCAATTGCAGCACACATCACACTGGTCTCGGCTCAGATGTTCTTCAGCACACTTTTCAGCACATCTTGGTGTTGCTCTTCTACATACAGCAGCTACATGCTCGTAAGCTTAATGGCATCTTCTGCATTTTAAAATGCTAAATGCTCCAACCTCACGGCTTTGGCAACTTGTCGCTCTATTAAACACTCGACTATCACTAGACCACTTCTTGTAACACGTAGCCTACTGCTCTAACTTCACCTAACTTCTCTCCAATCCTTTCCGAGACAACATATGGATCAGAAAACCAACTGTCTAATAGTTGCTCATTTTCCAAATAACTATCCCCCACTCTCATGCTTTCATCATCGCTCAATTTGCCACCCTCTAGAGTTTACCTTGTCAAAAAAGGTAAAACCTTGTTAAAAATGTGATGAGAATTCTGTATCCCACCCTACCCACAGACATACATAAAACCTTTTCTATCTCGAATTCATACTTTTCCGCTTGTCTGAAATCCATGAACATTTCTATCCGTTGTCTTTGATATGCTGGACACCTCACCACCACATGCTCCACACTTTCTTGTTCTCAGTCGCACATCTCACACCTCCCAGTTTTGTGCGTCCCTATTAAAAACGTGCTCTTATTTAATAATGTGTGGCCTATTCTCATTCTCGTCATGATGGCCTGCTCCCTCCTATTCCTCCCACCACCATGACTCACCCCCACTTTCCTTTGTATGCATATCTTGTCTTGACATCAGCGTCTTCATTACCCTTCATTACTCCATTGTGCGCTGGTACCCATGTACACACAATCTGCACTCCTCTTCTGATAATTCTGTTGTAAACCACAATTATCTCATATAAAATATCAATTTTGGCTGGATCTGTATGTCTGCATACATGAATCAAAACAAATAAGAGCTTTTTGAACATCTACCCTCTCCTCCACCCACTTCATAGCTAATAGAATGGCCACCATTTCCATACACACTTAAATCATCTGATGTACATTTACTTACACCTACTTTAAATGTAGGCACTACAAAAGCTGACTCAGTTATACCGGTTTTGGGATCTTTAGACCCATCAGTAAACACCTGTTTTGTTTTACCTCCGTTAAAGTGCTCCCTCTTATTGAGCCGGAGGTATTTTCCTTCTCTCCTTTGTCGCGGACTTATACCACTTTTTTGGTTATTTCCCATACGGGAGTAGCTTTTAGATTCCCTCTCTGTCGCGTCTGGTCCTCCGAACTCGACTCCACCCTAACAAAATAATGTCCAATTCCTCCAAAACCTGCTCTCTGCGCTCTTCCATGTTCCCAGTATGACTGTAGAATTGTTTTTGTTGGATGACTGTCCAGCTGGCATTGCAAGTTTACCCAGTAGTGTACACTTAACTGTTTTCTTCTTATACTTACCGGCATCTGCCGTGCCTCCACCCGAAGAGCACACAGATGTTTTTACAGCCCACAAACAAAGCTTGCGCTTGTATTTTATTAAGTTCTTCAAGCCTAGTCCTTCCTGCAGTACCATAAACCACGCTTCCATAATCTATTTGTGAACGGATCAGGACTACATAAATATAAATCAATGAGGATTGGCTGGCCCCCCAATTTGTTCAACAATATGAAGAAGACAGAGACGTGATTCAAACTCAAGATTCAATTTATTGAAAATATTTCATAGTATGCTGTAAAGGAAACGGTGGCAAGACAAGACTAAGGCAATAATTAGTGATGGTAAGGCAATAATGAATGGTTTCTGTATAAAAATATATATAATCATATATTTTACTATTACAATGTAGGTATAAACATAGGATCTTCCAGAAATACAATGAAATACAATTGACAATAATTGGAGGGGGCACCAGTACAGAGCTAAAGGCTAACTGGTGGAGTATGGTGTGTCTGCAGGCCGGAGACTTTGAGTGGGCGGGCCGGACGGAGACGTCGAGTGGGCTGGGTTACTGTCACTCACTTTCCGGTCCGTCCAATCAGAAGGCTGGAATTACGTGTCATTCAAATGTTTAACCCTACCATTCACCATCTAGAATCAGTTGTCAATTATTTTCTAACTCTGCCAATTGTTTTACATGGGAGAAGGGTTTAGTCACGTAGTGTGTCATCAGTAGTTTTGTGTTATCGCATGTAGCCTACCTTCGGCTTGGTTTCAAATGGGATTTTAAATGCTCGCTCAGATCTAATTGGAATTTTTCGACCATTTGTCTACCATTAGACAATTAGTTGCGCTCATCATTGACTTGTTAAACAACAAACTTGTTGGTTTTTGATCTACCTGCTGTTCGCTTATTTCTCAATAAACTGTTTTTTGTTTGTCAAGGTTTGATGTAAAAATGATGACGAAACTGCTAGAATCCCGCAGAGAACAGTGTCACAGATCGTGAATGTGAAATGAATGATGGAGATGTGTAGCTCGGCTACGTGATCCAGACTTCGCATGTACTGAAGTCATAGGCTACAATGCAAAGTTTACTCAGTATTGAGAAAGCGGTTGCTAAGACCGTGGGTGCGTCCCAATATTCTTCACTCCTCACCTCCCTTCCTCCACTCCTCTACTACCCGGAAGTATGCAAAACTGCCGCAACGTATTTGCATGTACAGTATACAATGTACCTGACATTGCGGTTTGCATCGAGACATTAATTAATATGTAACAATTTATATGTACTTAAGATGTAATCAGCAACTTTAGATTAAAACACAAAGATCCGTTTCTGGGGCACAGAGTAGAAGAGGTGGTTGCAAAATGGTAGTGGAGGAAGGGAGGGTGCATTTTTCGATTATTGGGATGCATCCCTTGTATAGTATTTGTCGTTGGTGCTGGATCCTCTTCCTCCGAGTTTGGTCATTTAAATGACCACAAGCCCACATGTTGATTCTAACAGTGATACAGCAGGTGTTAAGGTCCGGGACTGTAGCTGGATTCAAATGCACGACTTAGAGACAGAACTCACAATAAGCTCACAGGGAGCGTTTATTTAGGCAAGCACACAAGGCAGAGTATGGGCAAGGGACTGAATTCTGAGTTAGGCAGAACCGGAGGGCAGAGCAGGTGAGGGAAGCAGGAAAGGTGCTGGATGGTGGCTGCATTCTGGGTTGGGCGTAGCAGGGGCAGAGTGGATGTGAGAAGCAGGGTAGCGTGGCTTGGAGCAGGGCAGGGAATGCAGGCTGGCAGGCAAACTAGAAAGGCAGATGACAAGGTTAGCAAAACGAGGCAAGACAAGACAAGGCCGAGTTCTAGGCAACAAAGACATGAAAAGCGTAGCGACAAGACATAACGAACTGGCGACAAGACAACAAACAAAGAGGGAATATATAGTGAAGTTAATGAGTCAATGAGTGAGTGCAGCGTAAGAATGTATGCGAGAGTGGTTGAACGGTAATTGGAGCATGTGGAATGCAAGCAGGGAAGGTAGGTAATTAGCTGGGAAGAATGAGAAGGGAAATGAGAAAACAAGGAGGAGAACCACGCCCAGCCTGTACAACACGGAATACAAACAGGGAAACGTAAAAACATGACGTGAGACGGAAGAGAAGGGGAAAACACAGAAAACAATAGGAAAGTGGACTGGGAGAGCACAGAAGGCGTAATAGCAGGGCTGCTGTCATGTTTGATGTTTAAAGTTTCTGTTAAAGCCACCATCAGCTACTCAATATTACAACACTGTATATTGTAAAATCACAGTTTGAGACTTTTGTCGTAGGATATTGTGTACTGTGATGTTTTGTATACCTTTTTTCTGTTTTACCTTTAGATGCACCGAAGTATAGGCTAAATATGAAGTAATTTAATAAAAAATGTTATTTGTTTTTACAGATGTATATTTTGGTATGTACTTGTCGTAACAACATTCCAATGACATGGTTGTTATTTTACCGGTCTACAAGTTTATCTTAACATTAATATTTGTTTATGTGTCATGTCTTCATTCAATTCTGTAAAGTAGCTTATTTAAAATGGCATAATCAATATGTAGCTATATGTATGTAATTCATTCTTCTTTTTTACTTCCCTGCATAGAAAAGTCACAAAAGTGACAACCCAGGAGAACCTGATATTTCTTCGGAAATAATAAAATGGGAGGGATGGTTCTCACATCACGTGGTGACGTCACGTGGCGCTGTAATGGCGACATGTAGTTCAGCTGTCGCTCATGTTCGTGTTTGTTAATTTGAATGTATTTTGTTGTGTCTGGCTTTTGTCTTTTGTTTTTTCCCCCGTGTCTGTTGTGGGACGGGGAAGCGGACTGGAGCTTGTTCAGGGCACTCATGCTGCTCATTTCGATAATATTGACGAATTGTACATTCCAGATAACTTTTTTTGTGGTCATCACCATGGAGACACATTCACAACATACGCTCAGGAATGTCCGTTGGATCTGCAGCTACAAAGTTTACCATCGTTCTTCACTGGAGTTGAAGATGTCGGGACTAGGATCTAGGACTGTAGGCAATCTTCAAAAGGCAGCAACACTGCGTGTATGGAGGAAAGCCGTGGAGGCGGAGTTTGTGTGTTGGACTGCTTGATAACACTGGACATCTCGGGACAGCGGGGGCTATTTTAATCATGACGTTTGGCATGGCACTTTAATTCACTTAATTAGTTTGATTAATGCAATGATTCTATTGAATGTCTTTGTTTGATATGTTTGTTTGTGTGTTGTGGGTCTGCCCCACTGTCTATGTCTTTTTTGTTGTTGCTGGTGGCTACAACTGAAGTTCCCTAGCGGGAAAATAAAAGTTATTCTATTCCATGCTCTTCTATTTGGAGGACCAGACACGACAGACGGGAATCACAAAGTGTCCACTAGTGGGCACCACTAGAACGGAAGGAGAGGACAAAAGGAAAAAATAAAAGTCTTCCATTCTCGCACAGAGAACAATTAGGGGGGAGACTGGGAAACAGGGAGAACATAAAACGACCCGCAGAATAATGGGCGAGAAACTCGTAGGCACGAGGGAGCTGAAAAAAGGAGGGAGTACACCCCACGCTCTCAATAAAAGAGAGAACTAAGACGACCCGAAATGGGCGAAATGACTGGTAAGCTTGAGTGTATAAAAAAGGAGAGAGGAAAGAACCTCTCACTCTCATTAAACAGAGAAGTAGAAAGAAAACGGTAAAGACAAAACTGTCTCCGAGGGCTAAAAGAGGAAAACCAGAACCAGGGACAGAAAATGCAAAAGAGAAAGGAAGATTCCTAAATAAACTCTAAATGCACTTTAGGAAAGTCCCGCATTACTCTTACGGAAAGCGATTGGGGCAAAGAGGTCTCCTCAAGTACCTACACCTATACCGTACCGGCTTATGTATCAAAATGCGAGACAACATGGAAGTGCCGAGACAGGAAGAGGCAGAACTTAAATAGCCGAAGAACAGAAGAATAGAAGAACAGAACAGGTGCGATCACTAAGTGCCGGGACAGAGCGAAACCCAGAACGGACACAGAAAACAAAAAAAAAGGGCCTGTCATGGTTCGTGAGTTTTGTTTTCTTTTCCGCTGCAATTCTAGTCCTTCCACGTTCTGGTCTGGGGTTTTGCTTTCCCGTGCTCGTTATTCGTTTCCCCTGTGCTTCTACCTGAGGGGTATTTAAGTTCCTTACTTCCGCTTCGCCGGTGCTTCTTTGTCATTAATTTGTACATTGAGCCAGGTATAGCCAGGTTTAAGCGACCTTGTGATAGTAACTTGCTTATGTTCACGAGGGACTTGCTTTTAGGTTCTCCAGATATAGGATTTTGTTTCCACCTGTTAGCATTCTGCGCTATTTATTTCCATGCTGTTCTCTACGAGCCAGTGTTTTCTTTTGGTGGTTTTATTTAGTTTCACCTTCCATCGGATGTTGTAGAGTTACGTTCCGAAGGTGTTTTCTTTGTGTTTTCTAATCTATTTTGGCTCTAGTATTGAGTTCGGGAGATTTAGATTTGTGTTTCACTCGTTTTCTTCGGTTTGTGTTATATCTCCCTTATTGGTCCTCACCTATGTGGGTGACTTGTCTGATCTCCCTCACCTCTGTGTTTGAATATCCGCTAAAAAATCCATCACAGGGCCCCCCAAAAGCTCTGCGAGGAAGAACGACCACAGAACAAAGATAAGACTGCCAAACCATAACAAATAAATACTGTTCTGAAGAGTACAAGGCTGTGTTCATGTCGCTTAAAGCAGCTTTCAGATATTTAAGCTAAGTTGTCCTTTTTATTCCAGTGCTTACAGTTGTAGCCAACATCTCAGTACATCTCAGTCTCTACTCTTTAGATTGAACCACAAATGTGTTCTACAGAATTCCCTAAGATTGACTGGGTAGAGCAAGCAGTTGTGACAAACTTGACAGAATATATGTTTGTTAAAGGTGCAATTGACACACTCTTCATTTATGATCTATTTCCACATTAAAAATATGTATTGTCTGTGATGGTAAAGGGTCCAAAGTTCACACCGATACATTTTATTGAATACACAATGAAGTTTGCTCATAAAAGATTTGTTTTCATAATAACTATAACAATGTGTGTCATAAATTGCCTACATCTTGCCATAGTGGAAGGTTTGAAATTTTGGTTGTCAAGCCAATTGTGTCATGAGTTGTGGCTTTCTCCCTCGTTTGTTATGGTTTTCTTCCTCACGACGCCGGTTAGCAATCTATCGGATTTTTTCCGCATTCCGTCTTGGGGTTTTGCTCTTCCCCGCTAATTATTCATTTCACCTGTTTCCCTACCCGTTAGGTATTGAAGCCTCTTGCTTCCGCTTCCGGATGCTTCGTTATCATTTTGTGCCTTTACGAAGTCAGGGTTAGTCATTTCTGTCTCTCTGCAGGCAGTTTAAAGAAAAAGTTTATTTTCTTTGTTTGTCGCAGCTTGAGATTTTCTGGCCTTGAAGCCAAGGGAATAATTTTTTCTGTTCCCTTTTCTCTTTCCTCTCTACGCTTCCACTCTCTCGTTTCTGAGGGTGTGAGTTTTATTTTTATTTTGTTGATTTCACCAATTATCGGGCGTTATAGTCAGGCTCCGAAGGTGCCTTGTTTTTACTTTCCTCCTCTCGCTATTTTATTTAGTGGTGGCTATTCAGTCTCCTCTCTGCCCGTGTTTACGAGGCTAGCCCGTTTTATAGGTGTGTGTTATTGTTTGGCTACGGCTAGAGAATTTATATCCCTTTTTACTTTGTCGCGTTTGGCTCATCGTTATTCTGCACAAACCCCCACAAATTGAGCTGATCACGAATCTGTTGGAATTGCAGCTGAAAAGTTGGAAAAGCTGTACTTTAATTGAAGTTGAAAAGACCATTTAACCTGAACATCTTTGAATTGTACATGACAACAACAAAAAGAACAGAAACACAATTAAGTAATGCTGAACAGTTCATCGTTTGATGAAAACCCCTTATGGAGTCTCTTCTCTCCCAATGGCCTTACACACACCTGCACCTGCATTCTGAGATTCTTGTTTGTAAACATGTCTGGTTATGCTCTGTATTTTTCCCCACACGTCTCTCCTTTGTGTGTGTGTGAGAGAGCAAGAGAGAGAGAGGAAGAATGGTTGCGCTTCAATATTTTTCACTCCTTTCCTTCACTCCTCTACTCCCCACCTCCTTTCCTCCACTCCTCTCCTCCACTGGTCTCGTTCAAGGAACTATGCAAAATCGCCTATACGTTTCAAGTACAAGTATTTGCATGTGCAGCATACAATGTACCTGACATTGCGGTTTGCGTCGAGACATTAATTAATATGTAACCATTAATGTGTAATTAAGATGTAATCAGCAACATTAGATTAAAACTCAAAGATCTGCTTCCGGGGCACAGAGGAGAGGAGGTGGTAGTGGAGGAAAGGAGGGTGCATTTTTTGAGTATTGGGACGCACCCAATGTGTCTTACAGGGAAAGAATCTGGACCCATTTTGTGTGTGTTTCTCACAAGAGTATAGAAAATTAAACTAAAGTTATACTGATCATCAATTCAGATGGGAAGCCATGGAATCATAGAAATCTAAATAAACTGACAAGACAAGGGTGTGAAGCTACTATTATCATAATTTCTACCAAAAGTTTAGGTCAGATCTTTTCTTTCACAAGCGTTTCTTACTTGTGAATATCTGGACTCAGTATACCAAAGGAAGTTAACCTGCTATCACCAGAACCTATGAATCCATGGGTATTTTCACAAGAAACAATAAAATTAAGTCATTTGTGACTAACAACTGAAAATAGTATGATTCAGAAATGGCTGTACTGTACCTGCAAAACTACAATGTGTTATATCACATGATCGGTATCATTGGACCATATGTGAGTTTCTTCCATATGAATATGACATTTTGGGTACCAGATGAATGATAAAATTAATTTAGTGCTTTTTGTGAACTTTAACTAGCATTTAAGGCATAAACAAAAAAAGATGAACAGAAATGGTTTCAAAATTATATTTGATACAACTACATGCATGCCTTTAGGATACTCATATAAAAAATGTCATCTTTCTACACCAATCAGAATTAGACCTAGGCTACCTGTGGTCATTTTTCTATTCAAACTATTTTTCAAACTATATGTATGCTTTAGTCAGGAGTGGGTTAATGGAATATTATCCAGTAATAGTCCTGCACTTAAACTGCTACTCGTGTAGCCTATAGTGTATTTGCAGTGCCTATAGAAAGTCATCATACCCTTTTGAAATAGTCACCTTTTTTTGGTTTAAAGCCTGAAATGATAAAACATAAAATCCATATTTTTCCAGATTTATTTACATATTTTGCCTTACAACATTCAAGTGAAAAAATTTAGGAAAATTTATAAAAAATGAAAAACTAGAATAACAGGGTTGGAAAAAAAATTTTTGGTAAGGCAGTGTTGCTCCCCACCAGTTGGCCTTTAGCTCTGTACTGGTGCCCCCTCCTGGCCAAATTAATTATTGTCAATTTTACTTCATTGTATTTCTGGAAGGTCCCACCATGTTTATACCTACATTGTAAAAGTAAAATGTACAAATCGATATATTTGTATACCACAGAAACCATTCATCTAGCTATAAAAAAGAAATCCTCTCTGTCCTTCTGTCTGTCTGTATTTCACTTTGCTCGACAACCAGGCACTGTATGAAGTTGAAATTCGCTAGGTGTATTGCTCAGGACCCTGGAAAGTGCAGTGCGACTGTGAAGTTGATTGGATGAGCGTTTCTCCAGAAAATAAGACATTTGTCCTAAAAACTGCAGGAGGATATAATCTGAAACGTTAGAGGGTACTGTGAGATGTCAAGGTGTCTGAACTACATTTTCCCATTTATACCCATTTCCTTGGGTGTAATTCCAAAGGTGGCAATAGTCTGTCTGAGTGTTGCATATATACTCACAGCTATAGGGCTATCCACTGGTGAAAAACTGTCGCTGGTCGGAATTCTTACGTACATTTTAGGATTTGGAGGGAGCGACTGTGTATTATGCTTCGAGAATCTCGAAGGTGAGTAGTTGAGCAGCAGGAATTCTAACAAGAAACCTTTCCGTTATGACACACGGCCTCAAAATTACTACCAGAAGAAAAGTTATACAAGATATTTTAGTGGCATTTCCGCATGCGCAATTCGCAGAGGGTGACGTCTCCCTCAAAACTGGGAGAGCGCCTGCCCCGACAAGGCCACTGACGTCACGCCCACTCGAAACTGGTTAATGCAGCATTCCGGCCCGCACGCTTTAAGAGCAGATGGCCCGTGGTCTGAAGCTTTGTCTTGATGAAGTGACACTCAGGTTAAATCTACTGGAATTCTTGTGCACATTTTAGGCTTAGGATGTGTAACAGGAGGGTGAGTCTAACAGACATTACAGTCCGTGCGACTTCGACTATAACGAGTCTACAGAACGTACGACAATTCTTGTTAGCCATCACGTCAAAAGCGGTTGATATAGCCTGATAAAAACATGCACGTTATAAAGACACGTGTCCCTCCCATCTTTTTACTCATTTGTTGCACTTTTACGGTATAAGCTTAAAATGTGGCTGAGCAATGTGTAGCCTAATGCATGAAGAGAGTACATCCAGTAGTGTCCTTCCACCAGCCCACTTCTAACTGACACCGTAGGCTACTATGAGGGTTGATGCCTTTATTAAGATACGCATTCGGAAGGAAGACGACCTGCTTGCGAAATGAGGGTTTGCTGATTTGAGACTACTTACGATCACGTTGGACCGCGCCCCCTCCCGACATTGCCTATTCGGTTGTATAGCGCTCAGATTACATTACGCCGCACTCTGTTTTATACACTCATCTGTGACCAACTACATGCGATCGAATGCCTATCACCGTCCGTGCGACTTCGACTTTAACGAGCCTACGGAACGGACGATAAAGTTAGCTATCGCATCAAAAGCGTTTCCGCTTTTGGTATTTAGCTTGGGTATATAGCTAATTGCATTTGTTCTGCAACTACTTTTTGTGATAAACCCGGGAGATAGGTGGAATAATGACCAAACTGTTTAGGAGGTTTTTAAGATGTTTATTCTCATGAGCCACACATTGCCATGATGTTACTTAGCCAGGGCATGCCAAGTTGACCCCCGTGCTCTTTGCAAGAAAGGTAATTATATATGAGGGCCTAGGACTCCACCTAGTGGACACAAATAGCCTCCTCAGTATCCTACACTCTTTAAAACCTGGGCTTGTTTTAAAATGTTTACAATTTTAAATAGGCTACAGACGACAATTATCGTTATCATTTCTAATGTGCTGTTGGCATGTTTTGAGATTTTGGTATTTGGCTAATTGCATTGAGGATAACCTTTTAAAAAAACTTGTCCTTGTTTTAAAATGCTCAATTTCACATTCTTATAATTAGCAATGTGCCATGGTGTGCTTGTATTTACGGTTGATATAGCCTGATAAAACAGGCACGTTATAAAGACACGTGTCCCTCCCATCTTTTTACTCATTTGTTGCACTTTTACGGTATAAGCTTAAAATGTCGCTGAGCAATGTGTAGCCTAATGCATGAAGAGAGTACATCCAGTAGTTGTGTCCTTCCACCAGCCCACTTCTAACTGACACCGTAGGCTACTATGAGGGGTGATGCCTTTATTAAGATACGCACTCGGAAGCAAGACGACGTGCTTGCGAAATGCGGGTTTGCTGATTTGAGGGAACACATTCATTATATCGAGGGAACGAATTAATTATATCGAGGGAATTAATTATATCGAGTGAACGAATTAACACCCCGTTTGTTTCGTCTTCTGTGCATTTCTGGGGCTCCATAGATAGGTTATGAGCTACTCTTCCGCTTCATTTTGACTGGTGCGTACACGCGTGTATTTGTTTCCAATCGCACACGTGAAAATAGTGCCAACATGCTCGTATTTTTGAGTGTCCACAGCTTGAGATTTAATTGTAGTTTGAAATTTGAAGTTTGAGATTTGTAAAACAGGATTCGTAGTTTTGCGATGCGTAAAACACGTGTGAATTGTGTTGTGAGTTGTGAACCACGTGTAAATAATATTAGTACTAAATTCACTTCATATAAAGGCTCTAAAGTGGTGGGGAGCTATATAGGGCTATCCACTGGTGGAAAACAAACAGTGCAATAGGAATCTTTTGAGAACGTCGACGGTGTGTGTTGCAGCTTCGAGAGTGTCGCTGGTCGGGATTCTTGGGCGCATCTTCGGATTTGGAGAGACAGCGACTGTGTATTACGGTTCGGGAATGTCGACAGCGCGGTCTTGAGAACACCTTGGATTCGAACCAGAAACCATACGGCTATTAGCAGAAGAAAAGTAATACAAGAAAATCTTAAGGTTTGGTGGTTTCTGCGCATGCACGACGCCCAGAGGGTGACGTAACGGCCCGCAAAACTAGGAGAGCGCATGCGCGACAACGCCACCGACGTCACGGCACTTCGAAATTACGGCGCTTAAATAAAGTGCGGACGGCCCATAGCCCGAAGCTTTGTCTTTCAGTGACAGTCTGGTTAAATCTGCTGGAATTCTTCTGTACATTTTAGGCTTTGGAAGTGTAACAGGAGGGTGAGTGTTGTTGAAAAAGCAACACTTAGCCAGACTATGCCACATTGGGAATTACACCATTCATGTGTAATTAACCTCGTTAGAAATGAATAAACGAATGCAGCATTAGAATCAACCACAAATACGTTTTGCTTTTAAGTCTCGTTTTGTTTATTTTACTACGTCACCCTCGTCGTAGCAACTAGATCTTTGAACTTAAACAATTTAACCAAGAAAAAATTAATTCACTTACCACGTAACATACACATATACGAGTTTATAGGCTAGCATGTACTGCAGCGACCGCAGAAACAGGCAATGAATAATTCTAAAAATTTCCTTTAAATTCCTGGGAGTCCACATCTCAGAGGAGCTCACCTGGTCTGTGAACACCAAGGCAGTGGTGAAGAAGGCCCAGCAACGACTGTACTTTCTGAGAATTCTCAGGAAAAACAAACTTAAACAGAAGCTGCTGGTGACCTTCTATCGCTCCTCGGTTGAGAGCGTACTCACGCACTGCATCACTGCATGGTACGCTGGGAGCTCGGCTGCTGACAGAAAGGCTCTGCAGAGGGTCATAAACACAGCCCAGAGGATCACTGGCTGTCCTCTGCCCTCCCTGGAAGAGATCTCCAGCTCCCGCTGCCTCAGAAGGACCAGATCTATCCTCAAGGACTCCTCCCACCCAGCACATCATCTGTTTGACCTGATGCCCTCGGGCAGGCGCTACAGGTCAATGAAAGCCCGTACCCTCAGACTCAGCAACAGCTACTTTCCCTGGGCCATAAGAACTCTTAATAAACAATAATCTCCTGTAATATTAACACTGCTAAATTCCTGACTGCTGTTTTTTATTTATTTTACATTTATTTTATTTTTATTCATCTTGTGCAATATCCACATTTTTATGCGATATTTCCGACTGCTGCTATTTTATGCAATATCGATACTGTGCAATATTTGACTGCTGTTTTTATTTATTCTATGCTGTTTCTATTTATTATGCTGTTTTTATCTATTTTTATCTATTCTATCTTGCTTTGTTTTTATTAGATAGCTGTGTGTGCCATGTCCTGTTGTCATGTCTTACCTGGTTGTCATGTCAAATGCACAAATGGAGTGGTTCCTGTAATCTCATTATATCATAATATAATGACAATAAAGCTTTCTGATTCTGATAACTGTTTTTTTTATTTGAAAATGAAAGCGCACAAAAATCAATGTTATTCATCAGTATGATGACTTTGGTTGTTATTGTTACATTGATACAATGTTTCCATTTCATCCTGATACATCGGTAACCATTACGATCAGAAAGTGAATTTTGATTCTTCAATTGAAAATTGGTTGATACCGATACTGATGCTTATAACACAATATCAATGTTGATTAAATACTTCCTTGCTATCTGGGAAGGCACACCTATAATTAATGACGAGACTAAATTCAGCCCAATTGGGCCTTGTGCCTTATTTTGCACTCATATTATCTGCTGTCTAATGTTACGTTTCTATCATGTTTATGCCACCTTTCATGTTTAGTGTTTGTCACAGTTTATTTTCTGTTCATGTCATGCTTGTGTTCTGTTTATGTTATGATGCAGTTCATTGTTAGCATACACATTTCCATGTTTTTCCGCAGCATTGCGTTCATGCTGTTTCTTTCTCTTGCTGTCGCTCACGCTTCCCTAATTGTTTCATTCTCTCATGTCTATTTACTAATCTACTAACATTAGATCAGGATTGGGTAATACTAACTCTCTAACTATGTGTTCATGTTTACCTTATGTTTCTCGTGCATGTCATTTACTAATTAGCTAATGTCAGGTCTAGGATAGGATAACTACTAACGATTTACTAATTGCCTTGTTACGTGTCTCATTTTCTCAAGCTGTTTTCCATTTTCTGCTGCTCTCAAGCTAAGTGTCTGCACCTGTCTACACCTGCATATAAGATCAGTGTTCATGTCATGTCTTTGTGAAATTGTTGCCTGTTAGTTTACTACTGTCACTTTTGAGCATTATCCATTGTTTGACTACCGTTATTGATCTAGCCTGTTTACTGACCTTCGTTACTGCCTGCCTATCATTTCTACTGCCTGTTTTTGACCACGAGTTTTGCCTGCTGTCTGTTTTGTACCTCTGCCCCGCGGATAGGACTTCGGTCTGACTCCTGCTACGCCCCACGACCAACGAACTTTGCTTTACCCCTGTATTGTACTTCTACTCCGCTGACAGCTACTCTGGTTAATGAACTTGTGCACGGATACCGATTTCGAGACTGCCTTCTCCCTCGGTACTGCATTTTTGGTTTGGCTGGATTTATTGGTTTTTGGACTTTGCTTGTGTGACTACGATTTTTGGATTTCCCCATAATAAAGCCCTTGCGGGCTTTTATTATTACGTCAGTGTTCTGAGTCGTGCATTATGGGTCCAACCCGCACACACCCGTCTCATCAAACCGCGTAAGTGGAGTTGGACTCGCCCTAAATGCAATTGTGCCAGGCGTTTTATGCCATGCGCTAAGACCATCAACATCGAGCCCATTATTTAGTTAAGCTGTGAAAGAAGCCATAAATGTTTGATAGTATTATAGTATGAAGTAGCTACATATGGTTAAGGTATTATTGCATACTCCTGAACCTTATGGTTCTTGCTGTGTTCGTTCTTTCCTTCCTCCGATGGACTCCAGCTTAGCTGGATCTGCTTGCAGTTCTGTATCTTACCCTCCTACCACAGCCCACTGCTGGTGATCTTTTAATCTGATTAAAAGTCTCTTGATCTATGCGCAAATCTCATGGAACTTTTTCAATGTATGTGTGTGTCTACTTGAGGATTTAAAATATATCAATATCAACATTGCAAGCCTTCAATTGCTGCATGATTTTTCTTAGGGTGTTTTTTCCCCCAAGTACATTGTATTGATTGATTGATTGATTCGTTGATTATTTCTGGAGAGAATTTGGTCTAGTTTTGTAATTGGCTTTCTGGCTACTGAGAGTGACAATTCAAAGATATGAATGTGCCATGCTTGTCCATTGGAAAGACACATACCGACATTCCATTGCTAGAAATTTTACCCTCCAGTCAGTTGGAAAATCCCACTGTCCCCTAACGCTTGACCTGACAAGCCAACCAGACCATATAAACTGTGTTGCAGCTGTATGAGACCAGATCCTAGTGAACGTTGCGTGTGAAAGTGATAAAACGTGTGAAGGCTCTGAGTTCTCAGTGAAATTGATTTTTCAAAATGAAATCACGAAGATATCACTGACAATCTTCTGTTTGTGATAGTAATTTGTTCTGAATAAAAATAGCTGTAATTCAGTTGTGAATAGCAGCTTGAGCATTAAATCAAATACTAGGCCCTCTCATCACTGTTAAGGTGCCTTATTTTTTATTGTAAAAGCCGCACATGTTTTTCAAATCAATGACTTAATCAAATAGCTGATATGGATTGGTTTAATGTGTAAAAGCTCAGGAAAAGTAAAATTGTTATCATTAGCATTGCAATCGTACGATTCCCTAACCTGAACTCAAGAGTGAGTGAATAATTGTACAAAGCAAAGTAGTTGTTCGAATGAAATTAGGTTGATTAGAGCAGTAAAATGCAACTAACATTACATTACAGTCACTGGTGACTTTGACTTGGTTAGAACTATGCATTATATTCAAGGCTTTAGTGGAGAGGTTGGTCTTTCAACTTACAGTAAACCTTTCACACAAAAATAAGCCCACACAGTAAATACCAGGACAATGCAAATCTTTTTGATAATGAAAAAGAGAAACAAACACACATATTATCCAATCATTCCAAAAGAGGTTGTGTGGCTACAAAATGACAGAAAAGTGGCATGAACTGACACAGAATGAAGACGTTGGACATTGTCCATCGCGTCAAACGCCTTACTCAGACCTAGCCTTTTAGTTTCAGGTTCACTAGTGCAGAGTAGCAGTTTCAGTGCAGATGTCAAATAAGTAAAAAAAATAATAATAATAACAACAAAACAAAAGTAATAACCACTGGAAGCCAGAAGGAAATTACTGTCTTGCATGTCTGTGTGCATACTGCGACCAGATAAGCTTGCGTAACACGTTAAAAAGATATTCAAAGATTCAGCGCATATTATAGACTCCACATAGATGAAGCTATAGTGGATTTATCAGTTGAAAGTGTCCACATTTACGAATAGAAACAACCCCTGAGAGAAATGCTGCTTTCATATTTAAGGCAAAGAATCTGAGAAATCATACTTAATATAAGCATATTGTCAGTCATTGTGATCTGCCGTTAAACAGATAAACAAGCCACATGATGGTCGATGATCCTTTCAAGACAAAGTTGGACGTCTGAGTGACACATGCAGAATTCAGAATGGTATAGAAATGCATTTTTTCTGACACGTATCCCTGAAGATTTAAAACGATGTAAGGGATCCTAGAGGTAAGCGAAACTAACCTTTCTGAAATATGAATCAGGTACAATAGAGTCCCCATGTGACCTAATGGAATGAGCTCATGAAGTAACAGACATTACTCTACTTTTTACCCATCAGTCGTGCATGTACACACACATACACACACATACATATACACACACACATACACACACACGTCACACATATACACACATACACACATACATACACACATACATACACATACACACACATACACACATACACACATACATACACATATACACACATACATACACATACACACACACGTCACACATGTACACACATACACACACATATACACACATACATACACATATACACACATACATACACATACACACACACGTCACACATATACACACACATACACACACACACACATACACACACACGTCACACATATACACACATACACACATATACACACATACATACACACACATACATACACATACACACACGTCACACATATACACACACATACACACACATGCATACACACACATACACACACATATACACACACATATACACACACATACACACACATACGCACACATACGCACACATACACACAAGTGCACAGACACATACATACACACACACATACATACACATACTCACAAATACACACACATGCACACAAGTGCACAGACAAACACTCACTCACTCACTCACTCACTCACGCACACACAAGCACGCATGGCAAAAAACCTGTGCCAGAATTACAACTCGTCTCTCATTTTGTCCCCTTTGGGCCGGACCAGCCTGCCAATGAAGAGGATGGAATTGGTCTTGTTGTCTTTCACAAGGAAGATGAAGGGGTGGTCTGCGTAAAACAGCTTGGGGTTCTTCAGCTTATCATTGTTAAAGATGCTGGCATCAAAAGGGTTGCCGTCTGTGTCCCACTCCATGGCAGAGGCGTGGAAGACGTTGGCCAGGTACAGGTCCTTTTTGCCTGAGATGTTGGACAGGTCAGCCTTGGTTTTGTCCACAGCTTCAGTTAGGCCCAGTTCCCCAAGGTGTTTCTAAGAAGAAAAGGAGAAGCAATGTACGGTATAACGTATATAACGGTTAGGGAAATCATAATTATTGTTATACAGCATGGGGATAGTTATCTCCTTCTCCCAATCATTTCCACCTCATTTGCTTGATTGCATTTTTAGATTCCCTTCCCAGTCGGGACACCAGCTTGGGAGTTTTTATGAGAGTGGCTACCTGCAGGTTGTGGCTGACTTCCATGCTGACTTTGGGCAGAGAGATGGCCACAGCCCTTTCCTCCAGACTGCCCAGCCAGGTGTCTAGCTGCTGTGGGGTCAGCAGTTTCTCCAGCCTATCCAGAGGTTCCACATGGAAGGGCATGATGAAGATCATGCTGGACATCTTGTGGGCCAGAGGCATGCTCAGCAGATACAGGCTGTTCTTAGTGTCCTCATGAAATCTGTAGATACCTGAGGAAGTTAATCATTTGCAAGAATTGATTTCTTGTCTGCACTCCGTGTCTAAAAGGGAGGTAAAGGGGAAGTCCTGTTGAACGCCTTTTCCAGTATACTGCTAAATGCTATGCTAGCGCATTTCATCATAGACGGCAAAAGTGACTGCTTCCTATAAGCAAATTAAGCATTGAATGGTTCTGTAACCGCACAATGCTCGGCATTCAGTTTTTCATTTTTTTCAAAATGTCGTAGTTACGAACAAACTATACAAGGTTGATATTGTAGAACTGGAGTGCCGGTGATGTTTCTGGTATTTGTTCCATCTCAGCTTGATCACAAGAGTTTGATGGATGATTAAAAGTCTGAGCATGAATATTACACTACTGTTCAAAAGTTTGGAATCACTGATACATTTTTATGTTTTTGAAAGCAATTGATAATTTTATTCAACAAGGTAGCATTAAAAAAAAAATCGTCAAAAAATACAGTCAAGACATTGATAATGTTACAAACTACTATTTCTACTTCATTCTATTTCTACTTTAGCAACTCAAAGAAAGACATTTTATAGCTTCATTAAATGTGCTCAATTGTTTCCAGCTGCGCTTAATATAATGGGAATGGTTTCTGTAGTGGGGCGGCACGGTGGTGCAGTGGTTAGCACTGTCATCTCACAGCGAGAAGTTATTTTGTGTTTGCATGTTTTCCCTGTGTCCGTTCAGGTTTCCTCCGGGTACTCCGGTTTCCTCCCACAGTCCAAAGACATGCAGGTTAGGCTAATTGGAGACTCTAAATTGCCTATAGGTATGAGTGTGTGAGTGAATGGTGTGTGTGCCCTGCGATAGATTGGCGACCTCTCCTGGGTGTATTCCTGCCTCTAGCCCAATGCATGCTGGGATAGGCTCCAGCCCCCCTCACAACCCTGACCAGGAATAAGCAGGTTAGATAATGGATGGTTTCTCTAGTACCAAATGAGCACGTTAGCATGATGAGGTAAAACAGTAATAACTTAAAGATGAGGTAAAACAGTGTGTTGTACACTGGAGTAATGGCTGCTGAAAATGGGGCTTTGCAATCATATGTAAAGATTGAGTTAAAAAATGTCACCTTGGTGAATAAAAGCATTGATTTATTTCAAAAACATAAAAATTCCTTATTGATTCCAAACTTTTGAACTGTAGTGTATGAATGGTGAAATGCTGACTGAAACCCTGAGTGCCTTCAGCACGTGGTCACCTGCATTAATGAAAATTAATCCATTTATTTAGTTATAGGTTTGGATGTAGCAAAAACCAAGACCGTCTCCATCACTCCAGGACCAGGGTTGCAACCTCTTTTGTAGACCAAATGATTGTATCTTTCCAAGGGAGGTTCAAGTTCACTTTTTTGCTAAATTGGTCCAAAAACCGAAAATGCAACTGCTTGTGTGAGGAGGTCACTAACCTGTGCGGTGCATCATGGGAACGGAGACTGTGAAGGAGGGAGAAACGAGGAAGCCACGGTTGTCCACCAACTTGTGATGAAACTGCTCATCCCAGTGAGCTGTTCAGAAGAATCAAAGTAACATTCCAGAATGAATAACTGCTATATTGGTGACAGCAGTCAATTGATTACCTTTCAGCTGTCACCAATCACCATCTTTTATTTGATGACAGGAAACTGGAAATGTCAAATGTCTTGCAGATAAAGATAAGAGCACTTTAATCACAAAAGAAGTCTACTCACGTTTGAAGAACATAGCATTGACAATCATGGCTCCATCGGTATTGTCCACGTCCTTGGTGACCTCTGGCAGTTTGCCATCAGTGGACTTGGACGCCCACTCATTGATGGACTTGATGGCACTACGCTTGTCCCGGAAGTTGATCTTGTAGTGCTCATAGTTGTAGTGCTTCTTGCTGCTCTTGATGAAACTGTCTGCGAAGTTGACAGAACTAGGGCCGTACAGGCGGCTGCTGATCTTCCAGGTGACGTTGCGGGCCGTGGAGTTGCTAACCTCCGCCAGGAGCTCGGCGAGGCTGGCGTGCAGTTGCTCGTCTTTCACCTCCTCAGCACTGAGCACTGCTTTAACCTGCGAGACAGTGGACGCCTTTCCCCCGAGGGCCACCAAGCCCAGAGCGGAGGCCACCACCACCGGGGAGATGAGAATGTTCCCCAGATCCTTCTCCTTGACCATGTTGTGGTAGAGGTTTATGGCCAGACTAGCACTTTTATCTGCCAAAAGCTGCTTGTCCCCATTAGTGGTGGTGGCAACCAGCAGGCACAAAGCTACCACGTTTGTCAACCACATTTTTTCAAGGTATGTAAGCAGCAATGCAGACCTGGAAAGAAAAACAATAGCATATTTTTAATTCATGTAAAATGAGTTTATTGCTGTCATTTTGTAACACACATTTAGTCAGTTATCCAAAGGAGCTGCACTAAAGTGTAGCGTTAGTAACTGGTCACTCAAGAGATGCAATGGCAATTCGGCTATTCTCGAAAAATGTCTAGACTGCAGAATGTAATTATAGTTCAGTCTTTAATCAATAAGGGTTCTAACTGAGGGTTCTAACAGGGAATTTCCCAGTGATTTTAAATCTCTTATGTAACAGCCATGTCAGATTCTTTAACATGCTTGAACCAAATTGAAGCCAAAACTCCAGGAGCACTGAAGCATTACTAAAGAGGGAACAAGCTACCCTTGCTTTTGCCGGCATAGGCATAGCTTGCTTTAAAAAGTTTTGTAATGTATCTCTTCATTAAACTGGTCTTTAAATGTATGCTTCTATGTTCTTTAGACTAAGAACTCTATAAAACTGTTGTCAGAGAGTCTGGAAAGGCACTGTTTTACTTGACGCCCATTACAGAAGCTCTGCAATTAATTTTCTTGAAGGATTCCTGAAGGACCACTGTGAAATTATTTTTAGGAAATATATTTTGCGGCGTACAACACTTGTTGCTGAGCCTCTGAATGTTTAAAATGTTATATTGAGCCATAACCTCATGTAACATTCAGTGGAGTTAAAGAAGAGGATTCCTTCTGTTGTGGCTAAATTCAATTGTGGCATGTCACTACCTGATCACATAAAGGGGACTGATACATGCTGGAACATGAAACACTGACCCATATGCCATATCTAAAGAAAGAGAAAATATGTTGCCTCTGGCTCACAAAGGGCCTGGTCCTCTTTGAACTAAAGATTTTGCCGGCAGCATTTTTTTACTGTACAGAACAGCATGAGAACAGTATGAGAAACTAAGGGGGACATAGATAGCACTAAATATGTACTGCTACTTTTGTTTTTAGTTTTGGTCCCTTATATACTGTACGGATATAGATTTAAAGACAAAATATTGCCGCCATAGAGTTGTATCATTGTTGCCATATGCATCTTTCCACGCAGACAGTTCGCATATAATTTTCAACGCATACACATATGTTAACAGGATGAAAAAAAATTCTGTCCAATCAGCACAGCCACAGTGGAACAGTAGTTGAATTCCAGAGAGATAGGGAGTGGGAGAGATCAGATTTCAGTCCCTTTTTTCGACAAAATGTATTGTTCTCACTGTGAAAGGAAAGCAGTGCATTTTGTATTACGCTAATGAAGTTAAACACGAGAGCCATATATAACATGTTTCAACACAAATGTGGTGACGTCTGTTACATAGAACGGTGCGGTTAAGAAGCAGAAATGCGCAACACATATTCAATGTATTCCACACAATAAAAACATTAGGAACAAATGAATGAGGTTCAGGAATAATCGCTCAATTTGTTTGGACATCCCACGATGTAAAAGTTACATTCTTTGTGCAATCATCATCTCCACACAGCAGGCACCACACTAAAGTTTCTTGATTGAAGAAGTTGCATTTGTGCATGATTCCAAGTGTTGAGAGAAACCAGTAGTTATGCACATCTCCCCCTCTGTCCCCTCTTCATTCTTACCTTAGCAGGCTTCCCTGATGCTTCTCCTTGCCTTGTTAGCTGTCCCTCTTACCTCCAAACAGACAAGCCTCTCAGAAGTGGTCTAGATAGTATGGGAAGAAAAATTCTGGAAGTTGTAAACAGGGATATTCAAATGTGAAATTCCTGACTCTTTCAGCAAAGGGGTGAGACCTCCCACAGTATCCAGTTGCAGTGATATGTGAACTGTGCTCGCCTCAAGGTCCTAGAGCCTATTCTAACAGATCCACCCATCTACCCACAGTTCTGTCATTGGGCTGTTTAGACACGAGTTATTGATGAATAATAATAATAATAATAATAATAATAATAATAATAATATTTTCGATTTTTTCTGAAACAGGGTCAATGGTATCACTCTATTCACCAGAGCAACATTATCTCCATTTTGGCTAAACAGTGATACAGTGCACTTATACAGAGTTACAGTGTTCTTTGTGCTGCTGGCTGTAAATAGCAAACAGATACTGGCAGAATAAAGGGAAGCAGATAATGTTCATTTGACACTTGGACCAAAGAAACCATTCAGTAAAAGGAACATGTAGCACTTGGGTGCACTCAAATTTCTCTGAGTTTTGTTTGTAGGAATTTTGTTTTTTCCTTGTTCTCTCCCCTCCCCCCTTCTAGTTCTTAGTGCCACGTCCCAAGAGGAGCCATCTGACTGCGGACGATTCCAGGAGAGGGGGAAGGGAGGGGTGTTTTCACAGAAAGCACAAATGTATAGCCACTGTCTGATGTCCCTATACAAAAGGCTTGTTTTATTGCTAATAAAAATTAAATTTAAGAATAGGCAACACATTCAACAGACAACAACAATGCAGTAGTGAAATCAAAACTACTTGTCCAAAACTTTTTTTTACAGCATATGAAGTCAAATATATGAATGCCAATTACAGAGATATATTCTGTTGGTGCCATTTTAAATGTGTTAAAATGCTATGTTCATATACAAACATCAGATTTTACAATAAAAGCTTGAAGCTAGATTTCACCTTCATGCCCAACTTTTCTTGGATTAAACTGACATGCAAGTCAGAAAAAAAACTTTCAACAGGAGTCCTAAGCATCCATAAACATAATTGGTGACAGTTCTTCTGTCTAGTGAGTGGACCGGAGGGAACCTGTTCACAAACTAAACTTGCTTTTGTTGAGTGACGTGTCTTGCACCCCTGTGGTTTCTACAAACCAAAATCTCTGGGAAAAGGATGTATTATAAATCTAAAACCTTCAAGCCCACTTCCTGCCTCAGTACTATCAAAACACAGCGGGGCTAAACTCGTGAAAATGTTTGAGTCATAGTACACATAAACCCCATCCATAAACACACCTGCCCTTTGTGTGAAAACAGGCTTCGTGGCCCCAACACCAGACAACGACATTGAGTTCAGTCTTTACTCCATGCGAGGGTGGACTTTAAACATCTGCTGAGTTGGCACATACTTTCATTCACTTCCCTGAAATGGCCAGGCTGATTCGCCATCCCACGGCAACAATAGTGCGATTGATGCCAGGGACAAGAAAAAGAGCTGGAACATTTTCAGAAAAGAAGACAGAGCGTCTTATGCATTTTTACTGCCTAGCTTCTGAATGTCTTCATTGTGTAAAACCTCCATGTGTGCTGAAAAGTGTTAATATGCAGACCTAACATGTGGCAACCAGTCAGGACAAACACCCAGCTCCTTTGCTGGGGGTGTGATCGTCATCATAAGTCTTTTCCAATCATTGGTTCCATTCAAATTTACTGCTCTGGACAAATATAAACAATATCAGCTGAGGGTTTTTTGATTCCCATTTTATTTATCTGAATATGTATGATATAACACACTGGTTCACAAGTTCAGTCCTGCCCCCCCCTCTTGTGTATGCTGGTTTTTGTACCAACCACTGTTGCAATCCCAGAATTTTAACAAGCAGTTAATGTTTTTTAATGAATGTTTTTCGTAATTTAACATGTGTGTTTAGGTTCTTGATAATATTTTTCCTTAAAGCTATTAACGCAATGCAGGTTTGGCTCGTTATCAATAGCGTTGTATTTGAATTGTGCCCATACTTTTTGTCTATTGATTCACTTTTGTCTTTAATTTGATCAGTTTTGTTACATATTTTAATAAAATGATTTGCAGTACAACACAATAAGTAAAATGTGAACATGGGACATGTATTATAAATGGCGTGCTTAGCTATGTTTTGACATAATTTGCCTTAAAAGGGTAGATAATCCTTCAAAAATGGGAAAGCACAATTAAGAAAAATTCACAGCTTGTTAAAATTCTGGGATTGCAATTGTGTTTGGAATGAAAACCAGCATACACAGGGAGGCCACTGGACCGACCTCGAGAACCACTGAAACATAATTATTACTTGCATGTTTTTCTTCTCTTGAGAAGCGGTTCATTGATGATAAAGCGTTAAAAGGAATTGAATATTGTGACGTTTTAGCTGAATTTGTCACTCATACCAAACACAGCAATAGACTTGAGCCTTCCAGGGAATAGCAGAACAGGACATACTTCCTTCAGCCTTTATCCGATTTCCTGTTTCAGGTTCCAAAATCATAAATAACACACTGCACAGGACGGAATCGTATTGCAAACATGGTAGACAAAACAATTCATGGGAAATTATGCTCGCATCTGTTTTTAATCTCTGCCTTAAACAAGCAGCCACTGTGCATAAAAATCCCATGCAACACTGATCTCAAACTGTTTCTTTATTTTATCAATGAAAATAATGAGCTGTATTAACGCATTTTTTAAAGTTTAAACGTAAGTTGTCTTCACTTTCCTTGTGAAGCGAAGCAGAGAAACAGCTGAAGGCGGGGTACCATTCCGCTAGCCTTGGAATATTTCTGGCATTGCGTATGATATACGACCTCAGTAATGCTGCAAACACTGACTTCACAGGGGCTTTGCATATAAAGATACGTGCTGGAAATTGATTTGCGTGTGGAAGACTTGCCCAAGATTTTGTATGTAAGACAGTTATAAAAGAGTCGTATACAGTGCCTTCCATAATGCTTGGGAAAACTTGATTTGGCTCTGTACTCCACAATTTTAGATTTGTAATCAAACAATTCACTTGTGGTTAAAGTGCAGATTCTCAGCTTCTATTGAAGGGTATTCTTTGTACATTTTGGTTTCACCGTGTAGAAAATACAGCAGTTTTTGAAACACTTTTGTGTTGTTTTAGCAGTATGTTTGGGATCATTGTCTTGCCGTAGGAAGCAAGGCTGTCCAATGAGTTTGGAGGCTTTTGCTTGAACTTGAAAGGATAAGATGTCGATAAAATAAATTAAGCATATTGTTTAAAATAATGTATGAACAGCTGAGCCTAACATATCTGAATTATATACTAGTTCTTGAGACTCATTTTATTTGCTTCTTCATTTCAGCGATTAAACAAATTAAATGTTAAATTATGAGAATGTTAGTTCTTGTATGAACCCTGATCATTGTACTTTTTGCCTCGTAAGTTGCTCTGGATGAGAGTAAAGCAAAGGATGTGAACAAATGATTTCTGAGAGAAAAACCAGACAACACCAACCAGCTGCCCACACGGAACTGTCACAGGACAAGATAACTTGTATATTTTATGTGTCACCACTAGGGAATACCCAAGACTAAGAAATACTTGATAATCTGCCAGCTTGATGTGATTAAAGATCATTCTTAAACAATATGCTTAATTTATTTGATAGACTCAATACGCTATTCACTGTGCAAAACAATCACACAATATAACTGCAAACGCTGCCTTTTATTTGAGAATATTTGTTCCTACTTCTTCCACTAGAGGACACTATCAACCTTTTTTTAAAAACAACATTTCTCACTTCATTCATTTCTTAGAATCTGATGCTCATGGTCAGAGTAAGAAAATTACTGGAACCTTAAAGAGCTTTAACAGCTTAAGAATGATGATTATTCTTTTGTTTAGTTTTTTTGATTATATTTTTTATACCCAGTCATGATAGTTAGCATAGTAATGTCCCAAACAGGTGTCTTTTTTTAAACTTTTTTAACTGTCTTTTTTTTTTTTGCCCCTGTCCCAACTTTTTTGGAACATGTTCCAGACATCAAATTTGGAATTAGCATACATTTACAAAAATATCTATACTACGGTGGCTCTGAAGTGCAAAACGGAAAAACAAAAAGGAAACGCAAAAACAAAAACTTGCGGCCCTGAAGTGCAAATACAGCATACAAAAACAAAACCCTGTGGTCCTGAGGTGCAAATGCAACATACAAACAAAAACTTTCAGCCCTGAAGTGCAAAACACAAAAACAAAACGAAAACACAAAAACAAAAACTTGCAGCCCTGAAGTGCAAAACACAAACACACAAAAAGAAAAACACAACAACAAAAACTTTCAGCCCTGAAGTGCAAAACACAAAAACAAAACGAAAACACAAAAACAAAAATGTGCAGCCCTGAAGTGCAAAACACAAACACACAAAAAGAAAAACACAGCAACAAAAAAGTTCGGCCCTGAAGTGCAAATGCGGAACACACCATTACGGAAATACGTCATCAACTTTGGCATAGTTTGAGTTATGTACCACAGAAGAAGAACTGAGCTGTTTGGTCCTAACTTCGGATTGCTGTTTGATTCGGTAAATTATGTTGAATTAATTTGAAACGTTACGTTATTTAGACAACGTAAAAATCTGTAATATGATTGCTAGATTGGATCATATTTGAGAAGTCGTGTGAGTTAGTTAACGTTAGCTGGATATTGCAGCTAGCTAGCTAGCTAGCTAGCTATCTTACCTAATGTTTTTAACCTAGCTAGCTAGCTTAACGTAGCCTTTCGTAGCATCTTTATAACTCACACGACTTCTCAAATATGATCCAATCTAGCAATCATATTACAGATTTTTACGTTGTCTAAATAACGTAACGTTTCAAATTAATTCAACATAATTTACCGAATCAAACACCAATCCGAAGTTAGGACCAAACGGCTCAGTTCTTCTTCTGTGGTACATAACTCAAACTATGCCAAAGCTGATGACGTATTTCCGTAATGGTGTGTTCCGCATTTGCACTTCAGGGCCGAACTTTTTTGTTGCTGTGTTTTTCCTTTTGTGTGTTCGTGTTTTGCACTTCAGGGCTGCTAAGTTTTTGTGTTTGTGTTTTGCACTTCAGGGCTGCACGTTTTTGTTTTTGTGTTTTCGTTTTGTTTTTGTGTTTTGCACTTCAGGGCTGAAAGTTTTTGTTTGTATGTTGCATTTGCACCTCAGGACCACAGGGTTTTGTTTTTGTATGCTGTATTTGCACTTCAGGGCCGCAAGTTTTTGTTTTTGCGTTTCCTTTTTGTTTTTCCGTTTTGCACTTCAGAGCCACCGTACTCTACAGTTGATAAGGTAAAACATTAAATATATTTTCTTTGTACTGTTTTTAATTAAATATATGTAAAAGAGAATTTACAAATAACTGCTTTTTGCTTTTATGTGCATTTTACATACTGTCCTAACAATTCCTTTTTGGAATTTTGGTTTGTATAATCATTATCTCTTTACTCTTGGCCCCAATCCTAATGCGGTCCAATTTCATTCATTATTAGTGTCATGGTTCGTGACTTTTTATTTTATTTTCTTTTGCGGTTCTCATCCTGGTTTCCCGATTGTGAATCAATCAGATTTTTTCCACATTCCGTTCCGGGGTTTGCCTTCCTCATTATTATTTTCACCTGTGCTTCTACCTGCGGGGTATTTAAGTTTCTCACTTCCGCTTCCCCGGTGCTTGTTTGTCATTCGACATTGCATCGAGCCAGGTATAGCCAGGTACTAACGACCTTGTGATATTAAATGCTGTTTATATTCACAAGGGACTTGCTGTTTAGCTATTTTCAGGTATAGGATTTTTTTCTCCTTTTTATTTTGTCCATTGCTGTTCTCATGGAGACAGTTTTTCTTTGTTCGTTTGTTTTGGTTTTTTCACTCTTCCGGCTCTGAGCTTATGTAGCCGAAGGTGTTCTTTTTTTGCTAGATTTCCCGTTCTAGCTCCATTTAGTTGGTTTTGCACTCATTTTCGAGTTTGCCCTATTTTAGTGGATTGATTTTGTTTTGGCTGTTTAGCCACAAAGAATTAGTTTCCTGTTTTTTTCTTCTTTTCTTTTATTGTTTTTTCCCTCTTTATTGGTCCTCACTGATGTGAGCTGACTTGTTCTGATTCCCCCACTTTCGCGTTTGAATCTCCACCACATAAAAACCCATTACAATTACAGTTACTGGCAAGATCACCCTTTTGCAATACAGTGAATCTCCATAGTGTGATTGTCTGTCTAGGCATTTCTTGCTTTAGGTGAAAAGATGTGAAATTCAGATAATCCTTAAACACATTTGATTATATTATTACTTATTTAATTCTTGTTCTAATTCCGATGCCTTATTATAGATTACAGGGTAGACATTAATGCATCAAATTAAGAGCATTAATTAAAATGGAAAAGACAATATGCCATAATTCCAGTGATGGATTTAGTACAAGTGTGTCATTCTCTGCATTTCCAAAATTAAATAGCTGATCCAAAAACAGACACATTGCAGAAAACACAGTCAAATAGCCTGTTCCTATTAGACCACATGCAGTTTTATTCATTTCATTGTTTATAGCAAATACCAAAATGGCCCTCAAAGATGCTTGTCCAAAAGTGAAAAATGTTCACCTATTATTAATAATAAGTGTGTAACCTGTGTAACCTCACCAAACCCCTGCTCTCTATGTGTGTTTTGTGTGTGTGAATCTCATTTTTGGATCAACTATACATTTGATGACTCAACCTTCGATTTTGAGATATGTAATAATTTTGGGATGGCATTGGAATGGTAGGTACAGTGCCCCCTGGTGCCCCCTCGTGGAGCCGACTCTGGGTAGGTATGCTATCTGCCAAGTTATGCATTGTCAGGGTATGCCCAAAACCGATACTGCACTGAACGTTTGCCAAGTTTCAGTTTCCCATAGAAATAGCTACAATGGCCACAGACTCTCACGTCTTACAAATATTGACCTCCATACCTTACCTTCTGACCTCATGAAAACACACAGAATCCAAATCCAGGAACAACTTCACAGAGCCACTCAATGAAGCCCAAAACTGGGTTATTTTGCATTTCTTCCCTGTTTTTTAAATATTGTTCTTCTTTATCTTCACCCTTTTATTTTTCCTGACTCCAGTGTCGTGATTAATTCTCCCCATTGGTCAATACCTATTTCAGCCAAAACCAACACATTCCAATCAATTGCAACATCTTTTCATTATTCATAGTAACCAAATGAACACATGTACATAATGTAAGGATGTGCACATTATCCTATTTCAGCCAAAAGAACATGTTAAAAAAACAATGCTCGCCATGTTTTTTCTCACTTTGATTAGTTACTGCCTGCTTACTGGCTACTGGTATGTGAAAGGTTAATACTATAGCTAACAGACTAATCATTTATTCACCCAACCAAAATACAAATTAGTTATCATTTCACATGTAAAATTTCACATTTCACATGTTTTGTGGCTAATTGGCAGTATTGAACCGAAAAAAAAAAGATGGTATAACCAAATAGAAATATATTTCAGAGCTGGCAAGCTATTTATTCATTAAAAAAAGCAGATGATCGCTTGCTGGCTTCTGGTAGTACTACTAGCAAACTATGTATCCTCCAGAAGAGACCCTGGCTGTTTATGTTAATGGAACAGTGATATATAGTGATACAATTTTATATTTAGTCTGTAACTCTGATCTTTTCTAAAAGAGTGAACTGCAGAACCTGTCAGTTAAGTTGAAGGTGTACCTTGCCCTGGGTAAACCCTCTGAAAGTCTCTTGTAGATTAGAAGAATGTGACGCAGTAAATTCTCAAGCCTGGAGTTAATCTCTAACAGTCAGTCCTGGAATAGAACTGTCCAGTTAGACCGGGCAGGAAAAAACGTTTGGAGTCTCCTTTACAAAGATTACAATCATTTGAGGACACCAGTCCTGAGGTATTTTTCAAAAAGCAGAAATGTCATTTATAGGCATTGTATGTGATAATTTAATGTACAGTGATGTATGTAGAGTGAATGGTGGCACAAATTCTTTTTACTTTTGCTATTGTCTGTCTACATAGAAGGTGGCATAGAAATTCCTTTTTTGTAATCCAACTGATTCTTTGAGTTTTTATAGCCTGCTGGCAAAAAATATGCTTTACAAAAAGGCTGAAGAGTGTAGCCTTCATCTTTGTCACTGGACTGTATGTAATGGGAATGCATTGAGCTGTTTCATTTGATCATTTTTACATGACTAGGTTTTCATCACCCCTGTCCAAATGCATGGCCCTATTGTTCTGAAAATGGCCTGTTTGGCCACTTGTACATTTGGTTGCCATTATGGTTTTGGTTACAGCACATTGCGATTTAAACAGTTTTTGGTTGGAAGTTGCTTTAATATTACTGGAAATGAGTATCATCGTGTCATTCATATGTTGTAACAGGCACTTGGGTGCCTCCGTTAAGTCGAAAAAGACAATTGCTTCAGCCTTGAACAAAAGCATGACTGCTGGAAAAAATGTAAAACTGAACTAGCTTACAAATAAATAGCATCATCCTCCATCATAGACATGTTGGAGGCACAGCATTCTTTTGTATGGGAGTTGTGGTTTTCTTGGAAAAGGAAACGAGTAGTTTGTTTGGAGAATGCAGTGAAGTTTTAAAGCGTGACAATACAAACCCCAATTCCAAAAATGTTGGGACAGTATGTAAAACGCACATAAAAGCAGAAATCAGTTATGATCTTTTACATAATTTAATTGAAAACAGTACAAAGAAAATATATTTAATGTTTTACCTTATCAACTTTATAGATTTTTGTAAATATATGCTAATTCAGAATTTGATGCCTGCAACACGTTCCAAAAACACGTTGGGACAGGGGCAAAAAAAGAAAGACTGTAAAAAAACACCTGTTTGGAACATTCCACAGGTAAACAGGTACTATCATGACTGGGTATAAAAGGATATGAAAAAACTTTTGATATCTTGTTTCCAGGTATTCTTACAAGCGATACTATAACCTCTCTGCATTTGAGTGGATCTCTATGGGAATTGGGGGGTGGGACTAGATTAAGCTGTAAATTACACAGGAATAGTATGGAACACATGATCCTATAAATCATCAAGGGTCTGAGGTATCAACCAGCCTCAAACCATCACTCTGCTGCCAGATATGCAGTAGATATGTATGGATCACTTTAAGGGTTGTTTCTCCTGACTCATTTTTCTATTGAACTCTATGGAAAAATAAGTCATGAGAAACAGCCCTTCAAGTGATCCATCCATATCTACGGCAGCAGAGTGATGGTTTCAGGCTTGTTTGATATCACAGACCCTTGATGATACTGACCGTTGTTTCTGTAAAAACCAGAATATTAATACTAACGTGAGTTGGATGATTGTCCTGTTCAAAGAAAGATAATTTTTTATCACAAAGCAGTATATTCTTTCAGCAGCAAGTTGGTCTATGTCATACAATGCTAAATGAATGGGAATAAAAAAAGAACTATGTTGAACAACATATAGCCTACTGTCTACAGTACAATGAAACAACGCATAATTGTATTGTGCAATGCAGGTAGCTTTGTTGTCGCTTATCGCAACTAAAATAAAAAATGTAGCCTCATATATGCCTACCGTTTAATACATTTACCATACGCAATTTAAACATGTAAAAGTTTGTTTGCACTTCATGACTCTGCTTTTCTGCCCAGAAATGGCGACGAAATTGTTGAAGTTTCGTTATTGCCGTGCGCTCTTTAGTATTAAGTAGTAAGTTAAATTTCTGGAGATAAAAATGATTATGTTGAACATCATCAAGACTGCGCTCTTTCGCTTTTGCCCATAACAATCGTGGGCACATTTACTAAATACGTCTGAACATAATGCATCAATTAAGTGAGTTCAGTCTGAAACTGCACATTCTGTAAGTATGCAAATTGATAATTAAAAACTATAGAGCTCAAGCTCAGCGCGTGCCCCGTGTCCTACAGAGACTGCGCTGCGCTCTTTTGCTTTAATTGGCCAACACAAGTAGAAAGGCGGGGAATAAAGACAACAGCTCCGCCCACAATGCTTTCGGTTGGATTACTCGTCTGTTATGTAGAGTGCTGAGCGACTCAACCTCTGATAAATCACAATCCTTGAAATGTTCACTGGAAATACAAAGTAACGTTAGGCTGAAATTCTGCACAACATCATTGTGGATACAAATGATTTGCTTACGTTCGTTTTCAAAAAATGACAGTAAAGTATGGGGTTCTGAACGCTCACTTCGCAAGCCAATGTACTTTTTCGCCCCTTTAATTTCAGTGAGTGACTCGCTCGCGAACAGTTACATTAATATCCATCCTATCCATATTGATTGACAACGACTCTTATTGTATTGACTCAGAAAAGAGCTGTAGCTTTGTTGGGAGTACCAAGAAAATCGAACTATTTCAACTGCTTAAAAGCCGACCTCTCAGACTGAAAGCACTGTGGAAGGTGAGTGTTTGCGGTGAGCTCAGGTTTGAGGGCTACAATGTAGTTGACTAGCAAGCTAGCGACGTTGGCTAACTTCTCATATTCTACACGTCACATTGTACTTTGGGTGTCAAGCAAACTGAAAAAAAAAGAACTGACAGCTGACAAAGAAAACACTGATGGATTCTAGTGTAGTTTTTCGCTGTATACTTTAGTTTTCTGGCCGGCTGTCTGTGGTTAGTTCGAATGTTTTATGCAATTTGCGATAGCTAGCCTACCTGTGAATAAATGGCAGACCTACACGTAGCCAGCTGGGGCTAGTTTGTTTCAAGCAAAGAAAACAAGTTGCCTCTCTGCGCAGGTAGACTAATATTAGAAGCGAGGTAGCAAGCTATATTGCATTGTTATTGTAGTTATTTGCGAACTAGGCTATAGCAAGTTGTGACACTGTAGCTGTTTTAGGATGAAAAATGTTTTTTTTTGTCTTTGGTTATCTTTAAATTAGGAAATACTGTATTGTTCAGACTCTACTGGAACAATTATTACAGTTCTGTGGTTACGTCGTTTCATTCTTGTCACCCTCGTGTTTGCTGTCTCATAAAACATTGAGTACTAGGATATCTCTTTCCCCGCAAAGACCAGACGAATATAGTTGTTATTCGTGCCAAGATAATGATTGTACGACAGATAATTGCAACACTCTCCTATGCCCTAGAAGTTTTGCAATCTCAAGCAAGCAACTTTAGACTGAGGTCAGCTAATATTTCCTTTGTAGTCTATGTCTATAGGACATTGTTACGGTGTCTTCGAAATGTTATTGACTAGTATGTTTCAACTGAAGGGGGAAAAACGTACCTTTGATCCCTTAGATTGTTTCAACAGTTTTATCAACAGGTGATTTTTCTATTTTCCATTGGAAAATAAATCTCTAAAGAAGATGTTGAAATCATGCAATTTGTAATATAACACTGATTAGTCATGCCTAAAGAAACATGTTATCTTACAGAACAGTTGGGCTAAAGGTGATAAGTCTGTATAAATGTTAGTTTCTTAAAATTAATGATTTCTTCCTGCAATGCACACAGATTGAGACTCCATTGCTTCAGACAATGAAATGTATTGATCATTACCAAAGATGATTAATCGAAAAGTCATTTGAAGTTCTAGATTTCCCAGATGATAAGTCTTACACAGCGACCTACAAAAACAAACCTCTACTTTGAGAAGACAATGTAGGCTACACTTTGCCTACTCTTAATGATAGCTTATTACTTATAGATTGAATTGCGTTCAGATAGAACGATGATTATGTTCCTTGTGACTTAAGATGGGCTGCCGGTGTAACTCCTTATGCATTACCTGTCCAGTTCCACAGTCCTCAGTATACAGTAAAAGGTGATTTCTCCATTTCTGGAAATAGGTATTTTTTATTGAAGTCGTCTTGCTGATTGTCAGGAGTCTCAAGAAAAACAGTCTGTAGGCCAGTATTGGCAGACATTGTGTATGATATTAGTCATGACCTTTGCATTAAACCGATGTACTTTACTAGCTGTTGAAGATGAATCTGGACCATTGACACAGCTATGGGAACCGTGGTGGAAAATATAGCCTACTCCCATGCACTTTCGCTTACAGTACCTTTACTTAGGAGTCATGTTCATGTAAGCTGGCAACCTACAGTACTCTGACCTATATTTCAGCCACACAGCTGAAATGTTTTACACAGGTGTGTTGTATCAGTCTCTCTCTCTCTCTCTCTCTCTCTCTCTCTCTCTCTCTATATATATATATATAGTTGTCATGAATGTGGTGAAAATATCAATAAGGAAATGCACCAACTGTCTTAATTGTTTGGTCATTAGCTTTACTTAAATGGAGCTTGGTTTATTTTCTTTAATGATCTGTGTCTGTATGCATGGCTTTGGTTGACGGTCAGTCTGTGATTACATGATCTTGTCAGCTTTGAGAAAACCCTTGATGAAGTGCAGAAATACTGTCCCTAGAATTGCTGAATACTGATGCTTCTTCTAGTTGAATTCTGACACTAGTCACATAAACCCACAAGTGATCCCTCTCAAATTTGTAGTGCCATAGAGCGATTTGTTCCATAGAATGTGCTTTGGTGTCTTTTTCAATTGTATTTTGATCACTCTGCACTTCGGCTAATTTGTATCTAGGCAACAGACTGTTTCTCTGTGATATTAACTCCTCCATGGTGGAAATTACTGTTGCTATAGAGAGCCTTTGGCATCTGTTGCTCTGAAATGTTAGTATATATTTAATTAAATATCAGTAATTGACGATTGGGCCAGGCACTTAGACTAGGCGACTAAGGACACGCAATGGATGTGCAGCATACTAAATTGTTGTTCCTTGTTTTGATATGTTTATCTTATTGGCTTTATAAAAAATGAGTTAAACATTTAGCTTGCTGATTATGTCATCATCAGTACTCAGGGCATACTTTGCCTTGGGGGTGGGGGGGGTGGGGGGGGTCTGCTCTATTTGGGAGCTTCAGGTACTGCTCACATTCTGGTGTGGTATGTGACTTCACATCCTTAGAAACTGCTTGACAACATTGCACTGCCTCTTTCTCCATTAATTTCCTCAATTCTGACAATTTTTTATTGTACTGACTGAAAAATATCTGAAGTTTGTGAGGGAGGGGGAAACCTTCACCATGACTAGAAGTGATTGTTCCATGTATTGCCTATTAAGGATCTTTTCATGATATTTAACCATTTACGGGTTGTTTGCAATTCACAGTAGACCGTTTCTACAGGTGTGAATATTATAAAGGCAAGCTTAGCCTAGGCTATACGTTTCTAAATTTTAAAAAGCAGGCATACGACTGATATCGTGAATGGCCTACTAGGTCTAGGCTGTATAGGATGAGCCTGTAAGCGGGATGCTTTTGTTGAATGAAGTTAATCGAGGTTAGTGAGCTAACGCATCCCTTTCGGGTAGGCTACCCTCTGTAAAGCAGCTGTCTTCTTCAGTGGTACTTGTGATGGGTTGTGGATGAGACACGGCCTCTTACTCTCAGTTCCACAATCTCTCATCTTTGCCTTTCTCAATAAGGAGACCCCTGTTTTAGCCACTTAAAATGAAAGAGACATTGCGTCACTCTATTTATTTACAGCGGGTTGGAGCATCGCAGGACAGGAGATGCCAGTGCATTTGTCACAGAAAACTCTGGGGCTTACGCTACGTTCATTGATGTGTCGTTCGAGAGCAACATTAAAATAATTAGGCTATGTGCCTTCCAGATACAAGCAGAATTGAGATGCCGTTCATTCACGTGTTTCTGGAGGAATTGTATCTGTGAGGATTTGCCACGGCCTGCAATGATTGCCTGAATCAAATCCACTGGGGTTTCCCGACCGTAAGCCTTCATATTTTAACAGCAGTGAACCACTGTGGTAGCCTATTGATATTGTTTCCATTTAAACATTAATGATAAATTCTAAGTGCAATATGAAATACAGGTACAGACAGCCTATTTGGGTATTCCCCGCTTGACAGTGACTGCTAGCTAATGGCCTTCCATCCAGAAAACGTTGCTTGCTGGATTGAGCTAATTAAAAAAATGATGTAGTAACATTAGAATAATTTAAATACAGGTACGCCCCCAGGACTATACTGCTTAATTATACAGCTGTTCCTCTGGCAAGCTTACTGTGAGATCAGAGATAGACTTGGCTTATACAATACATGAACGAGAACCTGACTCTGCCCCTGCTTCTCAGTCCTCCGCTTGGCTGGGCTCTGGTGAGCGCTGTCTGTGCTCCGCTTGGCTGGGCTCTGGTGAGCGCTGTCTGTGCTCCGCTTGGCTGGGCTCTGGTGAGCGCTGTCTGTGCTCTGCTTGGCTGGGCTCTGGTGAGCGCTGTCTGTGCTCTGCTTGGCTGGGCTCTGGTGAGCGCAGTCTGCTCTGCTTGGCTGGGCTCTGGCGAGCGCTGTCTGTGCTCTGCTTGGCTGGGCTCTGGTGAGCGCTGTCTGTGCTCTGCTTGGCTGGGCTCTGGTGAGCGCAGTCTGCTCTGCTTGGCTGGGCTCTGGTGAGCGCTGTCTGTGCTCCGCTTGGCTGGGCTCTGGTGAGCGCTGTCTGTGCTCCGCTGGGCTCTGGTGAGCGCTGTCTGTGCTCTGCTTGGCTGGGCTCTGGTGAGCGCTGTCTGCTCTGCTTGGCTGGGCTCTGGTGAGCGCAGTCTGCTCTGCTTGGCTGGGCTCTGGTGAGCGCTGTCTGTGCTCCGCTTGGCTGGGCTCTGGTGAGCGCTGTCTGTGCTCCGCTTGGCTGGGCTCTGGTGAGCGCTGTCTGTGCTCTGCTTGGCTGGGCTCTGGTGAGCGCTGTCTGTGCTCCGCTTGGCTGGGCTCTGGTGAGCGCTGTCTGTGCTCCGCTTGGCTGGGCTCTGGTGAGCGCTGTCTGTGCTCTGCTTGGCTGGGCTCTGGTGAGCGCTGTCTGTGCTCTGCTTGGCTGGGCTCTGGTGAGCGCAGTCTGCTCCGCTTGGCTGGGCTCTGGTGAGTGCTGTCTGTGCTCTGCTTGGCTGGGCTCTGTCTGTGCTCTGCTTGGCTGGGCTCTGGTGAGCGCTGTCTGTGCTCCACTTGGCTGGGCTCTGGTGAGCGCTGTCTGTGCTCCGCTTGGCTGGGCTCTGGTGAGCGCTGTCTGTGCTCCGCTTGGCTGGGCTCTGGTGAGCGCAGTCTGTGGAAGCTGGTGGAATGTGAGCGGTGCAATGCGCAGCGTCAGCAGACGCACACAGGGCATGTTCACATGCACGCCAGTCGCCCTTTATTAGCTGCATTAAGAAATCCATGTGACATAGTAGGCACTGTTTTCAGTTTTTTTCAGGCAACCTTGGTTCCTGGTGGGACTGACATAGAACACATACAGTGCCCTCCACAATTATTGGCACCCCTGGTAAAGATGAGTAAAAAGGGTTATAAAAAATTAACCGTTTGGTGAATTAGCTTAATCTCACACTGAAAAAAATGAGAAAAAAAACAACCTTTAATTGAAGTACATTTATTCTGAAAAAAATTCTCATCAAGAAATAATTATTTTTAACAAAACCATGTGTGCCACAATTATTGGCACCCCTGCATTTATATATAAAATAAAGTAATCATTTTAAATATTTGGTGCTTTTGGCATGCTTAAAAAACTTTTTGTGCCTCGCCGTATGCCAGTGTATGCCACCGTGTGCGACCGTGCTTGAAACGTATACAAACTATGCCTAACGTACCCCTAGCGTATGTCAGCGTATATCAGCGTATGAGTGATATTTTTCATACGCTGGCATACGCTAGTACGATACGCAATAGTGTGACAGGGCCATAACCAACCAGGATGTTATATTGTAAAAGGCTGAAATGCTGAAAATGGCTGGTGATTTTTTAGAATCCACAAGCCACTCTGGCCAGTGGGTGCAAAAGTTAATTTCATGCCCTCCCGAGATGTCATATGCACACTGTGTCCCTGCCAAGTTCTTAAGTAGCCTCTGATTGGGGTTAATGGCTGATTCCCTATCCGCTGTATCAGGGTAGCTCTTATTAAATCTTCTTTTCTGCACAGTCAAAGATGAAATTAGTACTGCATAATCACGTTTACTGAATAGACCCTTCCTGCCGTTGTTTTGTGCTGTTAGTATTCGTTTATGACTGCAGTGCATACTGAATCTTATGTTTCTTGCAGGTAAGTAGCTTTGCGTGCAGGTTGTAATTCCATTTTACAGTGGAACTCTGTGGAACGCTGTGGAACTCTGTGGAACGCTGTGGAACTCTGTGGAACGCTGTGTTGGGGATGGATCGCATGGGAAAATAAACCAGCGGAGGAGCTGGATCTAGGCTAAAGGCTGAGAAACTGTCTCAATGAATCAAAGACATAAAAGGAGAATGGATTCAAGCTGAATGTGATCAGTAGGAACTCAGAAACAAGGTGCTCGAGAAGAGGGTAGTGTCAGGCTGGGACACAACGGTTAATATGAATGGAGTATTATTTTCCATCTCATTCTTATTATGTCTAAGGATTTTGCATACACCCAGAATGTGCAGGTGTTCACAGTATTTCTGCAGGTAAAAGGGGATTTGTGCACATCTAGGGCTTTAGCTGGTCCGGCCAGATGGGGCTTACTGTAACACTGCCTAAATGATTTGGGAGGCCCGGTCTGGGATGAGATTTTATATGGAGACCTTCTTCAAGCACAGCAATGGCCAGAGCTGTGTGTGAGCCGCATCGGCTGAAACGGCCGGCTTCCTCCTCCGATCAAACCGCTTACTCTTCGCCTTTTGATTAAGAGCTCAGCTTCAGCTTCTTCAAGCGTATCGAGCCGTAGGTAGGAAAAGCCCAAAATGGGTGTTTTAGGAACGGGAAGTGACCCCCGTGGAGAAGAAAGAAAAGCACTACGTGAGATGTTTTCCGAAGACTGGGATTAGGAGGCGGACCTCTTTCATCTTTAACTCCGATGTTTCAGACGCAGGTCCCTGTGAGACTAGCCCGCGGAGCCAATGTGCCTTTGTCTAGGGTCAAGGTCTTTCTGCGGTGAGATAATGAGTTAATTTTTACGTAAGCAAAACAAAGCAGATATCTGTTCACGTTTAATCTAAAAGACAGGGGCTAGGATAAGATAGCACACGGCCATTGAAATGAATTGAGTCGACTAGGCAACAGTTGTTTTCAGGGGCTGTACTAGGCCACCATGAGCACAACTGTGGCCAAATTGGAGACTGTTATGTCATTATTTGAAGGTAACTTAAACCTTTAGACACGAGTGAAATCTCTGCACATTACTGATAATATTTACCGAAAAATATATTTTTACATTTTTAATAGTATCTGGGATTTACTACGTATCTGCTGGAGTGTTTAGAAATTCTAGATCTAGAGTTAAAATATTCAGATATGCTTTGGTCCTAGTTGTGAACCAAGACAGCATGTGGGCCAGAATGTAATATGGAGATGGTAATTGACCCGTGAAGTGTAAGTGTGTAAGAAGCCGTAGTGTTGCTGGTTGTGGAATGGAATCGTATAGCTCCAGACCAATAACCTAATGCTGTAATTGTCTCGGGTAACACACCGTCTTCGGGAGCCAAAGGGATTCAAAGCAGATATGAGCCGATGAGCTCAGCTGTCCCTGTGATTAGGTAGGCCATCATGCAAGTGTCTAACCAGATCACTGAAACCCACACAGGACTGGTGCCAGACAGCAGCGCAAACTAACAAGCTCGCCGTTTCCTTACCCGGCGCCAAAGGGTTCCCGGGTCTCGGGTGGCTGTAAGAAAGGTAGTGATTGAGTGTTCCTCTCCAGTGAAGGCCTGGAATGGATTTACAGCCATTCTGACCCGTTTCTGTGCCACAGGCATCAGAGTTTATCAAGTCGAGGACCAAATGGTTTTGCGTCTTTCTCTGGGAAATATCGACCTTGTAAAACCACCTCATACTGCCATAAGAATTATGCCCTGAAAGGTGTCCCGCTACCAAAGAAACGACACCATGCTCTGTATATGGAAGTCATGACGCTTTTTAAGACGGCTGAAATAGTTAATCCTTTGGTTACTTCTGTGGGACCCCTCTGTGGGAGGGGCTTTCTGCAGCTTGCCCCGCCCACCTATGTGGGACGATATGGTCACCGGGTAACTGCCTGCTGCCCCCGGCATCCAACCCACCCCTCCTTTTAATGGCATGTCCCGCTGTTTTTAATTATCACTCCAACATCGGCCGCGCAAAATCCTGCCGACACCATCTCCTTTGCTTTACCGCTTTGTTTTCCTTGTGGCTTTTTCCACATCCTGAGGGATAGGGACCGTGCGCAAATAGTGGAATGTTGCCGCGTTTGGAGAGTAAAAGACAGGCCGTTTTGGGTTCGTTAGGACTTCCACAGGGACGGTTCTCCTAGGTGAAACCGCGTAAACCTCCTGGGAAGGCCGCTCTCGCTAAACTGCTTGAGTTTTACGAGCTGTCCGTGTGCTCGTGAGACCAGGTTGAGTGAAGGAGAAAATGTGCAGTCGGCGGTTACGCGGCAGTCAGTCTGTGATTTCTGAGATCGTTTGCATTGCTTATTCGGTGAAAGGCGGTTGCTGTGGTTCAGTCCTAGAAGTAGTTTTTTGATCAACTATTTCTAAGCATCACTGAAGGGAAAGAGGCTACTTTGCTTTGCAGGACCATTTCTAGGTTTATTATAAACCATATTTTTTGAGTGATTGAAAAATGTAAAAGTCTTTGAGTGATGCATAGAAGCGGGCGATTCCGATTTGCTGCTGGACGCGTGAAACACGCCCCGCATAAGTTCTGCGACGCTTAATCAACGAGCACTGACATACGGGCGCTCTCTCGCCGTCTCCTCTTCAGTTCCCCGATAATGGCAGAAGGAAATTAATCTCGTCGTCGTGCCTCGTCTAAATATAGTCCCTCTCAGTGCCGCTAATTGAACGACTCATTCGTTCGCTTTTCATTGCCTGAATAGGACATTAATATCTCATGTTTAATTAAAGGATATTGCCGGGACCGTGACATCACGGAAAGTGCAGTGAAAATGTGAGAGCAGCGAAGCGAGAACGTTGCTGTGCGCCGCAGTCGTGGCGCCGGCGATGTCTATTTTTCCACGTTTTTGTCCGTGCATGTGTGTGCAATACCGTTACCTTTTCAGGTGTCTGATGTCAGATGGCTCGTGTTACCTTTGAGTAATTTGCTGACGGAAGTGTTTTTTTCCCAAAAAACTGGTCCAGCTTTGAGATAACAGCATGTTTTCTCTCCCCTGAGAGAACAGGCCACATTTCAGAGGTAAAATGGAGGGAAAGTTTCTCTAACATCTGGCCCGCTTTTGTTCTGTTCAGCACTATGTTGGACTTCTCACATTGTTCTCAGGTGACAGCCTCTTCTGTAAGCTGTTACGAGATTTGATCCACGTTTCTCCTTAACATTTCAAATGATAAAAAATGCAAGGTTCACAAATTTCACAAACCACAGCACGGCAAGTTAATTTTGATGATTTCAGAACTCGCCTAACTGTATTTCTTTAGAGAAATCAAACATTTGCTCTTATCTGTGATAATTAATTAAGTTCAGGAGAGACATCGATTTAATTTAAGTCTACACTTTCTTCCAATGAAAATCCAAGTCTTGATGATCACCTTGAAATGAGTGACTCTCAACAATACAGTCTCTCTCCATGGTGAGGGTAACCCACTGAATAGCAGGCTTTGGTGTGGAAACGTATTTCTCATAATTGCCCATTGTTTAACTCTAATTACATACAATATAAATAGCTTTAATTACAGGCAGAGGCACAGAAGGGCAGCCCAGCTGAAAAAGAGATTGTATTTCTGAAGGGAATGTCAAATCCCACAATGTGAATCTCAGTGGGAGCAAGAGGCCCGCTCTTCCCCTGGCAGAAACACTCACTGTTTTTATAACGCAATCCAAGCTACTCCAGTGGGAGAGAATCAGCAGTTAGACTTAAGGTTCAGGTTTATATAGTTTCTCAGAAGTCTTATTAGGCCTGATGGTATGCAATGAAAAACTCCTAAACAGACGCAGAAAGCAGTGGCACATCGGCTTCGGTCGTACGGTGCAGCAGGTGGTCTGAAATACATTTTTACGTTCAATTTTTTTGTCCGCTCCGTATATTCAAGGCTTAAAACAAAATGATCACAAGAAGGAGAGGATGACTTAAACGCTGCATTTGTTGCATAAAGAGAAACTGTATAACCTAAAGTCTCCACAATTGCATACATAAAATATATGAATGTTCCAAAGTTCTGTGATAAAGACGATTTTTTAGAACATTCAATAAAAATATATTGGATCATATTTTGGATTCTGTGACTTCATGTTGTTCTTTAATAATGACAATATCTTTGTGTTTGATATGACATCAGGATTATACCTGAGTTCAATTTCAATTGTCACGGTGCAAATGTGCAAATGCCGTTGAAGTATTTGGGGGTTGTTATAGGAGTCTGTTATGTACACATGATTATAATATGTTATTAAAATCACCGTGGGTGGGCCCTGCTTTTCCGCGATCATTCAGTTGCATAATTAACGTTTAGAAAATGTTTCATTTCAGATTAAACTGTGCTTTGCAAAACACAAGTCATCATTTCAGAATACACTGCCTGGCCAAAACAAAAAGTCACTGTTGTACCTGTCATGCATAGTGTCCACTGTACAAGCCTCTGGAGGCAGTGTTATGATCTGGGGTTACTTCAATTGGTCAGGTCTAGGCGCAGCAACATTATGCAGCAATACAATGAAGTCAGATGAGGACCTGAATGTACTGAATGACCAGGTTATTTCATCAATGGGCATGTTCCAGGATGACAATGCCAAGATTCATCGGGCTCAAATTGTGAAAGAGCACGAGGAATAATTTTCACACATGAATTGGCCACCAGAGTTCTGACCTTAACCCCATGGAAACTTTTTGGGATGTGCTGGAGAAGACTTTACGGAGTGGGTCAACTTTCCCGTCGTCAATACAAGATCTTGGCCAAAAATTAATGCAACTCTGGACGGGAATAAATGTTGTGACGTTGCACAAGGTTGTCTAAACAATGCCACGACGAATGTGCACCGTAATCAAAGCTAAAGGCGGTCCAACGATGTATTAGAGTGTGCGACCTTTTTTTTTTTGGCCAGGCAGTGTATAATCAAATGGTTTCCATGACTATGTAATTTATTGCACGGCATCTCACATGACTGATTTAGACAAAATTGGAAACACTGTTGACTATAATAGTTTTTCCCCTTTGGATAAGGGGCTGTACTCTGTATTGGGCCCTGTGAAGTTGGGACTATCTTTACAGTTGCTGCAGGGTGCTGTTGAGTAGGCCTATATCTCATACACTTCCTCTGGCTCCACTGTCATTGCCCTGTTAGGCTGCAGGGCTGACCCGCCCACGCCCGTGTGTGCCGGGCTAGCCACTAAATCGGCGGTGCTGGGTTGACCTGCGGTGAACCCTCTCTTCCTGATTAGCTTCCCTGGAGGGGCCCTCCTGGCCTACTTGTTTTGGCATGTGGCCATGTCCCTCAGGGCTGGGCCGGGCCAAGATGGGGTCCCCTGCCTGCTGCTGATCTCTCCCAAGGCTCTAGGAATCTCTGCTGGGATTAAACGATTCATTAGCGACTGGCCCCACAGTACATTGCTGAATGTACATTGCTACTGCAGTGTAGCTAATGAACAAGTGAAACCATACGGTGAAACGCGAGGTTTCATATGTAGTATGTCTACTGGAACATGCACATACTTGTACATGTCGTATGTGCTCTAGAAGTGAGACCATGTACATGTGGCGTGTGCGCTACACAGGTGAAAACTTGTATGTACACACAGTATATGCTCAACTACAAGTCTGTCGGGAGAAATGTACATTTATGCACGCCTTTGCCGCTCTCACACACGGAACACGGAACATTGCAGTATTAACAAATAAACTGAAATCTAGTGGCTTCTCTTGTTCACACAACCAAGGTCTATCTGGTATTTTACTGGGTCAAAAACATTCATGCTGCCAGTAAATTGGCAAATACTCAGAAAACAGCAATGGAAGTAGGTCAAGAGCATAACAAAAATGTTCACAGTCCTGACGGGTTATACTGTAATTTGTTGACTCGCTAAGCAGCTCGCTAATGAAGAAAAAGTGACTCAAGTCCAACATCGTGTCACATTTTACACGCTCCAATTTTGGAGTAGTATGAAGCGGCATAGCTCAGAAACAGCATGTCTCAGCAAAACAAGTAAAGTCTTGCAGGCTTGATCCAATGCTGCAGCTTAGGTTCACAATCGTGTCGAAATTGAACTAATGTTGCTGGGTCTCGAGCCGGCAAATCACCAGAGCAGTGTTTCTGAACGGCAACTCCGCACTGCTGGATAAGGTTGCACGTATGAAAAGGGTTATTATTAGGTAGCCTGAGGTGTGTGGTGTCGGCGTTCTTTGTATAACTGCTGGTCTGGATGTGCCTTGCTGATCAGCATCTTCAGTTTATGTGCGGTCATTTCCGTTTCCAAACTATGTTTTACTCTCTCAAATTCATAGGCGCTTTCGGAACGCTGCAGCGTGATGACTTGCTATGGGGATAAGATGCAGCTGTTATAGAAATGATCATTCTTTAGAGAATTTTAATATAGAGAATAGAGAAGGGAAACCTGAGATTCCTTAGACCTCGAATACTGTAATGTCACATGGTAATGATTCTTCAGGCATCAGTAAGTTGTGTTACGTCACTGTTTGTTCCCGTGGATTCTAATTGGCTGTCTTGGAAGACCAACCTTGCATGCCAGCCAGTATGGTTTTTTTCTTTTTCCTTTTGCTTGATGTTATTACTGTACCAGTCCATTTACACTCCCACTAACGTTACATACCTCTTCTCCCCTTGAAAGCCGTGTGTAAGACGTATGGCCATATACGGACATAGCTCTTATACTGAAACCACCAGTCTGCTGTATTGAAATGAGATTGATTGCCTCTTGATGCCGCAGCTGTAGTGCAGCTCTCCCACACATCTGATCACATGGCAGGTCTTTGTAATCACGTTAGTGAGGCTTAGTCACAGCGGGTAACATTGAGTTACAGTAGGGACTGCCAGTGTGTGGTATTCAAGGTGACCTGGGGTGATGCTGCTGTCAGGCAGTTTTTCAATCTTTGCCATGGTTCTAGTCCCATTAAAGTTTGTCCTCATATTATACTATTATCAAATCTTACACACACACATACATACTATACAGACATATGAAACTCTAGGAAGATCCTATAAAGCTTTGACGTGTTGTGTTTGAAGCACAGAACAAAAATGGCATCGGTAGTCTTGGCGAAGGCCTAGCGAATGTTCTTTCCCCATACAACCAGTGAGCCTAGCCCAGTATAAGCCTCTGACAAACTATGACCCCGCTTTCCCTACAGGAAGTCGGCAAGAAGAGAGGAACTGGAGCTTCCTGATAAGGGAAGGAATGGAGAAGGGGGAAAGCTCTCAGCGGGAACCGTGCAAGGCGGCCGCAGAAAATGCGGGCCTGGATTACCGCAGTATCATTAGCAATGGGTTTTATCGCCCTGTTTAAAGCTCGGAATCTCAGCCGCAGCGCCATGGAAACCGGGCTATTCGGCGCGCTGAACAAACATGGCCGATGGGGGCCGTGGCCACACGCATGCAGGTGGAGAGAGGCCCCGCCTATGAGAAACCCATTGGCTCAAAAGCTGCTTGACAGCCATTATTATTATTTTTTTCTGGATGATGAACCAGAAACGTGGCCCTTGCGGGCGATCGTTCTTCCGCTCCCCCAGTCGCTTCCCCGAGGAGCCGCGGTTCTTCACCCCTCACATCCGTCAGTCAATATCTTCATGCTGGGCTCTGAAGCGGGCCCGTGTGTTTTAGTGCCGCGCTAATCGGAAAGCACTTCGAACAGCCGGACGGATGTCCATTGTCCTGAGCATGTCGACCACAATATTGACGTGTTTAACAAGCGCTCTCTCACCCTGTTAAACTGACATGGCAGCTGAACTGCTGAATGCTGAATGGTCCGTAGGCTGCGTAGAATGGGCCAGATGGCCTGCGGTTTCCAGCCCAGTTGACGTTTAGCTGACAGGGTGACTGTTTTTGTGAAAGGTGTCTGAACAAAAGGCACCTATGTATAGCTGTTTTTTTTGGCGTACAGTACAGATGTTCAGGGATGATTTCCTGACCCCTGTCTGTCCCTGTCTGTTGCATGGGCGGTTGGGAACAGGGTTCAGTGGCTCTGTAATGCATGAGGTTAAAGTTGTTTTGTAAGAATCGACATCCAGGGTTACACTGTATGTTCAATTGGTTCAGCGTTGTATATGCAGTACCTCAGATCTGTATTTTGTTTGGTCCTGGTTCTCGTTACTGAGAATTTTTGTAAAAAGTTGTGTGGTTTCCATTACAATATGCCCACAACGCTGACTTTGTGAAGGGGATATGCTGTCATTTTAAATTATTCTTCTTTAAGTGATCTACAGTGTAAACTAGCCTATGATGATGTTTGATTCGAAGCCATCAGCCTGTCAGAGCTGAATTATAAGATCTTGCAGAGAAAGTTGTGAGATCGATAAAGAATTTGTTCTAATAATTTACTTCCACACTTTGTAGAGGCATCACCAGGACATCTGTGCCGTAATTTAATATCTTTTCTGTGCACAGAAGTTCTCACTTGTGATTGAACCAGTTAATTCAGCATGAGGTCCTGTTTTGGTTCATCTTGTTCTCACCCAGTGCCAATCCCTCGGTTTCCCCCAGTGATTCTTATGGCACGGAACAAGCCCAAGCAAGTTAGCGAATGTTTTCAGTCAATATTTGAGCATTCCAGAGCCTTGCTAATACCCTACCGCTTTGAGTAATTGCCACAGCATTTATTCAAACATCCCTATCTATTAGAAGGTAGCGTTTGTTTCGTAGTGCTACAGTGCTTTTATTTTACCCTGTGAACATTGTCTTTTTAAATGCAAATTTTAAATGTTCATACAGTGGTCTGTGTTGATTGTTCATTAAGTGTTACCTGCAGGGGGAATTTAAATAGCCTTAGCATGGTATTAGGAAAACCATGGTAAACCAGATGGTCGCACGCAAGTGTTTCATCCTTGAACAGGCTCATTTGTTTATGTAGTGTGAAAGAGTCAACAATTTAGAGAATTAAATCCTTAACAGCTGTCTGAATCCTTAAGAATAATATTAGTGATTCATATGACCTTATAATTGCAAGTAATTGCTAACTAAACTATTTAAAAAATCTTAAGCAGATCAATGGCTTTGACCAATCTTCCCTTTTATAATTGTTCATCAGTGATCGATCCACCTTGCAAGCATACAATTCATTTAGCCAAATCGCAAGATTGCAGTGAATGTGAAATAGCTGCAGCTATTGTGGGGGTCTTAATCGTATGCAGGAGGCAACTAGACCAATAACTATTACTGGACTAATACTAATATTGCTGTCCCTGTTTTCTCCCATGTTAGGGTCTTTGCATTAGCATTTTTAGATACTTGGACAAATGGACATGTTTTTCTTGGTCACACACAAGCCCTATAATGGCATTTTTTAAGAATCAAGCCGTGAAACCTAGGTCTTCGTGGGCCTGTGCTATTGCAAAATGTTCTACCACTGGATCAAAGGCATTATGTAATGAGATTCCAAATTTCAGTTCATATCACGACTACTGGACTAATGTTAGCCAGCTTGTTTGGTATTGAGAATGTTCAAGCCGTAGCTCCCAAACATGTGAAGTCCCATCAAACTAACCTGTGAAACCTACTGCTTCACTGACCCTCATCTAAGCAGCATTTTTTAGGTTCAGGTCTCTATATGTGTCCAAAGAGAAGTCTTGTAGAGTTTTTAACCACCACAAGAATCTGTTTCTACCCCAGTTTTGTGGATTGAATGAATATTTTACATGCATGTGGTGGCCACTAGGGATTAGGGAAAGTGTTCTGAAAAAGACTCTTGTGAAAAGGCATTATTGAGGCTTTGTTGAGATTAGGCACCGGATTAATCGGGACAGTTTGATGGGTTCGGTTTATTTGCATATGCCCGTAAACGGTCTAAGTGCCTTCGATTGAATCCCGTTGAATGTGCCTGGGATTTGGGGAATATTTGAGATTTGAGCGGGACGATTCCACCCGGGTGCTTCCACAGCCATGCGCTGCTCCACATAGCAAGGTTCTGAACCATTTCAGCTGCGGCCTGTGGTCTGCGTTTCAGTGACTTCGGATGTTTCCATGTCTGAGATGACTGTTTTGTTGACCTGTGCCCCCTTGTTCTACACAACATTGATATTTTCAAGAACGAGTGGGCCGGCTGTCTGATTTCAGCAGCTGGGCCGAGCCACTGCAGTAGGAGGGGGGGCGAGAGGCTGTTGGTGTAAAGAGTTAAATTAAAACAAACGTTGATGAGTCACCAAGTACACAGCCATCAGCAGTGTTTTTCAGCCTTTCTGGTATTTCATTGGACGCTCACATGCACGCTTCCTCACAGGCAAGCCCACACTGGAGTGAATTTCACGTTTCAGTTTGGAACCGCGTCTGAACAGAGCCTGGAATCAGAAGGTTACGCGTTTGAAGGCCTTAGAGCAAAGTGCGCGACCCGAGCTGCTCCAGTAAATCAGCACCTGTATAAATGCAGACCTGCTAAATGTAAGCATTGTTAGCCACTTTGGATGAGGGTGATGGCCCAGCAAATGAATCATGTGATGAATACGCCCTTTGACTTTATTGGTGTCTGACTCAGTTGTAGCCTCCAGGTTTCTGCTTTACTACAGTTAATAAATGTGTGAGTATGGCCAGCGCACCTTCCATAGGGGTTTTTATGGCCTCCGGTCAGGGTTGCAGAACCTGCTCATGGACCTCTTCAATAAATGCAGAGTGGGAAAATGCTGAACCGTTTCCTCTGCTGTAGACCGTTTCCTCTGCTGTAGACCGTTTCCTCTGCTGTAGACCGTTTCCTCTGCTGTAGACCGTTTCCTCTGCTGTAGACCGTTTCCTCTGCTGTAGACCGTTTCCTCTGCTGTAGACCGTTTCCTCTGCTGTAGACCGTTTCCTCTGCTGTAGACCGTTTCCTCTGCTGTAGACCGTTTCCTCTGCTGCAGACCGTTTTCTCTGCCTCTCTGATACGAGGAAGTGAGGCTGCAGAGCATATTTCAGTGACCTCGGAGTGTCTTCAAGCAGGGTGGGAAAACTACCTGTTTTTGCCAAGATATTTCTTTTTGCTACCCAGACGAGGATATTTAGACAGGAGCGAAGTGAACGGGGAGATGAGCATACTGTGCTTCGCAGACACTGAGCGACACGGCGTTTCTTTTCTTTCTTCTTCTACGGGCATTGTGTGGAAAGGTTCTACGTGCTGATACGTTTCTTTGGTTGCCGAGAGCATTATAGAGAGAACGGCTGGAGGTCTGGGGAGCAGTGAAATATATAAGAAAAATAAAACCCTGAGCAACAATTGAGTCTGCTTCAGCCACCGTGTGTGCCTCAGGGGAAATTTCTAGAATCCATGGAGAAATAAGCCATGCTAAAGCATGCCAGTGTTTATGACTCCCAGTATAAAAAGGCTTCTGCAGGAATGCACATTAATAATCTAACAGCGCGTTAATTAGATACGCACATTTCTGAGAAGTAGAGGAAGAATTTTAGCAGGTTATACAGATTTACAAAAGGTTTTTTAACCAGCGGCCCACCCACTCACTTTTCATGATACAACTAGTGCTGTTACTAATAGTACAACATTACATTGCATAAAGTAACACTACTGCTAGTACGATGTTACTGTGTGTGGTGCTGTTAAGTGTACTCTACTATTATGCTGACCGCTGCTTCAAGTATTTTAATGAAAACGAGTGATTCACAGTAGTAGTCCCCTATTTAGTTGCTGGAGCCCGTCGGAACGGGTACAAAGAAAACTGTCAAATGAAGAACAATGTGGGGCGGACACTGTTGCTCAGCGGTAACGATGTTAAAAATGTACAAAATGACTGTTTCGCCCAATTATTTTTGTCATTTTTTGAAACTTGCGCAGTTGTTCCACCGGAGGACTGCATGACTGCACAGAGGCCACAGGCAAGCTGCAGGTGCCCGGTGGAGCAGAGCAGCTGCTACTGTGCAGTGAGATGGGAAATACCCTACCGACTAAATCCCTTCCCGCCTTAGTGTATGGCCAATTTATGCATTGCTCCACGAGGCTCCAAGCCAGTATCATCACTTGAGTGGATAGGGTTTTGTATGAACGGTGGGCCACCTTAGTGCCCTCAGACTTATGCTTTAGGCTAATCATAATTCAATTCCACAAGAAACGGCAATGATTTAGTGGGTCTGTGCACCACACCACTGCTAACAAATGCCAAAATGCTGTTGCACAAGCCAACTGCTGTACTTGCACACAAACACAATCGAGGTGTTATTAGCGTCCTCGTAAAATTGCTCATTATATGCCACCACATTGTTTTGTGGAGAAGATGTTGGACTTGAAAAGTGTATTTTTTTATTTATTAAATGAAACTACTGTGATGTTAGCTCAGGGCAACAAGAATGTGTGTTTTTACGTCACTTCCGCCTTGGACGTTTCATGTTTTGGATCATTGTCCTGCTGGAAGATCCAATGACGACCCAGTTTTAGTTTTCTGGCAGAGGCAGCCAGATTCAGATTAAAAATGTCCTGGTATTTCATGGAGTTCATGATGCCATGCACCCTAACAAGGTTCCCAGGGCCTTTGGAGGAAAAACAGCCCCACAACATAACGGAACCTCCACCATACTTAACAGTGGGGATCAGGTTATTTTCGGTATAGCCATCCTTATTTTTACGCCAAACCCACCTTGAGTGTTGGTTGCCGAAAAGCTCGATTTTTGTTTCATCTGACCATAGAACATGGTTCCAGTCAAAGTTCCAGTAGCGTTTAGCAAACTCCAGGCGTTTATGTACATTTGTGGTGAAATGACAGGAAAGGCTTTTTTCTGGCATGCCTTCCAAATAATTTTTTGGCATGGAAGTGATGTCTAATGGTAGTTTTAGAGACTTGATGAACCCAAGATGTTACTTTCCTCTGTAATTCTCCAACAGTGATTCTTGGGGATTTTTTTGCCTCTCTTACCATCCTCCTCACTGTGTGTGGGGGCAAAATAAACGTGGGTTCTCTTCCAGGCAAGTTTGTAACAGTTCCAGTTGCTTTGAAATTTTAAAGTATTGCCCTAACGGTAGATATGGGCATTTTCAGGTTAGTAGCTATTTTTTAATAGCCATTCCCTGACTTATGAAGCTCAACACACTTTCCCCTCATTTGATTTGTTCTCTTATCTTTCCCATGTTGATGTATGAATGAGGGATTATGGCCTCTGTGTCACCTCATATGTGTACCCCAGTGAAACAGGAAGTCATGGATTACTGCTTGAAAGTTCCTAAGCACTCTGATCAACTTTCAAATGTAAAATATAAATGGAAAAAATGCTTCAGCTACATTTTGTTCATAAGAATCCACGTGGTTTTGTTAAAAATAATTATTTCTTGATGAGGGATTTTCTTTTCTCAGAAAATATTGATATTTACTTGAATTAAAGGTTTTTTCTCATTTTTTTCAGTGTGAAGAATTTCTCTTTTTAATAAACTCTTTTTACTCATTTTTACCAGGGCACTGTATGTAGGCCTACTGTATTCCCTCCGTTGAGAATATATATATTTTATATGGCGTATCTTTGGAGAAAGCCAGCGGATTTATTTGGTCTCTAATTTCCGCCCCGTGAAGAGACCACCTTGCTCTATGGGATCCAGGAATGGGGACTTTTATATGTCAAACCTGTTAGCCTGAACTTAACCTGCCCCAGACCAGGTTAGCAGTGCTGCATACGTTACCATGGTGATATACTTTGATTAAAAGTGAGTCTGAGTTTGTGATATGGAAAACCCAGGGTTAAAACTTAAATGAGCTCACTAACCCCATAATCTCACTTTGTAGTACACCCCCCTGTTCAGCATGGTGCACAGACTGAATGATGGGTTATTAAAAGCTGAAAATGGCTTACCTTTCTGTCAAGTGCTGCATTATTACTATTATTATTATTATTATTATTATTATTATTATATTCCATTAGTATTATATTAATGTAGGCCTAGCTCTCTGATAATCTTGCAAAAAAAACATTATTTTTGATACTTTTTTTAAACGATGGATGTTTTTGGAATTATGAAGGTTTGGCATAAGTTGGTTGAGGTTTTAAGCAGAATTTATTTAATAACTTGAGTATTTATTTTGTATGCTTTGTAAATTTCCTAATAGATTTGAATTTCAGAATTAGCAACGCTTGTGTGACTGTCTGGAAAATCTTTGACTCCAGCAAACAAGCTGATGCAGCATGGAATTGCTGTGTGAGGTGATTATCTCAGTGCTGAGAGAGGACGCTCTTTGATTGCTTCCCTGAGGAACGCAGACCAAGGCTGCATTCGGAATGGCTCTCTATACGCTTTATAGTGTAGGGAATCAGCCATTTTGTAGGATGTCCTAACTCTCAGTTTTCTCAATTGAGAATTCGGAAACCATTCAGAAAATAACCAATTCCCTAAATAGTGTAAAATCGTATAAGGGACTCATTCCGAGCGCAGAGGTCCAACCTCTGATTGGTAGGCATCATGTAGAGAAACTAGGCTGCAAGTGGAGCGGAGAGCTTTGGTCCCCTGTTGTGGACACTGTTCAGAGAATTCATAGCTTTCCAAAGGAATGCCTGGGGCATCTATATGATTTCAGTTAGTTCAGATGGTTCGGTTGACACTAATGTGGTTTTGGAATATTGGTAGGCCTTGGACAGGGTCTATGTGCATCGATACACTGTCGAAATTGAAACCATGGTAATTGGCAAGTTTTCTGTCAGCTTGAGGCAATGATGTAGCTTAAAGCTACTCAGTGTTCAATAAAAATATTGAGTGTAAAAAAAGTTCTTAAGCCTAATTTATACCTTGTCCCACTTTCGAGAAGTGCTGCTCAACAAAAAGACGTATTTTCAACTGGAAAAGTGTCGCACGATGATGCGCACCTAGAACTTTATGTCGAGGACACCGTCGTACTTAGTCACGCGGTGTGATGGGAATTGGGCAGTTGATCCTGTCAAGAAATGCTCAGAAGTTTGGCCTCTCTTTACCCAAGAGACAAAAGAACCCTCCCGCAGGCCTTCACTCAATATATGTGAAACGTGCGACGTCTTCATTTTTGTCGTACAAAACTTTCGACAAGTGCATGTAAGTGTATGTACTAAGTATAAATGAGGCTTTAGGTAGACAGCTCATGCTCTTTCTCATTTATGTGATGTGTGAGACATACTGTATGAGGACATAGCAGGCAGACGCAGTGAGACATACTGTATGAGGACATAGCAGGCAGACGCAGTGAGACATACTGTATAAGGACATATCAGGCAGACGCAGTGAGACATGCTGTATAAGGACATAGCAGGCAGACGCAGTGAGACATACTGTATAAGGACATAGCAGGCAGATGCAGTGAGACATACTGTATGAGGACATAGCAGGCAGACGCAGTGAGACATACTGTATAAGGACATAGCAGGCAGACGCAGTGAGACATACTGTATAAGGACATAGCAGGCAGACGCAGTGAGACATACTGTATAAGGACATAGCAGGCAGACGCAGTGAGACATACTGTATAAGGACATAGCAGGCAGATGCAGTGAGACATACTGTATAAGGACATAGCAGGCAGACGCAGTGAGACATACTGTATAAGGACATAGCAGGCAGACGCAGTGAGACATACTGTATAAGGACATAGCAGGCAGACGCAGTGAGACATACTGTATAAGGACATATCAGGCAGACGCAGTGAGACATACTGTATAAGGACATAGCAGGCAGACGCAGTGAGACATACTGTATAAGGACATAGCAGGCTGATGCAGTGAGACATACTGTATAAGGACATAGCAGCCAGATGCAGTGAGACATACTGTATAAGGACATAGCAGGCAGACGCAGTGAGACATACTGTATAAGGACGTAGCAGGCAGACGCAGTGAGACATACTGTATAAGGACATAGCAGGCAGACGCAGTGAGACATACTGTATAAGGACATAGCAGGCAGACGCAGTGAGACATACTGTATAAGGACATAGCAGGCTGATGCAGTGAGACATACTGTATAAGGACATAGCAGGCAGACGCAGTGAGACATACTGTATAAGGACATAGCAGGCAGACGCAGTGAGACATACTGTATAAGGACATATCAGGCAGACGCAGTGAGACATGCTGTATAAGGACAAAGCAGGCAGACTCAGTGAGACATACTGTATAAGGACATATCAGGCAGACGCAGTGAGACATACTGTATAAGGACATAGCAGGCAGACGCAGTGAGACATACTGTATAAGGACATAGCAGGCTGATGCAGTGAGACATGCTGTATAAGGACATAGCAGGCAGACGCAGTGAGACATACTGTATAAGGACATAGCAGGCAGACGCAGTGAGACATACTGTATAAGGACATAGCAGGCAGACGCAGTGAGACATACTGTATAAGGACATAGCAGGCTGATGCAGTGAGACATACTGTATAAGGACATAGCAGGCAGACGCAGTGAGACATACTGTATAAGGACATAGCAGGCAGACGCAGTGAGACATGCTGTATAAGGACATAGCAGGCAGACGCAGTGAGACATACTGTATAAGGACATAGCAGGCAGACGCAGTGAGACATACTGTATAAGGACATAGCAGGCAGACGCAGTGAGACATACTGTATAAGGACATAGCAGGCAGACGCAGTGAGACATACTGTATAAGGACATAGCAGGCAGACGCAGTGAGACATACTGTATAAGGACATAGCAGGCTGATGCAGTGAGACATGCTGTATAAGGACATAGCAGGCAGACGCAGTGAGACATACTGTATAAGGACATATCAGGCAGACGCAGTGAGACATACTGTATAAGGACATATCAGGCATACGCAGTGAGACATACTGTATGAGGACATAGCAGGCAGATGCAGTGAGACATACTGTATAAGGACATAGCAGGCAGACGCAGTGAGACATGCTGTATAAGGACAAAGCAGGCAGACGCAGTGAGACATACTGTATAAGGACATAGCAGGCAGACACAGTGAGACATACTGTATAAGGACATAGCAGGCTGATGCAGTGAGACATACTGTATAAGGACATAGCAGGCTGATGCAGTGAGACATGCTGTATAAGGACATAGCAGGCAGACGCAGTGAGATATACTGTATAAGGACATAGCAGGCAGACACAGTGAGACATACTGTATAAGGACAAAGCAGGCAGACGCAGTGAGACATACTGTATAAGGACATAGCAGGCAGACGCAGTGAGACATACTGTATAAGGACATAGCAGGCAGACGCAGTGAGACATACTGTATAAGGACATAGCAGGCAGACGCAGTGAGACATACTGTATAAGGACAAAGCAGGCAGACGCAGTGAGACATACTGTATAAGGACAAAGCAGGCAGATGCAGTGAGACATACTGTTTAAGGACATAGCAGGCAGATGCAGTGAGACATACTGTATAAGGACATAGCAGGCAGACGCAGTGAGACATACTGTATAAGGACATAGCAGGCAGACGCAGTGAGACACTGTATAAGGACAAAGCAGGCAGACGCAGTGAGACATGCTGTATAAGGACATAGCAGGCAGACGCAGTGAGACATACTGTATAAGGACATAGCAGGCAGACGCAGTGAGACATACTGTATAAGGACATAGCAGGCAGACGCAGTGAGACATACTGTATAAGGACATAGCAGGCAGACGCAGTGAGACATACTGTATAAGGACATAGCAGGCAGACGCAGTGAGACATACTGTATAAGGACATAGCAGGCAGACGCAGTGAGACATACTGTATGAGGACATAGCAGGCTGATGCAGTGAGACATGCTGTATAAGGACATAGCAGGCAGATGCAGTGAGACATACTGTTTAAGGACATATCAGGCAGACGCAGTGAGACATGCTGTATAAGGACAAAGCAGGCAGACACAGTGAGACATACTGTATAAGGACATAGCAGGCTGATGCAGTGAGACATACTGTATAAGGACATAGCAGGCTGATGCAGTGAGACATGCTGTATAAGGACATAGCAGGCAGACGCAGTGAGACATACTGTATAAGGACATAGCAGGCAGACGCAGTGAGACATACTGTATAATGACATAGCAGGCAGACGCAGTGAGACATGCTGTATAAGGACATAGCAGGCAGACGCAGTGAGACATGCTGTATAAGGACAAAGCAGGCAGACGCAGTGAGACATACTGTATAAGGACATAGCAGGCTGATGCAGTGAGACATGCTGTATAAGGACATAGCAGGCAGACACAGTGAGACATACTGTATAAGGACATAGCAGGCAGACGCAGTGAGACATACTGTATAAGGACATAGCAGGCAGACGCAGTGAGACATACTGTATAAGGACATAGCAGGCAGACGCAGTGAGACATACTGTATAAGGACATATCAGGCAGACGCAGTGAGACATGCTGTATAAGGACAAAGCAGGCAGACGCAGTGAGACATACTGTATAAGGACATAGCAGGCAGACGCAGTGAGACATACTGTATAAGGACATAGCAGGCAGACGCAGTGAGACATACTGTATAAGGACATAGCAGGCAGACGCAGTGAGACATACTGTATAAGGACAAAGCAGGCAGACGCAGTGAGACATACTGTATAAGGACATAGCAGGCAGACGCAGTGAGACATACTGTATAAGGACATAGCAGGCAGACGCAGTGAGACATACTGTATAAGTACAAAGCAGGCAGACGCAGTGAGACATACTGTATAAGGACATATCAGGCAGACGCAGTGAGACATACTGTATAAGGACATATCAGGCATACGCAGTGAGACATACTGTATAAGGACAAAGCAGGCAGACGCAGTGAGACATACTGTATAAGGACATATCAGGCAGACGCAGTGAGACATACTGTATAAGGACATATCAGGCATACGCAGTGAGACATACTGTATAAGGACATAGCAGGCAGACGCAGTGAGACATACTGTATAAGGACATAGCAGGCAGACGCAGTGAGACATACTGTATAAGGACAAAGCAGGCAGACGCAGTGAGACATACTGTATAAGGACATAGCAGGCTGATGCAGTGAGACATACTGTATAAGGACATAGCAGGCAGACGCAGTGAGACATACTGTATAAGGACATAGCAGGCAGACGCAGTGAGACATACTGTATAAGGACATAGCAGGCAGACGCAGTGAGACATACTGTATAAGGACATAGCAGGCAGACGCAGTGAGACATACTGTATAAGGACATAACAGGCAGACGCAGTGAGACATACTGTATAAGGACATAGCAGGCAGACGCAGTGAGACATACTGTATAAGGACATAGCAGGCAGACGCAGTGAGACATACTGTATAAGGACATAGCAGGCAGACGCAGTGAGACATACTGTATAAGGACAAAGCAGGCAGACGCAGTGAGACATACTGTATAAGGACATAGCAGGCAGACGCAGTGAGACATACTGTATAAGGACATAGCAGGCAGATGCAGTGAGACATGCTGGAATGGGTTAAATGCAGAAAAACAGTAAGTTGCTATAGTTGAAGGAAAGAATGCTTGAAATGTGTCTTATCAAGTACTGAACTCAGTTGGTGATATTCCTCCAGGTGATGCAATGTAGTCACAAGACACACAGTGGTGGTTATTTCCTTAGCCTGTTTAAATAAACAAAACATATTGTTTTATAGTGTACAGATAGAATCCCACGAAGGGCCATAAAGCCATTAATATTGTAATCACGAGATGCATTATTGTTTATTTGAATGGCTGTCAATTTAATTTTATGTAACTAAGTGTAACCAGAGTTCATACTGAAACATACTCTAGTTTCAACATTCCTCTGAGGCTGCAAGTTAACCAACCGTGTGCCCCATTATTGATTTTTTTTTGTACTTTGTGTGTGTGTGTGTGTGTGTGTGTTGTGTGTGTGTGTGTCTGTGTCTGTGTCTGCACGTGTGTGTTCTTTCTCCAGGATCCCTAGCTCTCAGTGGGATGATAGTGGGCTGAAGGAGCATGGTAAAGCACCAGCCACTGCAAGTCTACGAGAGGCAGCTGTGCTTGTCATGTCTGACCGGGATCTATGGATGCCGCTGGAAACGATACCAGCGGTCACATGATGATAGCAGCAAGGTGAGGGATTTGCCCCTCCCACGGGCACTCCGCGCACACACACGTGCACTGTCCAAACAAACACACAGCCATCTTTACCAGATAGCCACGTAGAAGTGGGAGTGATAGGCAACCGATAAGCCGTGGAATCTTTATACTTTATTACCCACCCTCTCTCTCTTCCTCACGTACACACATATGTGACATACTGTGAAATGGTGTTGGGATTCAAGAACACATTTTCCTTGTGTTTCTTGTTCAGGGGATCTTTTTAAATAGTCAATTATTAGTACCTTTATGAGGTTTTTGTACGACACCAGAATGCAACATGGAGAAAAGTGTCTGTTTGGATCATCCATGTATTTATTTTTCTGAATACCCGCCTGTCCCAATCCAATCCCTGTCATTTTACCATCCACCTCTCACCCTCAACGTGCTTTATCACCTCTCACCCTCAACATGCTTTATCACCTCTCACCCTCAACATGCTTTACCATCTCTCACCCTCAACATGCTTTATCACCTCTCACCCTCAACATGCTTTATCACCTCTCACCCTCAACGTGCTTTACCACCTCTCACCCTCAACATGCTTTATCACCTCTCACCCTCAACATGCTTTATCACCTCTCACCCTCAACATGCTTTATCACCTCTCACCCTCAACACGCTTTATCACCTCTCACCCTCAACACGCTTTATCACCTCTCACCCTCAACGTGCTTTACCACCTCTCACCCTCAACGTGCTTTATCACCTCTCACCCTCAACATGCTTTATCACCTCTCACCGTCAACATGCTTTATCACCTCTCACCCTCAACATGCTTTATCACCTCTCACCCTCAACACGCTTTATCACCTCTCACCCTCAACACGCTTTACCACCTCTCACCCTCAACACGCTTTACCACCTCTCACCCTCAACACGCTTTACCACCTCTCACCCTCAACACGCTTTACCACCTCTCACCCTCAACACGCTTTACCACCTCTCACCCTCAACACGCTTTACCACCTCTCACCCTCAACACGCTTTACCACCTCTCACCCTCAACACGCTTTACCACCTCTCACCCTCAACACGCTTTACCACCTCTCACCCTCAACACGCTTTACCACCTCTCACCCTCAACACGCTTTACCACCTCTCACCCTCAACACGCTTTACCACCTCTCACCCTCAACACGCTTTATCACCTCTCACCCTCAACACGCTGTATCACCTCTCAACCTCAACACGCTTTACCACCTCTCACCCTCAACGTGCTTTATCACCTCTCACCCTCAACACGCTTTATCACCTCTCACCCTCAACACGCTTTACCACCTCTCACCCTCAACACGCTTTACCACCTCTCACCCTCAACACGCTTTACCACCTCTCACCCTCAACATGCTTTATCACCTCTCACCCTCAACACGCTGTATCACCTCTCAACCTCAACACGCTTTACCACCTCTCACCCTCAACGTGCTTTATCACCTCTCACCCTCAACACGCTTTATCACCTCTCACCCTCAACATGCTTTACCACCTCTCACCCTCAACACGCTTTATCACCTCTCACCCTCAACACGCTTTATCACCTCTCACCCTCAACATGCTTTACCACCTCTCACCCTCAACACGCTTTATCACCTCTCACCCTCAACACGCTTTACCACCTCTCACCCTCAACACGCTTTACCACCTCTCACCCTCAACACGCTTTACCACCTCTCACCCTCAACACGCTTTACCACCTCTCACCCTCAACACGCTTTACCACCTCTCACCCTCAACACGCTTTACCACCTCTCACCCTCAACACGCTTTACCACCTCTCACCCTCAACATGCTGTATCACCTCTCACCCTCAACATGCTTTACCACCTCTCACCCTCAACACGCTTTACCACCTCTCACCCTCAACACGCTTTACCACCTCTCACCCTCAACACGCTTTACCACCTCTCACCCTCAACACGCTTTACCACCTCTCACCCTCAACACGCTTTACCACCTCTCACCCTCAACACGCTTTACCACCTCTCACCCTCAACACGCTTTACCACCTCTCACCCTCAACATGCTGTATCACCTCTCACCCTCAACACACTTTATCACCTCTCACCCTCAACATGCTGTATCACCTCTCACCCTCAACACGCTTTATCACCTCTCACCCTCAACACGCTTTATCACCTCTCACCCTCAACACGCTTTACCACCTCTCACCCTCAACACGCTTTACCACCTCTCACCCTCAACATGCTGTATCACCTCTCACCCTCAACACGCTTTACCACCTCTCACCCTCAACACGCTTTACCACCTCTCACCCTCAACACGCTTTATCACCTCTCACCCTCAACATGCTTTACCACCTCTCACCCTCAACATGCTTTATCACCTCTCACCCTCAACACGCTTTACCACCTCTCACCCTCAACACGCTTTATCACCTCTCACCCTCAACATGCTTTACCACCTCTCACCCTCAACACGCTTTACCACCTCTCACCCTCAACACGCTTTACCACCTCTCACCCTCAACATGCTTTATCACCTCTCACCCTCAACATGCTTTATCACCTCTCACCCTCAACACGCTTTACCACCTCTCACCCTCAACACGCTTTACCACCTCTCACCCTCAACATGCTTTATCACCTCTCACCCTCAACACGCTGTATTGCCTCTTGCCAGGCCGTCATTGTAAGTAAGAATTTGCTCTTAATTTGACCTGCATGGTAAAATAAAATAAAGGTAAAAAGACGAAGGCTTCATTTATAGGGCCTCATAAAAATATCGCAAAAGTTTTTTCCCATTTCCGGATTTTTCTCATTTTTTGGAATTTTACATGGAGTTTACATATTTATACCTGTTTTTACCATTAATATTTGTGTGTCTGATATGTAAACAAGACTAGAGTAATAGTAAACACCATTTTAATAAAGAGCTTCCATAACAGTGCTTCACAGTACAATTGCAACAAGAGTCATAAATCTTAACATAACTGGTTTGACAATCAACAAGTGAAGCTGAAATTGGGATGTTTTGTTACTCAGTAATCAGTTCGTCCTCTATCACATATTTAGTTTAACTACTTTCATTGTGAAATAGCTAGTAGTTTGGTAAAGCTGGATGACTTTAAAGGTTTATATGGATAGATCACTTTAAGGGTTGACTAATTTTTCTATTGAACTCTATGGAAAAAGAAGTCAGGAGAAATAACCCAATACTACTGCATATCTGGCAGCAGAGTGATGGTTTGAGGCTCGTTTGATACCTCAGACCCTTGATGACTTACTGCCATTTCTCAAAGACGCAGGGTAGGTGTAGTTCTCTGAGGCTTTTATTGGTCTCTGGCAAGACTTCCCCTCGTTTGCAGTGCTTGACGGGTAAGAGGCGCGGCTGTTTCATTTTCTCTAACGAGATGTTGGACTACAAACGCATGTCTTGCATCAGAGGATGCTGACGCACAGGTACGTCCATTCACGCTCAGACTGACGCAAACGGTATCCCCAATGCTCAAACGGCATTTGTGAAATAAATTCACTATTCCATGGCATTCCGCACAGCGTGTGAAATTAGCACCAGCCACCAGCCAAATGCTTAGAAAATTTTGACCCTGGCTGGTAAATTTTCTACTCTAGCAGCCAGTTTGGCAGGTAACCAACCAGGGCTGTTTCCAAAAAGCATCTTATAGTTAAGATCAAGAGAGTCTTTTGTATTTGAGCTTTATTCATTTCATGATTAAAATGTTTAAAATTTCCTGACTTTTATTATATAAAACAGATAATAAAAATTGAGGGAGAAAGACAAAAAAACAAATGACATAAACAAACAAACACTGAAAGTAATAAAAAAACAAAATAGCTTAAGATGATCTTTATCTAAGATCTTTTTGGGAAACGGGCCCAGGTTGTGTTGTGTTGTAAAAAGTAATGCGGCTGGTAGGATGTTAAAAATGGCTGCTGATTTTTTGGAATCCACAAGCCACTCTGCCCAGTGAGTGAAAAAGTTAATCATTCTCTGATTCCGCGTTTATGTTTAAATTATGGTTTGTAAAACAGAAGATATGAGTCCCTAAATGTACAGTATGTGTGACTGCAAAGCCCCTTGTGTTACTCTGTATACTATATGGATCAATCAGCTTAACATTCCTGTAACTACACTATATCTGTGATGAAACCAGAGTATTTAAGAGCTCTGTGGCCACTGATCTGATAACAAACCAGAACGTATTACACAGAGTGCTTCTCTTCCTCCTTGTCTGGAAGTAACAGAACGAAGGGGAAACTTGAACCAAAGTTTCACGTTCCCAAAAGCCTCTGCCACGTCATTGATTTGACCCGCTTGTACTTTAGCATTCGTTTCGCCACAGTACGTGGCCTTAATTTAAGATGAAGCGGCCAGCAGGCTTCACCGATGACATTGGCCACCACAGTGAATTAATCTGTGACGGCTTTTAACATAACCCTTTTTTTCCACCCCTCCCTGGCACAAAGATCAGCTTGCCCTGATGGTTTCAGTCCCAACCTGGAAATTGATGCTAAAAGCTGTGACTGGCTGCGCTTTCAGATGCCTCTTTACTTGAAAAAAAGTACGGCCTGAAAGAGCTACTGCCCGTCTCCTGTTAACCACAACAGATATCGGTAGCCAGTCAGGACGCTGATCTGCTATTCGAGATTCTACAGATTCGCCATTAAGCTTTGTGGCCAAAGCGTTACAATCAAGATGAACGTGTTGTTCTCTTCAGTGGTGATTGAGTAGTGACCTTTTCTTTATCCCTTAAAAAGGTCTTTGACAAGGAAAAACACCCATCTATCATCCATCTATCATCCATCTGTGTATGTAGGACACATTGTGCGGGATTTTGAGCGTTCGAGCACGCACTCAGCCAACACGTGTTATTTGAATAAGTGAGTTTTAAAGTAAGGAGATCCTTTTCAAATGTTTGGTTGAGGTGCCCTGTGTGTCGGTTCACAGAGTATAAATGCTCAACAGCCAAGCAAAAGAGAACAGAGAGAGAGGTCACCATTCTTTTTTGTCAATGTACGTCTTTGAAGAAGTGTTGCAGTCCTGACGAGATCTCTACGGAGATGTTTCCCTGACATTCGTGAAGTTAGCATGTTCCACAGAACGCATATAGATATGCGTCACCCGGCAACAGTGTGGCCAATTTATAGTGGGTTTTAAGTGTCAAATAATATTTTCTTTGAAGTGTGACAGGACATCGTAAAGGACTCTTTATAATACACAACACACAGGTTACATGTTGTATGAGTCAGTGGATTAGTCATTGTTGTATTTATGTGTCAGTGTCAATATTTTTTTTGCCATGGACATGTTGAGAGATGAATCATCGTTGGTATTAATGGTACAGATTCCAGACCATTACTAAAGTCGGAGTTTAAAACTACTAGAGTATATTTTTAGTCAGTCTGGAATGGTTTTTGTGGACTTGCACTTGAACATGAAGGGAGATGAAAGTGTATTTTTAAAAATGGGTCAAAAATGTAGAAGAGAAACTATTTTAACTTCAAGGCTACAACATTAATGTGACATTGTAAACATCTGTGCGTTTTCTTACCAGTTTAAAAAGGGGGACAGATGTATGAGTTGAGATTTGTGAGTGATACTTGCTGTCATGAGAGAACCCATGTTGTTGATGAGACTGCCGTTATGGTTAGCTATTTATTTAGACACTGAATATCCACTCAGGTGAGACGAGGCAGATTCTGTAAGCTGACACTGTTGAGATGGATCCAGGGTACTTGGAGAACAAGACTGTGTCTGTGTGTCTCTCAGTGTCTCTCTGTGTCTGAACTCCACACAGTACACATTTCCTCTAGTTGACATGTTGCCCAAAGGCTTGCTTTCTGGGTTATCCGTTTTACCACTGCGTGGTTAAGGGCATCCATCCATGCACGTTTGACAGAAGATTGACGATCGCACACTGGGTTGGTTTTACCTGGTTTACCTACTAACACGGTATTGACCATTGCGCAAAGGACTGGTTTACCTGGACAAACGGTATGGACCATGAAGATTGGGGTTGGTTTCTTTGCATAAACAATATTGACCATCACATATATGGGGTTGGTTTATCTGCCAAAACTGTATTGACCATCACACACTGGGTTGGTTTACCTGCTGAAACAGTGCGAACCATTGCTTACCGGGTTGGTTTAATTCAGATGCTGCCATCCATTGTACCAGCCTGTTTACATGCTCCCAAATTTGTACGAAATGGAAATTGCACACAATGTGTGTGTCGTGTCACCCATTGAAAGGAAGCCCATTGAAAGGAATAGGTCACTTTGCGCTGCTTATTGAAGCCTTTCTTGCTCCTCTCTAACAATGAGGACGGTGAGCAAAAGGGAGTGCGCATCGATACCAGATCCCGCCTCAGTAATAATTGAACAGTTTTCCATTTGCCTAGCCTTTGTCTCACTCACACAAGGCATTATAAATGGGGAAAACTACCTTTTGAAGCCCTTCTTCTTCAAGTCACATGGTGCGTACAGTCGGCAGCTGTGGACTGCCGTCTGTGGTTCTACTGCACGCCCGCGGGGATGGCGCATACGGTGTTCTGTATGCCGCTATGAGTCACAGTATGCAGATGTTATGCACCTCTTACCTTTGTTGAGAGGCACTTTTAGATATTTTTCAGAAAAAAAAATTTGCACTTTTTTCTGTACTGGCCACAATGGTTGTGTGATGCCTCATCCTGGCACTTAGCACTACTCAAACTGGCTTGACCGTGTAATGTTTAGAAAGATTTTTAGCATGTCTATTGTGCTTGCGGTGAGACTCTTGTGCTAAGTATTGTGCAATTATATCTGCCGTATTAACTCCCCAGACACTGGCAAAAGGTCACTTTATTGATTAACAAATTAAATTATGCACGTTAAATCTACAAATTTAATTTCAGTCTAACCATTATGGCACTGTATACTTAATGTGCCTTAATATTGCAGTGTAACAGTATAGCTTGTTGCTCCTAAGCAATATCATTTTTTAACATGTATAAAAATCAGGGAAAGAGAAAAAGGTGAAAAAATGCTGTTTTTTAAATGCATTACTTCATATAAAAGGGTCATACTCAGTAGTGTAGTGGAGGGTATACGCGGGTATACGCAGTATACCCACTTCTTTCTTAGTGGGCATAGAGTATACTCACTTCTTAATCCCCACTGGTGCACGTATCAATTAGTAGTCATGGATTTGCTAAACTAGAGTACACCCACTTCTCTAGAGTACACCCACTTCTCCAGGCACGACTACACCACTGGGCATACTGTAGGCCTTACATTGGCTAAGCAAGCATTCCCTCTGACCATAGATACATTGCTTTATGTCAGAAATTAAATTTTGCTATCTCTTTTGTTTTCTATGGTGGTGGCATATAATCTATGATAACAAGGATCATTTAAAGTATAGTAGTTCTTTCTGAATACTGGGGCTGGGGGGTAGTCTTTGGGTCCATTTGCTCTGGGGTGCTGTGAAGCTCGCTGTCATCTGCTTACAGGCGGGGCTGGCTGTTAACGTGCCACATCAGCAGAAATATAATCTGCATTATTAAAGTCCAGCAGCGCATCCAACACATACATTTCTGCTCAGGCACTTCACCGGCTGCATTCCACTTTCCCCCAGTCTAATTGGCTGGTTAAGGACTTTGCCTCCAGCGCTTTATATTTCAGTGAAGTGACTCTCATTCCCGGACGGTGGAAATCTTTTTCTCTTTATCCATCCCTGATTGATTAGTTTATTGTCCTTTCGTAAATTCATCATGTGCCGTACAGCAATCGTCAGATACGTCAGACGACCGCCAACAACAACAACAACAACAACAGCAACAGCAACGACAACGACATCAGCGACAGACGGCAACGGCACCAAAACACCCCAGAATTAACGTCCTTTATCTCCGCGTCCGCAGCCAGCGCTCCCCGCCGTCACGCACTTTCCCCATGTTTCTTCACACGGTCCACAGTAGGGCTGTCGCAATGAATTTCACAATTCAAGCATAATCTGAATGTCAAAAAAGAAACATAAAAGCACGTTCACGCTCTTTGTAGCTTTTTCTGCAATGTACTGTGTGTACCGGTCTTATCAGATCAACTGTCACATCTAAATTGAGCAGTGGACTGCAGAATTGGATTTAGCAGACCGCTGACTATGTGTTCAGGCCCTGAGCTGCGGTTCTGGAAGGGGTAAATTTGCATCTCCCTGACTGATGAAATTGGATTTCTCAGTCGCGTCTATGACGGTCACTGGCATGTTTTAAGCTGAAGCTGTTGACACATCTTCGTGTTGTGCAACTTGTTTTCTCAGGGCAGTAGCCACAGAAAATGCAATTACTGCATGGAATCCATGTAATTTAAATGTGGCTTCTGGGAAAATTGACTTTTTGATTGAAAGCATTGTGATTCATGACTTGTCAATAGTCAGTGGTCCATGAATTACGTCAGCCACACTAGGAAGCCGAAGAGTTCAAATCAGCTGCCTGTAATGTATGTTCATTCTAGTTTTAACCTTACAAGCATTACCTCTCCATTCTAAAATGCTGTTATGTTGTTATCAGTGAAGTAGGCCACTGGCCTTTCACATGGGATTTAATAACATAATGAAGTGAATTAATTTGAATATACTCAAGCGCTTAAATAATAAAATGCTCAGTGTTGATCTTGTGTGAATTTAACATTCCTAAAAGACAACACTCTTGTGGGTTTATTTGTTCGGCATTGAAAAATGATGACGCTTATGGCTAGTTGACACTGTGTAATGTATGCGAAGAAGGGAAATTCTCAGCACACACAGACCACACAAGTACCAACCGATTTACACTTCCTTTAAAGTCGAGATAAATACTAGTAAACATCCACCCTGTGCCTTCATTGAGTTGTTGGTCCGTTATATTGGTTATCTTATTGTTTTAAATGATTGCTCGACAGTTCCTAATTCATATCACACTTGTGTCCGTGCTTTAAACGACATGGCCATGCACACTGCTCTGTTTCATTTTGAAAGCTCAAATCTAACTGCGGAATTGGAAATGGAGTTTGGCGCTGCAGAGGTTGGTTCTCCTGCGATTCTGCGACCGCAGGAGAGCGGGGCTCTTCACTGGAGGGCTCTCTGCATTTTAGCAAGGAGAGAGTGTTTACAGTGCTGCTTAAGGGCATTACCCCCTTATCCTTTCATCCCTCTATTTATAGTCCCTCTGATGGCCAATGAAGCGCGTGTGGTACCTGGCTCACTGACTTTCAGTGGCTAAGCTGCGTAGGAATTTTGTGCCATTTAAATTTTTTAAAAAGGTGCCAGTTCTGCTTCTCTGAGGGAGTTCCAGCGTCCATTCCCTGTGATTGCTGATGGAGACTAATAAAAGCCTGCTATTGGAGCGAAAGATGCTGTCGCTGATTACGCTGTTTGACCCGAAGGGCAGGTTTGATAATTGTGTTGTCCTTTTGCTGATTTTCTCTGTCGTGGGACCCGTGAGGAAAATGTGGCGTCCTCCAGAGAGCCCTAATCACGGTGTGCGCCGTCCTTGCTCGCAAAGTCAGGGATTTACAGGCGGTCTGGTTATTGTTACGGCTCCACGCTAAAAAGGCAGTCCAGCTGGAGTGGTGACCTTGCGTGGATGGAAATGTCATCTTCCTCCCTGCGCACTTCCTGAGGAGTCCCATATAAACCGGCCACAGTGCAGTTTGTGAGGACTACTGCAAGTAGCCATTTATGGGAAGGGAGTGAGAATCCTCTAAAGCAGTGGTGCCCAATCATGTGCCGTGGAGAGCCGAGAGTATACAGGTTTTCATTCCAACCAATCACTACACCTGCTCATTTAACTAATTACCATGCCTTCAACCAGAGAGGAAGGAACTAATTAGTGAAATCAGCAGGTGTAGTGATTGGTTGGAATGAAAACCTGCTGAAAACCATGAAAAACAACTTTCAATAAGAATGTATGTTTGTACCAATATAGAAATGTTTTTCAACCAAGCTCTTCTTTTGAATTGCAATTATGAAGAACTATGTATAACTAAAGTATGTGTGCATCATTTGTTTACCAAAAAATATGCTCCTGCTTCTTCATTGTGGGGCAAGGACCATGTTGACTTGGTGAAATCATTTCTGTTCAGTTTTTAAAAAGCACAATGAATTATTTAAGATTGGAAGTGCACTTACTGTATGCAAATTATTAATAGTAAACACTTTAATCTTCAAGACCAGACCCCTGGGAACTGGTAATACCATGGGGTCGGTTTCCTGCCATTCCTCAGCCCTTCCTCAGCCCTTCCTGGACCTGCAGCCATTTGCACTGTGTCCTTCCTCCTACGGCCAAACTCCTTTTCAGAAGCGCATAATATGGTTCCTATGGTGTCACCCCCCCCATTACCCTGGTGCAGCCAGCCCTGCCCCCCTGGTCTCCCACACCCAGCCAATCCCATCTCAGGAAGTCTGGTTTTCTATATGCACAACTTTCTCAAACCTTTCCTGCCTTATCCATTCTTGACAGCTTTTCCTTTTGCCTTGGAACATTACTAATGTATAATACTGAGGTAGTGGAAGCTGATTAAAGGTCTGAGAAACTGAAATATGTGAAATCTCTTGTGTGTATGCTTTTCTCTTGGCTAAACGCCAAGTTTTCAGTGGGCGGGGATTGGCTGGGGTCCGATTTACGTCAATAAGGCCCAAAGACCAGTGAAATCCTTGTTTCTATGTTTAATGATGCTCTTGCCACTTTTGTGTGGGCAAGCAAAATTGAAAATGGTTGTTCTGAAGCCTTCCCTGAATGCACAAAAATGGAAACCGTTTTCTTTTCCAAAAAATGAAGAGTCCCGTTTCATTTCTGGAGGCTCATGGACACTGCAATATTGCTATCGCCACAAAAGTTAACATTTGTTGTGTCCGTTTTCACAAGGATTTTAACAACTATCATGAGAAACAATGTGTCTTTGCTAAAAAGCTAAAGCCGGTGGATGGTGCAGTGCCTTCGCTCCCTTCACCTCACTTCACCTCTGTCGTTGCAGAACAGACACGTGATGGACCGATAAGCAGGCCTACCGTTAGTTAACGATAATTTAATGGCTTTCAAGCATAGATATGCAGAATCAAAGCCTTTCTGTAATTGAGTGTCATGTCCGGAGTTTGAGACTGCTGTCCAGTCTAATGTTAGTGTACAGTAGCTCAGTGTTACAATGTTATAACTTATTACACATTGACTGATCTGCTGGTTTAAGTCTAAGAAATTGACAGATAAACTAGGCCACAAATGCCACACGTTACGTTAGACATTACTGGGAAATGCTTACCCGCTGGCAGTAGTTTTACATGTAGGCAGACCTGCGTTATCTAGTTTGTAGCATGTGACTAATGCATAAAAGGATAAACTCACCATTCTGACACCTGTTAGCCAGAGCGTGGATTCAGTATGTCGTCACTTGGCTCTTCAATGTCAGGTTCCTCCGGTACATATTAGGCTGTAAAATGCAGATGTTTCCACTGTATGCCATGTTTGTAAGTGTCGGCAACCTGCTCTAACCTAGCAACTAGGAATTGTTTACATATGTCTTATGGAAATGAATATTATAAGCTCACCGCCTGTTAGTTATGGCCGGCGTCGAAGAGATGCGCCTACTCCACACGCACGCACAATCTTCTAATTTGGCTTTCTATTAATGGAGCCAACGTAGTTAGAAGACGGCTGGCTCTGCACAGAAATGCTGATCAATGGCCAAAATGAGTCTCAATCCCACAGCCAGTCTTGCCTCTCATTTCTAAATCGGTTCATTACTGTGGGGAAAGTGGGTGGCTAATCACTGTACATTTTGGCTGCTTGTCTCATTTTGTAGATTAAAGATTGGAGTGTTTCAGAAATAACGGCCAGTCGATGGCATTTAGCGGCGTCATCAAGTGCCAATAAATCGCATTAATGAGACATTCATTGTAGAAACATGCATGCGTTTGTGATTAGCTCTAAATTAGTTTGGGCTACTTGGACTGTTTTACTTTTTAACGATTGTCATTGATTTTGAGGACTGAAAAAGGGAACCTGTCCAAGTTTGTGTCCCGTGCGTTGCGTCCACTCTGTCCCTCCTTGACTCGCCAGCTTCTCCTTCCCCCTGTTATGGCAGCCTCTCTGTTCACGGTCCCACAGGGATACGGCTCATGGTGGCGTCTCTGTGTCTGTCTTTCAGTGGGAGTGCATGTGGTTCCTGATCCTCACCTCCACCTTCTTGCTGCTCCTGGTCTGGTCCTATTTCTGGTGGGCTGCGCAGAATGACTACAGCGAGTTTAACTGGTGAGTCCACAGCTCGTTTCGTTTTCACTTCCGCAAGAGGTGCTGGAGGCAGCAACAAGGAGTCACGGACAGAAGCAACAAGCCTTACAGGTGGGCAGAGCAGAGCGGGGGATGGGGGGGGGGAGAGGAGGAGGAGGAGGAGGCGGAGGCGGCGGCGGCGGCGGGGTTCCAGGGTTTCATTTTGTGCTTAGCAACGTCAGAGAGGGGAAAGGACAGGAGCCAGCAATGCTTTGAAAATAATCGCGCATAATTGCGGGAAATCTAATAACCAGACCATCGCATGCGCTGAGGACTTCCAGGAGCTCCGACTCTTTATTAAATGTGCACGCAATCCAACTGCTGTTTGTGCTTTTGCACTCTTATTTCTATTCACGTTTTACTCGCACACACGTAGCGCCGGGCTCTTACCTCAGACAGACCCGTGTAATGAAGCACTCGATAAAAACGGAACATAGAATCCATATCTGTGTCTTTCTGAAATTCCACTGTCACACTAAAAATGATATTACTTCTACTTTAAAACACTTGAGTTTGATGGTCGAATCTGCTTTAGATTCCACAAGGGTCTTTTGTAAATGTCCTTGTGCCGTTTGGTCACTAACACAGATTACAGGGAGAATGTCCTGCTCGAGATGCTGGGCTCAGCCCTGGAGGCCTCCGGCACCCATCTGCACAAGGATAAATGCAGTTAGGCTGAAGGAGGCTGTGCTGATAAGATTGAGACCTTGAGAGACGTGCCAGGGGCAAAGCGCTTGCACAGGAGCTGACATCGCTGTCGCCGTGCGAAACGGCCACTCCCAGAGCCGCAGAGAATAAACGGTTTTAATAACTGTGAAGCGGTGACCTAGATATCACGGCTCTCCGATGGGAATTAGTTCGATATTCACTCGTCACGTGCCGTCTGATTGGGCGAAGCCGGAGAGAGTAAAGCAGGCGAAGTCCTACGGCGGTTGTTCATATCTAGTAGGAAAAGTATAACTTATTAGTCCGCCATTTTACCGGGGAATATTCTGATATCCTTAAAGAGTGTGGTCTGTGAATGTCTGTTTGCAAATTTTCGATCCGCGTGCCTCCGTAGTCTGTCCTAGATTTGCAAAGGCGGCGCACATCCAGGCTGGCAGCCGTTGCTCGGAGGCACGTGCGCTCGCAGTCGAGCCGGGCACCTTGCGAGTGACTCAGCCTTCGTTGTGCTCCTCGAGGCTGTCGTCCCAGGAGGGCCGGTACCCGCCTGTACTCAATGCCGCCCTCCCCCCTTCTTTTCCCGCGGCTATCTCCACCCTCTCTCCGACCCGCCGACCGTACAGCAGGGGCCAGGCCCGTTCCCTCTGCCGGGCGTGTAAAAATAGCCTTGGTACCATGCGGCCTGTCGGTTCCTTGACGAGCGGCCCTGTCCTGTGGAATAAGTGATGGAGACGAGAGCGTAATTGGCGTCCGTCTCGCGCTGTTCAGCAGCTGCGCTGGGGTTAGAGACGTGGAGGAATCTGCCTCCTCTCTCACTGCAAAGCCCTCAGGCCTCTCTGCTTTTCTCATACTCTCTACTCCCACCGCCACTGCTGCACAGCGCTCCTGTTTTCACATTAGTAACCTCTTAACGGTGGGGTGACTTTCAAGAACAGTTCAGCCTTTTCAGATTCCGTTGCCTTCTCTTGCCCTGTTCCCCGTATCTGCCCTGTTGGCACACTATGCAGCCCACACTGGGTCTCTCCTCCAGGTTTCTGTACAACCAGTCGGGGGAGTGGAGCGACGGAACCGTTCCCATACTCGCCACCACAGCTGCAGGCTTCACTTATCTGGCCTTCTTAATGGTGAGTTGCCAACAGCACGCGCACGCATTCCACATTCAGCCCAGCGCTTTGGTCTCATACTCAGACATAACGGTGCAACACTGGTGCCCAGTGCTCACACAATATAGGAAGTGCAGGCAAGTCTGGGCAGTTTGTATTTTTTATTTTTTGTTAATAGATCATTAGCTTTTGTTTTCAATAATGCACGCGATGTGCCACGAGGCATGTTGTTCCTTACTATATAAATGGATAATTTGTGATGTAGGTTTGCTGAGCAGATAAAAATGTAGCTGAACGTAGCAGTTTTGGCGCTTGGTGATTGGCTCTTTCACACCTGGCCACTTCCTGTGTTTTCAGATGTTAGCACTTTGTCACATAGCCGTGGGACAGCAGCTGAATCTGTACTGGCTCCACAAGGTATTCCTGCTGCATAGCATCATTCCACAATCCACACCATCTGTTACACTCAAATAATGCTCCACACAAACTAGCACGCAATACCCCACAAAATCTTTAGCGCAAGCTGCACCCCACACAAACTGTGCATGTGCCTATGTGTGTGTGTGTGTGTGTGTGTTTGCGTGCAGGTTGGAGTGACAGCAGCCCTGATGACCACCATCACCGGCGTGATCTCCATCAGCGAGCTGTGGGGAGGGGAGTGGGACATCATCGGGATCTCTCTGCAGGTAAGAGCACTGGCCCCGGCTGGCCCCACCCCTATCTGCCTTCACACGCCATTCAAGTGTAAAGCAAAAGCTGTGGTGTTGCTGTCAGAATGACTGTGTTTGCGCTCAGGCCACAGGTCCCTTCCTGCACATAGGAGCCCTGGCTGCTATAACGGCTCTGGGCTGGTTAATGGCCGCTCAGGTCATCCGCTCCGAGAAAACGAGTGAGTTAATCGCCGCCTCGCTGATCCAAGATCAAAACCACTTAATCTCAGAAAGCTATGGATGTTGACAACGTGCGATCTGTATCTGACCGCTACTTGCACTCGTGCTTGTCTTCGTGAGAGATGGATTTCATTAAAAAGGGTGAAACGTGAAGGCCTTATGAAAATGTCTTTCACTGTTATAATACTCATCCTTAAACCTAACTGAAGATGTTACAGTTCTGTGAACACTCGCCTTAATTTAAACCATTAAGAAGGGCTGGTACAGAATGCCAGTGGAATTGACCATAATGGTTGTGACCGGGATATTGATCCGATTACAAAGCAGGAAAGGATGCACTGAATATCAACATTATCTACGTAACCTATAGCACATCTACTTCATCTATGTTTTTGATCAACAAAAAGGCATTTCATAGTTCTAAAATGTATACATTCCATATTATGTTATTTGCCACAGGCGCACATAGCAGTTATACCTAACGTGGTCAGATGTTTAGGTTGAACAGGGTGAGAGATGTACAGTGTCTGTAGTAGCCTATGGAGTTATACTGTGCATGGTTGACAGGACTTGGGTGATCTCATTCCTCTTCAGGGTTCCAGTTAGTCCTGCTCCTGCTCTACCTGAGTGTCCTCCTGGCTCTCTACCTAGCCCCCCTCACCATCACCTCCCCGTGCCTCATGGACCGGGCCAGCCTAAAACAACGGCCTAATGTCATTGGCCATAGGGGAGCACCAATGGTGAGTCAGTTGACCTGACCATCCAACGAGGGGATGGTTATGGCCTGCAATTAATTTGATTTTATCGTTTATTTTTTAATAACACAATCCACAGTTTTAAAGTTGTCATGCTAGGTGACTGACGGAATGGAACATTTTCTAGCACTCTCTAGCACTCTCTCTTGATATTGGAATCCCAACTGATTGTGCGTCACCTGCACTGAAGAACAAACAGAATTTAATAAGTACTGAAGAACTTTATTATCATTATTTGTACAGTATTGCATGTTATATTTTAGTTCACATTTCAAGAAATACAAGGGAATCCTATCCTCCGATTTAGGCGCTCACTATTACCTTCACTTTGTTTTCGATTCAATTTTGAAAGGCATGTTACTAAACAAGATTCAAGTTCCTGCAAAAACAAAAAGTGAACACGTAGGCCTTATACCAATATTGATGCAGAGTGATATTTTAGATCGATTTTCACACGTCCCTCTACTCTGGTGCACAGTGGGCATAGTTTTTCTTGGAGGGTGGTGAGAACTTCCCCATAGTGGGAGTAGAGTGTTGTTACAGTTCAGCTGCCGGATGAACAGAAATGGAGCCACACACCCACTGCCATGGCCTTGGGCAGCTAGAGATGGAATTATCTCTTAAAGGAGAGATTTTCATCCTTTATTTATACAGCTTGTTTCATTGAGATTAAAATCTCTTTTACAAGAGCGACCCGTTTGTGTGTTTAAATCTGGCACACTGGTGAATGTCCGCCTCAGAACATGCATGTGGGGACTCCAGACCGTCAGCGACGTCCTCACGTGCTGCACGCCACGCCGATTCTCATGTCGGAAACGCCGGAAGTCGGTAAGAGAAGTAAGAGAGCGCGAACGAGGTGTCCGGGTCTCGGTGCGCACACACGGCCATGCTGTACCGAGACCTCCAGTTGCGACCGTTGTTGATGCTGCTTCTTGGCGTCTCTCGTTGCAGCTGGCTCCGGAAAACACCGCCATGTCCTTCAGCAAGGCCGTGCAGCAGAAGGTCAGCGGGCTGGAGGCCGACGTGACCGTCAGGTGATGAGCCGCGCCTCTCCTGTGCCGGGGCGAGGAATCGATAGACATCTGAGTCTTGCATCACTGTTCTCCGTCAAGGGATCAATCTTACTCATTAGCTGCTTCTCTTACACTGCTGGGCCAGGCAGTGCGACGCTTTGTCTTCTCACATGTTACAGGTTTTCTACTGTAATCGCGCAGAAGAATCACACAGGTTCTACTTTTGTACACGTACAGTCAAGCCGGAAAGTCTTCCCACCCCTTTCACCTTCTCCACGTTTTATTACATTACAGACATATTCTACAATAGATTGAGTTCTCAAAGGAGATTTTGTCTCAAAATTCTACACAAAATGGCCCATAATGACAAAGTGAAAACATGTTTTTCAATTTTGCAAATGTATTAAAAATCCAAAACTGAAATCTCTCATTTACATAAGTATTCATACCCTTTGCTTTAACATATTTTTTAAGTATCATATTTAATATTTGGTCGCATATCCTTTGCATGCTGTTACTTCCTGAAGTCTGTGACCCATCAACATCAAAAGACTCTCGATATCTTATTTCAAGGTACTGTTACAAGCGACACTATAACCTCTCTGCATTTGAATGGATCTCTATGGGAATTGGGGGGTGAGGCTTGATTCAGCTGTAAATTATGCTGGAACAGTATGGAATACATGGTTGGTGAAATGGCTGTACGTCATCAAGGGTCTGAGGTATCAAACGAGCCTCAAACCATCACTCTGCTGCCAGATATGCAGTAGAAATGGATGGATCACTTTAAGGGTGGTTTCTCCTGACTCATTTTCCTATTGAACTCTATGGAAAAATAAGTCAGGAGAAACAACCCTGCAAGTGATCCATCCATATCTACTGCATATCTGGCAGCAGAGTGATGGTTTGAGGCTTGTTTGATACCTCCGACCCTTGATGACTTATAGCCATTCATCCAACCATGGGTTCCATACAATTCCCATGTAATTTACATCTTAATCAAGTCCCACCCCCCAATTCCCATTGAGATCCATTCAAATCCAGAGAGGTTATAGTATCGCTATACTTTTTCAAAGTAAAAAATAAATAAATAATAGAAACAATGTGCCGTATTGTTTGATGAAAAACCTTGTTGTTAGTTCAGTGTACTTATCAATGAGTAATGAGAGTGGTTACATGGCGGTCAGGCTGGGATGTGGTGAAGCTGCTCCAGGCTGTGTAATGAGGATTAATGAGTGACAGATTATACCCATAATGCTTGCTGGGCGTTACTGCCACCTGTGGACCTACTCGGTGATTAATCAGAGCCTTGTCTCAGGAGAAAGCATGACAATGAGCAGCAGGTACATGTTCTGTAGGGCTTCAGTCTCACAGACTCTTTAGAGCTTCAGTCTCACAGACTCTTTAGAGCTTCAGTCTCACACACTCTTTAGAGCTTCAGTCTCACACACTCTTTAGAGCTTCAGTCTCACACACTCTTTAGAGCTTCAGTCTCACACACTCTTTAGAGCTTCAGTCTCACACACTCTTTAGAGCTTCAGTCTCACACACTCTTTAGAGCTTCAGTCTCACACACTCTTTAGAGCTTCAGTCTCACACACTCTTTAGAGCTTCAGTCTCACACACTCTTTAGAGCTTCAGTCTCACAGACTCTTTAGAGCTTCAGTCTCACACTCTTTAGAGCTTCAGTCTCACAGACTCTTTAGAGCTTCAGTCTCACAGACTCTTTAGAGCTTCAGTCTCACACACTCTTTAGAGCTTCAGTCTCACACTCTTTAGAGCTTCAGTCTCACACACTCTTTAGAGCTTCAGTCTCACACACTCTTTAGAGCTTCAGTCTCACACACTCTTTAGAGCTTCAGTCTCACACACTCTTTAGAGCTTCAGTCTCACAGACTCTTTAGAGCTTCAGTCTCACACACTCTTTAGAGCTTCAGTCTCACACACTCTTTAGAGCTTCAGTCTCACACACTCTTTAGAGCTTCAGTCTCACAGACTCTTTAGAGCTTCAGTCTCACAGACTCTTTAGAGCTTCAGTCTCACAGACTTTAGAGCTTCAGTCTCACACACTCTTTAGAGCTTCAGTCTCACAGACTCTTTAGAGCTTCAGTCTCACACACTCTTTAGAGCTTCAGTCTCACACACTCTTTAGAGCTTCAGTCTCACAAACTCTTTAGAGCTTCTGTCTCACACACTCTTTAGAGCTTCAGTCTCACACACTTTAGAGCTTCAGTCTCACACACTCTTTAGAGCTTCAGTCTCACACACTCTTTAGAGCTTCAGTCTCACACACTCTTTAGAGCTTCAGTCTCACACACTCTTTAGAGCTTCAGTCTCACACACTCTTTAGAGCTTCAGTCTCACAGACTCTTTAGAGCTTCAGTCTCACACACTCTTTAGAGCTTCAGTCTCACACACTCTTTAGAGCTTCAGTCTCACAGACTCTTTAGAGCTTCAGTCTCACACACTCTTTAGAGCTTCAGTCTCACAGACTCTTTAGAGCTTCAGTCTCACAGACTCTTTAGAGCTTCAGTCTCACAGACTCTTTAGAGCTTCAGTCTCACAGATATTTTCAAATCGCACAACTTTATCCGATGGAGATGTTTTTATTTTCAGACATCCACTGCATTTTTGAGATTCTTGCTTAGTTATGTTGTCAAATTTCATTTGATTCCACATCACGTCCAAGCACGATTACAGAGAACTAACCCCACCCATGCCCAGAGGCCACTTAACAAGGCCCTACCTAACATGTGATAGAAAATTTGATGCAAAAAGCGCATGTATGAGCGTGTGTGTGCGTGCGTACACTGCTGATGTTGCCCTTTCCTTCCCCAGCTTGGACGGAGTGCCCTTTCTAATGCGTGACCACACACTGAGGAGGACCACAAATGTGGGGAAGCTCTTCCCAACCAGGCAGTTCAATGATGCGTCCCTGTTCAACTGGACAGAGCTGCGCTCCCTCAATGCGGGGCAGTGGTTTTTAAAGGTGCCTCAGCTTTACAGGGCACACCTGTCCTCCGGAAAACTAATCAGTGCTAATTCAGTACTATTGCATCATAGTGTTAGAAGCGTTAACAAATCACATATTTTTGAAGTTGTGGTCGTCTAGATATCTCCCTTGCTGCAATCTGCATCCAAAACGTCTGACTCGGCTATGTGCCGCTACCACATTGAGAGTGGATGTGTGTGCCCCAGTTGCTAAATCCATCGGGCTTTTTTTTTTTTTTGAGATGAGAGACTATCTAGAAGAAGATATTTTGCTTTTTCTTTTTTTTGATCATTTTTTTTTTTTGACAGATCATCAAAAAAAAATTTTTTTTTGAAAAAAAAAAAGTTTTCTGTGCATGGCATACGGAAGATACAGGTGACTTGTTGTGTTTGGTATGATGTTGTAGTATTAACTGTACTCTAGTTTATAAATGCTCATTTCAGAACTGCTGACATTATTATTAGTACTGGTGCTTCATCCGCATCAGTGCTAAGGCGGCTCCGGTCCCATAACTGGAACTCCTCTGTCCACCTCCTCCCTAGGATGACCCCTACTGGAAAGTCCAGTCTATGTCCGAGAGGGACCAGAACCGGGCCGGGAACCAGACTGTGTGCAGCCTGCAGGAGCTGCTTCGCGTGGCAGTCCGGTCCAACCGCTCGGTCATCTTCAACCTGCGCAGACCACCGCCTGAACACCCCCGCTACAGGAGCTGGATCAACGACACGCTGCAGACGTTCCACCGATCCGGAATACCACAGGAGCAGGTGAGGACGGGGGCGTAATTCCTGGCATTCCACGCTTTGCTCCATACCGAAAAGTCAGAGTCACGCCCTGTTTCCGTCAGTCATGCATGGGGCTGGTTGCCATGACGCTGGCTCAGAGGCGTGGCTCAGCGTGACGCTCTGCCCCTGCAGGTGATGTGGACCCCAGACTGGGGGCGGGATACAGTTCAGCAGGAGGCTCCGGGGTTCCAGCAGATCTCTGGGGCCAAGCTGCCCGCGGAAGCCGTCCGGGAGAGAGGCCTCGTCGGACTCCACCTGCACTACCGCCAGACCAGCGCGGCGGAAATCCGGTACGCCTCTCTCACAGCCGGTCTTCAGGTCTCAGACTCACGGCTGGTTTTTATGGCTGAACTCTAATCCCTGGCGTAAACCTGTGTTACGGGTTGGCTATTTTCACAGTAATGTTTGTTGCACAACTGACTGACGTAAAAGAGAGATCGCAGATACAGTGGTCAGAGGATAGCTTAGCCTTGGTCAATAATTGCTCAAAATTCTTCCCGTTGCGTGTGTTTGTGCGTGCATGTGTTTGTGCACGTGCGTGTGTGTGTGTGCATGTGTTTGTGCCTTGCGTGTGTTTGCGCGTGTGTAACAGGGCGCTTCTGGTGAACAACGTGAGCCTCAGTCTGTACACTGTGAACGAGCCCTGGCTCTACTCCGTGCTGTGGTGCAGCGGCGTGCCCTCGGTCTCCTCTGACGCCCCACAAATCCTTAAAAAGGTGCCTAACCCCATCTGGCTCATGGTAAGGCCCCCCCAGAACGCACACGTTTCCTCAGCACACCTGGCACACGCAGGAACCTGCAGCCCTGCTCAGGGTATGAAATGAACACCAAATGCTGGCAAAAAGTTGATGTGGCTGGTAAGATTTTTACTCTAGCAGCCGCTTTGGCCAGTAACCAACCAGGTTGTGTTATATTGTAAAAGGTAATGTGGCTGGTGAAATGTTGAAAACGGCCGGGGATTTTTGGAATCCACATGCCGCTCTGGCCAGTGGGCGAAAAGGTTGACTTCATACCCTGGTCCTGCTCTTCCCTGTGTCTGTCTGTGCGTCTCTGTTCATTTGTTTCCACTTTGCTCACACGCTTCCTCCGGCACCACTTTAACAACCGCATCCTTCAAACGGCTCCGCCTGCAGTTCATTCCACGGGAAACTCATTGTTCGTACACGCCTATAGAGTATGTCGTCTTTCTAAAATGCATGTGTTATACCTCCGTGAGAATGGCGTTTGTGTAAGTTCTTGATATAAGATCGACGGTCATATTTTTAGTGTCACAATGCCATCTAGTGGAGTGCCCAAATCGACTCAACCCTCCCTTTTTGTTCCAGAGCCCAGAGGAATACTGCTTGGTCTGGATAACTTCAGATCTTGTGTCTTTCGCTATTATAATAGGAATATTTGCATTCCAAAAGTAAGTGCTGTTTATTTTGCTCTTTATTCCCCCGACGGCCGTTTTTGTGATATTATCACTCTGAGTGTTTTATGTTGTCAGAACCTTGTGTAGGAATGCATTAGTTGTGAATATTCACACTCATTAAAGCCAATTTGTGGGGGCAAGCAGTGGAGTTCTGGAACAGTGACGTAGAATTTTGAAAAGAAACATTCCAAAAAGCCGTCTCTTCAACGGCTTAACAGCATTCACATCCTTGAAGATAATTAGAATGTTTACACCGAGTAATTGAAGTGACGGCACACCACTCATTACATTACATTATTGACCTTTAGCGGATGGTCTTACCCAGAGCTACTTACACAACCATTACATTTAAAACACGGTGTCTTGGCTTTCTGAGGAGCCGTATCCAAGAGACTGTAGAGGCAGCCGAAACATACTGTGATCACTTACTGGCTTTCGAGAGAGAATTTCCCACTTCACTGAAATGATCTATGACTAAACCTTTAATTATCTATGGCAACCCTTCTTCATGGTTATGTGAGCACAGAGAGGCTGTTGTTAGATGATCTTTGTGATTTTTGTAAAAATATATGTTCAGTTTAATTTGGATAAACTTGTTTACTAAACTGCTGTGCAATGTGATGGTTATTGACAAATGTTACTTATATTTAAAGGATGACAAAATGTCTTTTTAAAGTTTTTTTTAATTTTTTTAATCTTCTCGCTTTCTGCATGTTTCAACTGCATTGCGGTTTTACTTGTAATTCTATTGCTCGGCAGAGGCTCGTTTATGTATCATAATGCCTGTGAGGAGAGTTCCCCCTTGTGGTGGTCTGCTGCCCAATCAGGAAAAGAAACTTCATTTGCAAGGTCATGCACTAAGAAGTACAAGGTGTTCAGTTCGTGTGCGTTAAATTGCAGGATGTTTTTATTTGCTTAGAAACTTAGGTAATTAGTTTTCTATGAATCATGCTGTCTAGAAGGTGTAGGCATGCCTCTCATACAAAGAGGCATTGTGCATTTCTCTTTCTCTCTCTCTCTCTCTCTCTTATTTCTATCTCTCTCTCTCTCTCTCTTATTTCTATCTCTCTCTCTCTCTCTCTCTCTCTCTCTGACTTTCCATTGATGTGGGTGTGACTGCAGTGTCCCATGGAAAGGATGTGTGACTGTGCCTGTGGATTGTATGTGTGAGGATGTTTCCAGTTTCAGAACTGACCTCTCCGCTCTCTCTCTCTCTTTCTTTCTGTCTTTCTCTCTCTCTCTTTCCACTCTGCCTGGTGTGCATGCTCCTCTTCTCTGCTATAACTGGCACCTCTCAGCTATCACATGACCAGGTAACCAGGACACCTCTCCTGACCCATAATGCTTTTCTTCTGTTCCGCCCCACTCTCCCGCCTGTTCCGTCCTATTGTCTGTGCCCCCCCCCCCCCCCTTTGTGTTCAGTGTATTGGTCTGTGAGCTCTATGCGCCGCGCAGTTTAACAGCAGCCTCCCAGCCTTCCTCCTCTGTCCCATCCCTTCTTCTTTTCACTTCACACTGTTTCACTCTCCTGTTGTCTCTTCTCACTCTGTACACACTTGCCTTTACGCTTTACTCTTATCGATTTAAAAGAAGAAAAAAAAAAAAAAAGAAGAGCTCACTGGGTAACGATAAGCAATACGAAGGCCTTGTAATAACCCCACATGACTGATGCCTGGTCAGTATTTCTTTTTATCTCATTTTATTAGCAGAATTATAAACCTTTGGTCCACTTGGTGCATAAATTTCGGGCGAACAGATTGACGCTTAAAGTAATGTTGGTGCGGTGTGCAGAATTGCAGTACACTAAATGTCTGTGTTATTTATGCCCCCGTCTCAGTGTTTTTGGCCCCGGACCCCGTCCTTGTCCTCTGCTGTAAATCACACAGGAAACACTGTTGTAGAGTCTGGGAAATGTTATTGGCACATTGTAATGAGAAACACACACACACACACACACAGGCTCAAGGTATTAGAAGCGGGGGTTTATCACCTATCAGTGAACCTGGATCACGTCAGTGCTCCACATTACCTCCCCTCTGAGCGCACTGTCGCGCTGTCTCCTAAATGCTATGCAACAATATTTCAGCTACGGACAGTTTAATCTTCCGTGGGTTTAATGAGATCACCTTGTCTTTGAGTTTTCTTGAGTTATGGCTACAGAGAGTGCCAAATGACTTAATATATTTGTGTCAGTCTTTCCAATATGGTCAATGTTTATGTTTTGACATTGTTAAACAACTGAGTTCAGAGCTCCTGTGCATTAGCATATGCTTAGTATAGACTTGAGGTTTAGATGTAGTTCACTGTGTATTTCCGTATGAAAATAACCCTATGAAGTGTAACAGTGGCAATGTTTGACATGTTGGTTATATAAGCAAAATACCAATTGTTTTTCATTGAAGAACATTATTTGCAAGACATTCATTCAACACATCCCTGAACTAAAGGAACTTTTTTTTTTCCAGTCGATGAAATGCATGCGTACATATATTTTATGCGTACATATGAGCATGTGAGTGCGTGCCTGCGTGAGTATGTGAGTGCGTGAGTATGTGAGTGCGTGCCTGTGTGAGTATGTGAGTGCGTGCCTGCGTGAGTATGTGAGTGCGTGCCTGCGTGAGTATGTGAGTGCGTGCCTGCGTGAGTATGTGAGTGCGTGCCTGCGTGAGTATGTGAGTGCGTGCCTGCGTGAGTATGTGAGTGCGTGCCTGCGTGAGTATGTGAGCGCGTGCCTGCGTGAGTATGCGAGTGCGTGCCTGCGTGAGTATGTGAGTGCGTGCCTGCGTGAGTATGTGAGTGCGTGCCTGCGTGAGTATGTGAGTGCGTGCCTGTGTGAGTATGTGAGTGCGTGCCTGTGTGAGTATGTGAGTGCGTGCCTGCGTGAGTATGTGCCTGCGTGAGTATGTGAGTGCGTGCCTGCGTGAGTATGTGCCTGCGTGAGTATGTGCCTGCGTGAGTATGTGAGTGCGTGCCTGCGTGAGTATGTGAGTGCGTGCCTGCGTGAGTATGTGAGCGCGTGCCTGCGTGAGTATGTGAGTGCGTGCCTGCGTGAGTATGTGAGTGCGTGCCTGCGTGAGTATGTGAGTGCGTGCCTGCGTGAGTATGTGAGTGCGTGCCTGCGTGAGTATGTGAGTGCGTGCCTGCGTGAGTATGTGAGTGCGTGCCTGCGTGAGTATGTGAGTGCGTGCCTGCGTGAGTATGTGAGTGCGTGAGTATGTGAGTGCGTGCCTGCGTGAGTATGTGAGTGCGTGCCTGCGTGAGTATGTGCCTGCGTGAGTATGTGAGTGCGTGCCTGTCGTGAGTATGTGCCTGCGTGAGTATGTGAGTGCGTGCCTGCGTGAGTATGTGAGTGCGTGCCTGTGTGAGTATGTGAGTGCGTGCCTGCGTGAGTATGTGAGTGCGTGCCTGCGTGAGTATGTGAGTGCGTGCCTGCGTGAGTATGTGAGTGCGTGCCTGCGTGAGTATGTGAGTGCGTGCCTGCGTGAGTATGTGAGTGCGTGAGTATGTGAGTGCGTGCCTGCGTGAGTATGTGAGTGCGTGCCTGCGTGAGTATGTGAGTGCGTGAGTATGTGAGTGCGTGAGTATGTGAGTGCGTGCCTCTCTCAGTGCTCACTCTGAGAGGTGAGGGTCAGCGCTGCGCTGATGCTCATTCTGCCCCCACACCCTGCTGCAGGTGGAGGCAGAGCGGCATGCGCAGCTACAACCCCGAGCAGATCATGCTGAGCGCCGCCGCCGTGCGCAGCTCCAGCCGCGACGTCAGCCTCATGAAGGAGAAGCTCATCTTCTCAGGTAAAGGGAGCGCGGCAGAGGGCCTAACCCTGTCCTACGTGTCCCGTCCTCCTCCTCCTCCTCCTCCTCCTAGGCTAACGCATGCTTCCTGAATCTCAGAGTCCTGAGGTGTGTTTGCTCTCCCTCCATTCCTCCATCCTTCCGTCTCCTCCAGTACCCTTCCACTGCGCCCCATCGCTCCACAGCCTCTAACTGCCTGCCCCTCCCCCCTCCTGACCCCTCTGCATGGGAGCTCAGTCCTTACAGGATGTGAGAGGTGAGTCGTGCTGCCCATTCCACCTCTGTCAGCACCAATCAGAAAAGACGGCAATCGATCAAACTGACGAAAGGGCTCCTAGAGTTGTTTTCTGAAACTAAAAAAAACTAAAAGCAAGCCGATCCATGAAAGCTACCCCAAGCCTTAGAATATCTTGGTACCAGCTCCTTGGTATATCTTTGGTGTGCACAACCTAGTTTTCTCTCCCTGATTGCTTTTTGCACTTATAATTAGCTGGGAATAAAAGTGAGACCGTAATTAGGTACCTTTCAGAAATAATAAGGCTAAGCTTGTCTCGGTACCTCTTCAGATGGAGAACCTAGCAGCCTTTTCAATGAGACGCTAATTGACTTTGATCTGCTCTCTCAGCAACATTCATTTCGGGCAGAATAAGGCAAACGAGCTTTGAGCGCTTGCTAACAAGAAGGAGGGGTGGAATGAAGGGAGTAGGCGGGAAAGAAAGAGAAATATGACCTCACGTCACTCTTCTGTAATGAGTCCTGTGAGCTTGAGGACAGTCCACCTGATAAGGGTGCTATATGAAGCCAGATCAGATTTATGTGTCAATGGATTGATCGATTCTCTTGTGCTTGTCCTGCTAGAAATAAACAACGGCACCAGCAGCGCGGAGGAGCTGTCGCTGTACACGGAGAACGGATACGACGGCTACACCAACGAAGGCATCGCGCACTGACGGGCAACGTCCATCGGACGTTTCACTCACAAAAGAAAAAGAACAGGCTTTTTTTAAAAGTCTAAAGTCCCAATGAATGGGATTATATATTCCGAACTACTACTGACTGAAGTCTGAAGCTCCACTGGTTGTGTACGTTTTGTAAATATGGCTTCCATTTCCCTTTGTGTTTTGCATGAAGTAGTTCCGCGTAGAATTTCAACATGTCTGGCTTGGGTGGTCCGGGAGAACAGCTTCTAATGAAGCTGACTCTCAAAGCAAGGAGGAGGTGAGATTTTTTCAAAGGGGTCTGTTTCAGATGGCAGCCATTTTCTTCTCCTGCCCCAGAGCCTTGTTTTAAGGCCAGGCAAGTACCCATTTCCCCCCCCCATTCATTTTGAGTAATGAACGCAGAGGCAGACTGCTGTTACTTACCTGCAGCGTTTCAGGATTCTCTTCCAGCCTTGCCTTGTTAGAACAGATCTGCATGTTTGTGATATAAAAGGTTTATATTTCATCCAAGTTGAGGCATGTATTGGATATGATTTATTATTACATTTTTAAAACCACACACGTGGGGAAACTATATCAAAGCGGAAAATCTGTTGCTGGGTGGCTCAACCAGTTACGCTGCTCTCGTGCGTGGGTGAGCTCCGCAGTCCGGTATCGAATCCGGACTGTGCCAGTGATGTATGTGGCCTGTGGCCCTGCGGGGTGACATACAATTGGGCCAAGCATCGCCAAGGGAAGGTTTCAGTAAACTGGGATTACAGCATCTCATCGCGCACTAGCGGCCCCCGCTGGTCGATATGGCGACTGCGGTCTGCTCTTCGAGCTGCACATGAAGCGTCTCCCTCCGACTCATCTCTGTGTGAGCCTGACTTGTGGACTGTACTGTGCCAAGAGGCGACTGCTGCGTTCCCCCCTATCAACAGAGCAGGGCTGGGTTCCAGTAGTATTGGTTTTGGATTCAGATACTTTTCTGCATTTGATTAAGGTTGCCTGGTGTATTGGAACAAATTAAATAATCTCTGAAGTGTAAAACCCCGCCCATTTGCTGCTCCTAGTAGGCTCAAATGCACCAGGCAAGATCAATAGAGCACAGAAAAGTATTTGAATCCAAAACAAATACTATATAAACCCAGGTCTGGAACAGAGTAGGTTTTAGCATTTGGAACTTCCAAATTGGGAGGAAAGAGGATAAATCATGTTTAAATGGAACTTAACATAATATTGAGGATACAGCACTTTGTGCTTGATTTTCTTTAAGTGGCTGTATTAAAGGTTTGGAACACTACAAACTTGAGCAGTGGATATCTTGCTCGGATAAAGAGAAATCCATTCGCTGAACCTGGTGAAGTGCGAGCACTTTCTAATAATGTGTAGCGGTGTGTGAAATGAGACCATTGGACCTCCCGCCCTCCCTGTGCTACGCTACGTGGTGTGGTGCTTATTACTGTACATTATGGCCATAGAATATGCAGCTGACATTGTGTTCCATTGGAGACATGGTTTAATTGCAAGCAGTAATGTTGTAACAGTGTTTGGGTATTAATTCCATTTGTGCATCCTCCACAAGAAAATTCACTGCATTCGACTAACACTGATTCTAAAAAAAAAAAAAAAAAGGAAAAAAAAAAGAAAAGCATTACGTGTTGTGCTTATGTCATACTTAACATGATATTAAATGGATGGTTTTTAAAATTGTAGAGGTGAAATGTATGGACAGTGTTGATGTATGCAATTCTTAAGATTGCTGTATTGATTGAAGTAACGGTATGTTATGCATGGAAAAACTTAATTGCACAAGAGTTCATTGTTATCTTTGGATATTGGTTTGCTCCAATCAGTGGACTACCTGGGGCTGCCTTAATTTGCCAATATCCAGGTAAAAAAACAACATCGACACTTTTGGGAGGTGGAAGTAGTAGTAGATGTCACAAAAAAAAAAAAAAAAAAAAAAGTTCTGACATTCATTAAATTAATGTGAAAAGTTTCTTATTAGTAAAAGAAAAGTACAATCAATTATTTGAATGAGACATTCAACTACACATATGAAATTGATTTCAAAAATCATCTTGTGAGAAATGTATATGTTTGTGGAAATTATTATATAGTGTGAAGCTGGCCATAAAATGCCTGGCCATCTTTAATAATTCAATCCAGGTTCTTGTGTTAAATTTTCCCAGAGCAAATGAGGCAACCAAGAAGGCCATTACTATGTCCTTTGTCCTTTCTCTTTGATAAAACCCACTACCTTTAAGGCTGCTACACTGCCCATACAAACCATCGTCTCCTCCCCACGTGCTTCTATGGTTGCTGGAAGGGAATTTTACCCGTTAGTATTTGCAATGTCTCCTTTCATATTCTAGGTTAAAGGCGTCCCTGGAATTCAATTTAACCGCTCCACATGAGGCCCAGGGGGAGAGTCTATCTCCATAGCATCTTCAATCATGGCTACAGAGAACCTTTTATACAAAGTAGTATATATATTTCTTTCTGCTGAATGTGGTTATGTGTCTCGTACAACCTTTATAACGATTCACTGAATCTTCTTAGAACTTTGAAAGCCTGCGAAAAAATGCAATACCTATACTGTATTCTGGTTGGGACGGATTTTAGTCGTGTGTCCAAGATGTGCTGGAAACATCTTCAGTGTGTGAAGCGAGTGAATGTGTTATGTTGTCACTGCTGCTTTTGTCTGCTTCTTGTTTTATTTTATTTTATTTTTTTAATTCATTTTTGTTACATTGTATTTTTTTTTTTTTATGCTGTAAATGAACATTCTTATCGAATCATCTAGCCTCTCAGGTCATTGGCAAGACCAGTCAACCAATAGCAAGCTGTCACTGGAGAGAGAGGATGTCCTTTGATGCCTTTTGAACATTCAGAAATTCACATTTCACTGAAGTGGGGCTGATTGTTATGTTCTTATAATTTAGATACAGTGCAATGCTAATTTATTTTACTCCCTCTACCGCCCACCCCACCCCAAATAAATAAAGCAAAACTCCTTGACTCGTTTAAAACTGTTCCATCAAATTCATACATACAATATATGTATTCACTATTTGAGTAGGTTCTATGCGTTTGTTTTATATAACTGCATTCTCCTGACTTTCATAAGTGAAACTAAGATAACACTAATGAAATTAATAACACTCCATTTCAGGTTTGAGTATACCAGCATGCAATTCACTTGTAGAAGAGCACGGTACTGAAGCTGCGATCTATCAAAGTGATTGGTGTGTTTGTGATGTACTGATGGGTATATTCTGTACAAAGAGAAATGATAACAGTCCGAAATGTTCAGAGGTTCTGGAATGGAAAAAAACTGCCATTTCCTCAACAGAGGTTTCTCCCTCGCTTGGCTTTATAATGTGCCATTTAAATCATTTTTTGTTTTGTTATATTATTTGTTAATATACATTTTGAATCTTAAGGTTTTCTTTAAAGTATATTTTAAATGGCTGGCAATATCTGCTTTGTATTTTTTATTTTATTCCTACCTGTAAAATACCCAGCTTATCTTAATATTTTGTGAGCACTTGGAAGATGCCGGTGGGACCCACATAAGACACGTCCATTTCTACAGCCGGATTTTTAGTGACACGGTTCAGGCTAAGAAGCATGCTTATGAGCACAAGTGCTGAGCTCCTCATGAACCTCAAACCCCCAAACTTGTACAACCACAGTTTGTACCGCTCTGCTGTCTGCATTAAAGGGATTGTTCGCCCATTTAAATTATATTGTTTTACTCACCCCGAAATAGTATGTTAAGCTGTCCTGGTCTCGCCGTTGTAGCTAAATTATTGTAAATCCTGAATTGGAGAAATGCTAACAATTAGCATCTTGCCATTGGATATAATTGCCCCCAGGCTAACTTGCTGTAAATTAACCGTCTAAATTTACTCGAATAAGGTTTAACAACAGTTTTATAAGTGTCGTCGTTGGAAACGAAAAAGCACATATCATTACCGAATGCACAAGGATGATATTTTCGCTCAAATGACAGTATATGATGTTGGTGTTTACATTTAAATAAGAACATCCGGTAAGAAAGTCGGTATCATTCCGCGCGAGAACAGTGCCCAGTGTCTCGCAATACAGAAGTAGACTGGAAGATAGCGTTTCGTCTGCCTGTAAACAAAGGAGAAGCAGCTAGCGTGTTTTCTTAGCAAAATGCCTGATTATGAAGAAGATGACCGGGTGGAATTTGTAGTTGAACCATACTTTGAGCCGGAATATATTGATTTGGAGTTAGAATTAATGCATTAATTAGCTCGCGCGGAGTGACACTAAACGTTACTGGATAAAAGTTACTCTTACCGGATGTTCTTATTAAATGTAAACACTGACATCTGAAATGACATCATATACAGAAATTTTAGCTAAAATATTGTCCTTGTGCACTCTGTATGTGCAGTTACGTTTCCAACAACAACACTTGTAAAGCTGTTGTTAAACCTTATTTGAGTGTAGTTAATTTACAGCAAGTTAGCCTGGGGGGAATTATATCCAATGGCAAAATGCTAATTGTTAGCATTGCTCCAATTCAGGATTTACAATAATTTAGCTACAACGGTGAAACCAGGACAGCTTAACATACTATTTCAGGGGTAAGTAAAACGATATCTAATTTTTCTAAATGGGTAACTATCTCTTTAAGGTAAAAGATAAATAGACCATTTCAGTATACATAATTATTGTATTATTTCATGGTATCCATGAAGCACTTTGAGTAATAGGTATTGTTTATTACAAAGCAGTTTGTTAAATGCAGTCACTTTTCAAACTTTTATTTACAAATATAAAATTTTCAATGGCGGTAAGCCATTGATACAAGGAAGGTGAACAAATTCGGACCTACACAGATGAATTGTGTGTTGTGTGCGTGTGCGTGTGTATTCTACTGTCACCTTGTAGTATCCTTTAAAATAACACAAGTTATTGTATATACAGTATTTGCCGATGGCCCAGTGTATTCATTCTACTGTGTAATTTTTTTCAGTAAAATGAATCTCAGGAGGACTGCAGAAAATGAGCGCTAAACACTGTCTCTCAGAAATGCACTTCACGCTCACACATAAACACGTACACTAATGACCCAACAAAGAGCAAACGTGGACACTACTGTCACTGTGCTAAAACAGTCCTTGCTGTTTCACCTAGCCTCGGATGCACGCTTGTGACCCAGCCTGACGAGGAGCTACTTGATACTGTACATTGTCAAATCAGGGAATCTGATCACAAGGTGTAGGGAACAATGCGGTTCGGTCTCTGCCTAACTCGGGGTTGAAGGGTGGCTTTCCGTGTCTTCCCTGCTATTGTCCGATGACTCGGATGTCATGTGGCGGCCTGAGTCTCTCGGGCAGTCGTCCTCCAGCTTCTGACTGTCTGAACGGGACTCGGCTTCGGGGGTGTCGTCGGTCTTATTTTCGCCTTGCGCTGCCAAAACAGGGTCCGAGCCATCAGGAAATCAATCTGCCAGTAGCCTGATTTCAATATTGCAGCAACACGGTAGATGAGCATTTCCATCCCCTTGACCCAAATGCTTAATTAAGTGACTGGATTATGTGTCAGTTGTCAACCACTGCTGACGCCAGTTGGCCAACACTGTCCTCGTTTAATCCTGCCTAGACAGCCAGCCCCAGTTGAAGGCACTAAAAAAATAACTTTTTGGTGAACCACATGAGCAGGGTTTTGTATTTCAGAGGGTTGCTTGCACCACTCCCACGGAGACTAAAACAAGATTTGTAAACATCAAGTAGCAGCAATACAAATGAAACTTTTAATTCAGTATTATTTTTTTCCAACATGCAATGATCTTGATCATACATGATCAGCAAAAAACTGCATTTTAACTTTGTGAAACCAAATTTCTCACCGTTTTTGTACCAAAATGTAAACAACCAGATAACACCTAAACCACAGTCACTTCACACTGAAAGGAGCATTTCGTGTCAGAGGCCTTTGCCTATTAAATGTAGAGTGTATTTCTTTCACAAATGCATTAACTGACCTCTTTTTTATATGACTAAGTTCAAGCACACTACGGGCCTGATTTACTAAGTCCTTTAGTGTGTGCAAAAGCTTTAGGACATGAAAAATATAAAAAATTATTGGTTATGGTATTTTTTTGGACCAATAATTGGTTGTGTTTTGCATGTGCTAAAAGCTTTTGCACACGCTGAATCAGGCCCTATGTTGTTTAAAGTGATCTTGATTCACGTTTGTCTCGCATGTTCTAAATGCCACTCTGTAGAAAAGGTGACTCTCCACACTGTGCTATATGTAAATATCGGGATGGTTGCTTCAGACTTGTTTCAGAAATTCTGTGATACATTACATTTTATTCTCTTGGACATCATATCTGAATCTGTCTTGTAACTGAAAGTGGCTTTTGGGAATATTTAATGACTAAAAGGACATCAGAATAACCACAGCCCTTAACTTGCAGCCAGCGCCGTTACTCACTCTCTGCGTCGATGACGCCCTCTGCGGCCGCCAGCAGCCGATGCCTGTCGTCTGGATTCGTCACATTCAACTCGATGAGATGTCTCTCCTTCAAATCCCCCAGGTCCTCCACGGTTTGGTAGCCATTGAGGAGCAGTGATGAGGTGTACTCCTGTAATGGCAGAACACATCACAGGTGCTCATTTTGCCTCTTCCACAGCTCACTTCAGACTATTCTCTGGAATAATGAATCGGAGTCTTACAATTGGAATTGCTATTGCAGTATAACAAATTAATGTTTGGAATTATATTAATCATATTTTTTTTATAATCAACTGGAAGTAATCATTGTGCCTTTCAAAAGGAACCCCAATAATTGTTTTGTTGGACACAGCAAGGACACTCCAATGTATTTTTGTCATCCACAGAAGACAGATTTACTATATGAATGCTTTGGGTCTTTAACCCAACACTTTCCCTGGGTGTTAAAAGCCTGATATCAAGACTATGATTTGGTGGCAGCATAGTTTCACGACAGAATGTTACCTCTAAATGAAGGCTTTGCAGAAGCTCCTGGAGCGTCTTGAGTGTGAGGTGCGTGCTCTGCCTCTGTGGTCGTACCCTTTCGGGTTCGGCCTCTTCCTCGACAATAATGTCAACATAGATGAATTTGAAGTTTCCAACTTTGTTGTTGAGCATGCCCATCCATATGCCCATGGGCGGCTTGCTGATGATGTCGATGAAGTCCCCAACCTAGATGGGAAATGGCAAAAGATGAATTAGAGGGGCAACACAACAGCTGAGCTGACTGGTGGAGGCTACGGCCTAATGCAATCCTTATACATCTGAGAACTGGCATATCCTCTGGCTTAGCTTTACAGACACAACCCTGAATACATAATGCAGAGTGATGCACACTCACCGGAATACATAATGCAGAGTGATGCACACTCACCGGAATACATAATGCAGAGTGATGCACATTCACCGGAATACATAATGCAGAGTGATGCACATTCACCGGAATACATAATGCAGAGTGATGCACACTCACCGGAATACATAATGCAGAGTGATGCACATTCACCGGAATACATAATGCAGAGTGATGCACATTCACCGGAATACATAATGCAGATTGATGCACATTCACCGGAATACATCATGCAGAGTGATGCACATTCACCGGAATACATAATGCAGAGTGATGCACATTCACCGGAATACATAATGCAGAGTGATGCACATTCACCGGAATACATAATGCAGAGTGATGCACATTCACCGGAATACATAATGCAGAGTGATGCACATTCACCGGAATACAGAATGCAGAGTGATGCACATTCACCGGAATACATAATGCAGAGTGATGCACATTCACCGGAATACATAATGCAGAGTGATGCACATTCACCGGAATACATAATGCAGAGTGATGCACATTCACTGAGCAGTAGAATGGACGAATGACCCTGGATGGACTACCTTGAGTTTGAGATAATCTGTGTCGTAGGGGCTCGGGACGAAGTCAGTGTGGACCCTGGCTCTTCCGCAGAAGGGTCCCGTGTACGGGACGTCCTCCTCCAGTCTCAGGCTGTCTCTGTTGGTGGAGCTATCAGAACCACTGGTGACAACACCTGGGCACCAACAGTAGATATCAATGCCTGAACATGCAGCGCAATGTCCTTACCAAATAGAGGTTTGAGACCACAAGCATTGCAAACTTTCAATTCCATTTAAATTCCTGCTAAATCAGTTGATGCGAATACACATGTGAACCCTTCTAAAACCTGATCCAGCACCCACACTAACACACACACACACACCATTCACTACAGTTACACTAAGATTTATAACAACTCTGATTCAGAACATAATTATTCAGATCCATATTTGCCAGGGTGGAAATTATAGTTAGGAAGTTCGAAAAATTTGACAGCAGTATATCATATGTATGATTTCCTTGAAACTTTTCAATATTGAAACTTTAATAAATATGCTTAGTATTCATTTTACTATGGGTTTTTAGGTTTCATTTTTATGAACTGATGTGAATGCACTGAAATTTTGACAATGTAAGCTGTCGGTGTGGATCCATCAGTACAGAAATTAATAAATATAACGAATGATAACTCAGAAAAGTAGTAAAATGTAGTTTGCTGAAATTCTGTTCGGCATGACATTTGAGAGTGTAGCTTTAATAGCACTTTATGTTCCCCATCTTCGGGACAAAAGCTGTGAAAGGGGTCATGTGCACGACACACTTACTGGAGGAGCTCTGCCCGCTGTTGAGGCTTTCCAGGGAGTTGCTAGTCCTCCTGGAACCTTTTTCAAGGGGACGGATTCCCTCCGCCTCCCCCTCCCCCCTGTGGTCCAAGCTATCAACCTGGGCCAAGATCAACACATGGCTGTCACTTGTCTAAGTGTGTGTTCAGTCATTATCAATGTTGTGCAGCTTGGAGGAAAGAGAAACTTAAACCAGCGGTGTGCAGTGCTAAGCCATTCTGTGTCTAGTTCCTCCTACACAGCGGCTCAGTATCCCACTTTGCCCTTCTCTGGCCAGCAAAATGAATCCCCAAGTTTTCATAACTGAGACATAGAAGATGTTTGTAGTCCTGTTACATAAGTAAGGCGTGATCTCTTGAACCCTGAGGAAGTACGTATTTACTATTGAACAGTTTTTTTCCCCCTGCTGAAAAAGCCACATCTTCACCCTGAATCCCTCAAAAACTACAAAGTACAGATTTATTTCCAATCTTCCCTTCTTATCTAACATACTTTTTATTTCACCACCTTTCTGAAGATTAATAATATTTATGAAAGCCTGTAGTCCAGGTTCAAGCCCCATCACAGCATGGAGACAGCCCTTGTGAAGGTCTTTAATTACCTCCTTTTAGCCTCAGATCAGAAATAAACATCTATCCTTGCTTGATCTCAGCACAGCATGCTATGAAATTATTTTACATAGACTCAACAAGTGTGTAGGGAAAAGCACTCAACTGGTTGAGGTTGTATCTATCAGACATATTTCAGTTTGTTCATGTCAATGGTAAATCCTCAGACTACTGTAGGGTCAAATACAGGGTACCACAGGGCTCTATCTTCGGTCCTTTGTTGTTTTCTCTTTCCATGCTACCACTGGAAAATATCATCCGTAAGTGCAGTATCAATTTTCATTTGTATGCGGATGACACACAGTTGTATGTTTCTGTGAAGCCAGACAAGGTACCCCACCTGGCAACCTTAGAGGTATGTGTTGAATATACAGTGCCCTCCACTATTATTAACACCCCTGGTAAAGTTGAGTAAAAAGGGTTATAAAAAATTCACCGTTTGGTGAATTAGCTTAATCTCACACTGAAAAAAATCCCTCATCAAGAAATAATTATTGTTAACAAAACCATGTGTGCCACAATTATTGGCACCCCTGCATTTATATATAAACTAAAGTAATCAATTTTTTATATTTGGTCGCATATCCTTTGCGTGCCATAACTTCCTGATTTCTGTGACCCATCAACATCAAAGGACTCTTGATATCTTATTTTCTGGTACTCTTACAAGCCATACTAAAACGTCTCTGCATTTGAATGGATCTCTATGGGAATTGGGGGGTGGGACTAGATTTAGCTGTAAATTACACTGGAACAGTATGGAACACATGGTTGGCTAAATGGCTCTAAGTTATCAAGGGTCTGACATATCAAACTAGCCTTAAACCATCACTCTGCTTTAATATGTTTTTTTCTCTTCTTTTTCTTTTAAATTGCTTTGTACTGTGTATTGTGGCCTCTGAGCAAAATGTACTTTATATTCCAATAAGCTTAAACTTAAACTTTAAAAAAAGTACAATGTATTTTCTGTTCTGTCAGATGAGTAGAATAGTGCCTGCAGAGGCATACGAGCACATCTCAGAAGTGTGGTGTAGTGTGGACACAGGGCAGGGGTGTCTCACCACACTCACCATTTCCTCTGAGAGAGCCTTCACATACTTCCTGCCCATCTTCTTGCGCATAGTCATGGAGATGGCCTTCATTTTCTTTCCTATGCTACCAGGTTTGCTCTGATCACAGCTCTCAATTCCAGACTCCCCATCAACAGGCTACACACACACACACACACACACACACACACACATAGAGGAAGAAAACATAATGGTATGCTTTTTGTTGGCTAGGGCAGACAGATACAGTAGCGTAGCCACATTAAAACTTTTGCTTTTGTGCATTATTTTTGCATTACAGAGTTGAACTAAAGGGGGGGAAGTGCTAGTTTATTTAACTTACCAGAGTCCCTCCATTTTCCTCTGGCTTGAATGGGGATGGCTGATTTCTGAAGGCATCAAATCTCCCAAAGCTGGTTGATCGCTGTGGAAAAGGAAAGATCACTGTGTACTACAGCTGAATATAGTGTTATACTGAAAGCAGGCTGGATGTAATCCAGGGAAACACTTAGGGCCAATCATTGGCCATGTTAGTGGTTTTCTTGTGCTAAAAGTTTTTACACATGCTAAATGTCTTAGTAAATCAGACCCTTAATGTTTACATTCCAACAGAACATCTGAGAACAGCTTTTCAAATTGACTTTGTTGTCCGCAAAAAAAATAAAAATAAATAAAAATACATTTGACTCTAAATGTGGAACAGAAACACAAGACTTTGTCACAGCTTAGTCATTCTCTGGTCTGTGGCTTTAACAATGTCTTTCAAAGTATATTTTGACAGTGATACAAGTATAATCTAGATTCATGTTGTTACTTCCTTGTTAGGTATGCTTGAAACAGCTGTCCATGGAGCAGTAATATTCATTACTCATTCTGTACTTCACTTAACCATAACTGTGACACATGACAACTTAATAAAAAAAAGTTTTAGCGCATGGTTTCTAAAAAGAAAAACAGCTGACCTATAATCTCTGTGCCCTCCTATCTGTCTATGTTACAAATTACCAGCTTCACTTCAATTAATGAGAATTAAATGGAAAATGCAACAACAAAAAAAACACATTTGGCAAAAGCCGTTTTACCGATATCATTAATTGAGTCATGATTCAAAAACAGTCAACGTATATTTCTGTCAGAAAAGAGACTCGCTCTCAACAGCAGAAACCACAAGATAAAAAAACAACTTTGAAATAACATTGGTTGGGCAACATTCAAGGTTCTGGATGTGTTATGTGAGGAAGATTAACAGCAACCTATTTTTAGGAGGTTGCCACCACTGATAAAAGAGTCCACAGACGTCGTTTAATTCCTGCCACCTAAGTGCAGAGGCCAGGTCCCAAGCATTAAGCTACCTGTGCTGTCGCAAGCCAATGCACTGTCAGTGTTTAAACCACGAGCTCAATCTGCCTGCCGCTTCTTCTTTTTTAACATCCTCAAAGGTCATTTTTAATCTGCCGATTCCTCAACCGTACTCCATAATAATTATATAAACCAATAATCCATGCAATCTCCATTAAGTACCATAGCAATCCGACGCAATAAAACATTCAGTTCATTCGTTTGATTAATTTGACCGGACCTTTGACAGGTCTAGTCAGCACATCTGTCGCGTTGGCGAGAGCTCATCACTGAACACTGATCATCAGTAAGTCCATAGCACAGTTTGTTGCTCTTGCCTGCTTAACATGCACATATCCGTTTTTATGACTTGCTTTCTGGAGTAATTGTTAGACAGACAAATGCCACTGAGCATTGAGAGAGAAAAAACATTTTGAATGGGTGCTGCCAAGATCATTCAAATTGTTTTGCAGACAATACAACAATATTTCCTAATCAAACCCAGTGCTGCATTCTCTTATAGCAACCCAGAAACTTCTGGAGACTTGTTTTTCTTTCTTAAATTTGTCTTCTTAAAAATAAATCTCTAAAGGTTATGTTTTTAAAAAAACAGTAAATGATCCATTTGACAGTATTTATTTTCTTTGTAATTTCCTACCTTTGGTTTGTTGTTGTTCTTTGGTTTGTCTGAAACATTGGAATGTTTCCTCTGTAGCATTTTGTTGAATTTGTTCTGTAAAGACAGTCTTTATAAAAAGGGATTTGGTAGGTCCAGGTAGCTTAAGGACTACAAGATCGCACTGCTCAATACTGGGCTTCCTCATGCACACAGGATGTGAGATGACGCTGTTGAAACCCAGACATGTCACTGTGCGAGGGGGGAAAACTCTTTGCTGAAGTCTGCATGTTTACGTGCCCGCTTGCTCAGATAAAAACGTCATTTCTGGTATCTGAAAGCCATGCGTCAGCGGAGGATGTGCTGTTAAATTGAGAGATTTTTTTTTACTTTTATTATTCAGCTCTTGCTTTCTAGTACGGGCAATTTAATTCTTTAAAGCACGACTTAACACTTAACAAAAAAAACTCAAATTTGTAGTTCTTCTCCCTTTTTATTGTAGGGGATCTCTATGCCCAGAGACACGGAGGAACTATTGGAGGTCCAGGTGCGACAGATGAGGAATCTAAAAGTGTTCTAACAAACACCACTAAGATGGACAATAATCCGTAGTGGACGGGGAAAATAAGAAGAACACAAATAACCTCGCGATAAAAAGCGAGGAACTCGATATCCAAGCAAAACAAAAGAAATAAGCAGTTACGCTTATCTAACTCCTGTTGTGGAGTGAACAAAAAGAAAGGAAGGAGAAAAATAAAAGAAACTTAGGGCGAGAGCACTCGTAGGTTTGAGTGGAAAACAAATAAACCAAAACCTCTGCTCTGAAATAAGAGAGCGAAAGAGCGCACTTTACTTTTTCTAAATTGTACTGCTAACAAGTCCCACGTTGAGAAGCAAAGCGGTCGATAGCATGCACAACTCCTATACATTTACCGGCTAGAATGTTACATGAAATAACATGTAAGTGACGGGAAAAGGAGGAAGTGGGGTATAAGTAGTGAGCGGAAATGCAGGACAGGTGAACTCACTAATCACCAAGGCGAAAGCAAACCCCGTAGCGGAACACAGAAAAATCTGATGGATTACAGGTAAATGGAAAAAAATGAATACTAAACGCAGAGATAAGGAAAGGAAGGCGCAATCCATGACATTTATATTGAAAATTACAGATTGCACTGAAGTTGTCTGGACCACAATATCGCTGTTCAGATATGCACAAATGGTCTGAGACGTCAGATTTAATAATTTATTGTTGCAAAACTTTATTATCCATGTTCCGGTAAATAATTGGGTAAAATAGGATCTTTCGCTTTTTTTTGCCTTTATTGCAAAATCGAATGCGCAGTTCATTGTTTTCAGGAAGTCCTACACCATGAATAGTCCACAAAAGAAGAGCTGAATGTGGCGAAACCTTGGTGTTGCAAGAGTTTCTTTCTGATTACTTCATTCTAAGTTCCCTGTTAGTTCCCATATGTTTTCATGATGAACGTGAATCATTGTAAGTCAAATGTCACTTTAAGAAAGAACACAGGAAAAATGAGTTGCACTTTGTACATTTTTTTCTATGAAACTGCTTGACAAAGATGGGGCAGCACTTCATTTCAATCGTATTGTTATTACAACCTTGTGTTATTCATAAGACCTGCATTACATTGCTATAATTCTGAACATAAGCATTGATAATTGTTGATAATAATTTTGCTATTAACATTATGCTCTGTGTAAAAGCAGCAGTACATCTTATGTCACTTTCTGCAGTTACAAAATTGTCACATCCAGTTAAACTGTGAGGCAAGTCAGAATATAATTCAGTTAACTAGTTTAGAACTTTAAATGAATATGTTAAGCCAGTCTCCAATGTTTGCATGCCTTTATTTATTTTTGCTCATTAAATTAAAGACAGTTTTAATTTGACTGAATCATTGAAGCCAGTAAACTAAGAATGATTCAAATAATAAGAGTGCAGTCAAGAATTATCACATCTGTCATGGTTCGTGGGTTATTTTTCCCTAATTTTTTCCACGTTCTGCTTCCCCCGTGCTCGTTATACATTTCACCTGTGCTTCTACCTGCGGGGTATTTAAGTTCCTCACTTCCGCTTTCCCGGTGCTTCTTTGTCATTTCGTATTACATTGAGCCAGGTATAGCCAGGTACAAGCGACCTCTTGATATTAAACTTGTCTTATGTTCACGAGGGACTTGCTTAATAGCTTTATCTTTTCAGGTGTAAGTTTATCCACTCCTGTAAGCTTCATTGTGCTATTTTGTCCGTGCTGTTCTCGCTGAGACAGTTTTTCTTTGGAGGTTTCAGTTTTGTTTCACCTTCTTCTGGCCGTGTTAGGTTTACGTGCCGAAGGTGTTCTTTTCTTTTTCAGTTTTCCATGTTAGCTCTAGTATTGAGCTCGGGAGACTTAGTTTTGTGTTTTTACTCGTGTTTCGAGTTCGCCCTGTTTTCCTGGGCTGATTATTATTTGGCTGTTTTAGCTTCTAGGATTATTCCTTTTCTTTTCCACCCTTTTGGGGTTTAATCTATTTGTGGTCCTCACCGTTTGTGAGTGACTTGTTCTGATCCCCATTTCCCGTTGCGTTTCATTCTCCGCCACTGAAAACCATCACAACATCAGCCTTAATGCAGTTTGCCACATGAATGCACACTGCACACAAGCGGATACAGCCTGCTATTTGTGGTTTGATTCAATGGAATGATGTTTTCTGCAGTTGAGAAAAATATAGCTGCCTGTTTTTTTGTTCAATTTAATTATTCTTAGTACAGATAGACATAGACATGGAGGTACCTAATATGATTTTTAATTCAATAACACAAAATATGATTCACTTGTTGAGTCGGTGGCAGCATGAGCCATCTGGGTAGGCTAGGAAATAGTGCCAAGCAGGCCCCATCATCACTCCTTGAAAATAGTGTCTTGACTGTTTAGGTCTTATCTTAATCTGATACAGAAACATTAGAGATAAAAGTGAACTACAGCAAGCACCAAAAAAAACCTTATGAGACAAAGTTAAAGCGAAATGTTCTGAAAATGCTTGTTTTAAAGTATACATATATTAATGTGCACAGAAATATGTCCAAAGGCTCGCATTCTGAATGTGAAAAGAATGTACGCCATTATTATTATTAAAGCCTAAATAAGCAATCACAGATCCATGTCATCACTGTCACAACTTCAACTGAAAATCCTGTATGTTGAAATTATTCTGCAATGTATTACCTTTCACCACTACTGGAAGAAAGGGAGGTAATTAGGTTCAGTTCAGATTTGTATAGCCTTTCCTACACCTAACTACCCCCATTGACCTCAGTCTTTTTAAAAATCTGTTAAATTTATATTTGCTATATATTTTCTTTAACTTTTAGCAGTATTTATGTGTTCAGTTTTATCAGTTTTTGTGTACTAATGCTCATTTACTATATTATTCCATTCCATACTATAACATGTAAGCTATTAAAAGGTATTAAATACAGTGTTAACAAACTGTATTTAATACCTTTTAATAGCTTACATGTTCCTAACTCTTTTGTGTCTGTCTTTTATTCTTATTTTTACCCCTTGATTTGTAAGTAGTGTTGAGACCTTGTTGTTCAATGCACTTTAACCCTCATGTTATGTTGACATTGTATGACGCCTTTTATGTTTGGTAGCAAATTTACCTGAAAAGTGTCTGAGACTATTGTAATAGAAACATTTTTACACTTTCTGTGTCACCGTTTGTGTGTCACCCAATTTACTAGCTTTGTATCCCAAAAAAATGTAAAATTTATGATTAAACATCTCATTTTATTTCCATGAAGTGAAAGTTTGTGAATTTTAAAACCTGGGAAAGTACCACCAGAATTACCCACAAAAACTAAAAAACTAAAAAAAATGTTGTATCTTTTCTTACATTTTATACAGCTACCCCACAAATGCCTTTGTATTCAAAGTTGTTATAGGACTTTTGAAAACATAGCATTATATTTAGTGCATGATTACTATTTAATCCAAACAAATTAGGGAAAGTATAGTGTGCCAAGATGAAAAAATAAGGTCAACTGGTTTTTAAGAGATGTCAATCATTGAATTGGGTCAAATTGACCCAAAATATAACACAAACCCCAATTCCAAAAAAGGTGGGACGGTATGTAAAATGCACATAAAAGCAGAAAGCAGTGATTTCTAAATTCCTTTTACATATATTTAATTGAAAACAGTACAAAGAAAAGATATTTAATGTTTTACCTTATCAACTTTATAGATTTTTGTAAATATACGCTAGTTCCGAATTTGATGCCTGCAACATGTTCCAAAAAAGTTGGGACAGGGGCAAAAAAAGACTGGGTTCAAAAATCACCTGTTTTGTGCTATCATGACTGGGTATAAAGGGATATCAAAAAACTTTAAATCTTATTTTCAGGTACTCTTACAAACGATACTATAATCTCTCTGCATTTGAATGGATCTCTATGGGAATTGGGGGGTGGGACTACATTAAACTGTAAATTACACAGGAATAGTATGGAACCCATGGTTAGCTAAATGGCTGTAAGTCATCAAGGGTCTGAGGTATCAAACGCGCCTCAAACCATCACTCTGCTGTCAGATATGCAGTAGATATGGATGGATCACTTTAAGGGTTGTTTCTACTGACTTATTTTTCCATAAATTTCAACAAGAAAATGAGTCAGGAGAAACCACCCTTAAAGTGATCCATCCATGTCCAATTTTTCTAATACCTATGGTTAAAATATGAATGCAATTTTCTTTCCAGGTTCCAACAAGATGGTTAACTAACAAGCCAGCAAAGGCTTTATTTCTTATAATGAATGAATATGCAATGTCTCAGTGTTATTGGATTCAGTTTTTAAGAGCAGGCTCAAGACCTTTTTACTACTAAGTTCTGTCAAATCAATCTTTCTTTTTTTTTTTCATTATTCTGTGAAGCACTTTGAATTGCATTCAGTTCTATGAATATGTGCTATACAAATAAACTTGACTTGACTATTCAAGATAGTCAATGCAGATAGTAACTGTTTTGTCTGATAACCGCATGCATACTCGTATAATCCTTCCTCTTACACTCACCCGTGATCCCCTTCTCTTGTATTAGTTTCGTCTAGTATTCACAATTCTAAATGTTTTTTCCCAAAAAAAGTATGTCCTTGAGTTTTTGTTATGACTTTCAATCTCCGCTAATGGCAAGGACAGCCCTATAACCCCTCTCCTAAGAGGCTGATCTCAACAGAGAATGATTCAATACAAGAGCACTGATTCAATTCAATTGAGTTCAATTCACAGGACTAAGTTGGGGCTCCATGAATTCGCTTTGACTGGCACCCTCTTGGAGTACATTGGAGTCGCTGAGCGTATAAATCACAGAATGTTCAATGCGGACTCACCTGGTCACAAATATCCAGATCTGTGATTGAGCGGATAATGCACGACGGTTCGAGATCCACCCTGTGGCGGTGCTCCTGGATGAGGTACTCAAACCTGTTCCAGTCCTTACTGCGGGGCAGGGTGAAGTCGTAGTTGTACATGCGGTACTCGGTGAGGGGCCTGCAGCAGGTGTGGTAGGGCATGTCCCAGGGCAGGGGAAACTCGTCAGTGCTGCCCGAGCTCGGACGGCCTGAGCACGATTCAGAACTGAACGTCCGGACCACAGGGGCGATGTTGTTCTCGGTGACCCGCTGCACGGCAACTTTGCCTGGCTTCTTCTGTGGATTTTTTGCCAGGCCTATGCCCAATATGACGGGCCTGTCGTTAGCTGCGGAGGTCAAAATTAATGCAAAATTTATTAAATTAACCAAGCTCGTTTTGTCTGATGTGGCAGGATGCAATGCACTGTCACAGGGCACTTAACCAGCCCAAATGTTACAGGTGTGTTGCTGGCGTGGATTTAAACACATTGTTCTAATTGAACGTTAAGAACAAATGTTGATTTAATCCGGTACATTGTATTGTTGTTCAAAGACACAAATATGTACAGTTCAATAATTAATGAAATATTAACACATATATATTTAATTTCTATTAATACATTTAGATAATTGAACGTGTGTGCTCTGTGTTTATTATTTTTAACTTTTAGAAATCGTCTATCTACACATATAAAGTTGTATGTTTACATGCATAATCAAATGTACGGCATTTTGTGTTTCAACATCTTTAATTAATTAGTTTATTCATGTACTTATATTTGTTGCATTGACTTTTGGATGGTATTATGGGGATCCATCATGTGCTCTTCCCAGGCTGCCCCAGTAGAACACACCACTCATCTCAGATGTGCCCTGTCCCTCCTCCGGCCTCTTCTTTCCCCCCGTGAGCTTGCGTATTCTCTTTAGTGTTCCCATGGAATCCCCTGTCTCCGTGCCTGTGTCCGCCATCTGCGGGAGCATTCAGTTAGACTGTCAGCATGGCGACAGCGGCAGAGATTCAGGAGGAAATGGTATCAGCATCATACAATCACACAGGAGCTGGCACATCTGACCAGCACCACCACACATGGACATGGTATCAGCATCATACAATCACACAGGAGCTGGCACATCTGACCAGCACCACCACACATGGACATGGTATCAGCATGATACAATCACACAGGAGCTGGCACATCTGACCAACACCACCACACATGGACATGGTATCAGCATCATACAATCACACAGGAGCTAGCACATCTGACCAGCACCACCACACATGGACATGGTATCAGCATCATACAATCACACAGGAGCTGGCACATCTGACCAGCACCACCACACATGGACATGGTATCAGCATCATACAATCACACAGGAGCTAGCACATCTGACCAGCACCACCACACATGGACATGGTATCAGCATCATACAATCACACAGGAGCTAGCACATCTGACCAGCACCACCACACATGGACATGGTATCAGCATCATACAATCACACAGGAGCTAGCACATCTGGCCAGCACCACCACACTTGGACATGGTATCAGCATCGTACAATCACACAAGAGCTAGCACATCTGACCAGCACCACCACACATGGACATGGTATCAGCATCATACAATCACACAGGAGCTAGCACATCTGACCAGCACCACCACACATGGACATGGTATTAGCATCGTACAATCACACAGGAGCTAGCACATCTGACCAGCACCACCACACATGGACATGGTATCAGCATCATACAATCACACAGGAGCTAGCACATCTGACCAGCACCACCACACATGGACATGGTATCAGCATCGTACAATCACACAGGAGCTAGCACATCTGACCAGCACCACCACACATGGACATGGTATCAGCATCATACAATCACACAGGAGCTGGCACATCTGACCAGCACCACCACACATGGACATGGTATCAGCATCATACAATCACACAGGAGCTGGCACATCTGACCAGCACCACCACACATGGACATGGTATCAGCATCATACAATCACACAGGAGCTAGCACATCTGGCCAACACCACCACACATGGACATGGTATCAGCATCATACAATCACACAGGAGCTAGCACATCTGACCAACACCACCACACATGGACATAGTATCAGCATCATACAATCACACAGGAGCTAGCACATCTGACCAACACCACCACACATGGACATGGTATCAGCATCATACAATCACACAGGAGCTAGCACATCTGACAAACACCACCACACATGGACATGGTATCAGCATCGTACAATCACACAGGAGCTAGCACATCTGACCAGCACCACCACACATGGACATGGTATCAGCATCGTACAATCACACAAGAGCTAGCACATCTGACCAGCACCACCACACATGGACATGGTATCAGCATCATACAATCACACAGGAGCTAGCACATCTGACCAGCACCACCACACATGGACATAGTATCAGCATCCTACAATCACACAGGAGCTAGCACATCTGACCAGCACCACCACACATGGACATGGTATCAGCATCATACAATCACACAGGAGCTAGCACATCTGACCAGCACCACCACACATGGACATGGTATCAGCATCGTACAATCACACAGGAGCTAGCACATCTGACCAACACCATCACACATGGACATGGTATCAGCATCATACAATCACACAAGAGCTAGCACATCTGACCAGCACCACCACACATGGACATGGTATCAGCATCATACAATCACACAGGAGCTAGCACATCTGACCAACACCACCACACATGGACATGGTATCAGCATCATACAATCACACAGGAGCACCACCACACATAGTTCATGGCCTTGTGTCCCATGTGGGGCAGGAGTGTCTGAATGCTCCTTATTTCCATTCCCCACAATGCACAAGGCTGATAAAACCACAGATCCTAAAGCACAAACGCCTTTTCAGTGGAAAAAGACATGTAAAGCCAGTGCACTATTTTTCTGTATTCCTGCATGTGGTGGGAGATTTGTCAATTAGGAAACTCGGCAATATGACAACATCACTGGAATGATCTATCCAGTGGTTTCTTTGTCAGAAAAAACATGACAGTTATTTTAGACAACTGAAGTAGTGGTATACACGAAGGCAGAAGCTACATAAACACAGGGCTGCCGTTCATCAACATGGTATCAATGCCGTAACAACAATTGCAGGCAGAAATAATCGTAAACCACTATAAGAAGTCATTTTTATTGGTTATTCATTGTGGCAGTTAGCGGACAGGTCAAGGTTCTGATTTAACAATCCCATCAATTTGGAAATGCATCTAATCCCCCCTGACTCGCAGGTTAAAGAGTGCAGGCCTGTTCTGCCCCTAACCCCCACCAAATGACCCCTCATGTGGGCAAGAGATTACTGAGGCAAAACCCGGCCATCTGTACTGCATAACAGGACAATTATCATTTATGCTAAGAGATCGCTCCTGTTTGCTGCCAAAAGACGTCTCATTCATTACTAGAGTTTCATCACTTAATACACACGCACCCATTTTTTATATCTCAAAACTGTGATATGTGTACACTAAGGGCCTGATTTACTAAGACCTTTAGCGTGTGCGAAACCTTTTGGCACATGCAAAACCAATAACATGACAAATGATTGGTCAGGGTATTTGTTTTACACCAATCGTTGGTTGTGTTATTCGTTTTGCACCCGCTAAAGGTCTTAGTAAATCAGGCCCTGGTACTGAAGTACAGTACCAGAACATAGTGAATGGGGATTTTACTCAATTACACTATTGTTGGAGACTCACACAATCTTTGTGCTGGCATTTTGTCTTGCAGCAAATGGTCTCATAATGAATATTGAATGAATGTAGGGTTTATGAATTACTGTCCAGAAGTGGAAAGCATCATTGGGACCCGATCACTGAGGTAAATTATTATCATTGAGGTACACTAAACTTCCTATATGTACTATATTTGAATATGTGTCTTTAACCAAATGTTATGCCCCATGAGTGTTAAATGCGCCCTTATTTTTATTGCTCGTTCTTGTTTGTACACATGACAGGTTTGACTGTGAATTTTTACCTGAATTGGTGATTTATTTTCCCTTCTCTCAGTGTCCGGCTGTGGCGCTCTGTCTTCCCCCACCTGAAACTCGGATTGTCTCGGATCTCTTCTCATCTCTAAAAAGTCGGGATAAACAGGCAATTGTTGGAATTCGGTGCGTTTTATCTTCGTCTGAGATAAACAGGCAATTGTTGGAATTCGGTGCATTTCATCTTCGTCCGACAACCAGGGAACGTCTCCCTCCGTTTAGCGCAAATATTTTATATATGTTTTCTAGGTACAGGATTTACTAGGTAAAGGATTATGAGTGTTATTCTTTAGTTTTTTTTGTTTGTTGGGTTGGTTTTTGTCGTCATTGACTAAATCTGTGAGCCCTGTGGGCCGCACGTCGTTTCTTTTTAGATTGAAAAATGACAGGCTGACAGCTGTTCATCAGAATGCACAGACCCTTCTGTGAATTTACCTTCATTAAGAGAATTCTTGGAGAATTGCTGGTAGGCCTTGCAGTTGATGTTGTCTGCAGTAGGAAAACCAAATGTTTATATGATTTGAAAGGCAGAGATAAAAGAGGGGAAAACAAATCAAACACAACACATGTGCCACAGAGCAAGCAGAATTGCACACGACCGAGCAGAGGTTAGAGAGCCCCATCATTTCGGAATCATGCTCAATTGTCCAATTGTTTTTCCCCTTTTTTGAACAAGCTTTCAAAACCCTAGAAAAGAGGTGATTGGGGCAGAGGGAGAAAACAGTATCAAAAAGTACACGGCATTTTAGGCTATGCTGTCAGACAGCAGGGTTGCAAAAGATTTCGCTGAAATTCCTTTCAGACACAAAAGTAAGTCATTTTATTGTTGATGCTCCCAATCTTTACAGTACATCATTGTTGAACTTGTAATACTTTAATTGCATTATTACACTATTGGCACTATATTGGTCATTCAGTTCCAGTAATTCCTCACTTCTCCTGTTCAAAACACACAGAATATGTTTTAACAATTCCAAACTAGAGGAACAAATTATCCATTCATTTGAATCTGCACATGCGCTACAGAAAACAGCTAGCACCATTAACAAGCTAGGTAGACACATAATTTCTACACTTTAACCTGGATTCATATGCAGTGAGCAAGTATGTTGAAATAGCTAACGGAACTGGGTCCTCATAACCAGAATCAGCCCCTCACACATTTCGACAATGTAAACTGCAAGAAAATTAACTAAAAGTTTATTCTTCCTTGACAGATATACTGTGACTGTAAGTGACTAACAAAAACACTATATTTCTATGTGATACTGGCTAACTATTTGGAACAAGTAAAACAGGAGCTATACAATAGTTTAAATAGTTAAGAAAATACCATTTTTAATGGTTGAAATTATCATATTTATTGTGCATTGCTCAAAAGGTGATCGGCTGCTGGATGACTAATTTGGTTAAGGCACCACAAATTAAATTAATTGTTGAATAATTGTTAAATTATATTTAATTGATTCAATGAATTAAATGAAAACATGCATGGAATACACAAACCTAATGCTTCGTTTTCAGATGTTGATTTTGGAGAAAGTGACCTGGAAGAGAAAAGCATATAGATGCTTAGATGGTTAAACTGTATGCACATGCACTTCATTCTCTGTCAGACACTGTGGGTGAGATTTCAGGCTTGACCCCAAAGGTTCAGAGAAACTAGGTGTTAGGTCTCTTTACAAACTTCATTTCACAACGTGAGGAGCTCTGATTAGTTGAACTCAGTTACAAAAACATTTTGTTGTGATGTTAAATGACAGTGCAGATTACGCAAAAATATTTTAGTAGATATAGAACGACACAGTACTAACGTAGGCCTTGGACCAAAGCATTTATGAGATATCACAGAGTCAACCTGGAGTGTATAAATAAGACAAGCAATTTCTGATACCAAGAGCGGATTGTTGGAATCACGGATATGATTTAAAACTATGATTGCAAACTGACACTTACTCAGATAAAGATTAAAATATATTGCTGTTCTGTACACTAAAATGCTGCCCAAAATGGTTGATACAAATACTTGAGCATTCAAAGCTCTCTTTAATCTGGTAAATACAACAGTTCCAGAATATATGACACACCCACAAATAAAATAAAAAAATCCATTCAGGGTCAAGACTAAATTGATTCGGCAAATGGGTCAAAGGTGATATAATCCCAAAAATGTGTCACAATGAATTTAATCCTAATCCAAGCAGAAATTGCAGCAGCGTGGTTCCTAGAAGGTACAAATCATGTCTGTAAACATATGGTAGATGCCCAGGGAAGTGTGTACCGTATACAAATACTGTTTATGTTTTTGGCACCTCTAAAATATGAAACGTACACAATTCCATAATCATTAAAATAAGAAAAAAGGTTTGGAGAAGCCAGGAGATGCTCGTAGAGTGAATTGAATGTCCTCACTAAGATTTTTACGCTAACCTGTGTAAATAGAAAGGAATGTACACAATATATATATTTTTTTTCATTGAGATATTTTAGGCAACTAAAGTCAAATAAAGAGGTAACTCCTTAAAATCCTTGCTGGAAATGAAGACCAATCTCTATTGTATGAGAATGAATGAGGCCTCAAAGTAATATGGGTGAGTCTTCTGAATCCAAAGGATAAGGCACCATGGTATAAATAGATTGCTGCTTGAAGGCTTAGTGTGCAGAGGGCCCGTACCACAGGAGAGATCAACAAGCAAGTTAAGAGCTTCATTTTAAAGCATTAGGTGCAAGAGACTAGCCTTTCCACCCTTTGTACTATATGAGACAATTAGGTCCTGAACTCTCGCTTGCACTGAGGCAAATGGCAGCTATAAGTCCACTTACTTTCTCTTCTTCTTTTTCGAATTGGTTCTGCAAGGTTGGGACAGCTCCTGACAAGAAAAATAAATACTGGATATAGACATATAATTTTAGTGCAATTTCTGGTATACGTATATCATGCTACCAAGACTTAAATGCACCACATATTGATAATAAATTGTATTTAATATATATTTTTTAAATGTTGTTGCTGATTAAAAATCTTGAGGAAATTAATTTTTTATTTTTTTTTGCAGCTAAATGACGGAGCTTCTTTAAAATAAGAGTTTAGTTGTTTCAACTAATTTAGCAAGCAGTTTTTGCATCATGATCATGCACTATTGTGCCACAGGTAAGGCCTAATTCACTTTTCACCTTTGTAAATGCAAATATTGTCCAGATGTTTCCCGCATTTACTTGTATTAATGTTCATCCCTGTGACATGACGTTTCATCATCCAAAAACCATGCAAACGCATTTCACCTGGCTCGTTTTACATATGTCCCTCAAACAGTGCATTAACACAGCGCACTAGGTAGGATTATTTCTCGCTTCACTTCCCTGATTACCATGTGAGCCATAAATTCTATTTTGCAGAATTATTTCTGAAAGAGGTGCAGTTTATAGTCGAGTCCCCTATTTAATCCAGACACGTATAACAGCGCGTGTGCTGGAATGTAGAGCAGATCCAGACACGTATAACAGCGCGTGTGCTGGAATGTAGAGCAGATCCAGACACGTATAACAGCGCGTGTGCTGGAATGTAGAGCAGATCCAGACACGTATAACAGCGCGTGTGCTGGAATGTAGAGCAGATCCAGACACATATAACAGCGTGTGTGCTGGAATGTAGAGCAGATCCAGACACATATAACAGCGCGTGTGCTGGAATGTAGAGCAGATCGAGACACGTATAACAGCGTGTGTGCTGGAATGTAGAGCAGATCCAGACACATATAACAGCACGTGTGCTGGAATGTAGAGCAGATCCAGACACATATAACAGCGCGTGTGCTGTATAACAGCGCGTGTGCTGGAATGTAGAGCAGATCCAGACACATATAACAGCGCGTGTGCTGGAATGTATAGCAGATCCAGACACATATAACAGCACGTGTGCTGGAATGTAGAGCAGATCCAGACACGTATAACAGCGTGTGTGCTGGAATGTAGAGCAGATCCAGACACATATAACAGCACGTGTGCTGGAATGTAGAGCAGATCCAGACACATATAACAGCGCGTGTGCTGGAATGTAGAGCAGATCCAGACACATATAACAGCGCGTGTGCTGGAATGTAGAGCAGATCCAGACACATATAACAGCGCGTGTGCTGGAATGTAGAGCAGATCCAGACACGTATAACAGCGCGTGTGCTGGAATGTAGAGCAGATCCAGACACGTATAACAGCGTGTGTGCTGGAATGTAGAGCAGATCCAGACACATATAACAGCGCATGTGCTGGAATGTAGAGCATACGTGCACCGGGAGAGAGCATACATGCACCGGGACGGCTTTAATGAGGACAGAGAGGATTCCACCAGTAGGAGGCGCTGCGCTCACCATGGGGAAGGCGGAAACCGAGCCTCCCCACTGGTTGCTCCACTCCGGGAGGGCTGCCCGGCTGCATATCCTATTGGGAATGATGCAGTCCTGTACACCACTGTTGGGAATGATGCAGTCCTGTACACCACTGTTGGGAATGATGCAGTCCTGTACACCACTGTTGGGAATGATGCACTCCTGTACACCACTGTTGGGAATGATGCAGTCCTGTACACCACTGTTGGGAATGATGCAGTCCTGTACACCACTGTTGGGAATGATGCAGTCCTGTACACCACTGTTGTTGCGGACTGGCTCATAGAGGCTGTCCATGGAGCCTTCCTACAAAGCAAGGTAAAATTAGTGAGTGGAAGCTGAAATTAAGTTGCTTTCTGAAAATTTAATTGTTGGGTTGTGGTCTATTCCGTGGAGCACCTTTTCATATTGCCTGTTTCCACAAAGATAGCTCTGAATTATTTATATGGTTGGCAGATGCCCTTATCCCAGGCAAGTTCCATAGATTACTTTATCCTATTCCTTTTTCATATTAACTATTCATATAGTCTGATGTTTACTGAAGCAATTCACATTCTGCACCTTGCTCAAGGGTACAACTGTAGTACCCTGCTGTACAAATGAATGGCAGTGCCCTGCTTGTGACAAGTCCAGTCCCACTACATCTGACTGCTGCCTAACATCCCTCAATTAACATATTGATGAAATGTTCTCTCCCAGGGAAAATTATATACAGTACCTACTTAGTTCATCAGAATTTCCATATTGTTGATGGAGTAGTGTGCCAGAAAAGAAATACTGAAATAGTGCTTTCACTTGAACACATTCGCTCATTCAGTTCTCTTAAACTGTAACTCCTTTTTGATTGTGTTCATAAGATAATGTAGATAAAAGCACAGTTTCCCTGGCATCAGTTCACTGACGTTATTATATATATATAGTATATATATATTGTGTAAATAAAAAATATGATTCATTGCATCAAAACATTTGTAGCTTACATTACTTGGTATTGCCTGACCCCAGACATTAAGAAGATCTATTGTATTATATTGTCACCGCAGAAATTGAAATCCTGTGTTAGTGACCTCATACACATAAAACAACTTTCTTTATTACAATATATTCATCTCCCATTATCCACAATGAAATGAGACCCACATTCCCACAGCTTCTGTGACCTAAGCAAGCAAATAGCTACTGTCCTGTAAAGCAACATGTTCACCGTTAAATCAACTCTGATAGAGTAAACTTGACTCCTTTTGTCCTGCCCTACTTACTTTGCATTTCTGTTAATACATAAGACAAAATATTATGAATGAAAATAAGAATCCTTTGAGAGATCCTAAGAGTAGCCTACCGACTGACAGCACAGAGCTCATTCTCAATAGAACCAACTGCACAGTACATACAGTGAGCACCGAAATTCATTGGACAGTGTCACATTTTTTTGTTATTTTGGTTCTGTACTCTAGCACTTTGAGTTTGAAAGAATACAATCACGCTGCTGCCAGATATGCAGTAGATATGGATGGATCACTTTAAGGGTTGTTTCTCCTGACAAATTTTGCTATTGAACTCTATGGAAAAATAAGTCAGGGGAAGAAACTCTTCAAGTTATCCATCCATATCTACTGTATTTCTGGCAGCAGAGTGATTTTTTAAGACTTGTTTGATACATCAGATCCTTGAAAACTTAGAGCCATTTAGCCAACCATGTGTTCCATACTGTTCCAGTGTCATTTACAGCTAAATTTAATCCCACCCCACAATTCCCATAGAGATCCATTCAAATGCAGAGAGGTTATAGTATCGCTTGTAAGAGTACCAGAAAATAAGATATCAAGATACTTTTGATATTTTTGGGTCACAGACATCAGGAAGTCAAGGCATGCAAAGGATATGCGACCAAATATTAAAAATTATTACTTCATTCAACATTATGTTAAACTCAGGGGTGTAAAAAGTACCCAGAAATTATACTTAAGTGAAAGTATGGATACTGTCTCAAAATCTTACTCAAGTAAAAGTCAGAGTATCTGGCTAAAAATACACTTGAGTAAAAGTCAAAAAGTTCCTACTTTTAAATGTACTTAAGTACTAAAAAGTAAAAACTTTTTTATTGCAAGGTATAGACAAGGGGTCTCAAACTCATTCCATCGTGGGCCGAGTGTATACAAGTTTTCGTTTCAACTACACATTGCACCAGGTGAGTTAGTTGAAGAGGTGAGCTAATTAGTGAAATCATCAGCTGGTGTTTAGGCAAGGCTGGAATGAAACCCAGCATACACTCGGCCCACAATGGAATGAATTCTGCGATAGACAATGCTGAAATTAAAGAACAGAGGACACTTTTTTTGCATTAAAATGATTTAATGCACTTCATCGAATTTGAAAAAACATGTCGAGGTAAACTAACATGGACGGCATTCACATCACAGCATCCAGTTGTAAAGTTGGCCAAACTACAACCTTGGAAAAAATTAAGGGTTCTTGTGAAATAGTTATTTTGATAGCAGGTGTCTAATCAAAGATCCCCGTTTTCTAGTCTTGCACAAGGACCAATCAGCATGGGTATGGGTGGGTTAATTTTCTATTGATGGGGATTTGATTGGCTGTTTTAAATAAAGTGCGGCCGTAGGATTAATAACATTAATGTTAGTTCGGCCAGAGAAACAAATATACTCATTAAAATCGTGATTTGTACTTTGAAGGTCTGCATTTTAAATGTAAGAAGTAAAAAGTATGTTTTTTTTCTCTGAAATGTAATTGAGTAAAAGTACAAGTATACAAACTTAATAATACTCGAGTAAAGTACAAATCCCCAAAAACAGTACTTAAGTATTGTAACGAAGTACAATTACTCAAGTACTTTACACCATTGGTTAAACTGTCCAAAGGAGAGGGACTATGTACAAAAAGTTCTATAATTTCTAAATGGTTCAGCCAATACCCTCAAATTAAAGATGACAGTCTGTGCTTCAACCACATTGTCATTGTATCCTTTCAAACTCAAAGTGCTAGTGTACCGAACCAAGATAACAAGAAATGTGTCACTGTCCAATTAATTATGGTGCTCACTTTAAATTCATATAAATTTTTCATTTAAGTCAGGTCAGGGTGCAGTCTGATTACCAACTCCTACTAGCACAAAGTTACAGTATCAATACATACTTTGTGATGACCAGCAATAAAATGAGCACAGTAGCACTGAATATTGACATGCACACATCGTCTTGAAATAGTCTTGGTTCGTCGTAGAATGTACAAGAGAAGATATTTGCTTCATGGAAATATTCCAAATCACCAGTCAAGTGAAAGTGCATGTAAAATTTAAAGTAGCCTATTACACAAACCTTGATTGGAAATAATTAAGGTTAACTAGAATGTGCTGACTTAATACGAATCATGAAAAGTTTACACAAACCTACACAAAGCATCGGAATATCAAACTCAAGCTAAGTGCTTAAATTCGCTCTGAACAACCAACACAGCATAATTTTACAGTCCCGCAGGTCATTGCGTAGCCTAGTAACTGTGTGGTGCACCTTCGAGAAATGAAAGAACAACGACGCACAAGTAAAATAAATAAATAATAACAAAATAAATGTTGTCAACAGAGACAAGGCCGAATATAAAGCATCACAGGTTTTCCTTACCAATGAAAAGCAGAAGAGGTTCATTTTGAGTAGGCTTTCCCTTCCGAGCGGTGACGCGTCCTAGACAGAGAGAACAGCCTCTGTCTTGATGCCTGCCTGCTGTCTCACAGATTAATACAAGATTAAATCCCTCCGGTAAACCTATAGATGCTGAGTGACAACTGCCAAACTCTGTCACAATACTGCTCAGATTACCTCGACGATCGTATTGGCGTTTTCGTATGATCCATTTTTTAAAATGTGTTGTTATTGCTGTTTGACGTAATCAAACCCTGAAATGTATTAAACAGCATAACATATTACGAACACTGCTAGAGTATTTTATGCTGCACTTTGCGATGATTGCTTCACGAGGCCTATAATTTGGCTCTCTGCAGAGTGCTAGACGTTCTCTATTTTTACGATGACAACAAAATGCGTGTAGCATTTTAAAACCGTATTTGGTAGCTATAATTTTATTGATAATTTATTGATAATCTATAATTTATATAATTTTATGGAATGTTGGATATGCAGTGGGCTAGTCTATAGGATGTGGTTTACTCAAAACTGTAAGAAAGAATTTGGAATCTGAAATGCCATGCTCATCACAAATTATTTTCCTTTTTTATTCTTTTTTTTGTTGTTGCTAAAAAGACCCCTATTCCTTAAGATTGTATTCATATAAGATATCATTTTTTGATATTGCATAAAATAATATATAAAAACAGATAATATATTTGGCAAATATAAAAAATAACCAAATTATCCGTTTAGGGGCGGCACGGTGGTGCAGTGGGCAGTGCATGGCTAGCACTGACGCTTCACAGCAAAAAGGTTTGAATCCCGGCCGAGGGCCTTTCTGTGTGGAGTTTGCATGTTCTCCCCGTGTCCGCGTGGGTTTCCTCCCAGAGTCCAAAGACATGCAGGTTATTCTAATTGGAGACTAAATTGCTCATAGGTATGAGTGTGTGAGCGAACGGTGTGCGTGCCCTGCGATGGATTGTCGGCCTGTCCAGGGTGTATTCCTGCCTCTCGCCCAATGCATGCTGGGATGCATGCTGCCTATTATAAGCATTTTTTTGATTAAAATAGGAAGGGGCGACGCTTGGGATTTTGGGGCCCATGAAAATATCTCACATTGGGCGCCACCACCCCAGGTCACCTCATCGCCTAGCACCCCTAGCACAATTACAGGTTACAGCACAGTTTTTTGAGGGCCCTTGGAATCATCTTACGACCCGCACCCAGTGGCTCACACCTAAAGCAGCAGCCATAATGGTGTGTCACAATGACTGGGAGTGCAGCTGGTTCAGGTCTAAGGCACTTAGCACATATTACACATACTGTTACCAGACAGCAGCATGATATAGAGAAGCACCTCTAAAAAAATTCATACCTCAACCATAAGAGCTGATAAAGACCTGTGAAGATTCACTTTGCTTTGCTTACTTGGGTGGGCAGAGTGTGGGCTAAGAGGACAAGGTGACCCCTATTGAGATGATATTAAGATCAATTGCTGGGCAAATGTTACGTTCATGGAAGTGACCTTGGCTTTAGCGCAGAGCTGGGTTTGGATCCCTAATTGACACCAGTTGCCAAACAAAGGGTATTAATTGATGTCGTTATTGAAAAGGAGCAGGTGGCAGAATTCCCTGGTGCTGGGGAAGGGTAAGCAGGTTGAGCGATCATTTAAACGAGGGGTGTCGGATCTGTTCACTAGTGACTCGCAGGGGACACAGACTGCGAGGGCAGGCCTTGAAGGTGGAACATAAAACGGAGCTTTTCTACAACAGCAGCCAAACTGACGACTTCGCTCCCTTTGTATTAGTTCCTGAACCAATAATGTTTTTTTTACTTCCAAACACTGTTTTCATTCATGTTTAGTTAAGATAGTCTTGTATTGTAATCCATATTTGATCTCTGCAGTATTCTGAGCATTGTCCAAGTAAGACAGAGTATCCTCTCTCCTGAGTTGACTACAGCTTTATCAGGACTTGAATCTTTTTTGTTCTTCTTTTTGCTCTCTTTTCAGTTTTAGATAGAGGAACGAATGAAATGAGTGTACAAAGGAATGCAGGCGGCCCATCTGCAATCTCCTCGATATCCGAGAAGCGACAGAAAAGAGGGGAGAAATACTGACAGATGAATACGTGTCTGACCTACATTCTCGTGTTTGATTAAGAGTAGAAACATCACTTACTTCCCCAAAGCGCGAAGGCTATTTATTTTTAAACCTGCCAACACTGATGCACAGCAAAAACTGCTGGTGTCTCATATAAACACCCTAGAGTGTTAAATGTACACCATCATTTTTGCTGTGTGGACTGGTTCCCCTCAGCTTAGAGAGAGCAACAGGTCATCAAGAGAGACCAAACACTAAGGAGGATGATTGTCTTAAAATATGCAGAGAAATGGGAATCAGTTTAATCAATGTGTACGTCAATAATAATTAATCTCCTCTGAGGATACTCATTATCATCCATCATTATTATCACCATCAATGAGTGTGTGCATTCATGGGCAAAGGCGGAGTACTAATCAAAATATTTAAAGTACACAAAAAAGAGGCATATTTGGTTCATCGGTTAATAATGTATTATTGGGCATGACACGTTGTATCCTGCACACGCTCGCCCACAGAAAAACGAACCTTTTATCATCACGGTCTTTAAATGCCATCCAGGTATCTGGAATGGCATTGCATTGTGTCCTTTGTCCTTGTCAGACTGCCTTTGATGAATGAATGGAGTCAGGTGGTGTCGTTTCTGTCGTCCACTGTGTGATGAAAGCGTTTGAGGGCTCGGCGCGTGTCATTGCTGAGCTGTTGCGCCCCCATACCCACCTCCCTTGGATATGGGATTTTAATTTATGGACTTTCTGACAGCCATGTCTGATATGTATCTTTGTTTCGGAAGCGGGATGTGCGCAGTACAGACTTTGCAGAATTAATAAACCACGCAGGGAAGGTTATTTCAATGTGAAAGTTTTGTGTGCAGTCACTTGATTTGTCCTGTTTGATTTAAAGGTGTACAGCGCACGTGTGCAGTGTAAACTCTTGATTTAAAGGTGTACAGCGCACGTGTGCAGTGTAAACTCTTGATTTAAAGGTGTACAGCGCACGTGTGCAGTGTAAACTTTGAGTTTGGTCTCTTGGCCCAAGCTCTGCAGCCAACCTCTGTTTGCCTCCATGGTAGCAGGAGATTTATCTGGGATATTTTCTCCAGCACAGATTGCAACACCATTGTCATTGTTCCCCTGCTGCTGTCTGGCACCTGCTGTCCCCATGGAAACATATTGACATGTACAGAGCTGACCAGGTGGGGGGGGATTATCGGCCTCCCCTCTGATGTGACCCTGGGCCGTAATTTATGAAAGTGAAACTTACAGTGCAGCAAGAGTTCACAGCTATCGAATGTCTAACGTATGTCTGTCAAAAAGGAAAGGGGAGTGGCTAAAAGCTTACCAAACATTGTTATAACTAACCATATGTCCGCGGGATATGTGAGATATATTTATAGCAGCAATTAGCTGACATTTGACTACCTCCATGTTTTGCTTGGACCACATTTATTGTGCATATTTATAGATGTGACAACATATTTGTCTACTGCTTGAGAAGAATCATAAATCAGCTCAAATATTTGATTGTAGGTTAAACTGTAATTAGTGTCAAATGCATCCTGTAGCAACAACTTTGTTGCTTTTATCATTCCAAGCAGGCTAAATCACTTTGATGTTTGTGATATGATGTGTTGGCACATTTTAAATAATTTAAGGACATCATGGTCCTGCAGTTTGGTCTGTTCTCACAGATGGTTCTGCAGTTTGGTCTGTCCTCACAGATGGTCCTGCAGTTTGGACTGTTCTCACAGATGGTCCTGCAGTTTGGTCTGTTCTCACAGATGGTCCTGCAGTTTGGACTATTCTCACATCATGGTTCGGCAGTTTGGTCTGTTCTCACAGATGGTCCTGCAGTTTGGACTATTCTCACAGATGGTTCTGCAGTTTGGACTATTCTCACATCATGGTTCTGCAGTTTGGTCTGTTCTCACAGATGGTCCTGCAGTTTGGACTGTTCTCACAGATGGTCCTGCAGTTTGGACTATTCTCACAGATGGTTCTGCAGTTTGGACTATTCTCACATCATGGTTCTGCAGTTTGGTCTGTCCTCACAGATGGTCCTGCAGTTTGGACTGTTCTCACAGATGGTCCTGCAGTTTGGACTGTTCTCACAGATGGTCCTGCAGTTTGGACTATTCTCACATCATGGTTCTGCAGTTTGGTCTGTTCTCACAGATGGTCCTGCAGTTTGGACTGTTCTCACAGATGGTCCTGCAGTTTGGACTATTCTCACAGATGGTTCTGCAGTTTGGACTATTCTCACATCATGGTTCTGCAGTTTGGTCTGTTCTCACAGATGGTCCTGCAGTTTGGACTGTTCTCACAGATGGTCCTGCAGTTTGGTCTGTTCTCACAGATGGTCCTGCAGTTTGGACTGTTCTCACAGATGGTCCTGCAGTTTGGTCTGTTCTCACAGATGGTCCTGCAGTTTGGACTGTTCTCACAGATGGTCCTGCAGTTTGGTCTGTCCTCACAGATGGTTCTGCAGTTTGGTCTGTCCTCACAGATGGTTCTGCCGTTTGGTCTGTTCTCACAGATGGTCCTGCAGTTTGGACTGTTCTCACAGATGGTCCTGCAGTTTGGTCTGTTATCACATCATGGTTCTGCAGTTTGGTCTGTTCTCACAGATGGTCCTGCAGTTTGGACTGTTCTCACAGATGGTCCTGCAGTTTGGACTATTCTCACATCATGGTTCTGCCGTTTGGTCTGTTCTCACAGATGGTCCTGCAGTTTGGACTGTTCTCACAGATGGTCCTGCAGTTTGGTCTGTTATCACATCATGGTTCTGCAGTTTGGTCTGTTCTCACAGATGGTCCTGCAGTTTGGACTGTTCTCACAGATGGTCCTGCAGTTTGGACTATTCTCACATCATGGTTCTGCAGTTTGGACTATTCTCACATCATGGTTCTGCAGTTTGGACTGTTCTCACAGATGGTCCTGCAGTTTGGTCTGTTATCACATCATGGTTCTGCAGTTTGGTCTGTTCTCACAGATGGTCCTGCAGTTTGGACTGTTCTCACAGATGGTCCTGCAGTTTGGACTATTCTCACATCATGGTTCTGCAGTTTGGTCTGTTATCACATCATGGTCCTGCAGTTTGGTCTGTTCTCACAGATGGTCCTGCAGTTTGGACTGTTCTCACAGATGGTCCTGCAGTTTGGTCTGTCCTCACAGATGGTCCTGCAGTTTGGACTGTTCTCACAGATGGTTCTGCAGTTTGGACTGTTCTCACAGATGGTCCTGCAGTTTGGACTGTTCTCACATCATGGTTCTGCAGTTTGGACTGTTCTCACAGATGGTCCTGCAGTTTGGACTATTCTCACATCATGGTTCTGCAGTTTGGACTGTTCTCACAGATGGTCCTGCAGTTTGGACTGTTCTCACAGATGGTTCTGCAGTTTGGACTGTTCTCACAGATGGTTCTGCAGGTTGGACTGTTCTCACAGATCCCGTTAAAGATCTTACGTCGCACGTCCAGGACAATGATCCAAAGCTGCAGTCCCCGTTGATACAGCATTTCTTAAAGTCACTTGTGTACAACTCATTATCGTCAACAAATGACCTCAACCCCTCAATCTACATTATACTCAAATGCAGTACCTAACTCTTCTGGCCACAATGAATGAAAAAATCAACAATATTTTGTGTCATTTCCATTTACTCATCTATTCACATAAATTGTTCACGTAAATTGTTGGTTTTTGGAAGATTGTAGTTGTACAACTTTGGAAAAATGCAGAATGGAAGCAAATGGCATACTAGATTTGGCATACTAGATCAATACTACTGCACTGCCCGTGAAGTATGCTGAACAGCACGGAGCATTGTCATTTACAATATTCTATTATCCTATCTTTTATTTTATTTGGGCACTATTATTTAAGTGGAACAGAGGAAGGTATAAAGGGTATTTACGTACAAGATAGAACAAATGAAACTTGATTACTTGGCAAGAATAGACGACTATGTAGACCGAAGAGACAAAAAAAAATTGCATTATGTTTTAAATGCAAATAAAGGGTAAAGTATTCTTAGAATTTATTTTGCATTGAAAACGGACTTTTTCCATTGGGTATTATTGCACACCTAGTCCATTAGCGCCCTCTGTTGGTCTATTTGTTTCTGTGCGTCTTTGCCGTTGCCTGTCAATCACATCCTTGTGGCATCATTCAGACACAGGGTATCGAGGGCTGAACGGCTTGCAGAATAAATCTTCTCTCTTTATGCAACAGTATGCATGTATTATCGTAAATTCGGATTTTATATCCTGTATGTATATAGTATATAAAACACTGCCATACTGTGGAGTGAATTGAATTATCAAATTATAGATAGTGTTTTAGATTAGAATTTGAACCCTTTTAGTATATTGCATTACTTTAGCCTTTAAAAAAGCCAGCCAACTTCTATAACCGCACAGCAGTGCTTTGAAATGATGCATTAAATCAGGGAGACCTTATTTCGGACATCTAGAATAAAGAAAAATAGTATTTTTTCTCCCTATAGTGTCATTCTCAGACATTCATCTTGTCTCCAAAATGCATTACATCTCACTTGGATCCCTAGCTCAAGAGTAAGAAGAGACAGTGCACTGCATGCATACCACAAATTAAATTGTTGCCATTTCTTTTTCTGTGACCGCTGTTTGTTTGAAACTGGTTATATGATTGTTCTTATGATTCTCCAGGTAATATCACTGGGTTTAAAAAGCTAATTAATAAAGCAATTTTGCTTTTTTTCCCACTAAAGTTTGCCTGCATTTTTATACAGCATGCTGATGTAAAATGGGAAAACAATCCAAAACCTAGTGAGTTGTCAAGGCTTTATCATACAGTAGGCCCCCATAGTATTAAAACGGTGCCACATAACCGTCATAGCACATATTAACCATTCTTTAGAAAATCACATTTCAGAAAGAATTCCTGTAATTGACCTGTCAACCACAACCCATCACATTTCCCTCTTATAATTCAGAAGTGTCTACAGAGGCCACATAAAATGAAATAACTCAGCAGTTGTAATTACTCTGCGTATGTTGCTAGGTACGATATGAAAGCTGTATTTTTTTTTATTAGGCTTCTAGAATCAAAAGGCTGTTGTAAATTACCTGTGGTACCACTGGTAGGCTCACCTTGTGACAGTTTTATAATGATGTGTAAGGTGTAGCAGTGCCTGTTCTCCCTCTGTCCATCAGAGGGTGCTGTTGTAGCTTTTGTTACAAATTTTTTTCACAGGAACTCACTGCTTCTCTAGAGAGTACCCGAAAAGACAGTGACAAACCTTTATTAGTGGAATAAATGATCAGACTAGCATGTAAATAATTATATTTCCTCCACAGAGATTTTTGAGCTTCCCTGGAATAACTGTCAAAGATTAATGGTGTGCCTCTGAATGTTTACAGTTTGATTGTTTTTACATCACACAATGATGTCCATAAGAAGAAAATAAAGCATTAAGCAAGGTTCATGGTTTCACTTTTTTTTAGGGGGGGGTTACTGCTGGTTGCTATCATAATAAGCCTTTTGCTAAAATACAGTCAAATGCTGCTTTTGTGCTGAAAAACTGGCTGGAATAGTTCATTTTTAATGGCAACACGTTGCTGTTACTTACACTTGCCTGCCATTAGTGCTGGGGTTAAGTGTGGTCAGAAAACTTAGAAAGAGCTGCCATTGATACAATGCAAGGTTTCTGTGTCCAGCTACAACCCTGCATTATTGCCAGACTGAAACCTTTATTCCCGCCTGCATTCCCAGCATGCATACGTTGCCTAAACAGGCCTCTCCATTAGAGAGCTTAAATAATCTGTGATATACGACAGTGGGCAATAAAGCTTATCTTCAGGCCTCCAGGTTGTCCGCAAATTAAAAACACAACGGGAAGGTTAGAGAGGCTTTCAAATGGCGTGTGACCAACTGAGTGCTGGACCGACCAAGAGCGGGAAAAGTCCCATGCTCAATGTGCTGGCTTGCGTGGTAGTTTGCGAGTAAGAAATATAGGATATGAGGTGAAAACTTTCAAATGATAATGGTTCTGAACCGGTTTGCAATTGTTTTTGTGATAAACAAGTTCTTCATGTTTTGTAAGGATCACATGTTAGCAGAAAATTTGTTTTGATTATTTCACATGAAGTTTACACTGTGAACTTCGCAAAGGTAATTAAGTTCCACAGAATATCTTTATGGAGTTTTCAGTTTTAACATCACATTCAATTATTGTAATTGAAACTTAGAGCAACTAAAAAAACCTTTTTTTTCATTAGCCTAAATGATTTAGGGCCTGATTTACTAAGACATTTAGTGAGTACAAAACCTTTTTGCACATGCAAAACTAACAACACAACCAATGATTGGTGCAAAAAAACAAAACAATAACCAATCATTGGTCATGTTATTGCTTTTGAACATGCTAAAAGGTTTTGCACACACTAAAGGTCTTAGTAAATCAGGCTTTTAGTGTGAACACAAAGGCAATGCATCCATTTTAGTTTTCTATATGGACAGTGCATGTGTTTGGAAGTAGATTGAGCTAATAAAAGCATTTTTCAAAACCTGAAAACGTTTGACTCCTAAAAATTTCCATCACTGATTTCTTTGCATCTGATGGTTTATTTGATTTAATGGGTCTCTATTGACTCCCTTGATATATTGTTTATTATGCTAATGCATGCTTTTCCCACTTCTCAGAGGCAGTTGTGAGCAATGTGATTCAATGTGGAAAAAAATGGTTGGATCAGCTCCACTCAAGGTAAAATCAACAATACATTTTGGGAAATAGGTTTGACCCAAAAGGTCAAATACAACTACGGTATGTATGCATTGGAGAGTTATACACATTGGCACAAAATTAATCAGTGGCTGATTGGTGATACTTCTAAAGCTTGTTAATCACAAGCAATCAAAAATGAATCTATCCCATATTTATTGTTGATAGAATTCAAGTTGAACTACATTTACTTGGGACTAACAAGCTTGATGTCTGAGTATTGTAGATCCAGACCATAATCAAAATACATTTTGATCCATACTTTGTTTTTAGTTTATGCCATAATGATAACAAATGATAACTTGAGTAAGGTAACGATTGGTGACGCACAAAAAATCTTCCATTTTGTTAATATTTTTTTTGATGGGCTGAAAATCAAACAGAACATTAGATTAGATAATCAGGCCCTGCTCCAGTTTACTGTGTAATCTTGTTTATATCTTGTGTTAATTATCCAGTGCCCAGGAGATAGCATAATGGCCTCTCATGGACTCACCTAATTTCTTTCTGCGGGATTCTGGAAGCAGTGGTTTGGCAAAACATTGATTATTTATTTTGAGCTGTTTACTTCATGACAGGCAGGACAATGGCTTTCCGTGCAAAACAGTTGTACCAGGTCCTCTGGGTTGTCATTTTTTAGTTCTAAGTTTATAAGAATGGAATCCGTATCACAGCCGTATTTCAAGAAATAATCGTTCACACGTAAACCTGGTCAAAACTGCTTCCAGCAGGCTCTGCTTTTGCTGCATGCCGTCTTTCCTTGAAGCAGAAGGGAAACTGCCACCTTCAGCTATCTTTTAAAGTCATGAGAGAGACAGAAAGGAGGGAGAGGGATACAAACAGCGCCTGTCAAAATTGAGCAATGATGTGGTCTCATCACCCTCCGTTCCAGCTCCTACATACCTTTGCTGACCCCTGACCTCTCCAACGGTCACAGAATCTGGTCTCTGGGGTCGGGACGTCAGCCAGTCCTTATGACCCTCCCTGCGTTTGACGCTCTTTCGTCAAGTGAAACGGCGAGTGGAACATTTCACCCCTGGAGTGGATGACCCCCCCCCTCCGTGCCCTTGTCCCTCAAAGGCATTTAAGGGTGCCGACCTTTCCCGACCTTTCATTAGCTCTTCCCTTTATTGCGCCATTTCCTCTCAGCTGCCTCGTCAGCACTACAGAGAGCAAGATGAGGGCCAGGGCCGGACGCAGGCTGTCCAGACCAACCTCTCCCAACCCCCCCCCCTCCCCCCCGACCCCAAGTCTTCTCCAAACAGTGCCCGTGTGTCACCAAGGATGGAAAAAACGGCAGATTCTCTCAGGTCTGTGTGAAGATAAGCTAGTTTATGGCAAGGATTTAAAAACACAACATTACTGACTATGGATTATCCGGTGTTACTGTGGATCCAACGGGTTATGTTTGTGCTACTTCACTTATACATGAGTACTGATTCACCCTCATTTTGTTAAATATACATTTTGTTCTGGCTTATGTTAGTCAGGTCGCACTGTGATAAAACCAACAGCACAGGAAGCAGTCCCTCAGCCAGGTGTAAACAAGGCACCAACAACATGATGTTTTCTCACTCCCACTCTCATTTGTACTTTTCTCGTCTCCGCTTTTAGGAACCACAGGGGCAGCCCAGCTGCATCCTGTCTCTGTTACAGTTTGATCTGAAGCCCATTTCAAACTGAGGCTGTGCATTGTGGCATACGTGGGGCTGTGTCTGTACGCTAAGTCTGTAAGCCCCATCTTGCTGATCACTGTGTAATACTAGGCTTACAGACTTAGCCCCACGTATGCTACAATGAAGTAGCATATCGGCAATACTATTTCACTATAATTACCTTTCTCAGACAGTTCAATAAACATTCAATCAAGGTTTTTAACCTTACATTTCAGTCAGGAATTCAAGCAAGGTTTAATTTTTTTTAAACAAAGTTGTTATTTCTGTATTGTTCTACTCATCATTGTTTTTCAATAAAACCCTGTTCATGTGTTGACAGTATTTTTGGGGTTAAGGTAACTCTTGTCATAAGTTTGTGTCTCGTGTTCATGTCAATGCGTACACTAACCACCACTTGGTAAAACTATTTTATTCCAGACAAATGAATATGTGTAAGGTGCCATAATAATATGTGGACTACGATGTCAGCATCATTGTACAATAACCTTTATTAATGTAAGGACACTACAGCCTTTAAACAACAGAAAACCAACTTGCTAGTTTGGCCATGACTGCTTAGAAAAGAGAAAGCTGGCACCAAGGTTAATGAGCCAAAATATGGGGTTGAGAATGAATAGTGCCATTTAAAAATAATTCTGACCAGTAAAATGAAAATGCAATAGTGATTCATCAATACAATTTTGTTCACATTTTGGTGGGCAACACCAGCTATTGTTCTCACTGTATCACAAAATATGCCTTGTGGAAATCAATGTTCTCCTCTTCCAGTGTTTTGTTTCAATGAAGACTGATCCTTGTGACAAAAATATCCATCAGGAGAGCTTCTTTCGACACTCACTTGCCAAGGGAATGGTGCTACAGGTACCCGAGGTGTGATATTTCACAGTAATGTCCTGTCCCACAGGAGTGAATCTGTGTCTAAGCATTGCCGCAATTCCCCCTGTCAATGTGACCCACATTTGTTGTGAAGGTGATGTCAATCATCAGCCCTCGCTCAAAGTGAGGCGTGACGGGCGACGGTGAGGCTGTCAGGGGGCGCTGGGAAGTCTTGCCGCAGCTTGTAGACCTCAATGGGCATTAGGCTGACTGTGACATGGCCGCCATGCCTCTGGGGGTGGGGGTGGGGGTGGGCTTTATGTCTTTTGCTCTGAAATGACCCCACACCCACACACACCTAAAGGGTGCATTCACCCTTCACAAGTTCATATTGAAGGCTGGGCTCATTGGCCTAAGAAGATCTTCGGCTCTCTGTTGCTACTGTAAAGTTTTCGCGCGGCGTGTTTTAAACACTGTTCTAAAACTGTGTTTTTAAACACACAATTTTCACCGTTTACAATAATTGATTGCGAAAAAAGGAAAACAGGAAATACCAAAGCGGGGGATAAAATACTTTGTACAATTAGACACAATTGTGAATAAAGTACAGATGACTCAACCAAAGAGTTCAATGTGGCACAACTGGCGCTGGGCAGCCTTCTGTCAACCTCTCCAAAACTAAAATGCAAGCAATATGTTAACAAGATTTTAAATGAATGGTGGACTTTGTCCAGCACTTCAGGGTTGGTTTATTAGAAGTTATCAGTTAAAACTCTGAAATTGTGAGTTTGTATGGAATGCCTATTATTTTATGTGGTTCAGGCACTCTTAGAAACATATTTTTACTGCAGTACCAGAACATCTTGTACAGTTTGTTAACATGTTAACGTCTTTGTTAGTGAATGGGAAAGCTCACTTCAAAGAACAATGCATTTTCATATTCCTATGTGACCATGGTGTTGTTGCTGTTCACACTCGGATTTTACAGCACTCCTGTTTCCATTCATTTCACTGCTGGCCCCTCGATGACCTTTAACCCCGCGTAACCTTTGGAATGGGGCAACCTTTGCTTTCCCCAGCACACTGGCGACACTGTGGCTAATTACTCAAAGCATGCGTTAACACTGACCTGGGTGGCCTTTGAGGTCCCTGAAGCAACCTTTCGTTGAATCTGTGCGTCAGTACAGCTCAGTAAATACGCTCATCTCACAAAATTAAAATAGACATCACTGAAATAAACAAAACACGTGATAAAGACGCTAGCCTGGAGGCGAATTGAAAGATGCCTAAGTGATTTCTTTCCATTTATGCTACAGTGGTGGGGGTGGAGAGAGTTAATGGAGATTCTCCAGTGGTGCTCTGTTTGTAACTTTGAGGAAGAATTAGCCAATACATTCTCTATTCTTACACATCACAAGTCACCAGTAGAGTGACCACAGTCCCTGAGGGATTGTGTACATAATGGAATGAGAACCTACAATAATGGAAACTGCAGTAAGAAATATGAAAATGTGAAATGTGGTATGACTGAAACGCCGTACACGCGGACAGATTAAAATTTTCTCAGAGTAAGTTGGGACACGTGAAAGGAGGCTAAAACATGCTGTCCTGTTAAAAAAAAACAGGACATCTGGTCACCCTACAATCCAGACAATTTTCCATATGCTCCAGTGCATATATTTCTCTAGCCAGTTTACTCCCAAACCAATCAGAATTTTTTTTTTTTAAATAATATGGAAAACACCTGTTCATTTGGGTCCAGAGAAACCCTGGAGTAGAGCACAGATAACTCATGATGCAGAAAGGGGTCTGTTTTAAAGCAGCAGGCAACATAACCGCTACCGCTATTTTAGAAATGACCTTCTAGCGATAGAATTGCCTGAAAAGCAATGTTTTATATAGAGATGAATCAGCACCTATGCACATTGGGTACTGGTTTTTGCTAACATAAAATGTTAGCTACGCCTGCACAAGTTCAGTAGGTTAACTAAATGGTTAGCTATCTAGCTAACTTGCTATTCCACTATTAGCTACCATTACCTAGGTCGATAGCTAGCCTCATTACAAACTGCATACTTCCATGCTCAAAGAGTGCATAGCGAGCATGCATCCAAGTTGGAGTGTCCAAACCAAAGTAAGTTAGTACGGAGCATGGAAAAAGTACTCGCATGCGTAATCCATTTATTCAACATTTTAAGTATGCATTGATGCTTGCTCTGACTGGAAAATCATTCCTTTTGAGAAAGCTATCAAAAACATCATAATGGCAGATGACAGCAGCAAGATTGCAGCAGTATACTTTTATTAATTAAAAACATTCATTTATATTATTGTTTTAATTTTTTAAAATATATTTTTATGAATTTAAAAAGTGGGTCAATTTAGTCCCAATAAGTATCAAAATAGTACATTTACAAGTATACTAATAGTTTATCAAAATGAGTATACTTAAAAGTAAACTTTGTTGTACTAGTTTTTTGCATGACCTGATAACGGTCTCTGCTACATAAGTCATTATATATAAAAATAGCCTGTCTATACTGTCTCCAGTAAAACTGCAAAATGGCAGTTAGTAAATCATATTGACACTCAACAAAAAATCTAAGTGACTATAGAAAAGTTGATGGAGACAAAAGCGCTTGGAATATTGCAGAGAAAATGGGTGCCAGTCATATACAAATACAGTGAAACCTGTCTTGGTCACCATTTTTATGGCAGCCATCAATACTTCTCTGAATGTCCACCTTAGACCGGCCATCATACCAACTAACTATTTTAAGCTAGAAATGCTTGTACCAAATCTTGTCGTACATTATCTACATGCTACTGATTTTGCAGTAGCAAACCAACTAACAAAAAAAGAGGAAAGAAATTCAGCCTTCTAAGGAGACAATTAGAACAGAGGGATTGGCCGTTATAATTTAAGGGTCAAAGTCTTTTTGTGGCCTGTTAAAAGCTCAACTGGAGTTCTATTATTTACCATAAAAGAGAGAAACAGAATTTCCCTTAGAACATAGCACATACCTACTGAAAATTCCAGCTAAGAGCAGCTGGGATTCTAAGCTGGTTTAAGTCATATTTTTGACACTACTAGCCGGTCAAAGCAGGTTAAGCTGATAGGGTAAACTGGTGGCCAAACTGGTGAACTAGCTGACTATAGGCTGGTCAGCTGGTGAATGGCTGCTTGATCAGCTAAAACCAGCTAGAAGTGTCGAAAACACATCTTAAACCAGCTTGACCAGTTTAGGCTGGTATTTCAGCAGGGATGTAGAGGATTACTCTACAAAGCTGGAATGACCTGCAGTGAGTTTGAGTTTTGGAGACCAGGGGGAGCAGAGGGTGAAGGGAGTTTGCGTTGGACAGAACAGAAGTCCCCCAAAAAACATAATCCGCACGTGTTTAGAATATAGTAGCCTACTAGTTGTAAATCTGGTATTCATATGCTGTCTGTCTATTGATGTGCTTGGTGTTATTGCAGTTTCTTTGATAACTCTCCAAACGAACAATGTGATTTCCACCATGTATTTTTAATAGGATATTGAAATAAACCTGTTTTCTGGTCAGCAAATTACCCATTATTTTATACAGTGTGAATTAGCAAAAGCAGCTTAACAGAGCTATTTAGAGCTAAGAAGGGGGGACTGTACAGAGTGTTCAAATTGAGTGTTGTGTTTCCCTTCATGAACAAGACATCTATGGCCTTGTCTCTTAATTGTCAAATCCCTAGTCTCCTCATTGGAAGGATTTCAGTTCACAGCCACACAGTGTACTGAACACTCTGTACTGTGCCAAAGAGCACATGGACACCAAAAATGTACGTGTGAAAAGCCTTTTTAAGCTTCATTTCATAGTGCACTGAGTGTGAATATCATTTTTGTGGGATTCATTATATCATTTCTCTCCTCAAGGGCTGAGATGGAAGACTTTGTTCTGCGAGATCTCCGGGGATTAAAGAGTGCCGATTTGAAAAGCTACTTACCCCGTGCACTATAAAACACATTCATCTTTTAAATATAAGTAAATTAACTTAAATGATGTACTGAACTAAAGTAAAATTTACACTGACTTAAACCATGGGACTTAGAGAAGAAATGTGAGTGAGAAGATGTTATTTTTTCTGGATTCTTAGTCCCGTGGGGATTTAGGAGCTGTCATGTGACCCAGCTAGGCAACCTGGGGGCCACATTGAACCTAAGAACGGTTAACTTCTGAATGGCCAACAGCTTCCATTCCCATACTGTCTGGGGTTTATTTACAAGAGAAAGCAAGAAATCAAGTAGACCTTCAGAGCAAAATACTAACAGAACCTAAACAATTACAGAGACCATCCCTTAGTTTAAATAGGCTGTCAGTACAGAGTTCACCGGCTCTCTTCACCAATTCCAATGTATACATTATGGCTGGACACCCCTTGGTCTGGGTCTGTTTTTCATGGTCTGGGCTAGGCCTCTTAGTTCCAGTGAAGGCGCTACAGCATACAATGATATTCTAGATGATTCTGTGCTTCCGACTTTGTGGCAACAGTTTGGGGAAGGCCCTTTCCTGTTTCAGCATGACAATGCTCCCGTGCACAAATCGAGGTCCATACAGAAATTGTTTCGAGATCGGTGTGGAAGAAATCCACTGGCCTGCACAGAGCCCTGACCACAACCCTATATAGAACACCTTTGGGATCAATTGGAAAGCCGACTGCGAGCCAGGCCTTTATTGCTGAACATCAGCGCCCGACCTCACTAATGCGCTTCTGGCTGAACGGAACCAAATCCCCACAGCGATGTTCCAACATCTAGTGGAAAGCACTTCCCAGAAGAGTGGAGGCTGTTGCAGCAGCAAATAGGGGACCAACTCCATATTAATGCCCATGAGTTTTGAATATGTTGGACTTGCAGGTGTTCATGTACTTTTGGCCGTAGAGTGTATACTAAAAACATGAATAAACGAGCTACCTTTGAATTGCAGCTAGCCCATTGCAAACTGAAGCGTGATCATTTATTTAGCTGTCCACTATCAGAGTGCTACTTCTCTCATTAATGGCAGTTAAGTCACTGTCTCATATAAAGCAGAGCAGGATCTTATGATACAGTGCTATTTAGTTAATCAGTCCCAGAGCACGACATCCGTGAATCATGCATACTTTATGAGAAACAGGTCAGTTGAAAAAAAGGAGCGCAACAACATTATATAAGAAATCCTTGTACTGTTACAGCGAGTAGCAGCCGATACAGTGAGTGAAGATTTAATGGTTGAGATGTTGCTGGAGAGAATAGCCCGGATAATTACTTTTACTGATGAGAAGATACTGCAAAGCACACTACCTGTTCTGAAGGCTATTCACCATTGAATGAGTAGGCCGTGGGCACCATATAGTCTGGAATGTGGCATGGCAGTAAAGTGGGATGCTCTTACAGCTACACTGACTGCCTGCATGTGAGTACAGCACTGAATAGGTTGACTTCAGTCTTGTTCTGTAGGTTGCCTCACGTGGATCAGAGCTTCGCGCAAAATTGAAATCGGCGAAGTGAGAAGGAGATCTGCATATCTTTCAGTTTTCCAACAAATTTATAAGGCTTGTTTCGACAGATAAATGTAGGGCTGTGTATGATTAGTCATCATTGGGCCTTCCAGCTAATTGGTAAACTTCAGGTATTAAGCTTCAAGCCAAAATAAACATGCTTGCTGAAATAACAAAAATCTGCGAATAACATTGCCAATGTTTGTTTTCTATTAGAATCTATGGATTGACCTGCACAACATCTAAATCTTTACTGAACAGTCATCACAAAGCACTAAATCTCCACAGCAATGGACCAAAGAGAATGTCTCGCTGTGTCAGGCAGTTAAAGTGAGCTGCTTCATTTCTCAACTATGGCACTACTATAAAGGTAAAAATGTATTGTACATGTAATTTTGTCATTTTGGGGTGGATCTCTCCTGTAATACTACTGTGGCCATTTTGAATAAAAACCAATAGCACGGGCATGTTGTGGTACAACAACAGGTCAAATTGTACTGCTACTACAAGTTTACAAACAGAGGCGCTTCCAATAAGGTGTCGTATGAAACATTTAGCGGTCGATTTACTAGATGTTGGCGTGTACAAAATGTAAAACTGTTACCACCCGCAAAAAATTGTCTGAGGTGATCAACTAAGGAGGTGCAAAGGAGACTGCAAGTGTTACAATGGAAAGATACATGGATTTTTTATTTTTGCACATTAGCCTGAATGAATATGCTAAATTGGACGCCTCTACGTTATTTTGCAAAATAGTGGGAGGAGGTCATGCAAATAGATTACTTTAGCATGTGCAATGTGATGTACTCCTAAGCACAAAAGCTATTTTGAGAAAGGTAAGATGACAGCTGTCATTGTAGCAAGAAGAATACATCATAATAATGAAACCCCACAACATAGAGAGCACATATTTATTTAACAGTTAAGAATAAATACATTTTTAATCATGGAGCAAATCATGTTACAGAATACAAGAGTAACTGGTATTTGAATCAAAAAAGCAATACAACATCTATTACAACAAGCAATGAATAAGAAAGCAATATATGTATACCTATACCTAACCATTCCAAACATGCAAAATACAGCTGTTTGCAGCTTGAGTAATTTACATTATGAGTCTTAGTTGATCACCCGCAAAATGTGAAACGATAACGCGTGCAAATACTTGGCTAGCCGCGCAAAATAACACCCCTTATTGGGATCTTAGTAAATCGACCCCTTAGTTTGCTCCAAGAATAAGTGAGTTAATTCAACTGTTTATTTGTTAAACACATGAAAAATTTGTAAAAACCAAATGAAAACAAAACAAGTATTGTGAATGCTAAAATGTAAGCACATCATTCGAAGCTATGCAAAGTGTATGTGTATTATACCTTTTAAAAATAATTTCTAAGCTAGTGATCCTTCATATGCAGGTAGAAACAGCTTTTGTAATGAAAGTGAGAAAAAAGAACAATCAGCGTTTGGTATCACTTAAATGTGCAGCAGTTTCCTGATAATTGGACAGAAAGTTGCGATGGAGGTATATGTGTGTGTGGGTGTATGTATTTCCAGGGGGTGTAGTTGATCATGGGAATAGTGTAGAGGAGGAATGGGGGGGGGGGGTGGGGGTTGGTGCGGAGGCACCTTGTCCTACCACTACTTTAAATTCCCTTTTATCTGCATGTCCTGAAAGATCTGTCCACACTGGTTAGTCTGAAGTGAACGTGACCTAGGCCTCGCTGCTTCTTCCGTATGCGTCTTCTGGGCTTTTGTTTAGTTGTCAATTGTGCGTGTGCCTCTTCAAGGTCAACACACCCTGATGAGAATCCATCAGGGACTGGGCTAATTATTGAGTAACAGCAAGCAAGGCTGAAACAACCTAATTATTCCAGGCATGTATTAGATAACAGTTCTCACTGCCTCCAACCCTGTGAGGAATAGTTTAACTGGGATTAGTTTCCCCCAAATACTACACAGCTCCAACTCCTTCCAAGTATTGAGTATTGCATATGGGATACGTGTTCCCAGTAAGTTCCAAGAATGGCTATTTAAATAAAATGTGCATAAATTAGTGTCCGTTTACCTTTAAATATCACAATTATCTCAATGGTATGTTCACAAAAGTAAAAATAAAGACTGCAAGCCTGACTATGGTACGGGGGGTAAAAATAGTTAGCCCTCAATCTGTGGTGTTGTTTTTAAGGTCACCCTAAATATAGCAAAGAGGGGATATACATTTTTAGAGCTCTCTAGAGAAATGGCTTGTTTTCTTCCCAGATAGTTTAGTCTCCTGTGAGTTGCTTTTCATGGTTCCTGGAGGTTTGCAGATTTCTGTAATTCTTACAGTCAGACCCAAACATATTTGCTGCATTGTATCATTTGTTGTCTGGCCTTTTGTCAATAATGTGTGCTTTAATGTACTCAGTTTTTATATTTTTCATAAATTTCACATCGGCTATATTTTAACATGCATTTTTACAGGATTAAACTGTACAGCACATTGGTATGTCACAGTGAAAAAGGTTTAAATACCAGAAAATCACAGGAAGTAAAGAGAAAATGTTCTCACAATTTAAATGATCAATCAAAAAAGACATTTTCTTTTCAATTTCAAAGGTTGCCCCTTTTTTTAAAGATAGATTTAATAAAAACGGCATCATTCGCATCAGACATAATTAAATTAGGAAGAAAATGTACAATGGCAGTTAAAGGAGATGTTTGGTATTTAGCATGTTAAGCCTTGCTATAAGGTTATTTACGATCATATACAACGGTCTATATCAACATTTTGACAAACTGTGCAGTCTTGAGATGTATTGCTCATTGCTCATGTCACAGCTAACTTACACAATGGATCTGGATGGGCATATAAAAAATTATTCAAAAAACACCATAAACTCTCATTTTCAAAAACGGGAAACTCACCGAGTGGTCACTGGTGTCTTATTGTAATTTACGTTTACGTTTAAAACATGTTTTAAATAACCGTTTAAAGATTTATAACGGTTAGGATTTTCTATATGTCCATCCAGATCCAGTGTGTAAGTTGACATGAGCAATGAGCAATATATCTCAATTATATCCCCGGTTTGTCAAAATGTTGATATGGACGGTTGTATATGATCGTAAATAACCTTTATAACAGGGCTTAACATGCTAAATACCAAACTTCTCCTTTAACTGAACAAAATGAACAAAATAATCTTCCCACTTTGGTAGAAGTAGATTTGTGAATAACTCAATATGCAACTGTGGTGTGGCCTTAAAAGCGCAAACTTTCAGTTTGTGCAGTTGTACCCTGAGGATCGGGGGTTCGATCCCCGGTCCTGCCAGATCTGCCAGTATGGCCGGTGCCTTGAGGGAGTGGCAATTGGTGGCTACTCCCGTGTGGGAGGAGGGACTCGGAGAGAATCGTTGCGCTGAAAGACGGCCCTGGGCGAGTTGGAATCACGGTCAGGAGCTTGGGGAGTCGCGCCCTGAAGAGAACGTTGCGCCCTCTTTCCTACTACTGGCTGAGGGGGCTGTAGTAGCGGTTGCTACAGAAGGAGCTGGGTCACATAGGGTCCAAAAATGGAGAAATCGGAAAATAAATTTAAAGATACAACTGAGGGGAATGTGCCCTTGTGTTGCCTCGTGTAACTCTTATAAAACGTGAAGCTCTGGCGCCCTCATTTTATTAGGCTGAAGGAAACCAGGCCCAGTTCTGCCATCCACTCCCAGCTCTCTCCACGGAGCGAAGGACTGCAATGCTGGTTGCTTACCGTTTCAAGGCAGTCTGGCAACTGACTCCATGACAACCTGCCTGAATGGGAATGCATTGCACCTCAGGGACCAACATGCAGTAGCCTTCCTGAAGGGAAATCAGTCTGGGCTGGATGACTGATATCAGAGAGGGGTCAGACGAGGCTGTGCAGGGGGAGGATCACAGTGGACTGGTCTTCTGGACTGTTGGGCCTTCTCTGTTTTAATGTGCTTTCTGCATTGTGTGAACTCAACTTTCCAAGCTGTTAATGCCCCTATTTCAACCCTGGTGCTGGAGGGTTGGAGATTCTGCAGTCTTTCATTTCAGATTTTATTTATATTTAAAGTTTTTACATTACTTAATGTATACATGTGATGCCTACTACTGCAGCATAATTTGCAAGAGGCATAGTTTGCATATTAAAGGCATTGCTTTAGCCGATGTAAAGTGAAGCTGTTGCAATTAATGCTCTAAAGCAAATGACGTTATGCAGCTCAGTACAAATTTACAACCGTTCTCGTTTCAAGAGGCACAATTTTCATAACTGGTTAAATGCCTCAAGTAAATGGACAGATTTGGATACTGGCACAAGGACAAAGCAAAACGGAGAAAAAGGCAAAGGCAGAGGCAGTGTTGTGGCCTGTTCAGCCTGAGATGGCTTCAAGGAACAGTGGTGAGTAGGAGGCGGAGATAAGATTATGCTGCAAAAACAGAGGAGGAACCCAGCAGGCAGGGATCACGGTGACCCTGCACCGCTCAGGAACATCTCCTGCCAGACGGAAAAGAAAAGCCTTAAACCACATCTCTGTTTAACGTAAACCACTGACACAAGCCTGGGGAGTCATCGTTTCAGCTGACCTTTCAGAAAATAACAAGGCCGGCGAGCAGAAGCAACACCGCCGTCACTGGCTCACAGAAACGCCCGGACCGTGCAAAGAGGCGGGAGGCAGCGTTCTTTGGCCAGAACCCATTGTGGACGTGAAGAATGAAAGGAAATTTGAGAGTGTAATTTAAGTCTATGTATAAATTAATAATAGATACCTTCCCGTTTTCAAAATAAACGTTGGAAATGAACATCACGATGTTTCAGATCTTCTTAACGCTAGTTTAACGTGATGAGGATATTCATTCAAAAACCCTCGCCGGTGTCTTCTTTCCTGTGACGCACAGCTTTTACACATCGCCTGTATACCTCTGAATGCACCAGAAGTCATATTAAGGGTAGGAAATCGGGCTGAAATTCCCAAACGGACAGACAGGTGCAGGTTAAGCACATTGCCGGGGCTGTGAGGGATCTGTTTATTGACGTGCGCCGGTCTCCCCGCAGTCTGTTGTCAGACAGGAAGCTGGGAGGGTGAAGGTCATCGGAGGAGGCGAATGAAACAAATGTCATGTTGTTTTTCAGGCTGACTCACAGGGTCCAGAGCACCACTTTACAGTGCTTTACAGAGACAGTCCTGTGCTGCTTGAGCAAGCAAACTAGGCGCGTATAGCACTTTAGAAAGGCTGCGCAAATTACATCTACGCTCCTGATTTTACTACTAAGCGGAAGATTCTGGTCTAGTACAGGGTGAGGACTTATCATCAGTGCATTTACAGAACAAATGAAGCAGACTCTTCTCCTATATCGAGTAGCTGGATTCACAAGGCATTTGTTTTAGAATCCTTTTTTTTTGTTCAATTTAAATAAATTAAAAGAAATGTTTATTAAGTCCTCCTAAAACCAAAATAAATCAAAATCAATGGTCTGGTGTACTATACATATTTGTTGTATGTTTCCTAAATTCTAATTGGCTGTAAAGAATGTCTAGGGAACAAGAGGACGGATCGTTCGTTTTTGGTTGTTTGTGGCACTCTCCTCTCATTGAAACTCAAGGGTAGCTTTCCAGAGCCTGCTGTGAAGGCCATTTCCAAATTTGTGGGCATGCGGTTATGATTCTCATTGAAATGATCAACCAATCACTGTATGTCTGCAGGCCACTCAGTGAGACCAGACGCAAGGCCATGTGCTCGGCATGTAGGCCTACTGCACGTAGGATTGTAGGAAGTGCTAGCTCTACATCTTAATGTCTGCAGGCCACTCAGTGAGACCAGAAGCAAGGCCGTGTGCTCGGCATGTAGGCCTACTGCACGTAGGATTGTAGGAAGTGCTAGCTCTGCATCTTAATGTCTGCAGGCCACTCAGTGAGACCAGAAGCAAGGCCATGTGCTCGGCATGTAGGCCTACTGCACGTAGGATTGTAGGAAGTGCTAGCTCTGCATCTTAATGTCTGCAGGCCACTCAGTGAGACCAGAAGCAAGGCCATGTGCTCGGCATGTAGGCCTACTGCACGTAGGATTGTAGGAACATGTGCTCGGCATGTAGGCCTACTGCACGTAGGATTGTAGGAAGTGCTAGCTCTGCATCTTAATGTCTGCAGGCCACTCAGTGAGACCAGAAGCAAGGCCATGTGCTCGGCATGTAGGCCTACTGCACGTAGGATTGTAGGAAGCGCTAGCTCTGCATCTTAATGTCTGCAGGCCACTCAGTGAGACCAGAAGCAAGGCCGTGTGCTCGGCATGTAGGCCTACTGCACGTAGGATTGTAGGAAGTGCTAGCTCTGCATCTTAATTGGCATGTCACGAGTGAAATTCTCAACTTGTTGGGAGTTATGCTGGCGATAAGCTTCAGATACATTGATCATAGCCTGATTCACACATCGCAGAGTCTGATCTTCATAACCTTTAATAAGGAGACCCCAGGTCTTTAAAGACCTGTTACATTCCAAACTTCTGTGTTTCGTTGTAACTTCGCACACTAAACGAAGCCATGCCAGGTTACCTTTTTTGAAATAATATACCCACTGGGGCCTCAGAATGAGGAAAGCATCACGTATACCTGTGGAAGCCATTCAATCTTTTATGTGAATGCAAAAGTCAGTTTTGACTCAAGTCATCAAAATAAGAAACACAGTTGGAACTATTTGGTGGGAAAATTGTAAAATTATTTTTGAACTACTTGAATAACTGCACTATAGCAACGACCTGCACTATGTCAATGAAATTCTAACAGTATATCTCCAATTCCAATGGAAAAGTAGGAATTAAGCTGATCAGTGTTGTGGCAGAGGGAACAGAGGCGTAACAGTGAAAGAGTATGTAACCACGGAACAATGATATGTGTGTGGGTTGGTGGGGTAGTGTGGGCTGGTGCTCGCTGAAGTGCATTCTGGGAGTTTCCTCTTGGGAGGAAGAATAGGTCACCAGGGTGGGGAGAGCTGTTTGTGATGGAGATGTGAGGACAGCGAATGCTGCATGTTTGTGTTTCACCCGCTGATGCATGTAATAGACCTCAGACAACTAGCTGAGCCTAACCCATCCCTTGTCTTCCACTCAGTGATGCATTACCTCATTGATTCTGTTGTGAATACTAAGACGAGGGGAGGAAAGGATCGATTGATTGACCGGGCCCTGAAGTTCAGCTGAAGATCGCCGAAACTGTGGAAAAGAACAATGGCAGAGTGTACAACACACACCTTGGCTGTCAGGGAACATCGGTATTCCTACGCAACTTCAGCCCCGCATATCCTCACGGTAACGCCTCGCTGTTTAGCGACTTCACATTTAAACATAACTGACAGAGTCAAAATGAAGAATCACATTCTCGCAGTACATGAAGGTTGAATTAAAAACAGAATAAAAGTTACCGATTTTAAATTGTAGATACTGGCCAAAATTCATGTCATGAAAAACCAAACAATTCACATGTTCTCTCGTAACATTAGTGTTGTTTTCTGTACTTGAAACTTGTTCCTGGGGATGATGTTTCCTCATGGTTTTTTTGGAAGGTCGGTGGTGTGTTTTATTTTCCTCAACTCTAAGGCCATGATGACATAAAGATGCTAAGCCCCAGACCTCAAGCTGTATCTGGTCCCTGCATCACCACCTAGCTTGGAGGATGTTGACATGGTGGAGATGGGCAGGGGCTATTATGCTATGGTAGAAGGGTCATTAAGCTGATTCGCAATGTTTTATTGCTTTTGAAAAGAATACAAGATTTTACTATGACACAATGGTAACTATAACGTTTTGTGCATAAATGAACTCTTGGTACTTGGGGTTGTTTTCAACAGTAGTCTACAAAACAAGAAGTAGTCCCCTGCTGTGTTAAAAATACTTAATTTATGTATTGGTTTACAGCCCATATTTTGTTTCTGTTTGTCCAACAAGATAAGAGGTTATTCTGTCTCTCCCTGTGTGTTGAAATGAGGGGAAAATGTATCACTTAACTAATGAAGCCCAGAAAGGATGCTTATATTCCTGCACTTTATGTTTTGAAGGCACAAATGGGTGAAATTGGAAACTAATTATTGTCAGATGAGCTTTAATTATCTGTAAAATAACAACATTTGAAACCAATAATTTGACAGGTTTATAATGGTCTAACACCTATAGTCTTTGGTTGGAAAAATAGTTTTTTCCCAGTCTTGTTTGTGTTGCACATAGCGAAAAACGACAGTTTTGAGTTTCTCCCTACATGCAAGGGATAACGGAATAGAACAAGATGGATCTCTGGTGTATGCAATGGGCTGGACAAATAACTGTCATTGTAGTTGATTTCTCACCAGACAAACTTTCAGCCCTCCAGTGTGTGTTCCCTTCTGCATTTAAGCACCCAGCTCTAAGTATGTTCAAACAGCCAAGGTGCACAATTTTGGAATTAAGTCAACTGTGCGTGCAGCCGTGCACATATCTTAAGTCTGAATAAGCCCCATAGTGATTTTTTGGAAGGTCTGTGTCCCCAGAGGTGGAAAATGTGTGATAGCAGTTTCGGTATTGGTAGCTTTGCGTGGGCTATTCTGCCGTCTCTCCATCCCATTCATTTTCCTCCACAGATTTCATCATTTTACTGGAGGAGTGCTTATATAAACAGGAAAGTAATTCTGATGTGCTCATTGATCAGTGTCTCAAAAAATATTAAATGTCCTCGCCAAGTTTGTTGTCTATGCAAATGACTTAACATTGTTAAGTTTAATGCGTGTGCAATCGTATGTATTGTATGGTTGTATTAAATAATACGAAGCCTGTGCCCTTACTTGCAACATGACATAATATTCCAACCTCATAGCGTTTGAAAGCAGCGAAATGAGGTTTCATGCATTAGCTTCAATGCTGCTTGATTACAGTTCAGGATGAGACGTATACTTATACAGTGGGGAGTTCAGGGCCCTATGAATGATAAGCACTTTATACTGATCAATACAAAGCAGGACACTATTAGTGACAAAATCAATATTGTTTTATTTGCTATTACAATGGACTGTCTTGTTGCAAATGAGGTCTGAAACAGTGTTGCTTAGAATTGGAACCTAACCAGAGAATCATGGGTCTATTCTAATCAAGAGGTCAATTATTGTCTTCTCTGTCAATCCCCTAGTGATTTTGAGAAAGCTCACATCTTTAACAAAACAAGCAGAGTGTGTATTTCACAGAGGAAAGAGAGAAAGATTGTTCTGGGCCATAATTGCGAATGAGGGAGATGTCGTTGAGATTATAAACAAATAAAGCGGAGAAAACGCTCATGTTTTGCCAGTCCGGTATATGACAAATTGAATATATGCAGAGGCCTTGGCAATTCTTGAACATATTGTTAGAGAATTGCCAAGGCCTCTGTATATACTCAATTTGTTTTTGCATCTCCCTCAACAGCCCTATTTTGTTAGCAGCCAAAATGCTTCATGGCAGTGGTTTCAAACCTGACATGACTCATAAGTCATGAGTCATGACCCACAAATACCCTTTCTTCTTGGCAGTTGACCTTTGGTTTATGACTTTGCATACATGGATTAACAACTGAAATTCATCAGAATTTCACCTGAGGAAACACTCAACTACTCAAACAACTCAACTTCTCTTCTTTATGAGAAAAAATATTTACAAAAATATTTTTTACAAGTAAATTAAGTCACAATGTTTTATAAATGTTCCAAGTCTGACATGACTCAGTAACATCCTTTCTTCTTGCCAGCTGACCTTTGATCTATGACCTTTCATCCTGGGATTATGAGAAAAAAATAATCTGAATTTCACCTGAGGAAACATTACAAGGCATTTGTTCTTTCATATGAATAAATTGAGTTGAGAGTAAGAAAATATATTTAACAGGTACACTTTATATAATGCCCGTACTCTGGAAAGTAAATAGGGCAGTTTCATTCAAATTGCTTACTTTGATTTGTCTTATCAGGTGCTTTAGGCTTCCAGGGTATAGATGTCCTACTGCTAAGAAGGTTAGTTTTAAAGCATATTTGATCAGCGAAAAAGGCAGTGTTGCATCGTAATTTGAAAAACAAAACATTTAAAATTGAAAAATGAAAAACATTTAAAAGTTTGAAATGACAATGCAGTCAACAGACTATTTGATTCCTGGCACAATTAGGAGTATAATTTGTTTAAATGCACTACTGTGAAATAGTTTACAAAATATCAACACATAACATATCACAGTACAGCTATCCTATTTCCGTAACGGCTCTAGTCTCAAATCTGTATCATATAATATGTGAACATCAATCTGTCACTGTTCATGTGGACACAGAAGGCCATTTCTGTTTGAAAAGTGGTTTTCCTGTCTTGCAGTCTGGGCTCTGCATGCTGGGCGTGAAAAGCTCCCCCTTCATTTGTATGCATGAGATCAATAGCTCTATAATAGACTCCTTTAGTGAGAGCCCAGCTTTTTCATGGACATCAACCAAGTTCAGGCACTGTGCTGATCCACCACTTTGTGTTGTATGGGTACACTAATCTAATCATCTACATCCATTACAAGAAACTACAAGCAAGGAATTGGTTTCATGACACAACAACAGTAGGTTAGTGAGCTGCAGCAAAAGTGGGTCCTTGTATATATTCTCTCGTGAGGAAACTGTGGCACAAGTTACACTGGCTACATTCAAGTAGGATTTCTGTGAGAGTTCTTGTATGGCTTCGATAACTTCTGGCTGTGAATACGTGAATACGTGAATATGATTTGAGGAGTTAGGGTTCAGGTTCGGTCACACATTACACTGCACTCAGTACAGCGTTAATGTCAATGAAAATATACAGTACATGCTACCATTATTTTACTAGCTGTATAAAATGATTCTTTTCCCACTCTTATTGCACCAGTTGTATAATAAATAGAATAAATTGTGGGAAAGTATGGCTCAAACGCCTGTGCTCCTATTCATAATTAATTTCATATTAGCAAGATAATATTGGTATTCCTTTTGGTTAAGAATATTAGCCTTGCCATGGGTATACGTGATAGTCATGTGACTGTATTCCACGTATCCGTATCAGTGTCTTTAGCTCCTGAATGTCAACTTGACTTTTAAATCTGGACCTTGGCCTTGCATTTAAGAGAGGAAAAACATCTGGGAATTATTACCAGAGTGTTCTTTTTCTAACCCCCCCCCCCTCCAAAAAAAGCCATTGGCATCAAGCATAATGTGCAAAATTAGAGGATGGGTGGGGGAAAATGTAATCAGATAAATAAGATTTAATCAGGGCCAGGGCTTAATTTCACATCTTTGGGGACAGTTTGGAATTTACAAAAGTACTCCGCCCTGACTGTGAGTTGTTTCATGTGCTGATGAATTGCCCCTACTCTTACCTTGTCCACATAATTTGTGATTTTCCGTCAATCCAAGCTCAAAAGGCCCAGTATACGTCAAAGAACACAACCTGAATTTACAATGTAGTTTAAAGAGAACAGGGAAGGGACCCTGGCTTCCCTTGAAAGTCGCAGCCAAAGCTGTCAATGGAAGCACTGTTTCCAGTGGCTTTAACCTCCTCTTCACTTAAGCCGGTCTACTTAGCGGATGCGGCGAGAGCCGAACGGCCAGCAGTCTCTCACACCCGTCTACAGCTGCAGCATTGGGTAAATGTCGTTGAGTTACACACAGTCACTGACTGACTTCCTGTGGAACCTTACCCTTTGTCTCTTGTTTCCCCCAACATGATTCGCTGCCCACTCTGAGGCTCTGCTGAACCCCCAGGCCCAGGGTGGCTTTTTCACATTCACCTCAACTGTCTCGCACTGTTCAGGAATGCATTCTTTGTGTGACTTCACACACAGAGGGCAAATGTGATGCCCATTTCAGCATGGTTCCATTTAACCTGTTGTGTAATGTTGGCATGGTTTTTTCTGGTTTCATCTCACGAGCGCTCAAGGCAACGTGGTGTCATGCGTCATGAATGTAATTAAATTGATAATGTGTTGCTTTTATTTGTTATGAACTAGATTTAAAGCAGCACTGCCTGGATACCAGTGCTCCAAAAGTCAGAAAAAAAAATTCTAATACAGCATTCTTGATATTTGAAAACCAACTGTAATTTATTGTGCCATAATTCTACTATTTATTCAAGCTTTCTTACAAAGTGCCTCTTTATGGTGCCAAAATGGAACTGTTAATAAAGCCGAATGGCTTTTCTAGATTCTTATCTGTGATGGCTGGGTCAGGAATTAGCCCCTGTTTCACCCCTCCACCAAACACACACACAAACACAGAGACACATACATACACATGCGCGCGCGCACACACACACACACACACACACACACACACACACACACACACACACACACACACACACACACACACACACACACAGCTCCATGGCATGAAACAATCACTTCACACACACAAATTAGGAGGCTGGCAGAACTGCAGCCAGTATTGTGCTCTCTGAGGCTGCCTAGAGGCCTGGCTCTCTGTTTGTTCAGTGGCTGCTTTAACCTTCATCCCAGAACAATAAAACAAGTGCAGAGAAATGAGATGCCGGGGGACATTTGACACATCTCCTTAAGCCAATATCTACTTTATCATCTTTGGCAACCCTTATTGGTGCCGCTAATCAAGTGGAGGAACGGTGCAGAGTCACCACCTAATACACAGCGTGTGACAAATATATTATTAACTTGAGAGAGACGTGCAACCTTGCCTGCGTCACCTGAGGACCTGCCAGCGCTCATTCCGCCGCGAGAGAACGACCTTCATATCAAATCCCCGCAGAGGTCAATAAACTAAATAATTCACAAAGGTTATTCGCTTTACGCTGAAATCCGCAAAAATCACACAGGCCTTCTTTAACCCCTTAGCACCTAGAGGCTCGGGATCTCGTAAGAGAGCAGCCTTGTTATCACCGGGCTTTTACAAGTGTCATATCGCAGGTAAGTAAATCTGGCATTCCTCTTTATAGTCTCTGCCGTCTCAATAGTTAGTTGTACTGCACTCTGTACTGTTGTTCGAAAAACTTTGATCCCAAAATGATGTCACGGAGCATGTGATTATCTTGAGATGGCTCTCATTAAACTACCAACCTGTAGAAGAATGTAGGATGAAAGATATGCTCCACACAATTCTCCCCAGCTAATAAAGAAAATGTGTGGCTTTTTAGGTTTTTCTAGGACGCTCCTCGTTAATGCTTAAATAATTTAAGGAAGTTACTGCTTCAAAATTATTTGTATGATTTATGTGGTCCCATTGCTGATTATTTAAATAATGCATGGTTCTTTTAATGAAAACCCATACAGAGTAGCTCTGTGTGCACCTGATGGAAAAGTGACATTCAGACAAAAGTAAGGTTCCCTAGACAGAATCAAGTTCCCTTCTTTCTGCTTTCAAATACCTCCCCAATTTAATGAAAGTCTGTATCATGCTGTATCTGACTGTATGTATGTATATATCATAACTGAATTATTCAGCGATTTATCTTGTTGATTATTATAAAAATGGATCCATGTCATACATTCATAAATTTCCAACATCACAAATCAAGCCTTTTGATGAGAACTCTGTAGACACACTGTTGGGGAAGGAAACACATTTATAACGCTGCACACCTGTACACCTTGTATAAGTAATGATGTGTGTTTGTACGACATTTAGTTTTGTCTGGGATATTATCGGTTTTCAAATTTATATTTTGAAAATACACAATACTACTTGCTATTGTAAGCACTGAAGTGCATTGACTGCTCTAATGCACATTTCTGCTGTCCGATTTCCTGCTTTCTAATTCCTGCAGACTATTGTAAACTGTACAGTCCACACAGAACTACAGGGAATCTAGCACTGATTAGGGGACAGGTGTATCTCTCACTGATGATATCTGGTAACTGTGGGTGCCTGGTACATTGCAGCAGTAACCATAGGAACCCTGTCCTATGTAACAAACCCTACCACTGGCAGAACAAAGCTAGTTGTTTTCCTGGCACTGCTAACATCTATTTATAGTCAGTCAGTGACACATCTCAGGCTTGAACCTGCAATGTCTGGGTACAGGGGCCAGCCTGTGCTTGTCACAGACACCAGACATTAAATATTCATAAATAATTTTAAAGCATGCATGAGATGCACATTTGACAGATTTATGCTATTCACAAATATTATATTACTGTAAACGCATCCATTATTACAATACTATTGCAAGCAGTGTTTAACAAGCAAAGGCAAACTTGTGTTTTATTCATAACAATGGGAGTTGTTTTGGAGATTAATTGGACTGTATATTGGTGCCTCATGCATTTCCAACAATCAGCTAACTCTCGTTTCAAGCCAAGATATGCTTGACCTGAATGCTGCTGTTTTCAGAGTATAGCTTATTCTTGTGTATTTAACAGTTTTTCTGACACAAACTGTATGGGGATATGATTATAGGAAATCCTGGGAGAGATATTTTTATTGTTCCTTCGGGAGAAAATTTGCAGTTTACACTATCACTTTTACATATTTAAATTTCCTTGCATAAGTAATTAGACAAGCAAATAGTGTACAGTTTTTATTTATTTATAGTGGTTAAGTAGCTCAAATCACTCAATCAAATGACAGAGAGAAAAAAAAATGTTGAACCATGTCGGACATCTTTGACTAATGAAACCGTTTCCACCTGGCCCAGTGCGAATAGGGCATTTGACATCCCGGAGAACACAGAGGGCGACTTTAAGGGTGCAGCCTGAACGTCGTCATAGCGGGAAGGAAGCTCAGTCAACTCCCTGCTCTGTTATCCCAATTTTCACTCTAGTTATTCCCCTAAATGCCAGCTCACGGCAACCCAAGAGTCGCATCGATCAACCTCTCAGGAATGTCACGGTTTTCCGCACTAACGTAATTTTTTTATGCGTGCACCTTCATCAATAAAATGATCATTCTCAGACTCAATTCGCACGGTTACACTACTGTCATGCTCCTTCCATTTTGCATTACTTTTAACTGACTTGAATTACGTAGCCTAAATAATGAAAGCGATCTGTTGCAAACATTGAACATCTCCTGTAGCAACACACTTGCATAAAAAATAATTGGGTCAAATCTAACGTTACAAAAAGTGAGCTAGTTTAGGTTAACATTAGGCAACGTTAGTTAAATCACTAATGTTAGCAATTAGCTAGCTATTAACACTACAACACAATACAAAATTTTACTATTTACAATACAAATCACCACTGACAATGCTACAACCATACAAATTTTATACATTTCTCTCTCGCTCCTTATCTTTCTCTCTCTCTCTTATACAGTAACACAGTAATGGTCTATTTGAAATTGGCGGTGAACATAATTATATTGCTGGATAGCTGAACTCGTGTTCTGAATGGTTAGACATTATGTCAATCATCAGGACAAGAACGCGCACAAGAACACGCATGATTGGAACTCTATTGAATACTTTAGTGAGGCTGCCCTTCACGGGTGGGCTCAAAAACGCGTCATAATCCACAATTATCCAATAATGTCTTATAAAGTCCCTCATTGATTTCCAATGGTCAAGTGAAGCGGTGCCTCACTGAAGTTCCTTTTAAAAGTAAAAGGGTGGCGCTGTTTTTCACGATACAAGCACAGAACTATATAAGAAGGTACATGGCATATTTTTGAATCTAAGCACTTTTTTGTTTAGCTTCACAAGGGAAAGTCGAAAGTCGGTGATGATTCAATATTAAAGAAAGCCTGTGTTGTGTGTGTGATTGTGTGATATGCATGTTCTTTTACACCCCTTTTTTTTGGTGAAGCACTGCTTCGTCTTAGAGAAACCTCCTCTGCCTAAATGACACCTGAAAGTTGCTGATGTGATCACATTTTTTCCACAAAAGCAGCAACTCCTCAAACCTACTTTGCATCAAGCTCACCTGGCGACATATATTCCGCCTGTACACACATACGGAATCCGGGCTGACTAACATGGCAGTAATAGGTGTTCCGCAATCGCATCTGGCATTCACGGCTGGCAAACTCCTTGAGCTAGCGCGTAGATGGAGACAACCCAGTGCACCTGCACAATGTCAGAACGAGAACTGACAGAATGGTTTTAATGACGTTTCCCAAATGAGTGTATTCGACTAGTGGAGAAGATGGCACCACGAGACAATACTGATACTGTTGATATCAAAGTATGTGGAGGGAGCTGCACAATAGGACTGGGGGCCTTTCAAAGAAAATCAAACCAAGCAGCCAGACAGAGAGAGGAGGAGGGGGGGGGGGGGGGGGGGCAGAATGGAGAGATATGAAGAGCCATGTTATGGAATTATGGATCATTAAGAAGATTGTATTTCAGTCTGACTGCAAGGTCACTGAGTGCCTAGTTTGTTTCTGCGTTCCATATTATGATTGTTATTTAGTATCACATACACAATGGAAACTGACAACTGTGTTAATCCAACACTCGTATGACTTTTCTTTGATTGTTTCGCAAAAACAAATTGGATTAAAACTAAAGGCTCAATTGCGTTTTCTCTGATACTAAATTATTTTTTATATTTTGCTGAACTGCGTCTCATGGGTTTTACTGGCTGAAATGACAGTCTCCCTGTTATCATCCTGCACTGTAGCATACTCCTTATTGTGTAGACTTTAGAGTGTTATTTAGTGTAGCATACTCCTTATTGTGTAGACTTTAGAGTGTTATTTAGTGTAGCATACTCCTTATTGTGTAGACTTTAGAGTGTTATTTAGTGTAGCATACTCCTTATTGTGTAGACTTTAGAGTGTTATTTAGAGGTGCATCTCAGCTTCCTCTTGACACATTTTCAGCTCAGATGCATGTCATGCAAATAGTCACATACAGGTGAGGTTAATGTTAACGTTTCAATCGATATTTAAGGATGCCATAGTGTACTGAACCATGTGCATGCAGCAACAGTGTACAATATTCATGCATTATTTACACTGTCTATGCTACGCTATGCAGTCAAAATGCAGCCTCTTGTTTCTTCCTGACTGTACATTTAACTGACCTTTGTCTCTCATTATAGAGTCCTGCTGGTTGCAAGGGGGCTCCCATCCAATAAACAGACAGGCCATCTAATATGTCAAGATGTTTTGAGACATGGTGTAATAACATTATGTTTTGGTTTATAGTTCATATATGTTAGGCTTACTTCAAGGATAGGTTGCAGGCCACATATGTCTCTTCATTCGCTGTGCATATGCAGATTTAATGTTGCTTCCTGCTCTTGTTTTCAGTTTGGTGGGTGCTGTGTTACGGTTCTTGTATCCTACATTATGTGACCTCTGTACACTGCGATGCCCAAACATCTGATTATTGGATCATGAGAAATTAGGACAACTGAATGTAAATAGCCTCGCACAAATTGAAGTAGCCTGTGGCTGAGTCCTCAGCTGTCCAATGCTGGAGGGAAGGTAAGCTGCTTGACCCTTGACCTCTTGTTTTATCTGTCCTCTGGGCTGCTTGCATGTCTGACATGAGATGGCCTGTCTGTTTATTGGATGGGAGCCCCCTTGCAACCAGCAGGACTCATTCTGACAGATGATTGACAATCTGATCCTGGGTGCATCAGAGCAGAGCTGGGTTATATACAACATTATTTGAGTACTTGTATTTAGAAAGACATTTTTGAAGGTAGTTTTCCATATGTAGTACAATAGTGATGAAGAGAGTGGTTTGCATTTGAATAATCAAAATCAAATTAAATACATTTCCAAATAATCGTTTTCAATATTTTCAGCAAGTGCTTTTAAAGTGCCAAACAATCAAGTTTCAAAACAAAAAACTAATAGTCTCTCTCTCTCTCTCTCTCTCTCTCTCTCTCTCTCTCTCTCTCTCTCTCTCTCTCTCACACACACACACACACACACACACACACAGAAATATAAGAATGTTCGAGATTTCTCTTATTCTACATTAAGGTGTGATGTATCTGAATATATGTTTGTGTTGACAAATGCATAGCTTCAGTCAAAAACTTGAAAATACTATCTGTCTTGTGCAAGTAAGTATACAAATTTGAATGTATTTTAAAGCACATTCCTTAAATAATTTGTTGTTTTGAAATGACATATTTTAAAATGTGACATTTCAGCCAATTTACCTACGATCATTAGATTTACAATTTATTAAGACAGTATTTGTTTTCCAACCATTTTCTTTGGGTTTTTTGATGGAAGTGACAACCTAATCAGCTATGGTAGGTTAATTATTAACTTTGCCCTAATTAGACATTTTGTAATTACAGCTGTTCCTTTCAAAAGATGAGCGCTAAATGGAATACAATTTATTAGCCATGGAAAAATCACAGAGAAGTTTAAAGAAGCTGCTATTGCCATTCTGTGACAATAAGTAATATAACTGTATGTCATGAGGTCATGTTTTTAAAAAAATAAAAAAAAGCAGACAGGCCACCCGCCTTTTGTATTTTGTTGTTTTATTCAGATGGGAGGAAAGCAGAGAGGGCAACAGATAGAGAAGGGATCACAGTGCAGAAAGTGACATGGCAGGGAGTCAAACCCCCAACTGTGCAGGGGGGACCTGCTGTCATGCCATGATTGCTCAGTTATTTTCGGTCACATGCTGATGTATAATTTATGTTGAAAAAATATTGTAATATAGAAATCACAATATTACCCTCTCTCACAAATAAATGCAATTAAGTTGTTTATTAATTGTAAATATTCTTAATAGATCCCTTATATTTCCAAGAGATAAAAATGTTCACAGTTCATAAAACACACAGAGTAAAAAATACTAAGGGATCTTTCTAATATACAGGGAGCTGTGTTATTTTGGTTCTTGAGGTTGAAGTGCAGTCTCAGCTTTAATTTGAGGTTATTTTCATCCATATCGGATGAACTGTTTAGAAACTATAGGACCTTTTGTACATAGTCCCCCCCCCCCCCATTTTCAGGCATCGAAAAATATTGGACAGTTTAACATAATGTTGAATAAAGGCTTCCTGATGTCTGTGACCCAACAATATCAAAAGACTCTTGATATCTCATTTTCTGGTACTCCTACAAGCGATACTATAACCTCTCTGCATTTGAACGGATCTCTATGGGAATTGGGGGGTGGGACTAGATTTAGCTGTAAACTACACTGGAACAGATTGGAACACATGGTTGGCTAAATGGCTGTAAGTCATCAAGGGTCTGAGGTATCAAACGAACCTCAAACCATCACTCTGCTGCCAGATATGCAGTAGATATGGATGGATCACTTTAAGGGTTCTTTCTCCTGACAAATTATCCTATTGAACTCTTTGGAAAAATAAGTCAGGAGAAGAAACCCTTCAAGTTATCCATCCATATCTACTGCATATCTGGCAGCAGAGTGATGGTTTAAGCCTTGTTTGATACAGACCCTTGAAGACTTACATTTAATGAGGTTTTGATACCAATGTGCAGTACCACTAGAATTGATCATGCCAAATGAAGCACTTTCAAAGGTTGCCAATAATGGCTGTGTGAGCTTTGGAGATAATTTGCATCAACTGATCTCTGGTTAATATTTTTGATTTGAATAAAATAACGAGAAGCAATACGTGACCAACCCCTTCAGGGTTCACAAACTTATACAACCTTATTGTAAAGTTGCAATAATGCTAGCTAGGTTGTTACATCCTCAGACGCTTGTGCTATGAGTCAAAGACATTTTTTCATCAATAGATTTTTGTTGTTGTCTGAAAACAACTAGGAAACCTCTTATCATTTTGCCAATACTTTAGTCAGAAGGCTACCTAATTCCTGCCCATCACTAATTATGGTTATATCACTAATAAATGCTGTGAAATTCAATTGTGAAGGGCTGTGTAGTAAATAAAATGCAGCTAAATGATTGAATGGAATCTATAAAAAACTGAAAAAAATCCCTGGAAACAATGCTGTAGGTCTTGACGTCATGAGATGAAAGAATAATATGAAGATCACCATTAGTGCCAAAACCAGTTTAATTTTCAAATAAACCAATATTTTTGTATCCTTTTTTCCAGAGGGCTCATTTTAATATCTCTATTCAAATGATGGGGTGAGGCACGTGTTCCTCCTGGACCTCCTGCCGAGCACTCGGGGATTAGTCAAAGAGCACAAAGTAGGTCAATAAGACGTGGAAACAGTGTGCTTACGGGTTGTGAATAAAGCTCTACAAAGCAGTAGGTCAACACTTGCATGATTCGCTGTGCTTCATCCCCTCCCAGCACATTCACTCATATGTGGATCAGCCCTGACCTACTTTCCATATTTTTGAGAGTGATGGAAAGATGACTTCTGCTCTATTTGAAAGGAACTTGGACCACTCTAAAAATATAACATGGGTTGTTACCAGTGTGAGCTGTAGGGAAAATGAGAATGTAGACGGGAAACTCCCCGAGTTGTCTGTAAAACAAAACGCATTGGGTTCAGTCCAATCATTTATTTTCACTCCTTTCCTCTGTCCTTAGCTCCACCCAGGCCCGGACTGGCCATCTGGCAGTTCTGGCAAATGCTAGAAGGGCCGGTCTGATTTTTTACTGTATTAGACCGGTGTAGCGTAGGACGCGTTCCCAGATACTTCCGGGTCCGTCACTTCAACAGGACAAATAACCAATCACTGCTCAACTACGAGCGGGAAGTTGAGCAACATTTCGTAGTGCATGTTTATGAAACGAGCTATCTTCTTGAACCCATCCGTGGTCAGTAGCTAGCATTCGTGCTACGTAATGCGAGTGTAGAACTAATAATGTTTAGCCTATTTACAGGCCGATAGAACAAATACATAGAAATGTATCAGTTCAGTGCTAGGTGCTAGTTGCTAGCGAGACGTACAGTGAAGCAACGGAGACAAACATTGTTTGCAGTAATTATCTATTTGCTAGCTACATCGATGTGAATCTGGTTACAATGGTTTAAAACATTATTTCCAGCATCAAGTTACAAAGCTGTATTCCGACTGAAGTTGAATGTGATCTCTAAATCTGACGTAACATGCGGTGCCATATATTTTTACTGTAACCTTGGAGAGTGATTCCAAACACTTTAAATAAACCAGTACAACAAACTAGTGGTGTGTCGTTCACGAAAGAGTCGGCTCTTTGAGCAGGCTCTTTTGGGTAAACGTTGGGAGCCGACTCGCATATGTGAAGAGCCGATTTGTTTTGAAAATTAACACAAAACAATTCTGAATGCAAACCTGTCATGAAGATAATGGCGATATAGTGGTATTATGGTCATAATTTTAGTTGTGTGCTTGTGGTCTTGGTGGAACTTTTATTTGCTTTTTTTCTTCATCTGTAATCAAAAAGAATAATTCTTTAGGCCAAAAATAAATAAAACGGTCAGTTTTATTGTTTTGATGCTGCAGTTTTGCACATTTATTTTTTAATGAATTTATTTATTTATTTTTGTTATGACACAATATTATGCTCTATTTAATGAGTGTCTATTTTGTTTTGAAATGTTCAACTATGCACTGGGTTTATTGTGCAATTTATTTCTAGACATAAAAATGCCCTACTTTCAATGTACATGTGTAATAGCGTCTTACAGTTTTTACATGAATTTAAATAGTTTTTATAACAAACAAAATTCAAAATAATGTTATTTTGGTAATTATAAGGTAGAGTAAGATTCCTTTGAACAATTTAAGTGATAGATGTGCACAAACACCAATCATAGGTCAAAATATCGCTAACTTTGGCCGATTTTGAAAAACCGGAAATGCTACTGAATGAAGAACCGTTTGGGAGCCGAAAGAGCCGGCTCTTATTGGTGAGCTGAGCCAAATGATCTGACTCACTGAAAAGAGCCGGAATGCCCATCACTACAACAAATGTTAATGGGTTTTTGGATTGTTTATAAGAGCATACAATTCTTTATGGATCTAGTGTCGTAATTTTCCTCTGAAAGTACACCAGATGAATGCATTTAACTGTTAAAATGTACAAAAAACTTTCCCGGGGGGGGCATACCCCCGGACCCCCTTTAGAGGGCGGGGGTTTACCACCTCATAGTAGAGTCAACCATTTATTTATTTATTTTTAGCCAAACTATGAACCGGAGTTATTTGCTGGATGCATTCAACTGTATGAACATAATTATAATTCTAGTCCAAGCATGACATATTGCATAGGCTACATACGGGTAAATTTTTTGAAAGGACATGGGTTAACGTTAAGCATTGAAGGTTGCGTTTCCGAGAAACAAAAACGTCAGTAATATGCTTAAACGCATAACTGTACTGTGTTTTAGCCTCTTTTTTTTAATGTATAAATGTGGCTTTTGTCCGTCCTAAAGAATGAGTGTTGTTATATGGATTAAAGCGCTTTATATTAAATGAAAAGGAACGGTTGGATTGTGTGGGCCTGCTTGCGGAAAATGTATAGCAATCGCTTACACATTTTAATTTAAGACCCCCTGAAAAACCCCCTTGTTAACATTTTACAATTTGAACCCTGAATTTAGCATATATTTTGCTGCTAAATATAAATAATTACATAATTTATTTCAAGAAAATATTCCCATTTGTTCCCTTATATGTAGAATAATGAGTAATATTGTTTTTCATTTCAACCTTAGCACTCAAACGAATGACAAAAAGTCATGGTAAATGCAATTATAATGTATTCCAATCCACAACTCATTGTTCAACATTGTTACATTTAATTGTCAAAAGATCCTCAAAGGTCTTATTTGGCTCCATTTTGAAGACTTTGGCGTAAAGTAAAGCATTCTGGGAAATGAAGTTCTCTTCCACCATGTTCCACAAAATTTAAGTTAAATTAAATATGATTATTCTATAGATGGTACTTTAAAGATTCATTGTTGGGGGAAAAATTAGTTGTTAATAAAAATCTAATGTCTAGAAGCATACCATATGTTTGTATGATAACATGTTTAATGTACAAATGATATTGAGATATAAAACCTTACTGTTAAAAGCTACACCTAAAGTATGTAGTATATGTTAGGAGAACCGATCGGAACCACTCGCAGACACCAAGATGGAATAAACAGGCTTTATTCAGAGTCAACAGAAAATGGGTCAAGGGCCAGCAAACAGTGCAATGCAGGAAAGACAGAAACATAGTCAGGTTCAGACAGAGGTCAGAGTCCAGGCAAACAGAGCAATACGGAGAAGGCAGGGTGAAGTCCAGAACAGGGGGGGGGGGGTCAGAACCGGGAGATCAGTCAGAGGCTGGAGAATGGGAGGGCAAAGGGCTGGCGGAGGGCTAGGGTGGAGACAGGCAAGGCAGGCAGGAGAACAGGAACAGGAACAGGACTGGACGACACAGGACTCGAAACAGGGACTCGGAACAGGAACTTGGAACAGGAAAAGAAGCAGGCAGGAATAGACGCTAGAAAGTTTGACACAAGCACGAATGCAGGGCACAAGACGATGATCTGGCACAGAACAAAGAAACAAGGAAGACTATATGCCAGACTAACGACGAGAAAACGAAGAACAGGTGAGACAAAAAAACATGAGGAAACACATAGCAGGTGCGGGAGCTGGAGTAACACAATCGGGAAAAACATGGAATGGAATACACAGAAAACACATAGAAACGAAAAACCAGAGTGGATTAGCTGTGATGTCAATCAGCCCATGTAGTCAATGCTTGCCCACAAAGAAGAATCCGGCTCCTGCTGGAGACGAAGAGGGTGATTCCTGAAGCCAGGGACTCCGCAATGCACTTATCCATAGCCTCAGTCTCAGGAACGGAAAGAGAATACAGGCGACTGGGGGGCGAGGTTCCCGGAAGCAGGTCAATGGAGCAGTCGTAAGCGCAGTGAGGAGGAAAAGAGCAGGCTCGGGAGCGGCTGAACGCCTGGCGGAGGTTGTGATATTCACTGAGCACTTTATTGAGATTGATCGCCTCTTCCTCTTGAGGCGGTTGGGTCTTCATGAAACTGGCGGCGGAATTGAGGCAGGTGAGGTGGCATTTAGGACTCAAGCCAGTTATAATTCCCGAGTCCAGTCTAACTGGGGATTGTGCTTGGCGAGCCATGGTGATCCGAGCACAATGGGGACAAGGGGTGACTCCAGGACAAACAAAAAAATCTCTTCCTGATGATTGCCGGAGACCAGAATCGCCACAGGGCTGGTCACCTCTCGGATCTCTGCCAGAGGAGTCCCGGTAAGAGTGTTGGTGTGGAGGGGGGTCTTCACCCGAGTGGTGTAAATGCCTAACTGACAAACCAGGGAAGGGCAAATAAAATTGACATCTGGCCCTGAATCGATGAGAACTTGTACCGGTAGCTGGATCCCATTCCAGGTGAGCCGGGCATGATGAATGAGTCGGGACGAGGTCAGGGAGGCGGCCATCAGGACCTCCTCTTTCACTTGATGGGGGTTGCCTTTGACTGGGCAGTTGTGGATGAAGTGGCCCGGTCCCCCACAGTACAGGCATAGGTGACTGGAGAAACGCTGCTGAATTTCCTGGGGTGTTAGCCGAGTATGATCCACTTGCAGGAGTTCAGGTGGGGCAGATGGCTCTGGAGATACGAGGAGATAGGTTCGGCGAGGAGCAGCAGGAGATAGAGAGACTCGATGCTGGATCCTTCTATCCGACCGTCGCTCCTGCAGATGAGTGTTGACTCGGTCTACTAGCCCATCCAAGTCTTGGGGCAGGTCGAACGTGTTCAGTTCTTCCTGGATGCTTTCTGACAGGCCATGCAGAAAGGCATCATATAATGCCTTCTGGTTCCACCCCGATGCCGCCAACGTCCAGGGCGGCAGTGTAGTATAATGGTTAAGGAACTGGACTAACCAAACCGAGGTTAGGTTCGTTCCCCAGGTAGGGGACACTGCCGTTGTACCCCTCCCTTGAGCAAACCTGTTAATTGCTTAATATATATAGATAGATTATAATGGATATATATAAATGTAAGATGTTGTGTAGTCTCTTGATAAGAAGAGCGCTAAGATGCTAATATGTATGTGTCCGGAACTCAAAGGAGAAGTCAGAGACTGATTGCTGTTCCTGACGGAGGCGCAGGAGTTGTCATGCTGCTGAGTGACTGCCTGAGGTCCGGTCGAAAACCTTCTTCATCTCAGTGGAGAAGGACAGAAAGATGGCAGTGTGCAAATCTCCTGACTCCCAGCACACCATTTCCCAGGCACAGACCTTCCCAGAGAGCAGGGTGATGACATAGATGACCTTGGACTGCTCGAGGGGAATGAGCTCGAAGACCAGTGAACACTGGGTGAGGAAGACTCGATAGGAACCGGGCTCTCCAGAGTACCGGTCGGGTGCGGGTAGACGGGGCTCCGGAACCCCTTGGGGAGCAGCCATGGACTAGACCTGGAGGGCTGCGGTGCTGGCGGCTTGGGCGGAGGTTGCGGAGTCTCGGGCCAGCAGTTGCAGGGATGTAATTTGTTCCAAGATGGTCTGTACGGTTTGTTAAAGCGTCTGCAGCTCCGTATCGTGCTGTCCCAGTTGAGCGCCCTGATAACGAAGGGCCTCGGAAGCCTGTGGGTCTGCTGGTTCCATAGTGGCCAGATCGTTCTGTTAGGAGAACCGATCGGAACAATACGCAGACACCAAGATGGAATAAACAGGCTTTATTCAGAGTTGACAGAAAACGGGTCAAGGGCCAGCAAACATAAAAGTAAAGGCAGAAACGTAGTCAGGTCCAGGCAGGGGTCAGAGTCCAGGCAAACAGAGCAATACGGAAAAGGCAGGGCAAAGTCCAGAACAGGCAGGGGTCAGAACCAGGAGATCAGTGAGAGGCTGGAGAACAGGAGGGCGAAGGGCTGGAGCAGGGCTAGGGCCGAGACAGACAAGGCAGGCAGGGGAACAGGAACAGGACTGGATGACACAGGACTCGAAACAGGGACTCAGAACAGGAACTTGGAACAGGAGAAGGAGCAGGCAGGAATAAACACTGGAAAGTTTGACACAAGCATGAATGCAGGGCACAAGACGATCTGGCACAGAACAAAGGAACAGGTGAGACGAAACAGGTGGAACAAGTGAGACGAAACAACATGAAGAAACACATGTCAGGTGCGGGAGCTGGAGGAATACAATCGGGGAAAGGGAAAACGTGGAACGGAATACACATACAGAAAACACATAGAAACGAAAAACCAGGAAATCAAGACACAAAGGCACGGGACGTGACAGTATATGAATTTCTTTGAATTTCATAGAATTGTAATTATACTTCCTGTTTGCTACCTCAATTCAATTTCAAGAACTGAATTGGAATTTAAGAGGCATTCTCAATTCAATTCTGAATGGTGCACAACCCTGGATTCCACATTGAATGTTTCTGGGTTGGAATTTAGTTCTTTAATAAGAACTGAACACTAGATTAAGTAGCACTAAAAAAGTGATATATGCACAAAAATACATAGATTAATTTAACTAATAGGACAAATCTAAACTGAAGAAAGCTGGTTTTTGGCCAAAATGTATTGGTTCTTGTAGGAGTTAATAATTTTGTTGACCTTAAAGAGCCCCAAGAGGAATAGATGCAAAACAACCCATAATGGAAAGATCCAGCGCCATAGTGATTTCACTGTAGAGAGAGAGAGAGAGAGAGAGAGAAAGAGAGATTATCACTTATTCAGATTGTTTAATGATAATATCATAACATTTGCATATTGACAAAGGGAATTTTGACATGTAGATGACGTGTGTCCCAGCACTAATATCTTACATTGTAAAGTTCTCTGGAGTGTCTGCTAATTGAATGAATTAATGTAATGACAACACTTAACTGGACACTTCTGGTCATAATCTTGTACAGAAAAGATTGTCAATATAAAGCATTACTGTTACTTGTGAAATATACAAGATACCTCTATGTAGAACAAGACTAGTATATATTTACATTTTTTACTTGTAACGCCATATCATATAATATATTACTCATAATGCCATAATTTCATTCAGTGAACTGTAGTGTGCATGAGGTGCATATATAAACAGTGACTATTGATTATTCTCAGAAATAACAAGGGTTACCCTATAATACAAAGGGTTTAATCTGTCTTGTGCCTGGACTTTTATAGCAGAGTTATACAGCCACTTGATCTCATTAAGCTCCAAGATCCAATACTGCATCTTCCTTGAACGTTTCATGTCTTCCCAGAAGAACACGCAAACACTCGATTTCATTGTCTGGTTCAACTTATCAGAAAAAAAAAGAGAAAAAGTTATCAAACACACAGCAATCCACCTAAGCATGTTTCTGTTTAATGAGCTATTTTTTTTTTGCGTCCCACCGTTTTCCAGTTTTTCCCCCAGATTGGCTCAATTGGGGTTCCCTCTAGAAATGTTCCATTGTGACAACTCGATTGTACATGGCCCCATGCAAAAGTAGGGATGTATTGACTGCTTTAGAGCTTCCATAAATAATCGTGTATAAGCAATTGAAACATCACTGAACTGAAAGATCACATGGAGTCTGTTCCTGCAAAACAACCACTGTAAAGTTCACCACAGTTTGTTGATACCTATTTCACAGTGGCAACCCTAGTTGTTTCCTGTCCATTGTTACCATCAGCCCAAACAAAGCCACATTTAACTTGTTAATGAGTAATCCGCTTCTCCTCCCAGCCTCTGAGACTAGACCAGCAACCCTATATTTATGTCCAAAGGTCATGTTCCAGTGTGAGGTTCCATCTCCCTATCCCTATTTGCACCTGCTGGCTCTCAAAGACCTTTGCACTTCCTTTTGAGAGTCATTTCAGCTGAATATGGAGGTTCAAAGGTTAATGTCAGTGAACACCCTTTGTTGCTTCCCTGCAAGAAATCAGGTGCTTTGGTCCAAAGTCTCTTGTACACATACCTCATGAGACTTTAGTCCAGGGGACAGTAATTTATCAGTATCTATGTTTTCCTTCTTTACGTTTGGTGTTCTTGGATTAAAAATAGCATGAAAGCTTATTTGGATTAGTTAGTACCTGGTTAAAAAATATAAGTTTAATTATAATATGTGTTTATATGAATGTGCATTACACCATACGCTGCCTCAGTAAGCATAGTTTTTAGAATTTAGTTTATGCATAGAATTACTATGACGCTGCATGCTTTACATATGAATAAATTGCCGAACATATGATACAACAAATTATATTCAATACGTACACCTATAATTGTATTACTCTGTAAAAAGCCTATTACCATGACATATATTTTATTGACTGAAAATTTTTATTAATAAAAAAAAACATATAAGTGTATAAGATTACAATAATTTAAAGTGAATATATACCAGATACAACAGTTTATGAGGATGAATGTTTAAATATTCCCATAATACAGTAATTTCTATTTCAGCAGTCAAGAGTGTTTCTATAAATTAATATTTTTTTTATAAACACAACATATCCTGCTGGGAGATAAATTGAAACATTTTTATATTTTATAATCTGGGGAATGTTATCTATGTGCAGTGGAAACTAATTTATGACATATAAATCTTGCGTTTGGCAGAATGTGGTTGACATTTACCATTTAGGGTATCTTGAGAGTGGTCAACAAGAACAAAACAGGCTGAGAGTAGTGTGATCAGAGGCCTCTCCTCTTGTGTACAGGACATAGATATGATCTGGACCTGCCATTATGGGGCGGGAAACTATTTGGACAGTGGCCATTCTAAAAGATATTTTAGCACAGCCTTTCTCCTCAACAGTTTTACACAGCAGCCTGTGTAATTATAAACATAATGTCCCATGAAGTATGCGGGATAATCTATATGTAGCCTTTCCAATATTGTAAACTTCAACATCACTGTAAAATCTTACCTTGCTCTGCGTCCTTGTTTTTTCTAGCACATTATCTTAATGTAAAACATTTTGAGAACATTCTTTTGGTTTTTCACCCTGCCTAGATTCTTCAGAAAAATAAAAGATTATCAAGATATGAGGAGGGTTTTAATTGTGGTTTTTATTGTATCTGATAATTACTTTTTACAGAACATAGAAATGACTAGAAACTATTTTCATTCCAAGTAACAACTCATGTTGCCTACTGTTCAGAGGTCAAATGTTAAAGTTCCATAAACCACGTTCCTTTGAATGGCTTGAGGTTAGAGAGTTAGAGAATTGCTGCAAGGTAAGGAATGAATGGGTGGGTATTACATTTCCATTCAAAGGGCATTTGATGCAAAAGTTCAAAGATGAAAGGTCATAAAGGTTCAAAGGTGACTGAGGCCAGATTGTTTCAATTGCCTCCACATGACCCTGGTTTTAGATTAATTCAAAGAATATGGAGAAGAATCCAGATCAAACTGTGTTGTCTTAAAACCAGTACCAGTAAACTATAAACAAAAGATGGGCGTTGACCGATTGGGGAAAAAATGTAAGACTTAGGTCATTGCCAGACTGTCAACATTTCCATAAAATTTAATCACAATCGGAGTAGAAATGTTAGAGTTATGGATGATAGGGACACAGACAGAGACAGGGGCGAAAACAATACCCCCTGCTTGCGCTACGCGCGCGCAGGTGTAATAATCTAAATAAGATTATCTGTTTTCCTTAAGAATTCTGTTTTCCTTTAATTGCATTGTAATTAATTTGAGTTGTTTTAAATTGTGCTTATTTCTTGGGTTCAGATTTTTAGAGGTGGCTAGTGTACGATCACATTAATACTTTATGAAGAGGCGCCATTTCTTACGAGGAATTTCACAACTATGTGGCGCTAAGGTCTACAGGTATGCACACATTTGTGACAGAACACAAACATCTGAGAACTTTACTGCACCTTCACACAAAAATATATGGAAAGTGTTTTCACGCAGAATTCATATCACCTTTGTTTTATTCCCTCCGTTTCTGTCACTGACCGCATCCTAGATGTTGGGTAAGGGCACTGATATCATGGTCACTTTTCAGACCAACTTGATCATTATGGACTTACGGCTCAAAGTCCAACTTGACCACAGTAACTTTAGACATTAGTGTTGCCTTAGACATGGGACCCAAAAACTGTGGACCAGTTTAGTCAACTGCAAACATGGAGGGCATATTCAAACCTTGACAGATTAACACATTTTTTCTTTCTCTTTCAACTTTGGAAATTTTAAAGACTGTTCTATTGGTAAACCTACATTTCTGGGAATGAGACATTTTTGTCATTTATTTTATGGGGAGCTATCTTTGAAATGATCCTGGGTTGTGGATAATATTTCCATGTTTGTGTATGTAAGAATGGTGTTGGATGAAAATATATAATGACGTGCCACAGATAGAGAGAATGTAACAATGTGAAACCTTTAATTATGAATATATGGGACCCTTGTGATAGGGTTTTGCACGTCATACATTATATTCTCGATGATCTACCTACCACAAGTACAAGCATTCAGTAGTCTACAGATGTCAACTGGCAATGAACTGCATGAAAAGAAAATCCTATTTAACCAGCACAGATTATACATTGACCTACTTAGTCCCTGTAAAAACAATTATTAAGTGAAGCAAATATTGAGGAATATAATACGAGTTAAATTTAGATTCGTGCGTATCCCTTAACATGCTGGATCATAGCACAGCAAGGCTTCCTTCTCAATTGAAGCATTGGAGCTACAGCCATTTATGCTGTTTTTAAGGCAAATTATTCAGTAGGGGCGGTGCAGGTTAACAGGGTTTTTTTCCCCTTCATGTGAGACCTCCATGATGCTCTACGTTTCAACCGATAAACTGTCCAATGCACACGTGGAAAACTGTAGGATGGAGGGTGTGGGACTGCAAGTAGTCTCGCTACTGGTAAATGTGGGCGGCATACAGCAACACTCACAATTTAATTGATTAGCCTACAATTTACGTAATTTAGCAACTGTATCAACTACATATACACAGAGCATGCTAATAATAACAACATATCACAGAATAAACAACCTGCCAAGTAGCCTATGCATCTCTGCTTCTTTGACCATTAGGCTATTTGTGGTTTTTCAAGTTGCGATGCCTAAATTACGATTTGTTCTCTAACGTTATAGCCTAATTTGTGTTCACGGACGTTTGAGAGATTAGGCTAATTATACGATCCCAAACAGCAATAGGCCAACAACCTAATGTAATATCTCGACTTCGTGTAGCCGACAGAAAACACGATTTATGGAGTAGATAGGCTATAGTTCTTATGGACTTTCGGTTGCTTTATCCCAGTTAACCGGTTCCCCTTAAAACAAGAATCCGATTTGGGTTACAAGCAAAGCAAATGTCTGTCTGATTGTTTCATATTCCATTTCCTACCCTCACTTAGCCTACAACCCCCATTATAAAACGCTTATTTTTTAACGAGGCTCTTGACTTTTTCTGATGGGAAATAATCAAGAAAAACCTTGTTTAGATTAGCAAACTTTGTTTTTAAAAATATACATATAATAATAAATAAGTAAATAAATAAATAAAAACATTAGTATCATCTCATGGTTATTATAGTTTACGACAGTGTGACAGGTCAGCAATGTCACTGCACCTTTAAGGGTGGTGTCCGTGCGGAGGAGAGGAGAGGAGGAGTGAACATTGCAGAGTTCTCGAGTGCTGGGGGATTCCTAGAATAAACAATTCCGTCAGACCCTACTACAGGGTGCGGAGCCTGATTGCTTCGATGAACAAAATCGAGAGTAGCTACACTCATTTTTCTGTTAGTTTGGAAAGCTTTTAACCATTTTTGCTGAAATATAACCGTTTTATTTAAATCTGCGAATGCGAACTGAGCCACAGACTGTCGAAGGATTTCCCCGCTTCCAAAGATGCAGCATATTTGCCTTGGAGTGCTGTCTACGGTCTCCCGAAGCAGGTAGCTACGTGTGGAACTGAATGTACAAAGCAGGCAGATACACTAAGAGTATCTAAAACTCTGAACAGAGTAATCATTTGTTATGTGTTATATATTTGTAGGCTATGACACTTACTGATAGCTATGTTTTCTAAGTAGTATTTTTAATCAAATTATAGCGCACATCTGAGTGCATATTGATAGCAACTGAAGCGCTGCGTTAAAGTGGAGAATAAGTGATGTGTCACCCAGTGGCATTATAATGGTAGTTTCCATTTTGTTTTTGTATAAATCATCATAATGTAATATTTTTGTCAGTGACTAAGTATCAATGTAGATCTTGTATCAATCTTGTAGAGTATGAATCGCCAGTTTATGTTGTTTCCCTATCATTATAGGCTACATCACTGTCGTTAACAAGGTATAGCTAGCTCTAGTTATCAGTAGGCTATCTCTAAATAGATTCAAATTCGTTAACTAAATTGATTCTGGACTCTTGTAACGTTAGCTGTCGACTTTCCTCCCACTCGACTACGATTTCGCTTATTAGAAGCCAGTTGTTAGGATGTCATTTTTTCAGCACGCTGTGAATGTTTAGACTATGCAATGGTAACCTAATTTACACTTCTGTCCATCTACGGCACTGTAGCTTGCACGGCTGTGACTATATTGATCAAATCCGATTTCATCTAATAACAGAACATTCAATAAAATTTAGCAGTTTATAGAATAGTTCAGTTAGCCAAGCTTTTTAGTTAAGATATGCTGTTTTCTAAACACTATTGCTGTTGTAGTGTGCTTACGTTAAGCAAGAACTATTATTATTATTATTATTATTATTATTATTATTGCCTGACCATAAGCATTTCCGTTTTGTGACCATCTGTAGGCTAAATTATATCCGATTTGAAATCTATTAAATAGAGGCACCCTTCCAATTCACCGTTTGATGCATACACAATTTCTGTAGGTCTCTTTTTTCCCCTCAGCTGTCCAAATGCTCACCAGAACTACATTTTCGTGGTTTGGGTAGCTATAGTTTACGTGTTGATCTGGATAAGATAGCTACTGGAAGGCTCAATGTACCCTTGCATATTGGGAAAAGCTTAGTGACTGTCGTAGAATACTTTACGTACTTTGTATATTGTGGAAGGTAGCCTACCTCAATGTAAGTAATTGGTTTGTTAAATCCACATTACTATCACTAAGTAGTTGATCATGATAGGGATAAACATTTAACTAAATAACCATTAATTTCAACCCTGAATTAATTCAAAGTATTATTCAAATAATCCTGTGGTTGCTCATCACGGTTTGGCAAGTGAACTTGCAACTCCAAGGTTGTAGGTTCATTTCCCAGGTGGGGCCCTGTTGTACCCTTGAGCAAGGTACTTAACCTGCATTGTTTAAGTAAATATCCAGCTGTATAAATTAATTGTATGTAAAAAAGTATGTAAGATGTGTAAGTTGCTCTGGATAAGAGCATCTGCTAAATGCCTTAAAAATGTAAATTAAAAATAATGAAAATAATACAAAAAAATAATCTAAATTAGTCGACCTTTATCAAAAAATCTTCAGTGAAAGGAAAAGGCCTATGTAGTAAATTAAATATGCTCTAGTTGATTATTATCTGTCACTCACAGAATTGGCCATTTATTAGTGATATTATTCCAAAAACTCCCATGCACATTGATTTTGTTACATATGTGCACTTCGAAATCAGTTAGTTAACTTATTCTTTAGTTAATGAGTTTTACATTTCATTTCTAATTCTGTAATTCTGTAATTGTCGGACTCAATCTTCACTTTGTTTGGGTTTGGAATACAGAATGCCCAGAATGGCAAATGCCAAAATGGATTTTGGATTTGCAGGGTTGAGAGTTATTATGAGGTTTTTTTTCTCATTCCAATCAAAGTGTAGGCCAGAGAAGTCAAAGGTTGAAGTCAAAAGGTCGTAAAAGTCACTGGGGAAAGGTCACACGAAGGCTTCTCTTTGTTGGTTCAGGTGCTCCCATGTGTGCTGTCTAGCTCCCCTTTCACAACAAATGAGTGTGCTCAGTGTTATTTATGCAAGGGGACCTACATTGCTGCTCTTTGTAGATAGGCTGATTGATTGATTATTTGTGTAAATAAATTTTTCTATGAGGTTTTGAAAACATAAATTTAGTTTGGCCTCTCTGTAGCCTAAGTAATTATTTTCTACAACAGGAGTCTTAAACTTAACTTGTGATAGTAGATTGCTCTCTGTGTCTGCTCCTCTGCTTGTGCTTTTCTGTAGTCCTTTCGTCTTCTAGTCTCTAGTATTTGTTTACATTTTTTAACCAGTAGCTATACATTATTTAGTCAGTGACACTTGAATGAACGGGGGGCATAGCTTATTTGTAGACCAGCATTAAAGCTTTGTAGTGTGATAAAATGGATTTGCAATACTAGTTATGTATGTATGTATGTATGTTTTTTTAAATCTTTTTTAAGTTAATTTTAATTCAGAAATTGACTTTTGGTTAGCCTACTAGTGGGATTGTACTGTAAGTTTCATCTCAACAAAAAATGTTTTCAACGTAAAATAAATAAATAAAATAAACCAAGTTACTGACGCATAGCCTACAATGCACTGTCTGTAAGTCATTAATTCCAAATAGCTAAAACTAGGTCTGCCATAAAAAATATTGATATCGAAATTTGGCCAAGTACAACTAACAATACTGCCTATCGTAGCTCATACTAATTAAACTAGCTCTATTCAAAAGCAATGCTACTTAAATTATTTAATGTAACTTGGCCCTGTGTTTTTTTCATCTTACCATCTCAAGAGAATGTGGTCATTCAAACTTTAAATGTCAAGTAACAAAAATTGCTTCATGGAACAACACATCATTTCAAAAAATGTTTTAAACAGTTGATGAATAATTACAGTCCAGTAAGGATATGTCTTTGTCGTCAAGTTTACTTGTTCTCTGCTAGAAACTAGAAAGTTATCTACAATTTACAGGCAATTATACCAAAAAACATCACAATAGAGAAAGGGGAGATTAATAAATAAAAATGAGAAATATTTTGACCTAGTAAATAGCCTAAATTTAGCATTTTACAAACCTATCCAGACATATTTTGTTTGCCCCATTAATGTATCCTACTGCATGTTTGTGGGTCAGATTATGCCAAATAAGTAAAAATAGTACTAATTATTTTAACACGTGAAATAATAACAAATGCTATTTTTGAACACAATTTTGAGAACACAAGAATGTCTAGACTCTGTCGGACCACATAGGTTTCTATTCAAATACAAATATTCCACATAAATAAATATAATAATAATAATAATTATGAATTTTCTTCATGCGGTGCTTTTCATAGACCCAAAGCACTGGATGCAGACAATTGTTCAAACATAGCCTATAGTCCTAGTCGAAGTGTAACACATCTGAATCACAGATTATTTCCACTATAAATGATTGTCATTTCACAGTTTGATGTGGCACATAAAGGTTCATTGACCACATTCTCGTGAGATGGTAAGATGAAAAAACACCATTGCATTAAATCATTTCGGAAATATTGGGTAACATTGCTTTGGAATAAAGCTAGTTTAATTAATGCGAGCTACAATAGGCAATATTGTTGTACCCCGGCCAATGCTCCACAACCGATATCGGCCGTCGGCCCAACGCTCTACAACTGACAACAATGTGGACACATTTATTTGTATGTTTTTTATGCAGTTTGTTTATCAAAAAGCATAATATATAAGGAAACATAAATGCAAAATTAGATACGTCTAATTAGATACGTCTATCTTTTCACCAAAATAAGGTTAAACAAAATATTTTAACTTGACTTGCTTGACCTCAGATAATTATTTATCTGAACCACAGCTAGCTTCATCTTTAGAAAGAGACTCTAAAGAATCTGGGCAATCCTCTTCAGATTCAAATTATGTGGTGTCATCTTTGATGGGCTCAAAGAGTTTCAAGTTTGACCGAATAATAGCCACCGGTTTCTCAACTATTTAGTTTGTCAGCCTGTTGCACACTCTGCTGTGTGTTCCAACAAACAGGGACTAGTTCCACTCTGATGCAGCTGATGTTGGGCAGATCCAGAGAACAATTTAAGCAACAGGGGACATGGCTTCAATCTTACAGAGTCTCTTCCACCAGGTTACTGCCTTGATGTGTTTGGCTGCCTTCCAGATGGCATCAGCACTCCACAGGCCTTTCTTGCTGGAACATTTTGCCAAACGTATAAGAACCATATCCTGATCTAGATTAAGGTGCTGTGCAATGACAGTGATGGTACCATATGCCACAGAAACCTGGGGCTGTAGCCAGAAAACATTTTACCACTAAGAGTTATCCTATGTGGCACAAAAAGTTCCTAGTTAAGAGTTTCTTCTTAAAACCTATTAGCAAAGCTGGTGAGACCAACTTTTACTCAGATATCTCACTGAACTGATTATGTGGTATTGGGTTATTGATAATAGGGTACAACGTATTGTGATGGCTGTTAATGGCTTTGCTAAGGTGTGCGATGGACCCTCTGAGGGCTGTTGACAGTTGTTTAGAGAATGCATGGTCAAATAAAGTGCATTTTGTTTTGTATAAACAAATGTCTGTAACAGTGGGGCGGCAGTGTTATGTGTTAGGGTGAGTGCTCCAAACACCATCAAACACAGGCAGGTTTGGTGGTATGGGTTATGAAGATGCACCACTGAGCAACTGGAGCAAACATTGAGTCAGTCTTTGCACTCTAGGTGGGAATTCACATTTCAATAAATATTTAACCCAGTTAGTCAGTGTAGTCTGCCTTCTAAATGTTTTCAACACTTGAGATTTATATCAGTTCTCTGAGAAGCTGACATTCAGACTAGAATTTGCAGTTGTTCAGTGACCTGGACTACAGCTCTAGCCAGTGCTTTTTAACCATAGCAAGATTTTAACATTGGAACAGAATTTCCAGTATATGTGTATGCTTCAGGAAATTAGTCTGATGATTCACATGCCCATGCTTTGTTTTGGAGGCAATATTTTATGGCTCCTTTGTGTGAGCCTTTACAATCTAAACAATCCAGTAAAACTGAAATAAACAAATATTAACAAAGCATTACTGAGATGTGTAGATACTGAATGTGTTTTGTAACTTTGCGGAAAAGAGAGGGGTCCTGAATCTCTTAAGTGAAGTCCAGGCAGAGTAGATAAATTGCAAATTGTCCCGGCCTTGGCTTACGCCTCTCTCCAAGAGGGTACAGGGTAGCTTCAAAACTCTAAAGTCTAAGTACATAAGTTGTTTAACCAATTAAATAGTGGTCACCATTGGTTGACTGTCAGTTGTTTTGTAACATTCATCATGCGAAAATGGAATCTTAAGGCAATGTATTTGGATCTATCATCATGGCTTGAATTGTGTTGTCCAAATCAGACTCCAGGTTTTGTTGTAAGACATGATTAAAAAGGGAGATTAGCTACATGTCTGATACTGTGTTGGATGGAGACAGTACTATCATTATATTTTCAAAATACATTTTATTTTGAATATGTAATTGATAACATTGACAATAGTATATGGTGGCTTAATTGGGCAAAACAATACTCTGAATTATATATACACTACCGTTCAAAAGTTTGGGGTCACTTAGAAATGTTCTTGTTTTTGAAAGAAATTGATACTTTTATTCACCAAGGTAGCATTAAATGGATAAAAAAATACAGCCAAGACATTGATAATGTTACAAATTACTATTTATATTTCATTCTATTTCTACTTTCGCAATTGTAGCCATTTTCACACATAGTCCCCCCCCTCCCCCCCCCATTTTTTGGTAATTAACATCAATTTAAATAAAGTAATCATATCTCATATTTGGTTGCCTATCCTTTGCATGCCATGACTTCCTGATGTCTGTGACCCAACAGTATGAAAAGACTCTTGATATCTTATTTTCAGGTACTCTTACAAGAAGGGGTGTTACGGAACGTAGTTGATCACCCCTCGCGGTTCGGCACGCACGTGAACCACAGATTACTTTGCAAAATGTAACTATCAGTGAAATACTAATTTTACTGCCGCTGTTACTTTTTTAAGTAGCGTTGTAGAGTTGCAGTGAAAAGATAGACGAGAGATGCTACACTGTAACAAACACGCTTGTAATTCCTGTATTTCGGCAGTAACCAACTGTTTTAACTTCTTAATGCCAAACGCCCTCTAGCGGTAACGCGGGCATTACGGAAGTTATTAAACTATATATTTAATTAATTTAATAATATATGATAAACTGCTCACCTCAATATTTTGATTAAATATCCTTAAAATATATCCATTCCTTCTGGTAAAGTGGTTTTTAAGCCCAAAGCGTCGAGTTAAAACTTCATGAATAAAGTTAGAAACTACAACCTAATTCCCAAACATGTACTGCAGCTTGATGTCACACCATAAACAATGTGCTGGTAAACTGTTCTGCTTAATTGTCTTTCACAAAACTTTAGTTTGAAAAATCGTTATACCTTTAGGCGTCAAGAAAAAATACTTTAAAACTCATGCGGCTTTTCCTGATGTCTGTGACCCAACAACATCAAAAGACTCTTGATAGCTTATTTATTGGTACTCTTACAAGCGATACTATAATGTCTCTGCATTTGAATGGATCTCTATGGGAATTGGGGGGTGGGACTATATTTAGCTGTAAATTACACTGGAACAGTATGGAACACAAGGTTGGCTAAATGGCTGTAAGTCATCAAGGGTCTGTCATATCAAACAAGCCTTAAACCATCACTCTGCTTCCAGAAATACAGTAGATATGGATGGAAAACTTGAAGGGTTTGTTCTCCTGACTTAATTTTCCGTAGAGTTCAATAGGAAAATTTGTCAGGAGAAACCACCCTTAAAGTGATCGATCCATATCTACTGCATATTTGGCAGCAGAGGGATGGTTTGAGGCTCATGTGATACCTCTGACCCTTGATGACTTACAGCCATTTTACCAACCATGTATTCCATACTGTTCCAGTGTAATTTACAGCTAAATCTAGTCCCACCCCCCAATTCCCATAGAGATCTATTCAAATGCAGAGACGTTATAGTATCGCTTGTAAGAGTACTTTTGATGTTGTTGGGTCACAGATATCAGGAAGTCATGGCAATGCAAAGGATATGCGACCAACTATTTAAAATAACTTCCTTTGAAACCGGAAGGAATTAATGATTGTTGTGTAATGCTTTTAAAACATTTGTGAGTCTGGCCACAACAACACCACCAAAACTGTCCAGAGTTTTAAAAATAGTTGACTGCTTGCCTCGTGAAAATTGGCTTTGTTGCTAGGTTATCACACCGTGATGTTTACAGCAGGAGTTTGGCAGAGGACTTTAAACCCTGTGCCTAAGGAAATGAACGAAGGCCACAAGGGAAGCAAACAACATCAGACAGTGAGGCAGGACAGGTAAATGTGTCCTTGTTGAAACGTCCTTGGGGTGCGCATAATGATATGAAGTGTGGAAAGGCGTGGGACGGGCATCGCTGCCTCGGAGGTACCAACCAGCCTGTTGGACAGCTCCACTCTCTGGCCTTGGAGCTGTGACAAAGCTTTACAATTATCGCGTCCAATGGATTCCTCGTGGCTCGAGTCTGCGCTTAATTATTTATACCTTTTGTTTTGCAGGAATGAATGCAGGTCAGATAAATTAAGCCAAACGCCATGCCAGTGTACAGACAGCAGACACAATGATATATAACCCAACAAATCGATTTATATGAGAAGTACAAAGAAGGCTGATCTGCCAGTGCCAGCTTCAAAGTGCATGCTAACTGCAGCCCTGCAAGTGTGTCGGCTGGTCGACCTGACTTAGAAAATAGAAAATCTATGCAAATGATCCCAGATTAATGCATTATATAAGCAAAACCAGAGGATGAGGGTAAGCCATCTGAAAGCATGTCTTTTTGCTCCTGCTCATGTTTCAGGAACAGAAGTGTGCCACAGAGATGACGTTTTACTCTGCTATAATACTGAGGAAACTGAGGTGTATGTTGTGTTACAGGACTTAGCCTACACAAATTGCAGGACTGTATACCTAGTAAATGCAACCCACTGAAGAACAATATTGGTAATAAAGAATAGGCATTCATACCAAAGGGCTGTAGTTGTTGTAGAGGTGTCTTTTCAGAGACGTTGAGTTGGGACGTACAGCCCCAAAACAAATAAAATGGATCAATGGATCAGATATCCAAGACATTAATTTAAAACTCTATTCCCTTTACCTTCCAAACTAGGGAAACTATGCTTTCATTGCAAGGTGGGAGTGTGCGATAAGTACGAAAATCACTGAAAGACTTGTCGACACAAACTCACGTAAAGACTTGCTGGCTGACCCTCTGACCGTGATTATCATATTTGTTTTTGTGTGTCTTCCGCAATGTTCTGAAGTACAGAAGGCTAAAGGTTGGAACAGTGGGTCGCAAAGTACGATTACAGGGCCCCAATGCTACTCTGCAGTTGGATTTTTGTGGACTTAGGACTGTTATTCAACAACGCCTTAATTTAACTAGGTTATATCCAGCGAAGCTCAAAGAGCAGCAGAGCTGACCGAGATGCCAGTCATTCCTGGCGGATCCCGAGTCGTGTGAAGGTTACAGGCTTGTCCGTGCGAGCTGAAGGATTGATGTATGAGCCTGTCTAATGAAGAATTCAAAGTCCAAGGCCACTGCAGTGCTGGCCTATTAGAGGGGATGTCCTTCACAACTTCTTAGCTGGCTGTCCTTTCGGAAACCTTCAGAGCACAGGCAAGGGCACTGTGTCTGGTACAATAAGCTGCGCGAGAAGAGATTTACGTAATGATCTGACTTTAATGCAGGCGTCTGACACTGCACACGTACTTGCTCCTGCCTTGCAAAGACGAAGGAAAGGGGTGGGGGGGGTGACCGGGTGGGATGGGGGGGATGGGGGGGATGGGGGGGATGGGGGGGGGGCAGATATCCAAACTTAATTACAGCTTTCTCTTTTAAAAGCTTTTATTTTAAATTAAATCTGCCAAGCAATTAACTAAAAAGGAATTTTTAGAATTTATGAATAACTGAGAAGATTGATATATTGCACAGCAAGACGGCAGTTTGTGCAGTGGAATTACATCAAGTATTTTTGATTTATTTCCACATAGGAGTATTCCGTTTGCAAAAAAAATAATAAAATGGGGGTAAAACTTGCTTGCTCTGGGATATTTTACATTCTCAACAATGCTCATAGCCAGCCTCTAGCAGTTCAGAATTTGCTTATTATTGCTAAATGTTGCTTTCTGTATTTTTCTGCCAACTCCATCCCATTAAAGTAGTAGTGGCCTGCATTCGGTTCGGTTCAGTTCAGTTCAGGTTCATGTTCAACAGTTTGCCATTGTACTGTTGTTTTCTTCACAGCATGCACTCAATAAATGTTATTTTGGAGCATTAATGGAGAAATGTACTATTTCATTAGAACAATGTAACAGTACTCACCCTAACACTCGATACTAGGTACTCATGATAGAAACATTTCTCAATAATGTTTTTAAATGAGTTTTTTTTTGCGTCGGGCATTCAAACTGTGTAATGCCCAGCCCCAAGGTCATTATTCCTTGTTTATCAGAGTGCAAAGGCAGCTTTCTGTGCTCTGACAGCAATGCCACCATGCAACTTCTCAAAGCCGGTCATCTAAAACAGAGGTGACAGTCAGGTGGAGGAGAAGTGTGGCCTAGTTGTTTTCTGTCTGTTGAATAATTGCAGGCAAAATCCCTTTATTTGTCTTTGCAGGTCAACAAATCAGATTCTCTTGAGTGAGTCACAGCGAGCTGTTTGTTTCACTATACCTGCACAGAACAGAACTAAAATCATAGGCGAGGAACGGTTGCCTTTTGGGCCTGTGTCCTGTGATCGCTTTTTTGTTTGTTTTGAAGGTTGCATGAAGCACAAAGAAACAGAGACCCCAGTAGTTTGAAGAAGTTGATCGTTTATCTAAAGTCGAAAAAGAGGATAGAGGGCAGACATGTCAAAGGGTAACCCCACACTTGACAACATGTTCCACCAATCAGAACACAGGAGCCTCTTCGACCTCTGCTATCACTGTCACAAGAGACGGTGCACTATCCCGCCAACCAAGAGATGCTGTTCACTACGACATAGGAATGGGTAATATGGACAAAATTTCATATCGTGATGTTTTTCATATTATTAATGATATGACCATATATGATGGTATTTGGTTTTCCAATACAAATTACATGAGAAGTAAACTGAAATAGACCGCAGGCCTAACTGTAGAAAACTAAGTACCAATCAGAATGCAGTAATAATAAACCAATTTCATTATATTTTATTAGGAACATGAACACTGATGTGTGAAATTTTTGAAGAACATAAATTGGATAGTGAACATTAAAAACCTTAATGTGCAACCTGCAAATGTTGGCCTACGTTATACTAAATATTAAAGCAAAATTTTAAAAATCCAAGCCTCTAGGTTCGATTTAAATCGGCTGATTTTTTTCCCGGACAGTTTTTATTTTTGGGACCGAAAATATCCGTCCAGTACGGGACTACTTTTTTTCTCTGTCCTCATGTATTTTTGTGATCTCAGCGCCATTGGAGTTTGTTGCATAAGCTGGCACTGTTGTCACGCTACACATTTCACAAACTAAGTTAACTCTTTAAAAACAACAAAAAAACGAATGTATGTAAGAGTTTAATGTGACACAACATTGAAATTGTGTCTGGAGAACCCAGGAAAATTCATTTCTGAGAGCTAAAAATCTTAAAATCACCCCACTGTCACCCTCGTTGTTATATGCAACCATTGTACCAACTCATATTCAGTACTTGACCTTTCGATTAAGAGCTGAAAATGTAACGTGGGACTTGTGAGGTATTTTATATATTTGGCCCTCAAACTAGTATTCATGTATTATTTCCGCATAATTTTGTGGCAATGGTTTTTGAATGAGTTGCTCATTTATTACCATAAGACTGAAGGGACTTTCATAACATTATACATATACAGTAGATTACTTTAAATTATGTGCAGAAGATATTGGTACATGGCAAGTTTTATTATGTTTACTTTACATTTCTACAAAATTTCTGTTTTACAAGCAGAAAATGTTCCAAACTCCAAATATAGACAAAACTGCAGCATTGGGTATTTTAAGGACTTGTTATTTTTACTTGATCACTTGATAAGAGGTCAGGGAACTATTTCTTCCATTTGTTTTACCATTTTAGAAAGTGCCTATTATGTGACACTCCGATTGAACATGGCACTATACAAAATAAATACATTATTAAAACATTATTTGTGCCAGTATCAAAATAAATATTGCGTCTTTACATCTTGAGATATATCAGAAAACATACTATTACACAGGAGAAGGCCTATGTCCATTAATTTTAAGGTAATGCTTATTCAGTTTGTTTGGTTATATTTGACTGAAATATATGATTTTCTGATTATTTATGGTGTTTCAAAGTTGAGAGAGGTTTCTGGCAGAGGCTTTAATGAAAGATCAGTTTTTGTGATCTCAGCATGCATCAGCACTTACATAACTTTAAAGTACTCCTACAGAGGCACTTAAGGAACGCAGCTTGTCGAATCACAGGGCAGTCGGTGTGATTTGGCGAAAGCAAGGCCCCTGATCAGTCCTTGGCTGTCTCTGGGCAACATGGGATCTGTCTCAAAGAACATGTAGTGTAGGCTTACGCTCCGGGGATTCAGTCAAGACACTTAGCATAGCCAAAATATTTGTGTTCGAAGTTAGCATTGTCAAAGTGTAAAAACAAGAAAGGAATGCTCAAAAAACAATGAACACATTTACAGCAATGTCTGTTGTACACGATAGATAGGTCTGAAAAGCTTACTGACCACTAAATGAGTGGCTATTAGGAGTGGCAATTGATACTAAATTATATTTCTGGATTTATTTTCCTGGATTTATTTCCTCAGGAAGTAGGGATCAACTTGTACACAGGACTCTTAGACCAGGTATGATGTTGCATATTTTTGCATAAAACGCCAGGGGGAAAAAAGGGAATATTTTATGCTGTGCACTGAGAGAGAAGCTGCAACAGTGTTCAGCTTCTCTTTGCCCTCTATGAATTAGCCTTTGAGTAGCTGCGGTGCTCTCCCTGTTCTGAACCAGGGTATGCTCCCTGCATTTTATATTCATCAGCAGAGCACCACAATCACTTTTGCATCTCAATGAGCTTTTCCTGGTTGGCGAAATATTTTCAACCGCGCGGCCTTTCTGGGTTTTTGAAGATGTCCTTGGCTTTGTGCTGGAGACAAAATGCATCTCGGCCCCAGCAAACCGAGTCAGAACCAGTGGCAATCATAAGAGAAGGTTTTTTCTGGTCTTCAAATAATGACCTGATCTTGATCGGATCATCGAGGCTGATGTTAAGCAACACTCCAACCCCCATATTCAGTCATGTGACCTTAAAATCACATGCTTGTGTGAATAAGTGAAAGAACGGCTTTTGTCATTTCTTGCTTGTGGCTCAAGGTTGAGATCCAATTGAGAAGAGTCATGGCAAGGTCAACACGGTTTTATAAGATGTTATGATGTGCCTCGAGACACATGCTCTCCTCTAATCTTTTGATTTGAGTTGATTAAAAGCAGCATTCCTTTCATAGCGGTTTGTGTATTTGATGGTAAATCTTAAGCTTACAGTTATTTTTTACTTTCACATAAAGTATTGTGGTAGCTGTGCTAATGTAAGCCGAAAGTCAAAGCCTCCAGGAACTCTTAGTGCTTAAGAGAGGCATAAGAGAGGCTCCATGCGCCCAAGTTATATAGCTTTATATTTACATTTAATTTACATACCATACAATGAATTGCACCCTAAAGTGAATAAATACATGATCATTTCAACAAAAGGTTTTTTGAAAACTGCTTTCATGGTAAATAAATGCGATGTATCGTTCCCAGAGTGTTCACTTTATATTTGTGTCCCACAATTGCTAAAGGGCCCCTTTTACAAGTAGCATCAAACCTTCTCTGGTGGTGTTCAGAGAAACACTGGCTAAATGTTCAGAGAGACCTGAGGCTAACCGGAGACAGAACACGTGGAGGTATACCCCTCCATAGGTCTCACAAGCATAGGAAATGGGTGAGCAAGCAGATAGAAACCTTTTCAAATACGGTTTGTTATCGGTCCGAGGCGGTCGCGACTGCGCGGTTTTTTGGAAAGAGGGTTTCTGCGACGTGTGCGCCATCGGAAGGCGCTGCAGCTTGTGTGACGCTCTTTTTTTGCGTACACTTCTCCTCCACCTTTTTGCAGCTTGGATGTAGTATTGTCGAAGCCCTCTGCATTTCTTTGCGGCCTGACCTTATCAGTGTGGTTGGGGTAGCGTCAACTGAAACTGAACCAATGTCATTTTATTATTTTTTTAAAAAGCTCTGTGATCTAGTTAAGTAAAAGCTGATTTAGCCTATCATTTAATTCTATACTAGAGAACCCCATTAAGTTTTCATTCCACCTGTAAGCAACTTGGTGATATGTTGTGGCAGCCTTTACGGCAGATTACACCGTGGATATCATGTAACCCTATTAGCTATGTCGCGTTGGCTGCACTCAACAGCCCTTCCCTGGTGTTCCGTTTCCTTAGCTAACGTAAACATTTCAGTCAAACGCCGTGCGTGCGCTCTTGAAAGATTGTTTCATTCGATCATTGCAGTCATATGCTTTCTCTTGATTGAAGACTGAAACACCAGATCGTATTGCTTTGATAGATTAGTTCCACTTGGCATTTGGGCTCACTGCGGTTAACGGGTGGAATTATCAAGTGGCTGAACTGGAGGTTTGGAACCACAGCTATTTTGTTTCACTTCGGATAATTGCCGTTTCATTTATAACTACAGCTTGTTTTTAAATTGAATTTAGTTTACAGAGTACTTTACAACTTTAAGACATTTTTTAATGGGGTCATTGAAATAAACATTAAAACAAATTTTATTGTTATGTTTTTTTTTTTACAAATAATTTCTTTAACAATTGAATGTCTCTTGAGGCAACTTATTTTTTTCCAGGTAGTGAGCTTCACAGCTAAAAGTCTGCCCCTGTATGTATCTTGAGATAATGTTACAGCAATTGATAATGTTACAGCAATTATTTGCCAGGACATTTGCATAGACCATGCGCTTTCTCTAATGCCCTATGCCAGCGTGAAACCCCAGTATCTCTGCTCTCTTAAAACACAGCCGGAGGTCACACAACTGGGAATTGTGAATTATTTTAGGTTCTTATAACCCAGCGCTCGGTCAACTTGTGAGACACTGATTTTGTCACAGAGCAGTGTCAGGGCTGCGGAGATGACTATAATCAAATGAATACTTGTCATTCACTGTGCATAGTTCAGATCTGACTCCTTTGCCTCAGTCTGAAGGTCGTACTAAGGTCCGTGCTGAAGGTCGTACTGAAGGTCCATGCTGTGGTTTGCGGGGGTTGCTAGTATGTGGACAACAAATTAGCAGAAGCAACTACCCTGTACAGCACATGAGCCTCTCCCCGTTCACGAAAAGTCTATTTTTATTCCCCTGCTCATTTCTATTTCTAATGATGCCTAGGATTCATTCAGTGGCCCTCGCTGCCATACATGAGAGTATGCCTGTAACTGAAATAACAGCTGCCGTGACACATCACTCTCTTGTGGATACGGCGAAAGATCAATATCTGACCATTTACTTGTCATGCAAAAACAAATTATCATGTTGCAGGAAAGAAATTGCGAAGCACTCAACGCAGCTAAGTGTGTTCTCATATTATCAGCGGACTCCGCTTCCTACATGGTGAAACCACAAAACAAATGGGCGGAGGCTTCAAGAAAAAACAACAACAACTGTTGAACACTATCAAAGCGTGTTGGGATTTTCAAGTTGGTTTCCGTGGAAATTGAACTTAACGAATAAAGATTTATCCTTTATTATTTATTCTGCTCAGTATATTTTTTAATAAAGCTAAGGGGTTTTATACGATGTTCAAAAAACATTCGCAGATGTAATTATTTTCAAACTGAATAAGGATGGGCAAGCATGAATCCAGTGAAACGGCATCTCGGCCCAAAGGCCTCGCCTAGGAGCGGTATTTAATTAAGGTGGGCGCTGCTTACACGCCAGCTCACTGATAAGGATTTTATACATTTCTGAAGGCATGAGAGCGGTGCTCTTTGATAGGTGGGGTTAATGAAGGTAGTCTACTTAGAACTGCTTGATCAGACTCAGCAGAACTCTCCGGAAAGTGGGTCAGGGTGACCTATTTTTCTCACAGTTCACAGGGGGCGGGTGGGAGAGCTCTGTGTGACTTGATTGCCTTGCGGGGGTGTGGGGGGGTTTGAAGGGCGGGGGCGCGTTGTGCGAGGTCCTGTCGCGACACGTAGCGACACGGAATGGGGTCAGCGCGAAAGGCCTCCACCTTGTGAAAGGCTTGTCTTATTGTAGAGAGGAAGCTGTAAATGAGCTGTAGATTAGCTGCCCCATGCTGTGCGAAAGTCTCCCTCCCCTAACTCCTGTCACATTTTGGCCTGTCGAGTGGGCCAGGGTGATCGTTCCTCTTCTGGAGGCTGCTCTGTTTTCTCTTCTCATACGGTCATTCTTTGCCCCTGCTTGAAATCGGTTTTTTTCGGGCTCAGTTTCATAGAAACGTCGTCCTCTGCTCACAGAAGCTGAGCCGAAAGGCAGCGGTGTGTGTGAGATGTCCTCTTCTCCTTGTAGTCCTCTTCTCCGCACTTCAGTTACCTCAGCCGTATCATTGTGTTCCTGCGGTTAAAATGTATGAACAATATCCCTGCCAAAGATAAGGTCTTTTGTAGCTCCTCAAACCAGAGGTCTGCTAAGCACGTGCAGTTGAGGTTGGTAGCTCGTCTTCCCATATGAACAGGAAGGAGCAAGAAATGGCCCTCTCGGGGTGAGCCACAGATCAGGTGATCAAAAAGTGTATCGTTTTGTGTACACCAACTGTCGAGCGGTTTTTAGCCTTGATTTACATCTTCCAGCCAGTTGAACAGCAACAAGAAGACATTTCAATAATGTTTCTCAGTGAAATTGCTTTCTGTTGTGGCATAAATAAATGCAGGGTATTTGGCTAATCTCCCTAGCATCTTGTTTGTGCCTCCAAGCCAACATTAAGCTTGCAGCCTCTGATAACCAGATCAATATGAACAGTGTTTGGTATCTGGGGGGTCCTTGTTCCAGTTTTACAAAATTGACTTTGTTTGTGTATAGTGGTGTGGCTGTTACAAGGAATCCCCATTCACTGTCTTGTGACAAGACTCAGACTGCGTTTTTAAAATGGTATAGATGGCTGGACAGCATGATTAGAATTGGCAGATTCATTACCATGCTAGTGCCAGTATGACTCATCTGGGACCAATCTGAAAATGTACTGTTTCGAACGCATTCCAAGATGAACTCTACATTAATTAGAATTAATGGAAAGTATTACCTAGCTAGGACTTCATGTGATAAAACAATTACAGTTTAAAATGTTTATATGTTAAAAACATTTAAAATGATACAATTTATAGTATTTTCATACATTTTATGCATGTGATGTATGCGTGTTTGTGTGTCTCTGTGTGTCTACATTTTCCATAATTTCTGGGGGGTTTGTTATTGTATTTGGGCAATAAAATAAAAATACAATAAAAATACCATTCATACATTTCTCAAGAGGTTTGTTTAATTTAAGTAAATTTAGCAGTATGGCTGACCCCCCCCCCCTCTTTAAAGTACATTGATGTGATAATATGTGAAAGAACAGTTAATGCCTTTTATTATTTTAGCCCAAATGCAGCTCAGTAGTGCTTATTCTGACTCCACCCCACTGAGGTGTTTTTCCTATACTGGTGTCCAAGTGGAACATTTACTCACATCCTTATTTCTATACTGACTCAATAGAATCAACAAAGAGGTATACAGTAGTTAAATGTCATTGTTCAGTGATGTATGTTTGGCCAAGAAAGTGTTTAGAAAGAGTTTATTTTTTATTTTTACACATGCCTCAAGAACGCGTGCACGTGTGCGTGTGTGCATGCGGAGAATGATGCCTCAGTCAGACAGTTTCCCTTGACTTTTGTACTTTTTTCACATTTTCCACTTTCAGCTCTGTTTGAGTGGATACCTTGCATGCCCTCTCACCGTCTGTGTGAAGGAGGACCACAGCTCAGTGTTGGGGCCCTGACCTTGTTCTGAGACCTTCACCTCTACTCTGAAAGCTCCTCTGCTGCTTATCACAGTCCCTGACAGGTGTTCACTTTATATGCTGTGTGAAACCTAATCCTTTATCTGACATCCTTTGGCATCGGGAGCAAACCCTATTTAAATTTTGCAGGCTAAATTAAGACTAATGATGTTACTGGCTGGCCCAGTCTGCAAGCCTTGCAGAAGATGTAGGTTGGGTTCACTGACTAAGGTCCTGGCTGGTTCCTGACAAAATATTTGATTGTGAAACTGTGGATGCCTCAGTTTGTGGATGTGTGTTCAACAGGGTGACTTAAGTGGATTTATTTCACTCTTTGTTTTAAAGCAAGTTGACGTGACACGTCTGTCTAGAAGGGAGCAGAAGGGCAGGAATATAGGGTTAGGTGCAAAATCGGCCAGCACATTTTTTTGGACATAAATCGGCAGTGTTATTTGTCAAAAAAGTACTGACCTGAAACTTGGAAATGCTTTGCCTTGTATCATAGCTATTTATGGAAGTGTCCATTCCCAGCTCTTATCACACTACTTCTATCTTTTGATAAATGAAACACCCTTTGGGAAACTAGCCTACAGAGAGAATAGCATACTGAGACTAGAAATATCTGTCAGTGTTAATACAGGAGGGAGCACATTATAGCAGCAACCAGAGTCTGTGAAAATGAAGACTGACTCGAGAGACCTTGTATACCGCCATTTACACAGACATTTTTGTGTTCCTAATAACACCTTTGGACACATAACTACAGTTGAGGTGAGGATTTTTTTTTTAAAGATCTTTTGCTGTTCTGGTGCAATGCTCTCTCCTTTGAGGAGCGAAGCACTCTTGAGAGCGGAATGGGAACAGCTGGTCACAGGGAGGCCAGTAACTGACATGTGATAACATTACAGTCATAAGAAGGGCTTGGGGACTCTGGGAAACTGGCATCACTCACACGGTAAGAGTTCCAGCACATCCACTCCATCTGTAAACTACCCCGATCGGGAATGCAAATAATGATCAGAAATGTACTTGGCGAATCTGTTCCAAATTCTAAAAAAACAAAAAAAAACAATTATCCACTTAATGCTTTGGCTGTAAAACCTGAGTTTTCTGTAATTCACCCAAAACATAATTTACTAAACGTGTCTTTGCACATTTAGGGGTAATTATTTATCAACAGCGTTGCATTGAACATATCTGCAGTGCTGCAGTCTCCCCATCAAAAGGGCATTAAGTGAGCAAACCTTTTTTGAGTTTTTCGACAGTTTGGGTCCGCTTGTCCCCATAGAGGAAGGGTCACTGCAAATCAATACAAAGTTATTCTCAGTGATCACCTTTATTCTGTGTTGAAATATTTCTATCCTGATGGGAGTGGTCTCTTCCAGGATGACAATGCCCCCATCCACAGGGCACAAGGGGTCACTGATGGTGACATGAGTATCACAATGGTTTGATGAGTATGGAAATCATGTGAATCATAGGCTATGGCCTTCACAGTCACCAGATCTCAATCAAATTGAACACCTATGGGAGATTTTGGACCAACGTGTTAGACAGCGCTCTCCACCACCATCATCAAAACACCAAATAAGGGAATACCTGGTGTTCCAGCATGAACCCAGTGAAATGGTGTTCCATCCCTCCAGTAGAGTTCCAGAGACTAGAATCTATGATAGACTAGAGGTAGAATCTATGCCAAGGCGCATGGCGGCTCATGGTGGCCCAACACCTTACTAAGACACTTTGTGTTGGTTTTTCCTTTAATTTACATTTTCATATGGACAAATAATTTAAAAAATAAGACATCCACAGCGCTTGCAGAAAGATGCGGAGTAAAAAATTCCTCAAAAAAATTACATTAACTATGAATTTGTAATTTCAAATATATTTTATGGTCCCGAAATCGTGTTTTGTTTATGTCTGCCTGTGAGGTCAGACACTAGGTATGCCGCCTCCAACAATGCTCTTGAGCCAGTAGCAAGCCCAGCTTTTGCTCTGGTGCAATCGGTTGCCAGATAGTTACAGTGAAGAAATGGAACAATGCAGAATGCTAACATTAGCTGTCTAGCTATTGTTCCATCATGGCTAACATTAGTCTACATGCATATCGAACAGCACCGCTCACAGCTAGCCCACATAAGACAAATCACGTCACCAAGTGAGCAAAAGCCAGAATCTAGACGTGTAAAGGGGTGGAAATTTAGGTTGAGAGACGTTTTGATATAAACGGACTACGTTAACCCCAATATAGGTCAGGTTTTTTTCTAGTCTGCTAGATTTTTTCAACGCAAAAATATTCTCTGGGGACTAGCAATCTGTGTAGCTAATGCATTCCTATAATATATTGCAAAGTTGCTATATAAATATATTATTTTTTACATGTCTGATGTAAGACTCATCGCCTGACACTTTCGATGCTTCCCATCACACAACGTTCAGCAGTGTACCAAAAACCTCACACAAAGATGCAGGCCATGATAGAATCTGGCAACCACTCACAGGGGCGGAGTTTCGACTGAGATAAACTAACAGGGCGGTGTCATGCTTTGGGTTGGAATTGCAGGTCTCCCTTGTGGACACTACATGGGTTTCAAATGATATATTACACCTTTAAATAAATCAAACTGTGCTTTGATAGATTTGATTTTGTATGCTTGCTGATAACCTAAGATATAACCTAATCATAACCAATAACCTAATGGTACGTAAGCATTTATTTTCTGCACACTGTGCATGTGGCTGCTAGGAAATATGGAGCAGGTTATGCATGGTACATGCAAGCTTTAATTTTGGCTCTCATAAGATTGGCAGCCAGGAGAAATGTCTACAGCATTATTATTAATATGGTGACAGTGTATATTTAAAACCTTTATTCCATGAACTTCTTATACCCCCCTCCCCCACCACCACTGTGTAATAAAGATATGGAAATATGCATTCTTTGACATTAACAAAGGCTATTTCTGGTATAATTCAACACATAAACACACTGAGGCAGAAGTTATTTGATTTTACAAGTTCTGTAGTACAGAGTAAGCCAGTTAGGATGCCACTTGTATCTACTCAGCTGTAAATGTCACTTTATTAGTCGGCTAGTTTGACGGAAATTCCCACGTATCGAGATTTCTTCCCATCGGGGAGTTTTTACCTCGTTTTCTGTTCGGGGGTTCAGGTCTGCTTTTTGTCCAATTCTCCTTCTGTTTCTCTGTGCAGCGTCTTTGCGACAGTTCTCTGTAAAAAGCGCGATACAAAATAAATTGAATTGAATATATGAATGTAGGATAATATTCTAGAACTTTCTTTATTCTCAGAACCATTGGACTCAAAGTAGCTGCATTGTCTTGTCAGTGATTTTAGCTACCTGCAAACATAGTGGATCTCTTAAGTAGCCCTGAAAATGGACTATAACCCAGTGAATTCCCAAGAAGAAGCAAATTGCCTTCAATGGTGTCAGCAACGGAGTTCCACGGAGTTGGGGCCGAAGCCGCTTCGCTCCTCAAATAGCAAATGACTTTGTGAGGTTAAAAATGCATTGGCCAGACATTTGGAATGCCATGTCTATCGGCTCAGTAGTAAGGTTAAAGATACAGCATCCTGATAATTCCCCCCCAACCCCCCTCCACTGGGTGCCGATAAGAGCAGCGAAGATTTAAAAAAAATCATTTCAGAAGATTTGAGATGTCTATCAGGCGGGTGTGAAGGTTTTTGTCTTGCAGATCCAGTTCAAGGATGCCTGCAGGCAGAGAGGCTCTGGCTGTGCCAGTGATGCGGCTCAAGGTCACACGCGCTCGCCCCGTGACATTCAGTAACAACGGGGAGAGGAAGGGGGAAACAGAGATGCTGTGAAATTCATCACCGCCCCGCGCATACGGAAAAGCAGCCTTTAACTCCCTCCACGTCTCAGCCTTCCTTCACCACTGCTGTATTTCATATTCATAATTCAGATTTGCCAACGGATGTAAGCCTTTTTTTATGAGTGCGCTGATGTCTCTTACTTATTGAGTACACATGTACAGCGCAAAGCCGAAAGGCTTGAAAACCGCTTTGTAGTTGACACGCGTGCAGAGAGAGAGAGAGGAGAGAGAGGAGAGAGAGAGAGGAGAGAGAGAGGAGAGAGAGAGGAGAGAGAGAGGAGAGAGAGAGAAGAGAGAGAGAAGAGAGAGAGAAGAGAGAGAGAGAAGAGAGAGAGAGAAGAGAGAGAGAGAAGAGAGAGAGAGAAGAGAGAGAGAGAAGAGAGAGAGAGAAGAGAGAGAGAGAGAGAGAGAGAGAGAGAGAGAGAGATTATTTAAAGAGACAGTCGTCCAAAGGCCAGCTGGCTCTGCCACATGAGTGGGACTTTGTTTGGGTAGAGTAAGTCCTCCCACCCTGCCTGCTCAGAACCCTGGCCATGGAGTGGGACTTTGTTTGGGTAGAGTAAGTCCTCCCACCCTGCCTGCTCAGAACCCTGGCCATGGAGTGTAGTATTGCACTTCTATTTTTGTTTTTCTCAGTCCTTCAAGAGCAACAAGTAATTATTCAAACAAAACAAGGCCCAGAGGGCTTCTAACAATAACATCAACAAGGGTGGTTACCACACACCTTTAAACCGAAGTAACAATGACTAGTTCAGCTGTTTTCATCAGATTCGCTAATCAGGATATGCCGGTATTAAACGTTTTGGAGAATTACCTTGGTTGAGATTACTATTTGGCAGTATTTCTGCAGAAAATAAAGAATGCATGTGTTGTTTTTTCTGTCTATAATCTCTGTTTTGGGCATAGCACAAACTCAGTGGTATCTTCGGTTGATATTTGCAGTTTCTTGACAGGGAAAAAGTTATTTTAGGTCGTTCATGTAGCAACTCTAAAAAGAGTTGGGAGAGTGTAGGCTTTTCAGTACATGGTGGAGAAAGTGTCGGATTATTAATTGATGTTTCTGTATCAGGTGAAATGGCACTGTGAGAGAAAACACCAGCTCAAGCTGTCAAACTTGTGTCTATTTTCAGTCTCGCTGAACTCAACTTTCTGCTCAGACAGGATTTGCAGAATAAATCTCCATTGCTCCTCTTGCGACACAAGTTCAGATATTAGCTACTTCCCTAAAATCTGTATTTAAAGTGCGGGTGGACCTCTGTGACCTTTGGTACATACTGTTGGCCAAGGCAAACGACAAACAATTCATCCACTCAAGTAAATAATTTATTCTCTTGCATTGTAAAATTGTGATCACTGTACCCATTCTGTCACTTTGATAGGATGAAAGCGGAAGTGTGGTATAGTTTAGGGGGGGGCGGGGGGGGGGTAGGCTTAATGTCATTGCAGGTTTAAAACCCTTGTTGGGCTCTGCCATCTGTACCCTTGAGGAATGTGAATTGCTTACCTAGCCTCATTTAATATCCAGTTGTAAAAAGTGAATTTCTTTTGGTACAGGCTTCATACCAGGGCCCTACGACATGGGCCATGTTACTAGTTAGCTGTGATTACCAGCGTGCAACAACAAGACAGAGCTGACTGCATCACAGCTATGGTGGGTTTAAGTGCGGTGCCTTGGGTTGCTGCAAGATTAGCTTCTCACAGCAGCATGCCAGGGGCTCATAGGCTACCTCTTGCCAGCAGTAAGAAATCTCTAGAAATCTCTGGCTCTAGCTTTCTCCTGTACTTGCCCTTTAGGTTGAAAAGAGGTCCCTGGCTCACAGGCAAGTGCATCGGAGGAGTGCGCTCACTTCAGCTGCTCTGATTCTTGCTGTTAGGTGTGGTGTGGAAAGAACAATTTCAAATTTGGGGGGGGTGAATAAAATGGGAGGGGGGGAGGAATACATTCCAAATATAGGCGAGAGCCTAGTCTTCAGTTTTAGGTCCACAATCAGTACAATGTTTGGCGTATAAGGCTCCGGCTACCAGATCGAGCTGAGTGACTGTATTGTGCATTACTCCAGCGTCTGCCCTTGTCACAAGGCTGACGGCTGCCACTCTGTGAACCGTACTTGTGGTCCTCCTCCTTTGAGGTTCCTTGCAAATTCCTCTCTGTCGCGCGTTTGCGCTGATCGCAGCAAAGAGGGCTGTGTGAGGTTTTCTTATTAACCGCTTCCCTCATCTGGGGAAAAGGCAGGAAACCCAGGCGTACTCCTTTTTTAATGCACTGCCGTTTCCTCAGTCATTTAATTAAGAATGGCGAGATTATTCTGCCCGGAGTCAGCGCCTTCTGCCTTCCAGGGTCTCATTTATCTCTGATTAAACTTGTCTAATTCTGGAACTTTATAGCCAGTTTTTTTCTGGGCCCCGGACAGCATAGAGACACCGTGGGTGAAAACGGGGGGGGGGGGGGAGACGGACTGCAACGGGGCACAGCAGTCCGTGCCAGGGTAAAAGACTGCCTCAGTTTCTTTTACTGAGCTCAGAGGCCATTTGTTATTACCTTGACAGTTTCGTCAGGGCGCATTTTGTTTTCAACGCACAGTAGAAGGTTCTCATTTTCAAACAGGTGTTCATTGTCAAACAAGACAAATGCAAAAATGGCAATAATGTCAAAACTACTGTTCGCGCTCTCGCAAGAACAAGCCCCACTTTCTTGGCCGGCTGAAGTGGGAACCCCCCTCACCCCCTCAGCTGAAAGGGTTAAAACGTTGGCGTAATTGGCACCCGCAGCTGCTGTTCCGTTCAACAAGGGATGGCTCTGCAGCGTCTGCTTTGTGTGACAGCTGCCTAATTGGGCATTCTCCCCGTGTAGTGAGCCTGCCTCCTCTAGCCCGGCTGCTGACGAATGGCAGAGGATTACAGATGAGGACACGGTGACCCGCTCGACCTTCCCACGGAGGGGTGGGAGGGGCCTCGCGCAAGCTCAGCGGTGCGGGTCACTGCAGGATGAGGTCGTGAGAAGGTGGGGATTCTGCCAGGTGGCAGATGACAAAGTGTCACATGACAGTAGCCTGATGTCAGTATGTCAAGGGTAGAGCTATTGGCACTATCCCCAACCCCCCCCCCTCGGTGTTTTGCTACAGTTCTTCAGTCCTGTCTGTATTCAGGCTACAGTTTAGCGATAGTCAGCAGAAGCAGAGAGAATTAGTTCTAAGTGTGCTGTTTTAAAGTTCATTTTCATTTAGCTATGTGTTTTTTTTTTCTCCCACTGCTGTGCTAGCCTGGACTCCAGTCTGCTAGAGTAGCTAACTAGTAGCTAATGCGTTAGCCTTTCTGGGCTGTTTTTCTTCATGCGGTGTGAACAAGCTGTCAGATTGTGCAAGTAATTGCACTCGTTGGGTACATAATGAAACGTTTGTGGCGGATGCAAATTCCGCGCCGACAGTTCTTCCACACTTTTGCCCGACTGGCATGGCAGCTAACGTGTGAACGCGAAATTTTACTTCACGGTACCTCCGGCAAGTGTAAGAAGTGAAACTGCAACAAATGAACTCGGGAGTGTGTAGGATTAACACGAAAGAGGTGCTGAGAAACTCAACAAAATTAGAGAAAAGACCCGGCGGTAATGTGATTACCTCACACAAACAAGGAGAGCGTTAAAAGGAAGTCTTTTAAAATAAGCAGTCGGAAAGACATGAAAGAATGCTCAAGAATGCTTCTCGTAAACGATCATTTAATATCTTTCTCATTTGTGTTGTATCGGCAGTTTGACCATTCCAGTCTTTAACTTGTCAACAAAGGCACCAGTGAGACCATTTTCTGTGTTAAAATGCTACAGGGTAAGGAAGAGCAATTAGGCTCTTGCCCCCGTATTTTTGTCTAGAGTACTTACTGATGTCCTTGATTTTGTTTTGTTATGACCACCCCCGTCCCCCATGCCCCCTTACTGGTTTTACTCTTCCAGGAGGCTATTTAACTCCCTGAAGCTACAAAGCCATCAGCAGTAAAATCTGATGAATTAGTTCACCCCAGTGGTCCACCCCCATGTGTACGTGTGTGCTTGTGTGTCCATGCGTGTGTATGTGCACACATGTCTGTGTGTGTTGACAGAGACAGAGGGAGAGGGAGACTAAAGGAGTCTGAGGGAGAGGGAGTGAAAGCAAAGGAAGTCGAGGGAGAGCAAGACGGAGTGCGAGTGAAACAGAGGGAGAAAGACAAAGAAGAATGGCCGGGTTACTGAAGGTTTACTGTTGACCTTGTTGTACGCGTAGCTGCTTTTCAGTGTCGAGCTGCGTGAGCTCTCTAATCCCGTGCCCTGATACACGTAGACTTGATTAGTGGCAGCAGTTATCTGGGCAGAAGACAGTCTGCCCTCCCCACGCATTGTTCCCGACTGGGGCATGGAAGGGTGTCAAACTGTAGGAGAGAGAGAGAGAGAGAGAGAGAGAGAGAGAGAGAGAGAGAGAGAGAGAGACAGAGAGAGAGAGACAGAGAGAGAGAGAGAGAGAAAGAGAGAGAGAGAGAGAGAGATCCACATTAGTATTCCAGTGGAGCATTCCTGCCTGTAGAGCAAATTGATTACCACACTGTACCTGCACTTGGCATCTCAGCTCAGGAGAAAAAAAAGGTAAGGCTCTCTGTGTTTGCATTACATGCAGAAAACATGCCAGGTTTACTTAATTGTGGCGCTCATGGCATCTCCTGCTGTATAACTTTAGTGCTCTTGCTATAGGAATTGAGTTTTATTCTATCATCGCAGAAATGTATTTGTAATGTGCACAACCTATGCACTGGATCCATAATGTGCACAACCTATGCACTGGATCCATAATGTGCACAACCTATGCACTGGATCCATAATTGTTCATTTGTTTTTAAGTGTCATCAGCCGTCCTGATATATCATGTAATCATATATATCTTTTAAAGGGATACTTTAGGAATAAATATTCAGCCATTGTCATCACCGCTTTTAGAGCTGTGAAATGTAGTTCTCTCATTCTGCCATCTTCTAAACTTTATGTGGATGGTGGCGGTTAAAGAAGAGCCAGGTTGGTAAACCTAGCTCCTCCTCGGAATGCTATTTATACAATATCATGAGGGTGATCTCTGCTTAGGGGGCAAAAGCTGACCTGGACATGAACATTCTCAGAATATGTCTGGAAGGGTATATCTTCTGTCCCTTTAGTTCACTTAATCAGCATGAAGGTTGCCATCCATTCCACCTTTAGTTTTAAAGATGGGCTCGCCCTCTGTAGTCAGGTTCCTCCTGCGATTTCTTCCCATTGGGGAGTTTTTGTTCTCGCCACCGTTTGAGTGTTTTTCTTCCACTGGGCAGTTTTTACCTTGCTTGCTTTTTGAGGGTTCAGGCCTGGTTTTGCCCAGTTTTCTTTCTGTTTCTTTGTAAAGCTTCTTTGAGAGTTTTCTGTAAAAAGCGTGAAACAAATACTATTTAATTGACTGCTCTTTGGGCAGCTTCTGTTTTGACTGTGGAACACATAGTTATGCTATCATAGGAAGTACTTATAAATGTGAAGTGGTACTGTAAGGAACTAGAGAGAAACTACATCTTTCTTTTAGTCTGGTGTAATCATGTAAGGCAGGGTAGCTAAATGTAGCCCTTTTGAAGAATCCATGTTTACTTTTCTCTTTCTGCTGCGTAAAAACCTTTTTTTCATGGAGGAGCAAAAATACCTCCGCCGGTACCGAGTGGCCACCTATTCTGTGACCAGCCTATACAGACTGCCAACGGCAGGCGGGAACTTTTTGTGAGATCCCTGGTTTGACTTTGGTGCAGACGGGCTTCCGGGGTGCGGTGAGCTGTGACATGCTATGGCCCAGTGTCCGGCGTAGGCTTGAGAGCAGACGCAGTCACCCTTTTTGTGCACGGTACAGCTCAGGGCGGAGGAACACAGGTCATCGGGTTGAGATGTCCTGTGGTGTTTGTTGGCTTGTGCCCCAGGACAGACCTTGCCAACTGGACTGATGCTACGCAAAGTTTCTTCTGAAAGGTTATACTTAATCGTTTTATCTTTTAGTAGGTTAAGTGCATATAATTGATTGAAGAGATTCAATTAATAATGTCAGTTTGGTTTAAAGGATGCTCTCAAAGATATTAAAAAGGGGACATTTCATTAGACAAAGCCAAGGCCTCGGCCTGTATTTGCAGTTTTTATGTGTTCAATGTTTTATAGTTCCTGTGATTTAGCTTAACACTGTACCGTATTATGTAGCTCTGTATAAAGTGCTTTACTAACCAGAAGCATTCATTCGATTTTTGTCAGTGTAACATTTTCAAAATCTGAAAAACGAATGCCCTAAATTTACGAGTTTTCAGCACTATTTTTCATACCACATTAAGAAAGCCACAGATAGCAGACCAATGTCCTCAGGAAATATTGTACACTGAAGATCTGTAATAATATTTTCCTAAAGTATTACCATTTTATTTCATAGTCCATGTACTTTTCTGCAACCCTCCACTTTTAGAATTCAGAAATGAATAGTGGTTTACCTTACGCATAATTGAACACTGTCTTTGCTTGGAAACTTCAGTAAGGTTTCGGCTTAAAAATAATGAAACAGTTCGGTATTTGAATGTGGGAGTGCTGGTACATCCAACCAAATTCTCTTAGAATTACATGGGTTTTTAAGTGTCTAGGTGCTTTTTAGTATCATTCAAACATAATAATCGCCCATACTAATATTTTGAAAGCGAATGGACAGAGGCCCTTTTTGGCAGTGTGCTTTCTGTGTGTTACAAAGAAAGGGGTTTTCTACATGTTTGCCAGTAAAGAGAGAATACATCTGTTTTCTGATGTACATTATTGAGTTGGACACTTCTGAGATGATTCTTCTGTCCTGGCAGCCTTGTTGGGGAGTTTATGTGAAGTTCAACAAGAGGATAAGTATCACCATTTAATTTTTTCAATATGCCTTTTTTTATTCAATTCATCCAGATCGATTTGTTCTGGCTCCTGTAACATATGTGATTAGTAGTGAATTTATATTGCAGGCAGGCTATAGCCAGAATTAACCACATTTAAAGCTAACGAGACTCTCAGGGTTTGGTGCTTTTATCTGCAAGGCTATAAGCTGTTACATTGCTGTGAATGCATCCAGCTTAAGCCTTGTTCAAAAACAGGCTATTGAGGTAGTCGATAGTTTACTTGATAGTTCAGCGTATATTCACACTAGAATAACCTCAGCAAAAATATCCTAACCCTTGCCATGGTTGAAAAAAATGCTCAAATAACTGAAGAAAGCATGTATTTTCTCAGATTACGCCTGTTAATCTCAGTGACACTGAGCCTCGGGATCTTGTGTAATGAAAGAAGTCCATAGACTAGTCAAATCTAAGGACATCTAATGAAGTAGGTCTGTTTTCCTTTTTATATTCTGGATATATTTTAGTCCAAAGTGCTGTCTGGTTTTGACATTAGTTTGTTTACTGTGTAGAAAATTGTTGTCTTGGGAAAGCAGAGTAACATCCACCATCATCTTCAGTGTCATTTTTTCAGACCCTTTCTGGCTTTTTTTTTCTGACAGTTCGATGATCAAATGGTAGTCAGAAGCGGGCCAAAAAAGAAGGCTTCATAAATGGAGGGTTAGTCCTGTTGATGAGTGACTGCTGCAACTCTGTCTGTGAGCATCTTGAAGCAAGCCTGGTGTATTCTGACAGACAAATCTTTCTTTTGAGCTACTACTGTTAAGAGCCAAGAGGAAACTCAGAAGTACAACATGAGTACTGTGATGCACTCACCCTTGGCCTCGGATTATAAAGTAGCATCATTTATCATGTGCTCTGGTCCATTTAAATGACCCTTTCACAGTAATCTTCCCTTTTCAGGAAAGGGGTTCTGGGTGGGTTTTTCTGCAACCGCACAAATATTTATGACATACACTAACATTTACTTACATTTGGCGTACCATCACTAACAGGCCAGATCCTAATGTTCTGAGACATTCTAGATTCTAGAGGGCATTCGGAAAGTGCAGAGTCATGTTGCCTTACGTAAGTTAAGCAATTCCTCATCTGTTAGTCTCCGAATTGGTGAAATGATTAATCTGTTCACATATATCAGTCTCTGACTCCCCAATGTGCTCTGGCTGAAAATTGAATGAACAGCGGGCAGGAAAGTGTGTTCAGCCTGTCGAGGGCCTCGGTAGCACAGCTAGATCCCGTCTGAACCACGCTTTATTTCAAATTCTCTGAATTTGGTGGCCTGAAAGAGCACTCCGCCTGGAAGTTCAAACCCATCATCCTCGAACAAAGTTTTAGGGAGGTACCTGACCTTTGTGTGACCATAGTTCTGCCTCTGCTGAGGTGGGGGGGTGGCATTGCGTTGTTGGGATACGCACGAGTGATGTGGGGCGTCTGTGCGGAACGCTCCGCCATTATCTCGGCCTTCAGGAACCTTTGCTCCAGAAGTGTGGGCACTGTGGAGGTACAGTTATGGGAATGTAGGTCATGTCACCCTTTTGTTGAGTTTCTAGTCACAATTGGTGGGTCTAATGATCAGTGCAGCAGTGCTTGGGCCTTGATTTTTGTGTGTGTGTGTGTGTTTTGTGTGTGTGTGTGTGTGTGTGTACATGTGCGTGTTTTTGGCAGTGGATCTTTGGCATTAAATGGTTTTCTTTCAATTGTACCTGATATGATCATACTGCATTGTGAGTTTCCTGACTCAATCTGTACAGTAAATGCTGAAACCTGGATAGATTATGTGATCTAATAATGTTTAGCCCTTGTCTCTCCTTTAATCTCTAACCTTGACGCACCATTAATGCACTGGACACATCTGCTAAGCAAGAGTTTTCACATATTAGCAATACACACAGCAAGGGCAGGTTTGTCACTTTTTATTAAGACCAAGAGCTTTGTATGGACGCCAGCTGTTGCATCAAGTCGAAAGCCTGCGTGAATGACCTTGAATTTAACCGTGGGTCCTGTAGCTTTTTCATTTTTTTTTTATCATGCATTTTAAATAGCTTAAATGGATTACAATTTCTGGACAATGGAGGTAATTTATTATCCAGTATTTTTGGGGCAATTAATCTTGTAGCTTTCATGTGAGCGATGGAAGATTGGCTTTGGATATGAATTCCCAGCCATTTGTGTCTGGTCCCCTTTTTCACGTGAATCATCCTTTTTCTTTCTGCGGTTCATTTTGAAGTGTCTAACAGCTCCCGATAATGTTTGGGATGTTCCTGAGTGGCTCAAAGTGAAGGAAGGACACTCGCAGACAGATACAACGTGTTCTTGTAGCGACGCTGCTTCTTTTTCAGCCAGTGGCCTGTAAAATCATTTAAAATGTTCTCCTTGATGTTATTAAAGATAATGTATAATTGCCAGCAGTACAGAGGCTCAAAAGCAACGCATTACCTTTCTCATCCAAAGGACAGATTAAGACCACAGACAGGTCATTTTCAGTATTTGCACCACAGGATCCTGTAATAGCCACATATTTCCTGTCTTCACATGCCAGGTCTCAGAGTGCTTTGCTCTTGAATAATGGGATTTGTCATGAGGGATGTAGAGCCTGAGCAAAGCCTGCCTGTGCCTTAATAAATCCAGTTTGTTTATAGTTTTTTTAAATGGTAAGGCAAGTCTTGATGCTCATTTCCCCTTTTTGCATTCTGAAACACCATTAACAGCAACACCGAGCTGTTAACGGAACAAAGGGTGCTTTTTTATTAACAGAAAAGGGGATGTTCCTTTGTTTGAGTGACATTTCATAGCCGTTGCCGTTTTCCTTGCGCTTACTGATTGGTCGGGTTTTGAGATCACCGTTTTTTTAAAAGCCCTGTTTAAAAACCCTCAAATCATGTATTGAAACGCCCACACCAAAGGACAACTTTAACTGCAATTAAGTATATACTCATTGCTAATAGTGGGTGGAGGCAGCAAGGAAACTGAACATAATCCTGGATCAGACATTATTGTTATATGTCTACCATCCCTAATTAAATGAGATCTTTATTTAGTCAGCATGCTCAAAACTTAGGCATCTGGTAAGTCTTAATCAAGCTGTTTGCCTTGTAACTTTATCAATTTTCTTGGAGGCTTTGGGTTACATGTCATATCATGTACCATTTGAAATGGTACATGGCATGGCATGGATCTACCACATTTTCACAATTTGACATACCGAAGGACCAAATTATATTTAAAAAATAAGTGAGAAAAAATAATTCAGCCAGAACACAAAGATAGCACAGACTTGCATACATAATCTGCTTTTTTATATGGAATGCAATGCCGCTGTTTGTCTAATACATTGGCCAAGCCTAGTGCACAATACTTAAAGTACAGACATGACAGTTGCAAAGGGGCAAAGAAAAGGCCCTGCAGAGCTTAAACAGTACTGCGCAGGAATTTAACAGGTCAGATTTAACTTATCTATAAGGATGTGGCCTTGGCTAGAAAAGCTTTTGATAGACAGAGTGTCCAGACCCTGGCAGACTCTGACACTGGCATTGTGTGTGTGACGGTAGGGTGGCACTTTGAGGTGTAGCCTACATCCTTGCCCTGTGGAGCTATGGCCTGACAGGCCACCTGTCCCTCCGAGCCAACGCCAGCTACGGCATAGGTCAATGTTGGCTGGTGACGGCCACTGACACTCCTAAGGTGTGATCATTGGACACGGTCATGACTTGGATCAGACTGTCTCAGTGACACTGACACTGGGGAGAAGGCCCTCGCAGGTCAATTCTCATTTGTATTCATTGAATCTGTACCTCGGAGCCATGTTTCCTGTAAATTGCGAGAGTCCGTCTGAGTCGAGCTGATCTTTATCAAAATCACCCTTTTTTAAGGTGATGCACCCATGAAGCTTTTTAATGCGCAATTAGACCTCTACACTACCTGAGGTAATTACAGAGGCTCTGAAATAATTCCTTAAGGCTATCAGGGATACTATCTACTTTTAAACATCAAGAATTAATTGTTTCCCCCAGAGAATACGTGTAAATAAGTGTATTGTTTGTCTGTTTTTCAGCATTGTGTACTGTTTTTCACCTTTTCCCCTTGAAAGTTGACAACCTCTTGTGGCTCGCTTCTACATTTGCATATTATTCAGACAATTAATTAATTAATTGTTTCTACTCAAAGGTTGCGGGCAGGTGAATATATCTACAAACCCAATTCCAAAAACGTTGGGACAGTATATAAAATGCACATACAAAAAGAAAACAGTGGTTTGTAAATTCTCTTTTACAATAAGATATTTAATGTTTTACCTCGTCAACTTTATAGATTTTTGTAAATATACGCTAATTCCGAATTATATGCCTGCAACACGTTCCAAAAAGGTTGGGACAGGGGCAAAAAAAAAAAGACTGGGAAGCATTTTACATACTGTCCCAACATTTTTTTTTTATTGGGGTTTGTATCCCTCACACACACAGATATCTTTACCCTGATCTTTTTTTTTTCTTTTTTTTTTTTTAAAAGACACATTGAAGGTTGTCATCCTGTTCTCGCTCTGTTTAAGATCAGTGTGTGTTCTGTCAATGTTTCACATCTAACAACCAGTCACTTTGGCATAAACCCCCCCCACTTAAAGAATTAATAATGTTACGTTGATACATAGAATAAAGAAGCCATTTTTTGCTGTACACGTTGAGTGGAATAGTTATGCATGCAACACTGTGCTCTTTGTTAACTGCAGAATGTGTATTGATGTTTAAGGCGGACGTAGCCTGTTTGCTGTCCGCTGGCATCTTGACACGGCCTTAGAGAGAAGTGCTGGTTGCAGAGCGGGAGCCATGGCAGAGGGGGGCTTGACCCGATGGCGCTTTTATCTGCAGGCTGCTCACAAACTGCCACACAATGTGACGCAAAACATGTGCTTCCTCCACAGAGACATCCAGGCACCGGCGGTGCAGTTCTGTGCTTTGCATTAGCTGTGCTTCAAGAGCTGCCATCGCTGCTCCGCAGATGTACTTATCATCCTTATGATGTCATTTATCTTCATTGATTTAACAGTCTAGCGCAGTGTCACGGCTAGTGGATAACCATGAATCCGTTGCTATTTTAGCCTTCGATGTGTGGTGTTGACTTCAGTAAATGCAGTTCTTTGCAATAGCTTTACATAACGTTTGCTGGAATACTTCTGGACCGTAATTGCCGTCTAACGCGATTGCACTGTAAAAACAGGCCAATATATATAAGGCTACAGTTTTAACGTGCACTAGTCAGAATTTACTGTGGAGCCCAAATCGAAGGGTAACCCTTGTCCTGACCTATTTTGAAGCTGCTGAACACAACCCGAATGTTTCTGCAGTTCTTACAATTGTCGTTTTCCGAGCCGTAATGGCTGCCTATCTCATTTGAATGTAATTGTTTCAAAGGTAGTATTGTTTTTCACATGTTGAGAATTCTGGTGCCCTAAAATGAAACCATGTGACTCTCATGTTGATGTAATAGGCAGCACATGAGCACATTTTTCTCTTTGATTGTACAGCCTGTTTCTTTAAATACATGCTGGGGCCTGGGGGTCCTGATATCTGAACAACTGAGTTGGCTTTGTAGGACTGTTTGTTCTGTGGATGTCCATTATTAATGATTAATTTTGAATAAAACACACATTCTTCAGATATATGTCATGGAGTTACATTACAGTTTGATTCTATCCCTGCCACACCTGATTATAAGATACCAGTCTACCTTTGCTCACATGAGCAAAGCACAGTGCACAGTGCGAGTGTGTACGTACATCCTGCGTGAACGGTCTTTTCACACAAAGCTTAAGCTAACGCTAAACTTGATGTGCAGAAAGTCACTTTTTTTTCCTTCCCCTGATGCCACCCTGGTATGGTATGCTAAATGACAAATATGAGGTGGGAGATGGTGTTGGTGTGTGAGACTTTGCCTGAGTGGGCCTCATCCTTAGGAATTGTTCTTTGCATGCGAAACTCGGCTTGATGAAATCAGCAGTCCTGTGGAATCAGGAACTAGGTTTTCAGTGCAGCGTGCTGCTTCCCCAATGGAAAGTTGTTTGAGGCGATTGTGTTGCTTGTTGTGGTCAGAATCAGTGTTCACTATAGCGTCACTATGATTTCCCTTAAGCGAGCATTATTGGTATTTTCTTGAAGTAAAGTCAATTTGTTTCATTGCTATCATCGAATGAATGTAGTAAATGTTTACATTAAAGGGGCTACCACCTTACGCAGAATGAAAATCAATTGTTACCAAAATGCTTTCAGTATGTTTCTTATAATTTAATCATGAATAGTTCTTTGGGAAAATGATATGGAAACTGTTTAAAAGACATCAAAGTGTGTGAATATAGAACTGTCTGATCTTAAATAAGTTTATGAATGTCACTAGGGTAGGTGAAGAAGGAATAAAAGTTATGGTCTTCTGGAGGTCTGTGACTAAATTTGCATTTTTCTTGTATTTTTAGGACCCTGTCTGCCCCAGCCTGAGGTCGGGAAAGAGAGAAAGCTGAAAGTCTGTACCCAGAGCCCCCACGTCCTCCAAACAGATATCCCAAACATTCACCATCATGGAATGCATCACCAGGGCCTTGATGTAATCCTTCTGACTCCTCACTGGCTGCTGGAATAAGTCCATTCAAAATTACTGAGGGCTGTCAAGGTTTTGCTGGCACCAAGGAATGCCAGCTGGATAGCCCTCTAAAGGCATTACTTATGCCTTAATTTTCTACGTGAAATTATTCTTACCCTTGGAGTGAAATAAGACATAATCTGTGGTGTCTGTAATACTAGAGATCCCAACCCATTTCTTCATTTATTACAATTGAAAGTTAATTTTGTACAACTGAGCATTTACATATTTTTTCAAAATACTTAAAAAAACCATAGAACGGAGCCTAAAATTGAACATGACTCATGGGGAAGAGCCTGGCTCTGAGACACACCAGGATTCTGCTGTTTTAACTTATCTGGAAGGTTTACTAATGCATCCAGTGGCAGGGGGGCCAGGGGCCACGTCTACAAGGAGATCTGAGGCAGGACATAGCAACCAGGAGCAGGGCAACAAGGCCGTGAGGGCCTACCAGCAGCCAAATCATGGCGCCAAACAGGAAGACAGGCGTGCGCTTCCCGGTGGAGCCACACAGCACGTTAGAAAGGCCAGGCTGCTTCGCTCCGAGGCCTGGAATGAGCCTGAGAGACAGAGGGGGGGGCCTGCACCTGCAGGAGATCTCAATGGACAAAGCAGAGATCGCCACACTGAAGCCCAAGATGGCTCGTCTCAGGGCGAGAGCACCATGCTGGCCTCCCTGCTCCAGTCATTCAGCTCCCGCCTGCAGAGTGTGGCCATGTCACAGCAGATAACGCAGAACGTGAAGGAGCAGGATGTCCCGGTCAAAGAGAGCGCCGCAGCTGACAAGGAGGCCCACCGATGCTACGAGACTGCGTCCAGTCGCCTGAAGGGCTTGATGAAGAAGAGCAAGCTGCAGCCCCGTAACAGCGTGCCTTACCACCGGCGGCCCAGCCAGGAGAGGCTCTCCGAGTCCCCCCATGCAATGCAGAGCACGGCCCAGCCGGCCGCCTCCGAATCCTGTGCGGCACGGCTAAAAGCTGTGGCTAATCTGGTGAAGATCAGATCCAGCCCAACTCCCTCCCCAAAACCCAGTGTGGCTTGTAGTCAGCTGGCCCTACTGCTCTCCAGTGAAGCTCATCTGCAGCAGTATTCCCGAGAGCAGGCGTTAAAAGCACAATTATCTGCCCGATCAGCCAGTGAGAGGCTGGCGGCTATGGCCACACAGAAAACACAGGATAAGACGCTGCCCAACATAGGCCAGCCTCAGATGGCCCCAGACATGTTAAGCTCCTTAAATGCCCAAAAGGGAACACTCCTGCCACCGGCATTAGACTCTAGTAAACAGAGCCCGACCCTCATTCTAGCACAGAACAAGGCAGTCGGCTCCCCGCAGACTCCACATCCTTTCAGGGAAAAACGGCCCTTCGACAAACACAACACGAGACCCTCTCAGAACTGCAGCAGCTTGCTCTTGCTCCTTCTGAACAACCACAATCCACAGAAGCCAATCAACGGCAGTGGTCACCTGGACGAAGACTATGGTGTTTTCCCCAGCCGGGGATCACCGCTGCTGTCTGACAGCGAGTACTCTAACCATGAGAACAGCCTCAACAAAGACAGCAGTGATGCTGAGAGCTCATACTCCAGCTGCTCTCCAATTGACCTCTCTGTGAAGAGCAGAGTCCGTGGCTCGGAGCCAGTGTCCTCCTCTTCGTCTCTGGACAAACTTACAGAGTCTCTGATAAACAAGTGGAAGCCAGAGACTCCAGGGCCGCAGGTTATTGAGTCCACTGAGCTCAAGAACAGCCCAGACATAAAATCCCATCATGAGGTCACCCTCATGCAGTTGCTCCTGGATCACAAAAATAATGAGAAGGTAAACAAAACTGCAGATAATCCAGATTTACGGCATGACATAACTGCTAAACCCAACATCGCACCTGCAGGTCCACTTACCCCAACTGTTGTGTGTAAGGAAACTAGGACACAGAGTCCTCCAGTTAGGCTGGCTGGTATGAGTCTTCATGCTTTACCAACGCTGTCCCATGGACGGGACACAAACGGTACTGCATCTCCGTACAATTTGTATGCCTCACCTCATGTTCAGTCTAGCCCCCTGGATCTGTGTAAATCAAAGTCCTGCTCAGGTGAAAACGTTCAAGAGCCTGCTTTTAGTGCCAGCAAACTGCTACAGAATTTAGCGCAATGTGGATTACAAATCACATCTCCTTCCCCCCCACCAAAAGCCCTAATGTCTCCTAGCAAAAGGCACAGCCTTGAACTTCAGGTGGAAAAGCCCATGACGTTGCTGGAGAGACTCACTGCTCCAATCCAACGCAACAGGACCCCAGTTTTAGAGGGATCCCATGTCAACTGCATTCCATTTGTGTCAGAGTCACCGCCTCCTGCATCAGAGATTGAGAATCTCTTGGAGAGACGCACAGTCCTGCAGCTTCTTTTAGGGACTGCCACTCATAAAGAGAAACCCAGTGCCAAGTGGAATGGAGCAGCAGCTAAGTGCTCCTTTGAAAAGCAGCCTGACAAATCGCCAGTCTGTGATACTCCCAGTGGACCCTTACTGGACATTAAGATCAAGACTGAAAGAGAGGAAGGTCATCTGTCCAACAGTTATGAAGAGGCAGAACGATGCCAAATGGCGGACCGGGGATGTGAAAGACTCAGCCCTGTGTCTGTTCCCTGGAGAGATGTAAAAGCAGAGCCCTCTTCCACAGAAGCCATCCCCAAAGATGGTCTCCTCAGCCAGCTTTTAAAACAGCGTCCGAGGAACTTCCAAGCTGACACGCTGATGGATGTACATGCTAGTAGCGTGAAGGAAGACCGGGGGGAGTACCAGGGCCCATCCGTTCCAAAAAAGAGGAAGCTCTGCTTGGGACTTGAGGATTACTTGATCAGCGGCCCTTATCTACGAACAGTGGACAGACCTACTCATCAGGATGCCAGTGACAGTTTCTCTATCCCCGGGACACCCGAGAAAAGAAAGCCGATGAGCCCTCCAGAGGTCCATGCTCCTATCAGGCGTCCCCAGAGCGCATCTCCTCCAGAAGATGGGCGAGGCTTCAATGTCCTAAAGCAGCTCCTCCTCTCTGACAACTGTCTAAAGGAACTCTCCCATCCCAGAACCTCCAACAGCCCTTTCACCACGCAGGCTAACTATAGAGCCAATGGGAATGTCACAAACAAGCTAGGCTACAATCAGGAGCCTATCAACTCTCAGTGGAACCCTAGTCCCCTGGGAGTGGGTCCTGCTGAATTCAGAACGGTTACCACAGCCTTGGCAAGCACCAGTGCACCAGGGTCACCGTGGGGTTCCCATATAGCACGTCAGGAGTCTCCAAAACTGAATCTCATCCCTGTCAAAAGAGAGACTGAAGGGCCCATCCGGTGGCTCATCAGTGGCGAGGAGAAACCGGACTCCTGCCCTGACTCTCCCCGTCTGACTAAGTCCAACCCCATCTTGTACTACATGCTTCAGAAAGGTTATTCTCACCTGCGAAAGGAGGCCAGAGAGCAGAGCGACACAGAGCGGTGTGGGATAAAGGTGAAAGAGGAGCCTGTGGCTGACAGGGGGGAAGTTGACCACAGATTGAGCTGGAAACGTCACTCCCCGTCGCAGGACATGTCACAAGGCCACGATGGGGAGCGGCTAAACGGGTCTCTGGAAAAATGAAAAAAAGGGAATGCCATTTCCAGACTTTCATCCTTTGCAGTTTGTGTATGTTTTATCGAGTTTACTGATTTATTTACTTTGAATTTTGTTTTCAAAGAAGCAACTAGTTCAGGCAAAGAGATAATAATGACCTGACCTATTAACAAAACATTGGCAACCCAAAGTGTATTTTGTATAAAAAATGGTTTACCTTTGTACGTAATCTGTTAGTATTTCTCTGGCTTACGTCTTATTTTTAAAAAAGGTTAAGTTTGAAATGAAACTGTATGAAATCTTAATGCTTTTGAGGATTTCTAAAAATTAATTCCCCAGATTTGGTGAGCATTACCTAAACTAAACTTTACACCTCCACATGTTATTTCAACTGCTTCATGCTGCCACATCAAGTAAATCATTCCAGTAATGTTTGAATATAAGGTAGATGGGTACTGTGAGTACATGTTAGTCTCTTAGCTTTTCAAATTTTGTCTAATACAGTTATTGAAAGTGGTTCAAACCGTAAATAGATCATATATTCCATAAAGGCAGTTCTAAAGTCATTATACTTTGTATTTCATGTTTTCCCATTTACAATCTGAGAGACATACTCAGTAGTCTATACATGCAGTGTACAAAGCCATTTCAGACTCTCCTGCAAGCCCTGTGCCATTTGTTAATTAACCCCTGGCATGTATGGCCGAACAATACATGATTTGATTTAACCACCCACTGAAACACTTTAGTGAAATGTAGAGGCAAGGCAATCGGAAGGGACAACAAATCATTACTACCATATCCATATGAGAGATCCAATTTTACACTATGCATAGCGGATTCACTGTGAAAAGGCCAACATTTCAAGACATTTAACCCTGACAATATATGGATGTAGTCTGCATCTATTTTTTTTTCGATACTTCAATAATGTCAACTGCCTGGAAAGATCGTGCATGAATCAACATGAATCATTGATTTCTCCTCACTGCCATTGAAACCAGTGAAAACAGCATGCAGGCCAGGAAGGGGCAGTTCCCATTTTAGTCTGCAGACTTTCAAACTCATCAGCTGGTCCAGCACAGAATTCAAACGTTTCCAGTCATAAAACATCTCACAAAGAGCATAACAGAGGTGAAGTCCAGAGCCTGAGCTTTTTAAGTTTATTTTACATGGTCCAGACACCACTTTTCATAGAGTGTCCCATTTTTGGCCAATTGAAAGCACCCCATGTGTCAGTCAGTTGCAAACTGAAAGATAAATCTAAGACCTGCAGGGTCCAGCATTCAACGAATGGACTGCTTATTCTGGACTTAGACAAGGTCAGGGATGCAATCAGTGTCAATGGCAATCAAGAGACGGAGTTGAGCGTTGATTAATATTAATTCAACAATGTTTGAATTAAGTAAATATAAAATTGTGGTTTAACAGTCCCCTTGCACATTACATCACAAATATTTTATTTAGTTTCTAAATAACCTCTTGGTGTTGTAAGGTGTTTTTATGGCATGTTATGAGAGATCTTGTATATCAGTGTTGTGACCTTTTGCTTTAGAAATGTAGGCCTATTTAATTTATTATTTTGTTGGCTATATTGTGAAGTATTGTGTTTCAAACACGCAATAACATTTCCACATGGCCCAGTTTATAAAGTGACATTTAAGAGAGTGGAGAATAGATATGGGTTATGGGCATTTAGGATTAAACCCTAGAGAGCTCATTCACCATCTAATTTGAATGCACCTTCATTCGTGCTCAGTGTGGGGACACTTGGGCAAATCTATGGCATTCAACTCTAGCCTTTTCCCTGAGAGCTCTTTCAGATGTACTAACAGAATCTGATGCACTTTCATTGGCTCTCATAATTCAGATATTGTGGCCAGTGTGTAGCTACATTGAATCCAAGGCATTGGAATCCCAGTGGAGAGGTGGAGGTGCAAATGAATTGTGTAGCAAACATATTTTGAACTGGAAGTACTGTAGTCTGCACTTCTCAAGGTCAGTGGTGGGGTGCATTTGAGATTCTGTAATAAATCTATTGGGGGAAAAGACATGGTGAAAGCACTCCCACAGTTCCATTTAGAATAATACTAATATTTTAATGTCGAATGACGTTTTGTGCTAGAAATGATAAGTAATTTCTAGAAGACTTGTCATAAGAATACACAGAGGATTAATACAGATAATTAATCATCTGTGATAAATAATAAATGAACAGCGAAAGGACATTTGTAGTTAATTGCACACTACTACACTAACTTTTACTTCCTGACAGTGGGGTTGTAATGTGACCATAGCATGTGTAGATGGCATGCACAAAGCATGTTTTGGCTGTGATTCCTTTGTTTCTGAGCCTTGGCAGTCCTCCTTTTCAACACAATAAGCTTGTAGAATGTTTGCAGTTCTGAGCTACATAATTGCATGTTGGGAAATGTAGTGCAATATGGAACCTGTGCCCTGGATTCAATCAACATTTGTCCTTTGACATGCAAATAATTGCAAATGTTGTTATATATAGTTTGGCCATTTCAAAATTTGCCAAAATGAATTTGAAAGGTTTGTTTCTGACGAAAAGAACACTTGCATGTGTTTGCACATCAAATGTAATTTGTAAATGCTGATTGAATCTAGGAAATGGATAGCGCAATATGAAACCGAACAAATTTATCACACTTTTTTCCCCCCAACTAAATGATACATAAGAAGGTGATATAGGCTAGAATTTGAATGCCATATGTGAAAGGGCTCTTGAGGTACAGTATGTATTATATAGAAGGGAAACGTCTTTTTAGTCACTCTTCATTAAGACAATATTACAGGTAATATCTGTATGTAAAGCAAAATAAGGGCCTGGTCCAACATTTTCATTTAATCCAACTGTTCTTTAAATGTTATCGAATAATATAGCCCAGATCTGATCTCCTTTGTATATGAGTAAAATGCCATTGCTACCAACGAGAGTACCCTGGCAGGTAAAGAAATGTTTAAGTGGCAGAAGTCAGTATGAACCAGACACTTGCGTTTGCCTGACACGGTTCATTAAATTGTTCTTTTCCCACAAACTCCAGAAACAAAGCAGGCCAGATGGATGCAACATCCAGTCACTTACATTACATTTTAAAGTCTTAATTATTAATTTTTCTATATTATTTGTAAATGTTCTTTATAATAAATAAGGTTTAAAGAGTGGTTTTAAAAAAAAAAGATAAATTATATATATATATTTGTGTAAATAGTACTTTCCTTATGAAAGATAGCTATTTTGTATTGTTTAAGAAAAAGATAATGTACTAGTTTTCAATTCCCTAAACCAATGTAAATTGTGTAATAATGTACATACCATGACAGAGGATGCAATGCTCTTTTTTGCATGTCTATATGTTGTAAGCTTATGATAATCTTTGTTCGGCAACATGTTGTGTTACGTCTAATGCTCTACACTGCTGCCTGTTGCATGCAGATGCATGGGAGACCCTGTGTATCAATTCTGGATGTGGGGAAAATGTAAAAGTCTTAACATAGGTCTTTTAACACAGAGTGTTCATCACTTAAAACGTGAACAGTCGCTAAAATGGAATTATAGACTGATGAGCAAAATATTTAAACTCTGAAAGCAAACGTGCATTGAATATGTGTTTTTTATTATTCTTTTTATCAGCAGAAAATGAGACTTACCAGTTTGCGTGTGGTACGTTTAGTACAGTGCAAATTCAGGAAGGGTGGGGGCAGCATCGTGAGTTGTCATCTGCATTAGGCTTCAAAAACTGACATTTATGGCAAGATCTAATCTAGGGTCTAATCTTTACATGCGGCAACTTAAAACATGTATTTCTTTTTTATGTTTTTCATTTTTGATGTTCACCTGCACAGATTTTAAATAAAGTACTAAAATGCACAGTTTGAATAAACATGAGTTGTTTCCTTTTCACCCTCTCATTCCTTCATTTTCATTGTCTTCTCCTCGCTAATATTTACATCTAGCTCCAGTAGACATGACAACAGTTGCAAACAGATATGTGGTTGTATTCGTTTACAGTTGGTCCCTGTTTAGATGTCGTACACCCCTATAAACAATCTGATTTAATTTGATATTTTTAAATGGATATTATCAATTCATAAATTCGGTCTTTTGGTTTCCCATCCAATAGTGTCTCATACACAGTATGTTGTCTTGTAATGTATATATAGTGTTTGAATATATCGGTCTTTCTAAAATGCTTATTTTTTCAATTCTTAATTAATAATTGCGGTTGCATGGTGAGACGAGATTGAACCCGTTAGTCCCATTCGTTTCTGCAGCCCTGCAAAACTACAAACATGCCTGTTGTCTTCTCTGCAGAGAAAAGAACAGAGGCTGTTCATATGTAGGCCCTGTTACCTGTCCCTTACGAATGAAACTTGAGTCAGCAGGTTCTGAGTGGACTGATTATCGAGTGAAGCCAAGTCCTTTGCTTTGTTAGGAGGTCAATGCGGAAAGGCAGCAGGAAGTACGTTTGACTTGGAACCAACAATGAAGCGTTCAGCTGACCTACATTTACAATCAAGCTTTAAGTTGTGACCTTAATTCCTGCTGGTACAGTGGCAGTGACTTGACGCACACACGCGGGGGGGGGTGTTAGAGCAGAGTGATGGTTGTCTTTGCTGGGTCACATGATCAGCAAAGCAGGTCAAGAGGGGGTGGAAGTTGCACAGGCCCGGTAACACAGTAGGCCCACGCAATAACGCTCCCTGTTATGCCACCACCCTCACCTACTGCCAGCAAATCGTCATGTTCACGCTGCCTCCCAAAGTACACCATTTTATTTCTTCCCCGCTATAACGCCTTCTGTAGTCTGCCATTGGCTAGCTATATGACCTGTTCATGAATACTAATTATTTACAGTATAAAACCCCTTCTGTAGTCTGCCATTGGCTAGCTATATGACCTGTTCATGAATACTCATTATTTACAGTATAAAACCCCTTCTGTAGTCTGCCATTGGCTAGCTATATGACCTGTTCATGAATACTAATTATTTACAGTATAAAACCCCTTCTGTAGTCTGCCATTGGCTAGCTATATGACCTGTTCATGAATACTCATTATTTACAGTATAAAACCCCTTCTGTAGTCTGCCATTGGCTAGCTATATGACCTGTTCATGAATACTAATTATTTACAGTATAAAACCCCTTCTGTAGTCTGCCATTGGCTAGCTATATGACCTGTTCATGAATACTAATTATTTACAGTATAAAACCCCTTCTGTAGTCTGCCATTGGCTAGCTATATGACCTGTTCATGAATACTAATTATTTACAGTATAAAACCACATTGTACTACCAGCAGAAAGAAAAACAATGAAAAATTGAGACAAAAAATGATTGCGTTATTATTATTATTAATGAATTGTGCCAAAAATGCATTTCATGCCACAAAATGTAGAAAATGGGGTACAAACATGCGTTTTATGTGATACAAAAGTGTGTCACAAAAGTGCATTTCATGGCCACAAAATATATTTTGTGCCACAAAATGCTTGCAGCGTGTACTTAATATGGTATTATGTTATAATTCTCCTACAATCATTCAAAATTAATTTTTCATTTTATGTACAAAATGTTAAACATGCTTTGTATTACATTTCCTGGACAAAATGCAAAGAACATTTTCCATTTTTCATACACAAAATGCAGTAAGTTGTTTCATTTTGTGGCACGCAAAAACATTTTCTTGCACAAAATGCATTTTGCGAACAAAATTTTACATTACCTTTGGTGCCCCATAAAAGGAAACATATTATTATTATTATAATTTTCCACCTCTATTTGGTCCAATAAGTATTGGCAACTTTTTGTCCATTTTGGCACACAGATGCGTCCCAATACTCGGAAAATGCACCCTCCACTGCCACCTCCTCTTCTCCGTGCCCTGGAAACGGATTTTTGTGTTTTAATATAATGTAGCTGATTACATCTTAATTGCATATTAATGGTTACATATTAATTAATGTCTCGATGCAAACCGCAATGTCAGGTACATTGTATACTGTACATGCAAATACTTGTACTCGAAACGTTCAGACAGTTTTGCATACTTCCGGGTAGGAGAGGAGTGGTAGTGGGGGAGTGGATGAAGGGAGGTGCGGAGTGAAGAATATTGGGACGCAGCCAGATAGTACAGGCCACTCATGAACTGGACAAAAAAAATCGCATGAGTTGACCATTTGGGGGCGCTATAATCAGGTCCCAAAGTCAAATCCTCAGCCCTGCCATCCTGTCCGTCCCACAATTGTCAAACTTGGTACAGCGGTGTATGTCCTTGAAATGCTTGACATTTTTGCCTCTGAACTCTGCCTATAATGTTTAGCCCCCAGCTTGAATTTTTGGAAATGACTTCAAAAGACAACGCAGTAATTAGGCACTTCCTAGTTACTGCGCATCACTAGTATATCAAGCGCTTAGCAGAGTATGTGAGCGGAGCTATGAGGGGCCGTTTAGGCCAAAATTCATAATTGCCTCGCACATACACGTACAATGGCTCTCACATTCACTAGTGAAGCTCTCACATGCACTGAAAAAGCTTGTACATAACCTCTAAATGCTTGCACACACACCATAAATCTTCTCATATAAACACAAAGAGCTCTCACATTCACTAGTGAAGCTTTCACGCACACTGAAAAAGCATGTACATAACATCTAAATGCTTGCACACACACCTGAAATCTTCTCATATAAACACAGAGCTCTCACATTCACTAGTGAATATTTGATCAAATGGTCAAAGTAGACGCTTTATATCAAATATTATTCAAGAACTGCATAGACTATTTCTCGCCTCAAATGTTTTCAGAAACGTATTTTAGTGGACCGTTTAAGTGGGATAAAAGAAAGTTTATTAACAGGCCGCCATATTGTTCCTGTTTGAAAATGCAGGCAAAATACGTCTAGCCAATCAGGTGCCGTTAATGTTCCTCGTAGGCTACTGAATCTTAGGCTGGACAACATACTGTATATCTCCTAAAGTGTCTAAACAGAAGTACAGGAAGTACAGGGCTACAGGAAGATCAGGTAAAGCGGCGCAGATCTGTTTACATTCCCCAGCGAAACAAAGAATGAAGCAGACGCTATGAAATCTCGAACGAAGAAGAAGCGAACGCTGAACATTTGTTCAAGAAAATGAGTTATCAGTGGAAATTTTCGACAAAACAATTACAGAATTGTGTAAAGTGCACAATATTTCCTCGTGTAAGCCACTGCAACGGCTTTCACCGAGACAGTGATAACGAGGTTGTTTCTGGGCAGGGGCGGGGCCAGTAGGGGGCCAGGGGTGGCACTGGCCCCCACTGGAATCTGATTGGCCACCCCTGGTGCCCCCCCTACCAGAACCGGAATATGATAGGCCATTGTCTTGTCAGTATCGATGAAAGAAGCCTCTGTAGCCCAATGGGAATGGACATAAAATGAGGCGGAACCAAAGTTGCAAAGTTTATTTTTCAAAGTACGATTTATTCGTGCGAGTAAATCGCGCCCAGTGTGTCACGGCCTTAATAGTTACAAAGACAACGATTTGAAGGACAATTTGTGGAAAACCATAGCCGAGAAAATAGGCTATGAAGATGGTGGGTTTATAGCTAAATGGTTGCAATACGCACAACTTGCTATCTGATGAGCTCCCACAGGTTATTAGCATTGGCTTAAAAGTCGTCTCCAGCTATTTTAGCCAGCTAACGTTAGCTAACCTTTAGATCTAACGTTAACATTGATAGCAGTTCATGTAAAGATGATAACAAGCCAGTGGCGATTACACACAAACGTAGCTACACGATACGTAGGCCTATTTATTTTTTTTACCTTAGGCGAGTTCATGTAGGCTACGCTGTCACCGGCTGGGTTGTTTGCCTTGGTGAAAATAAAGGATGAAAGCTAGCGAACCGCTATATGTGATATTGTTTCGTGGATATTGTGGGCTATAGGCTAACCGAAGGAGAAAGACGACACGTATGCTAGCTACCGGGTCTGGCCAGGGGCAGCCACTGTGGTGGAGGGAGAGAAAGGGGGAGGAGAAGGGCAGGTTAGAGTAGCCTATATGAATTTTTTTTGCTGTCACACTGTTGTCTGTATGTGTGGCAAATAAAGTTCCCCAAAAATCTGCCTGTAGCGATCGTTTTGGAGAGAACTCTTCAGACTTCATGAGTTGCTACACTGTATAGACTACTACAAGTTTATTTTAAAGATGTTTGCTGAAATGACGTAATGTATTGTTATGTTGTGGTTAACCCTTTATATTAGTGGAAGAGATAAAGATGCAGTGGAACACGTATGTCCGTAAAAGGAGGGAAGAGGAGAGCATGTTGTAGACAAAACAAACTGCATAAGTAAAAACGGACACATAATAAGCCCGGTTCAATATTTTGCCAATGTAATTTAAGCATGCTCTGTTTTTAACGTTCTGGTAGAGGGAAAAAAAATACACTTTCGTTCCGTGATGGACCGAACGGATAACCAGGTCATCGCTCGACGAAGAGTAATCCATTTTTATTCGCACGGATTTTCAAATGCGAATAAGAACGCGAGCTTTTTGTTTTTTAGCATCGTTGCAGGTGTGTCAGGTTTTTACGCGAAATATTCGCCGACGAATTTTTCGCATTTTCGCCTCGCTTATTCGTTACGTCCCCGATGTGTCACGGCCTTTATGGCTAAAGTTTATAAAAATGCAAAAAATATCTTCATATTGTGGCGAGCCATGGAGTCGGAGTCAGGTATTCTTGTTGGAAATAGTTTATTGAGTAAGAGCACAATCTCTTAGTTCCTTCTTCTCCAGTTAACAGTTAGAATAGACATCGCTTGCTGGATCGTAGCCAGCTTTATAGCCCCTCTATGCAAATAAACCTGCTTAACAAAGGCGGCCCTTGATAGGTGCCCTGCAGCTCACCCCAACCAATCACACGTAATTCACTCTGTCATACGTCAATCAACAAACGGTCTCTAGCGCGGACCTGGTTGAACTCCTGCTGGTCATTCAAAGGTCAACTGCCAATTGCTACTGCACACGTCATTACATTTGAACACAACAGTTGACATGCACAACGATCCCCGTTACTCGCAATCGCCCCGGATCGCCACACTGCCCCCACCTAAGGGGTCAGCAGTCCCTTGCGACCCCTTTAACTGTCCGCACTCACGTACAAAGTCCCGGAAACGGGCAGGAGTTCTCCGTTGGCGAGAAGGGCGATTCGTGCCCTCAGCTGCCGCTGGGTTTCCTGGTGGAGGAGGGGTGGGCGCACGTAAAGCGGGCTGATCCTCGCCGACGCCCATCCCCTCCTCAACACCATCCAACAGCGGCCGGTAAGGAGCTAGACGGTCCCGGTGAAGCACCACCAGTTTCCTTCGGCCGGGCATGCGCACTCGATAGGCCACCTCGCTAAGCCGGCCCACCACTTCACCAGGGCCCCGCCAATGCGACTCCAATTTCGGGGGCAGACCCTTCTTACGGATCGGACAGTAGATCCATACCTTGTCTCCGCTGGTGAAGGGCTGCCCCCGACAGCGCACATCATACGCTCGCTTCTGCTTAACACTTGCGGTGGATTGGGCCTGGCGGGTAAAGCTGTGGGCGGTCTCCAGGCGCTCGATCACGGCCCGTGCGTACCCGGCCTCTGACTGGTGGTGCTCCGTTGGTCCGGGCGGGGCTCCGAACACCAAGTCGACGGGCGTCCTCAGCTCGCGCCGCTCGGCTCCAGTGCAAGTTCGGCAGTGTTTGGGGGGTACCTCAGGGCATCTAGTTCGGCGGGCTGCTTTTAATTCACAATTCGATCGGAGGCCCAGCGTTTCGGTACCAATAGTTATAGTTTCGGCTATCACATTTATGCTAGCTCCCCACAAGGCTAATAAATCTAAACCGATAATGCATGCATCTTTTATATCTGCTAACCAAAACTCGTGTTTCACTCGCTGGGCCCCCGCACACACTTGTAATTGCTTACTACCACGCATGCCCATCTTCTGCCCAGTGACGGCGGTTAGCTGGGTAGAGGTAGGGGTCCATGCACCCGAAAGCAGCCCGCTAGTACCCCGAAGTACCCCCGGCCTTAACAGGGAAATAGTGGCTCCGGTGTCGACCAGCGCCCAGCAGGCTTGTCCGTCCAAACTGCAAGGCAAGTACAGCCCGGTCTTCGTCCCCAGTCTGCCAATACGGGGCTCGGCCCCGTGGGCCTGTTCCTCTGCTCTTAAAAGAGCATCAAACGGAACTTTTGCTCTTGGTGCAGGGGCGGGGCAGTCGCGGGCGAGGTGCCCCGGTTCGTCGCACCGGAAGCAGCGTCGCTCCCGTTCCTGTCGCTGCCGCGGTATATCTGGGTTCCGCTGGACCCATCTCACCTCCTCGCAATCGGCAGCTCGGACCCGGGGCTCGTTAGCCGGGGTCCCGTTGGGTGTGGTGCCCAGAATGAGCTCCAGTCGCTCGGCCTCGCGAAGCGCTGTGTCCAGGGACGCTGGTTTGGCGATGCGGACCTGTTGTTGCAGGCGCTCCGGAGTGAGGGCCTGTATGAAGGTCTGGCAGGCTAGCTCCTGCTGGCCTGCGTTGTCGAGTTGGGGATAGCCGCGGCGAGCTAACAGCCTGATGTCGGCGGCGAGGACGCCGAGGCTCTCTGCTCCGGTCCGCCGTCGCGTGGTGAGCTTCTCCCGGCTCACCTCCAGGAATTGCCGCTGTCCGAACCGGCGCTCCAGCGCTGTCATCAGTGCCGGTAGCGTCAGTGGTTCGGCGCTGTCCAGGTCTAGAAGTACCTGGCAGGCCTCGCCCTCCAGGGCTAACGCTAAGTGGGTGGCCGTCTGGCTCTCGTCCCAGCCATTGTAGCTAGCCGCGAGTCGTACCTGGATTTGGTACGACTCTAGCTCACCCTTTCCCGTGTAGCGGGGTAGCTTGATCACCGCCTTTAACGGCGTGGTCGGTCGCTGCACCAGCACCGCCGTTTGGTTCGGCCTGGAAGCAGGGGCGTCCTCGTTGGCTTCCAGCCGACCTACTTTCGCTCCGTTCCCGGCCGCGGGGTCAGCCACCAGCGCGTGCACCTCCGCCTGGTCTCCAATGGGCATTCCCCGCTCCGGTCTTGCTGCACTGGCTCCTTCGGGGAGCCCTCCGGGTCTGCTCTTGGGCCGCTTTGCAGATGCCCCTGCCATAGCGTCCATCTGTTCTGTAACCTGACTTTCCAATTCGCGGATCTGTTCCCAGATCCTCTCCGGAGCAGCCGTCCCGCTTCTGACACCATTGTGGCGAGCCATGGAGTCGGAGTCAGGTATTCTTGTTGGAAATAGTTTATTGAGTAAGAGCACAATCTCTTAGTTCCTTCTTCTCCAGTTAACAGTTAGAATAGACATCGCTTGCTGGATCGTAGCCAGCTTTATAGCCCCTCTATGCAAATAAACCTGCTTAACAAAGGCGGCCCTTGATAGGTGCCCTGCAGCTCACCCCAACCAATCACACGTAATTCACTCTGTCATACGTCAATCAACAAACGGTCTCTAGCGCGGACCTGGTTGAACTCCTGCTGGTCATTCAAAGGTCAACTGCCAATTGCTACTGCACACGTCATTACATTTGAACACAACAGTTGACATGCACAACGATCCCCGTTACTCGCAATCGCCCCGGATCGCCACAATATATATGGAGCCAATCCCCCCCACACAAATACCTTTGTTGCCCACCAGTCACAGAAGTGACCAGTCAAGAGCTAAATGGTTGTTTTGTTTTTTTGTATTCATTTTATATATTTTTAGGTTCAAAACCTCATTGTACTGTGTACTGTACAAACTACTGTGAATATTGGAATATTGTACATAGCACTTTTCTATTTACTTTGCTTTTATGGCCTTTTATCCATTTTCATACTGTTAATATGTAAAATAGTTATTTATTTATGTTTATCTTTAATATTCTGAATAAACGATTGTTTATAAACTGTTAACGTTAATTCTGACCTGGACTGTATCCATTTATTCTCATGCTATATTATTTTAGGGGTGCTCTTAATATTACTGGTTGTCGCCACCTAATGGCCATTTATGTAGTGTAGCTACAGGCAGTTAGCTATAATGGTGTACAGATTTATTTAGACTTTATTGTTTGGGTACAAACACATTTATTTATAATCTTACTTTTCTCTATACTAAATGGGTATTGAAGATTTGCATGACTATTTAACTACCTGCAAAACTGTACACAGTAAGGGGACACTACACAATAAAGGGTAAATAAAAGGCATTATCTTTCAGTATATTGGTTATGATAGAACAGTAGAATAATATTGAAGCAGAAGAATAAAATGGAAATCTGAACAAGTGCTACAATCTTGAGGGGATATTCAACCATACAGTTTGGAAATGTATAATGCAACATTTAATATATGTACAGTGCCTTTGGAAAGTATCCAAACCCGTTGGATTTTTTTCAAATTGTGCTATGTTGAAAGCTCAAATTAACATTTCAAGTGACTTTTTTTGTTACTCATTCACATGAAGTGCTCTATAATGTCAAAGTAGAGAAAAAAATACACCCTTTGCTGTAAAGGCTTAAAAATAAGCTCTGGTGTATCCAATAGTGAAATAATCAAAACATTTTACTCCACTTTGACATTATAGAGCACTTTGTGTAGATGAGTAACAAAAAGCCCATTGAAACATATCTTAATTTGAGCTGTCAAACAGCAAAATTTGAAAGAGTGTTCATACGAAAGCATTGTATATGATTACCTAGAATCAGGGGCAGGTATAAAAAAAAAGGTTAGGCTAGGGTTAAGGCTAGGGCTAAGGTTTGGTCGGATAAATACACGTGTGTCTGCTGTACGCGGCAACAAAAAAAAATGGTAAGCCTTGATGGCTGGCCCCCCTCCTCTGGGTCTGTGCCCCAGCCTGGCCCCCCCATTCAAAATGTTCTAGACACGCCCCTGTTTCTGGGGGGGATACATTTTCATGAACACCGTGTCGTGATTGGTTGAAATACCTTCTGTTCGGAGACAGCTTCCAGGGGAAGTACATACACTGGAAATCCTACCCTACAGACACTTTCGGCAGTAGTTATTTTCCAGGCTTTATCTCCTCGTGAGACAGAGATAAAACTGGGAACGAGGTTAACTGAACCTAGGCTGGACAACATATATCTCCTAAAGTGTCTAAACGGAAGTACAGGAAGTACAGAGCTACAGGAAGTTCCGGTAAAGCGGCGCAGATCTGTTTACATTCCCCAGCGAAACAAAGAAAGAAGCAGACGCTATTAAATCTCGAATGAAGAAGAAGCGAACGCTGAACATTTGTTCAAGAAAAATGGAGTTATCAGTGGACTAGTACTAGTACTAGTAAAACGTTCCATTTTTCGGGTATCGTGAGATGGATGTTAGGCCGGACGAGACGGTGATAATGAGATTGTTTCTGGGGGGGATACATTTGTGTCGTGATTGGTCGAAATACTTTCCGTTTGGAGACAGCTTCCAGGGGAAGTACATACACCGGAAATCCTACCCTATAGACACTTCCGGCAGTAGTTCTTTTCCAGGCTTTATCTCCTCGTGAGACAGAGATAAAACCGGGAACGAGGTTATACTGAACCCGTCTAATAGCAACGCCCATCAAACGCACAGTTTGGGGCTGTGTTTGAAGGCAGCATCGCATGTATCCTTCTCCGGGTATGATATCCCATAAGTCTTTGTGATTACCTCAGGGTTCTCACTTCCGTTAAATTAATGGCAGCTGAAAATGACAATGTGGTATTTGCCGTGGCACCAGGGGAGCTTTTTTACAGTCTGAATATGCAGTAAACTCCGTAATTTGTTGTAGTTATATTTAAAAATGCATTTTAATTATTTACTACGCTGGAATCGTGTATCTGTGTTTTTTAGCCTCTGTGAACTTTACAGTAACTAGCCAGCTAACTTGCTAGCAGGCTGACGTAGCGTAATGAACAAACAATGAGAAAAAGTACTAAACACTGATCTCACGTGACATCATCCTGCCTTCGAAGTGTGTCCCAAATTCGTTGCCTTTTGAGGCAGCTCCCTTCGGTTTGAGACACAACCTATGTTCGAAATGCACTAATAACTAACAAAATGGCGCTATGTGTACTAACTAGTATGCAAGTATGTATAATGGGACACAGCCATAGTATTTTCGCTGTCTGAAATTATACTTCCTGGTTCGGATGTGCTCCCCATAGTTTTCTATTGCATCACTGTCTCTACATATTGTTTGTACAAAGGGTGGACTTGTTTTGACCATGGGTGGATTCCAATCGCATATTTTATCCGTCCTCTTCTCCTTGGTCCTCGCCTGACCCGGAAATCGATCGAGGTTCGCCATCTTTAAGGACATTCCAAACTGCTAAATGCTCCTCAGAGGAGCAAGGAGTGGGGAACGAGGAGGCTCCCGGAGGGTGCTTCAGTGAGGAAACACAAGTGTAGCTTTTGCGGAAGCCTTTTCTCAGAACGCGTGACGTGTATAAATTATCCACCACTCTTTACATCTCCCATGTCGCAGGCACACCCCTACACAAATGCAATTTTACCGTTCCTTTCCATTTATTATCTAGCACTAATTCATAATGACACAAATTTTTTATAACTAACAAAAACACCGTTTATTCATGAAACAATAAGCTAAAAAGCATTATAGTGAAGCATGTGAGCATAATATGACGCTGACGCTTGATTGAGCAAGGACGTTCCATTTGCCTAATGCATGTTGCCTTGTTTCCTCCATCCACGTATCTGATCCTTGCATCCTTTCCTTGCGTCCTCCGTTGGGCGGAGCCAAGAAGCAAGGAAAGAATGCAAAGAGTAAAAATAAGCGATAGAAATTAACCCCATGTTGAGCTATTCCGCATCATGTGGCAGGCGAGGGAGGTTGTTGCTGGAATTAAGTTTAAACGGGTCGGGTGCCGTAATCGCCAGCGTGCATCATACGCAAATCAAAAGATACAAAAACCAGCATGGCTCATTTTTGAACCACTCGTTGGCGTTTTGTATGTGAAAAAATTGTATGTCCCAAACCCCAGGTTGGAAACCACTACTATTAAAATGGTGTATAAGTTGAACAATCACCCCTGTCGCTCTGTTTGAAGTACCACAGTGCTTTTCAATACCAATAGCATGTTTCAATACCATTACGGTGAAGACTTTTCCAACAAGGTACACGCATTTTTTTTTTCACCACTTTTTTTTCCGGCATTGTAGTGGAACCCGGCTCATTTCTGCCCATGCAGCTACTGTTATTTTATTATTATTATTATTATTATTATTATTAATTATCTATAATAATACTAATTTTAGAATGAAAATTGTTATATTTCCGAACAATGATAAACTGCTTTAGTGTAGTTTGATCTCTACCTTTGTGTTATTTGCAATATCATACTACATTTTGTATTATTATTAGTCCCTGTTGGGTCATTTTGTTCCCGTAAAGCAAAGAGAAGTCGTGTGTGGGATAAGTGACCTTGAATGTAACTTGCCTTGAAATGGCAGAGGGCACCTAGAACTGCTCTGAAAATATACTGGCATATCACTTTACGATTATGTAACTGGAGCTAGAAATATAATTTCAAGTCTGGAACAAGCACTTGGAAATGAACTCTGGATGTATCTATATGTATCTGACACATACAATGGCACACATACAAGTTCAAACAAGGCTAATTTATGAATGATAGGCACAGCCTATAAAACACTTTGCCTGGGTTTTACCCATAATCACTCCACTGTCATATACCACACACAGGTTATTTGTGCAACTCAGGCTTGCTTTGGAGATTATCTCTATTCCTTACTCAGCAGTCATTGGGGTTTTGGCATCAATCTCATCCTGAAAGTGAACAGAAGTTTAGCTTGATTATGTCTGGCAGTTATCTTTTTTCAGTGGAGGAGTCTGGAATAGAAACGCATTGAACATAGAGGGTGAGGAGGGCTTTATTTCTGAGGGGGAAATAAAAGCTCCAAATCAGAGTAAATATTCTCACTTCGAATGAACTGCTCTTCCTGTCAGTCTGTTCAGTCCTGTTCGTTAAGTAGAACAGTAAATTCCGCGGCGCAGAAATTGGAAAGTATTTCTTCACACAGAGAGTAGTTACTGTGTGGAATAGCTTGCCAGGTCATGTAGTAGAGGCAGAAACTCTGGAGGTTTTCTTGAGCAGGCTTGATACGGTGCTGGATACTATCTAGTCTGTAGGTAAATGGTGAGCACTAGGTACCCTTTAGTGGCAAGAAAATGGTGAACATTGTTGGGCTGACTGGCCTGTTTTCGCTATTATGTTATAATAATAGTAACAATAATTTCAAAGGAGCCATGGCTGTAAGCATTCAAGACATGGGTGCTTAGTATGCTGTTTTTCACTGGCGAACCGACTTTTTACTGCATTATAGATAAAAGGTAGGTCATCAGGTGCAACTCAGTTACACTGATATCTAAATCCAAAAGGAATGGTAATTGATTCAGCATTAGAAATGGAGCTGACCAAACACCCAATGAGGTACAACCAAAAGAACTAAAACAGGACAAATGGACGGGTGCAAAAATAACTGAGACCCATCAATGTGGAGCGATGTTTGGAGGGACGATGGTTAACCCTGAATTACCCAGTAGCACACGTTCATGTCTGCTCCCAGCTGAGGGCTTTATAGATCTTGATTGTGGTCATTATCTGACTCACCATGTGATCCACAGTTGCCCTGCTGTTAGCAGTAAAGTGGAACAATAAACAACTCTACAAATTTTCACAAAGGACTTAACAAAGTCTAATGACCCCCTGTGTTCAAGGGTCAGTAACTTCCTCTTGTGTTATATTTCCCATTATTTAACAGCAGCACTGGAAGGTAAGCGCAATATAAAATAAAATAAAACGTTTTCCTTCTCTAACAGTACCACTTTTCCCCACGGAGAATGCAATTTGGGAAATCGCTGTGATTACTTTTACATAGAATTTTTCGATAGACATACAGAAGCTAAAGGAGCAGTTTGACCCGCGTGCTGATCGTAAGTTAAAAACACAGCTGTGTTTCAGTCATATTCACTTGTTCAAAGGCTGTCGACTCGAACAGAACAGCCCATTGTCTACGATCAGCGCGTGGGGTCATCTTACGATTGTCATGGTTCTACGTCTGTTTTATTTTCTCCACGTCAACGTAGAAGTGCTTACTGCCACTGTACTCCTGTGAGTCACAACTGAAGGGCCATTGTATTCCAAGGCACTGTGGCTCCGATCAAGGAAATGTTCTGACATGAATGATGCGGACATGTTGCGACAGTTCGCTTTCAGGAGAGGGGCTTGGAGAGTTCAAAGGCAGAGCGGAGGTTATACCCAAACTTGTTTTGTTTGAGTGCTGAGAACAGAGGCTGTGTGTGCTAGGGTGAACAGTGAGGGTTTGTCCAGCTCTGCACTTATGGTACTGTACACAACCCCCACCCACCCATCCCGGCTCACTCTTTTATTTGATCTTCCAATGACTTCTCTTTTCTTAAACTTCATTTGACCTTTCTTCCCGCTGTGAACTTCTCCATCCTGTAGATGTTTATCAGACTTGAACTACCAACAACCCCTCACTTCCGTCACTTGCAAAACAGAGAAAATTGAACTAATCGCTCACAGGTTTAAACCAGGGTTAAGTGCTAAATCTTGACAATTATCTGTTTGTCTGCGATTATGAAATAATTAATTTTTAAATGGCAGAGGCTTTGTCTTTAACATCTTGATCTCCTTTGGTGGCAATGAGCTAGAAATAAGGGCAAAGGGTTCAACCAGCGATCCAATAGTAGAAACCAAATTAAAATCAAAATTTTGAAACAGAACAGCCACTCAGAGAGATGGAACCTCAGAATAATCTGCTGAATCAAATGTAATTGATTTCCCTTGAGTTTGTGACCATGACAGAAATCAGACCCCCAGTTATATTTAATTTACTTAAACTGGCAACTTTAATCCTTGCTTACTATAATCTTAATTGTGTCATGGTTTATAGATCGAGGCGCTTCTCAGCTGCTGTTCCGCAAACAGCAAACGAGGGCATTTCAGTTGCAAGCCACAACGCGCAGGTGTGCTTCCTTCCTTATCATATCGTGCTTCCTCCATCACCCAGTTACCCACAGAGCTCATGCTAGATAAACAGTGCTTTCTTATCTGCAGGTATCTTTATAAGAGTGCCGTTTATTAGCTGCCACCTTTAAGGAAAACTGCTTTAGTAACATATCCCCTTAGTGAGGGTAAATTAAAATATAAGATTGCATAATTTCATGCTAAAAACACTTAAGCCTTCTGGAGCCTGGGATATTTTTATCGTTTTGTAAGCCTTTCACATAAATAGGTCTATCCATATTCAGCAGGGACTTTGCTTATGCCTGTGGAATCTGGACTACGCTGTTTATTATAAGTTGATGTGCTAAAAAAGGCTAGGTTCGGATCTAATTAAAGTTTTAGTGGGTAGATTTTTTTATTCCTTTAATTTATTATCTTATTATGAGTACCCCTTAAAAGGATGAGGATCCCCTTAAAATTCTCAATTCATGAAAACACAGACAAGCACGCAAATGATTAGAGATCCTGATTAATTTAATTTCACATATTTTGCACCTGGAGCAGGTAGATCGAAGGTGCCTGGTCAACCAGAGCAGCCGTTGTTACACAACTGGGCAGCTAATTCGTGAAAACTGAGTGAAACTCTCCCTCCTTAGGTGAATCTATGATACATAGTCTGTTGCCCTGCAGGAGTCCCATCAATGGTCAGCACTGGCAGGATTCAAACAGGATGCATTGTGACAATGAGAGCCAGTGCTTTTCATGGATAAGAGTAGCTGTTTTAACCGTAGAGAAAATACAGTGTGCGGAATAATTAATGTAAGATGTATTCAGTATACACTCTCAGAAAAAAAGGGTTCTTTTGGCTTGTCTCCATAGGAGGGGTGAAAACTGGGAACCAGTGGGAACCATTTTGCCTGACAAAGAACCCTTGAAATAGATAGGAAACACAGAGGAACCCTTTGGAACCTTTTCTTCTGAGAGTGTAGGTGCTCTTATGCCTAAACCTCTTTGACCCCAAATTGTGTGCAAAAAACCCCACAGGTAACTCTTAATTATACTCACATGAAGGGAGTGATTAATATGCATCAATAAATAATACATTTTAATGCTGCAGCACCTCATTACAAAATTATAAGCTAAATGATGAAGCAAAATATGATGTTAGAAAATACACCAATATTTTTTTTAAATAGAAAACGTGTGAATGGTTTAAAAGATCCTTAAAAAGTATTTTCTGCCCACCAATAAAATTCTTCAAGGGTCACTGACCCTGAAGGTATTCCCCTTGAGAATTCCATGCCCTCTCCTCTGGGGTTGTGACCTTTGTCTGACCAGAGTCCCCCTGCCTTGACCTCAGCAGTCCAGTAATTTTCCTATAGCCTCACTGCAGGGGATCAAATGTCATCCAGTAGTTGTCGTCCCAGTCCTACTGCTAGTACCTTCAAAGGCATCCATTCAGATAACCTTTTGACCTGTAGATCTCATAGTGATGTATTGAGAGACCCTTTTGTCTTACAGAAACCGTTTGCTGATAGTTGATTTATGTTGGTTAGCGTGCATGGCAGTTAGTTGTTTTTTCACACTTATTTTCTTATTTTAGACTTATTTGTGTCTGGTGAGTAACATGAAGGCAGAATAGATTTATACAATACTCATTCTGAACTTTTTTTCTATTTTTTGCATGATTAACAAACAGAATTTAACAAGGATCATGCTTTAGTATGCAATAATTTTTTTTTTACTAAATTGCATGTAATGTTGCACTTCTGTCCTTTTGAATAAATTGGTTACAGAAACTCATCACTTTGTTATTATTTATAATAATTTACAAAGCACACCATTAATCCCACATTCAGCAAAGCCATCGCATTGCACTCAAATGGGGTTAAAAGGAATCAGCTGTTGATGGTTGATCCTAAATAAAACTGGTAGATTCATAGATTTAGAAATAAACCTGGTCAAGATGATGAAAGTTTTTTTAGAACAAAGAAAACTATGCCTCCCCCATTTCTATTAGGGATGTTCCTAATGACTAATTTCCCTGACGTTTAAACGGAAGTTTAAACTTAGCCTAGTCGACTAGTCTAAAAGAAAGAAAACACTCAGAAAACAGTCAGAATTGAGCACAATTTAATCTATAAGGTTAAACATTGTCCGAAAAAATATTGCGTATATTATAAGAGCCATTTGAAACCGTTAATTACATTCTTCAATAACAAAATCAAATTTTAAATGCCGCTGAAATGTGTGGCACTTTGCGCCTTGCATTATGAACATTGAACATTATCCTACAAAACATGACAACAACTCACTAAAGAAAAGTTAACAAATAACATTTATTGAAAACAATATTCAACGTAACAAAACATTTTTAGGAAACGTGCCTGATTATTACAATGGCATTTTCATTGGGTGAACGCGATCGCATAGCAAATACAGTAAAAAATAATAATCGGTCATCAGAAAAACTACCAATAATAGGCCCACAAAAAAATAACAATTAGGCCTACTGATCGACGTGACATTAGATTAGTTTTATTGGGTTATTCAACAACGCGATAGGCCTACTTACTCTTTCCACCTCGCTGGTTTAACTTGCAGAGCAAACAGGCTAAAGTGTTTTTTTTCCTTCGTTTTTTTTTTTTTTTTTTTTTAAATCCGTTAACATTATTAACGGATGCTCGTTTTTTTATAAAGCAACATTTCACCAGGAAAACATGGCATTTCAGTGCAAATTATGTCAATATGTAATTTAAATGTATACATTAATAAAATAATAAGTTTAGTATTTCTGGTGCCGACTAGCGAGGGTAGCAATGTTTAATCGACTAGTCGACTAAACGCGCACATCCCTAATTTCTATTCCACAACTGCCTTAAAGGGATAGTTCCCATTTTGAAAAATGTGATATTGTTTAACTTACCCCACGATAGTATGTAAGACTGCAGCGACACTGTCCTGGTCTCACCATTGTAGCTAAAATAGGCTAAACCTGAATTGGAACAATGATAACAGCTAGCATCTTGCCATTGGATTTAATGGGCCCATTTCACGTCAAGCTGTCGTAGAAAGAAGTAAACAAAAAAGTGTATCGGTTTCATTTACCACATTGGAAACTATAGCATTAGAAACGATGGTGTTAGCTCAGTACAAACATTAGATTTACGTTCAGTAACATTAAGCAGAAATGTTTGTCAAACAGACAAGTTAGCTAGTTGACGTTAGCTGCTGACATTAGAAAGCAAAGCACAACCGACTTGTGATAAAGTTTAACTTCATGTGGGTGGATTGAACAACGCTTGAAAAGAGAGGACATAGCTACGTGCTGCGCTGAAAGATATAGCTAGCTAGACATAGGCATACACAACGATACATAACGTTAGCTACGAGCTTACATTTGACTAAGTTATGTTCAATGAATGAGCATAGCATATATTTCTGGGAAACACTTTGTTAGTAGTATATTAGCACATTGTGCTACACTTTTTGTATGAAAAGTCATATATAAATTGTATTATTATTATTATTGTCTTAACTAAATTAATCTACGTAGATTAACGTTAACGTTAATGAAAGGGCTTGTATCCCTTCTTTACTTTCGACCACTTGATTTTTATTGTGAATGTCCGTTAGCTGGTGAACATCGTTCATGTCCATTTTTGGTATTTTTTTTAAGGAAGACGTGAACTCCATTAGCTAGCTTAAGTAAAGTACAGTTCTGTGGTTATGTCAGTTGTGTGATCTTAGCTGCCCTTCATACAAGTTGTCATACACTGCTTTGCAGGAGCAGAAGCTGTTACCATAGCGATGTGAAATAGGCCCAGCCCAAATAACTTTTGTTTAAATAATCGCCTAAATCCACTGAAATTGTTAAATAAACAAAGGTTTAGTTTGATGGTATGTAGTATAAATTGTAGATGCTGAAATAGCGTATGGAAACGTTGCCAGTTTTCCAAAACATTTTTCGTCAGCGGTAGACCTACTTTGTGCAGCAGTGTGCTATTCATAGGTGTCTCGTATGAGAGGTGCAAGGGAGGGGGGTGTTTCACTTCATAAACACAACAAGTTTACCATAGAACAAAACAAGAATAAGCTTGCCACGATGTTCTAGCGCAGAGTGATACTAAGAGTTACCGGCTCTCTTACCTGATGTTCATAACTTAAATCTAAACAGAGGCTCAAACGACATAAACATATACAGTAATTTCAGTGAAAATATTGTCATTGTGCACTCGATAATCATATGTGCATTTTCGTTTCCAACAATGACACTTGTAAAGCTGTTGTTAAACCTTATTTCAGCGAAGTTAGGCGGTTATTTAAACAAAAGTTAGCCGGGGAGCAATTAAATCCAATGGCAAGGTGCCCATTGTTAGCATTGTTCCAATTAAATTTTAGCCAATTTTAGCTGAGACCACGGCAGCATCACTACAGCTTTACATAATATTTCAAAACAATGTAAAAATTTTCAAAATAGGTCAACTATCCCTTTAAGAATTCAGACATTTTGGCAAAGATCTTCATACAGCAATCCTTTTTTACTAAAAAAAAAAAAACTTAGAGGTTTTAAATTAAAAGAGGTTTTTAATTTTATATCTGACTGGAGTGGTAGTGTAGCATAATTGCTGGTATCTTCTAGGTTGTGGGTTAAATTCCCAGGTGGAGCACAGCTGTTTGAGTATGGTTCTTGACCTGTATTGCATTGGTAAATATTCAGCTGCATAAATGGGTTTTATGTTAAAAAATTTTTTTACTGTTAAAGTCTCTCTGGAAAGGGTGTCTGCTAAATGCCTCAAATGTGCATGCATACTCCCATCAGGCCCAAAAAGAGCCCTTTTCCCATTTTTATTTTAGATATATGTTTGTAATGAGGTAGACGTTGATATAACCAGCACTAGCAGGCCACAGTCTACTATTTTGTGAGGAACCGGCTGTCATTGAGGACTAAAGGAGGTCACGGTTGCCTACATGTGCAGAATGATAAACACAATTCTCTGGGAAGGGTTCTCAAAAGACTGAAGTGACAGTGTCAGCAATGCCCACCCCTGAGCTCACAGCCTCCGATTTCACATTCAGTGGCTTTTCTGATATGGTGAAAGTTAAAATTAATATCTGCTTACATCTGCCAACATTCATTACTGCACGGTTTACGCATACCCAAGTGTACACACAGTAGCCTAATGATGATCGATATCATACATCATCGTGTAGGGCAAATATTTCGGCTCTTACTACTTAGATTTTTTTTTTTTTTTTTAAACTTCATGACTATCCAGGTTTATATTCATGCACTGAATCGCCTGTAGCAAAAGATCCATCTTCTCGTTAATACTTTTTTCTAATTATTATTCTTTCTTCTTTAAATAGAACGTGGATTTCTGACGTTACACGCTTAATTATTGAACAAAGCGTTATTAAACCTTCAAGCCTGCATGCTCATTAATTCATAGCCTACTGTTCAGAGCCAGTGCAACCAAAATGTTCTACTGCTAAAGCCTGGTCTAAATTACTCAATGTTAGTAGAGGTACCCCTGCATGAAGGTAGGCCTATGACATACAATTTATGATTAGAAGTTATTTTTTTTATTTTTTTTTATAAGAAACACCAGAGCTGCCTATGCCACTTACTCCGAGAATACGAGTTAAAGATGTGAACTAGTGCATGAAAGGTTAAGACATTTCTATTTTTATCTTCATGTATGTGAACTGTTCAACAATCGGGTATATGACCCACAAAACTGTAGCATACCAGTTGTAACAATTAGTAGCTATAGCTATTGTTCCTATAAATGACAATTCAGCATTTAACAGTACTTTTATCCAGACTACTTGGACAGATTAAATTTTTTCACAGGCAATACATATAAACAGCTGGATATTTTACTGAAACTATTCTGATTCAGTAGCTTACCTTGCGCAACGGTGTAACGGTAGCGCCCCAGCAAGGAATCTAACCGACAATGTTTGAATTGTAAACCAACTTGTTTAACCATAAAGTTACTGTCATCCTATAGCTTATTTACTTGCATGATATAAAACTGCACTCATTACAAATTGAATAAAACATTCGAAAACATCAATAGGCCTATACATTAAGTATTGGTATTAGTAGCCGAGACTATATGTTCTTATTTCGAAATTTAATTTGAAAGATCTTGAATTAGCGGGCTTGCAAGAATCGGTATGTATTTGTAGTAAACGCAGGTACAGTCTGCAAGAGTAGCTCACCACTTATAATAATAATAATAATTAATAATACAACAAACAACTTAATTAATAATACAACAAATATGCGCCTGCATAACATATGAGACTGACTGCAAATAGCCTATACTTGTTATCGTTCACATGAGATTTCAGATGGTTCCACCCATTCATACGGAGGCATAGAAATATCTAAAATCAGATTTGAGTTCTATGCATATAAATGGGAGAAATATGCAAACTAGCAGTATAATTAAGTGCATTAACACACGTTAGTCAATAATTAGGAATAATATTTGGAAAAATGTTTAAATATTATGCGTCCGTAATCAGAGTCTGGTCCCAGTCCCACACGGTGCTGTATTTACCGAAACAGATCAAAAGCTAAAACGTTAATCCGGCCATTTTCTCCAGTTACATTTTTACTCCTCCATAAAATGAAACAAAAAAAACCAAACACGTGCGCCACCTAGTGGGTTGTAAATACACTATGAATGTTGGCCTACTCTAGGCCTACCTTGTTTTGTTTTTTTGTGGTATGAATTAAATTTAGAATTCAATTTAGAGAACGGAATAATTTTACGTAATAAAATGTGTGCAATAATAAAATGAGCTAAATATATAACCAAAGCCTACTGGAGTTGTGTGCGCCATTCAACCGATTACCAAATTAAACACAGCATTTAGCCTATATTTTTATTCAATGTCAGCCCTTGAAACGCAACATTTTTGAGATCTGCCTCCCACATAGCAAATTTCTTCTGGCACGGCTCTGGTCCACACAACCCAGTTTCCCTCGGTCCACATACAGCAAAGAATGAGGGCCCGTGGATGGCCCAGATCTGATTGCCAGACCAGGGCCACACACGGGCCATAACGGCCAGAACTCAGCCAACCAGGTTGCCCCCGAAACTGAGCCACGCAACCCCCCCACAACCGCCTCACGTGTTGTCTGCCGTCACATATGCGGTGCCATCGTTGCCACACCTGGCCCGCACTCGGTTAACAAGCCGCTTGCCGATGCCGGCAGGGCGCCAGCAATGCCAGCTTGAGGCCAGGCACATTTGTGCCAGAATCGTCTGCTATGTGGGCTGATGCGATAAAGATGGAGTTGGGACAACTTGAACGCTTCAGTTATTTTCATTATGCCAATAAAGCTGGCTGTGATTCGTTTTTCCCCATCTTCAAAGTTGTGAGGTGGACGTCAAAGGTCTTTTAGACACCACTGATAGCTAGCCCACTTATTTAAGTTCGATGTTGAATATTTTCAGAGATGCACACTTGTTGGTAATAATAACACCGCCGCGTATCTGTGCACTCCAACCCGCACTACGCTTACATTTCTACATAATGCAGAATAGACAGCATCTTCCGAGTGACTCTGACATCGATACAGGCATCGGTAGCCGATTGGAAAGCACTCAAAACGTCACTCACTGAGGTTTACATAGCCGATATTAGAAACCTGTTTTTAGTTTCATTCGCTCTAGTTTTAGCGATCTTCAGAAACAAACATTTTTTACCGTCAGCCTGCGTTGCATGCCTGGACTGCTTAGGCCCTGTCTGGCATTTCCTAGACTATACCCATTGTAAGCACTCCACTGAGAAAGGTCCAAATCTAGTCGCAAGTTTTGGTCAATTTGACATAGAATGATGCATTAGGCAAATAACCTTGCCCTTCACCCACTCAGCCAGCTCCATCCAGTTCATTCGGTTAGTTGCCCTCGGGTCAATGTCAGCAATACACAGCAGTTTCAATAAAAGCTGAGAGAGGAACAGCACTGTCGTCTATGGCAAGGAGTCCGTGGAGCAAGGTAAGCGTTTTCATTTGATTAATTAACCGGCTTATACGATTGCATGCTTCATGTTTGTGGAACGGTATTACAAATGAATGGTACACCCTTATATGTATCTTATCATGCAGAAAACAAGCCTGCGGTTATTCCCTTTGGTGACTGGACACAATTGCACATGATGTTTCATGCATGCCGTTTAACACTTAAACATTGTATATACATAAATAAATTAATAGGTAAATAAAACGTCAGTTTTACAAGCCACACAAGTAGTATTACTGTTAGCACGGAGACACTGGTGGATCAAAAAATAGGCAGGAGTTCCTTACTTGGACTAGTTTTCCATATTGTTGCGTGAGAAAATACATCCAATCTCATCGCAATCGCATTCACAACAATGTTTTTGAGGCCTTTGCTAGTCCACCCAAAGGTTTGCAAGAAGTAAGTCAATAAAATGAATGAATGAATTCATTAGATTTTGACATTTTATTATTCCAATACTTAATTGTATCCATTTAGAGAAAAATGTATTATTATCAACAAGAAATTAATAACAAATCCTACTCAGAACATTACAAGTAATTTGCTAAAACTGAATCGCTGACCACAGTATTTCGAATCACTTCAGTGTTACTATACTCAATGGGATATTAAGTAGTAAAAATGACAGTAAAATGCATTTAAATTTTAATTGTAATTGCATCAGAAAACTATTCAGATTCCTCAGGTTTAATTAATCCAAATAAAGTGCTACCTCAGTCAGTGAAAATGGGGAAGTCTTGCTATGGCCCAGCCTACCAGTGCCCCAATGAACCCCTGAGACCTGTGGCGCCCCCGGGCCATGCGAGTGCACGTATGACTGCGGAACCCTGCAGCTACTGTGGCTTTGGTCTCGTGATCCCAGAGAAGCTGTGGGGTTGTAATGTCCTGGACTTGGACAGCCACTCTGGCAGACTGCTCTATCCTCAGCAAACTGGCAGAGGGCATGCCGTCGCCATCCACTCGACTGAGGAGCAGGTGCTGTGGTGACTGAGCACGCTGTAGAGCATGCTGGGAAGGCTTTGGCCTCAACATTCTGCTTCTCCTTCTGTCTGCGTCATGTTGGGTATTCTTTGTTCTATTTCATTCAGATCTTAGCCTCGCATAAATACATCCAGTACCACCAAGAGAAGTTTGGTTTCGAGAAACCCATCACCGTCTTTATACAGGGATCCATGAAGAAATTAAGTGAAATGGGGATATCCAGAGAGTCCTTAGATATTGTGGTGAAAATTGAGAGTTTCCAAAAGGACAACGTTGTTTTCCCCCACTGAACAAATTTCACATTGTCAGACTCAGGATTGCTTTTTCTCATGAACCGTTTTCAGAAAAGACAGAAAGTGAAAGGTTCTAGATTATTAATTCGCTTCACCCATTTGTATGCTTGCATTATCCATGCCAAACTGTATAAAATGCTTGTGCCCAGACAAGTGGGCTTTATTGAAGGAGGCCGACATAGTTCTCAGGGTAAACTTCTCAATGTCTAACGCCACTGTACATGAGGTTTCCCGATATCATGATGTTGGTTTAGTGTGAAAATGAGTGTGCTATAAAACTTGGAAAGCTCTTGTAGGGGTTATTCATGCCCAGTTGCCCCCTTGCTTCACACATTCAATATCTTTTTCCATATCTTGGCACATTGATTGGATGCAACCTTACACATTGCTGCCACCTGCTGTGCTTTGTGGGGAACATTTTCTAGAAGTCCAAAGCGATGCAAAAAAAGATAAAAATGACAAAGCAGAAGGATTTACAAAGTAAAAGTTGGTAAATGCAATCAAACATTCAGGTATGATTTTCACCGTAGGGTGCCTTTTCATGGGTATCTTCACCCCCAAGTACAATCTTATTAAATACTTTTGTGCAAAAAGGTGTTTTTTCAGACTTTCACATGGATGACAAGCAATATTTTATACAGGAAGGTGGTGGATTCCACCTCAGTGACATTTACTTGCATAAAGTTATACCTGAAAGCCTAAAACGAGACTCAGTTCCGCGGGGTAAATACAAACTGATATTAACGCAGTCGTGCAAACATAATAGAAAATCTGATTCATGCTAGCTTCAAATGTTTAGCTTGTTAGGCTCTTATTTATCATAGTAATACTGTGTTCAACTTGCTACTTTCCTGAAAACTAACTTTAGGCCTCGGGGTTCTGCCATACTGTCATCTGTCACACAACATTGAGTCAATTGGGTGAAGTTTGTTGTATTTTGAATTGGATATTTTTTAAGTCATAGTTTTTTTGTGTATTGTGGCATGCGGGGAGGGGATGAGTAGCTATGATTGGTTCACATCAGTAAGCGTATGATATTTGAGTTTCATGAAGCCTTATTCACCCATCACTCGCTCCCATTACTGTGTCAGACATTATTAGAAAGGGAAATCTTCCACATCTGACAACCTATTCCCTGTGTTTGGACAGGTGGTATCAACTATGTCTCTGGCACAAACCGTTTCTTCAAGCTGGCAAGAAGTCCAAAGCTGACAGATGCGGTGGTGGTTTATGAAAGAACCATTCCCGAACACTCTGATTGGCTGGAGTTTAATGTGTCACATTCATTTAGGGTGTTTATCAAGTGTTCTGCCAGACCCGTTTTAAGTGTCGCCAGTCAGTTGTTTTCAGAGAAGTTCTATTAGCAGTAAAGTATGGATTCCATGAATAATGCAATACAAAAAGTGATAAAAGTGAGCAAAACCTTTTCTTGACATTCTGTGGATTCTGCTACAGCCAATTATTTTAGTCAGCCTTTTTATCTTTGGCCAGTTCAGGTGAAGATGTGGTTGGTCAGTATTGTCCTCACCTAAGTCCTTAGAAGTCCTAAGTCCGATTCTCCTCTGACTTCTTTATTCAGAGCTCAGACAACCCTGCCTCTAGTCAGAAATGTACCTCACTGGTAAAAAGACATTGAATAGCAGCCCATTGGGTGGTCTGTCTGGGTGGTTCAGTGCATACAAGAGATTCCATTATCTTTTACAACTGGCCATGTTATGGCCCAAAGTGTTTGACACATTTTCACGTTTACATATCTTCATTGGCAAATACAAACTTGGTACTGTACATACTCACCCAAGCACACACACACACACACACACACAAGCACCTCTGAAATCCCACTGATGTGAATGGCTGTTATAGCAGCTACTTTATTGCTCAAATCTGATAACACACAGCATAGCCCTCCATCTACTATATTTATCTGTATCCCTCAGTCCACAGAACAACTCTTCCACACATGACCTCCCTCCTACACACAAGGTTGTGCCGCAACTTTAAGCTGTTCGTTATTACACCACTCATCCCCGCCCACGCTGTAACCCACTCTGTTTCCAAAAGCTCTCCTTCTGAGGAGAAAAACATGGCTGATGTTAAACTGCACTCATCTTCTATGAGAACCACCTCTGCTATCATCTGCTCTCCCCTCTACCTTTCAGCGTGGCCACCTCAAGCCCTTTACTGCTCGCTGATAATAAACTAGGCTCCTCCATGGAAACGGTGCTCCAGGACTGGGAACAGAGGAGGGGTCTGATGGCAATGGCTATTGTGATGGCAATTACTTGGAGCGATGGGATGAAATACAATTTTTCTTCCTCTGGGGAGGAATACTCAGTGTGCCAGTCCGATGACAAGATTCCATGCCTGTGCACCTAAAATTCAAGATCCAATTTATGCAAAAAATAATTTCTGTCAGGACAACTCACATATTCAAATTACATGTTTTAATGAATATGTTGAACACTGAATGGATCTGCTTTAGGTACTACTCTGGAACACAGGCATCTCTCCACTAAACAAGAGATGGCCAGAAACCCGCCCATACCAAATCAGATCCAAACAACAGGTGGAAGCTGGGGTGCAGGTGGAGGGTGATTGTCATTTTTTTGAACACAGAAGCAGCCAAGCAAACAGGGCAGCACAGCAGTGAACAGCACAGGGAGGTTTGATTCTTGGTTTTAAAAAGGCACTCCATTAAAGGTGCGTGCATGTGATTGTTGAGTATGAGATGTGTGGTTGCTAGTTGACCGATGGTCGGCTGCAGCAGGAGTTTCCTGACAGAACTTGTTTCACAACGTGAATTCAGCTGGACATTCAATTTTAATAAACCAGTAATAGGCGATAGGCCATTGTTTTTGTGTTATTATCAGTTGGTTCAAATAGAAGCTTTTTTTTTGTCGTCTTTGTTAAAAAAAAAAATTCTACAAACCTTTAGTATTGTGCATGTTGAAATTAAAAACCGTTCAAAGCTAATGAGGCAATGATCACCAGGTTTGCATACACACACACACACACACACACACACTTGTGTGGTACCACATGCAAACAAATCTAAGCATGCATCCACATACTCGTTTTCTTAAAAATGTGTCAACTTTGAAAACATCTTCAAGTCACCAGATTTTGTATCACCAAAAATGTTTACAGGCCCGAGTGTTATTAGAACGAAAACAGGTGCTCGTGTACCAGAGTGAGACCCCTAAAAGTTTCTGTAACGGTAAATAGGTAAACTGTAAAAACGATCTTATCATATTGGGTAGGAGTTAATTAGCACGGAGTCTTAGAAGTTGAAATTCCACTTATCTACTGGAGGAGACCCCCCACCCACACACAGTAATAAATATATTTTTTTTATTAAAAATATCAGCCTACTTTTTTACCAGCTGACAAAAGTTTTAAAATAACCTCCTAGAAGGGTCTAGGAGAGAGCCTAGCAATGCATAGCCTAGTATGTTCTAATATCTTTCACCTGGCTGTATAAACAGAATTGTAGAACTTTTTAAAATTCCATTAGGATGCATGGCCACTGACTGTAACAAGAAGACAACTGTACATTCTGAAGATATAGTGAATGGAGTTGAGATTTCAATACTTTGAATTTAGAATTACTTTGAGAAGCATGAGATTTCGCGATGGCACATAGTTCGTGCGGTCACATCGTGTTTGCGGTTTAGACCCCATGACGTAAATGCAGTCTACCCAGACTCGACTAATGGAACACAGAAACGCAATTGTGTCGATAGATACATGCATTTTTCCTTCCTTGCCTGCATTTCCCATGGCGCCTGCTATTGCGCTGATTAAAAGGGGACATCTTAACTGATTTTTACAATTCTGTTGGTTTTAGCAACGTGTTTTACTCTTGTTTATTATTTTAAAATTTTAATTTCCTTCTCAACCGGCCATGACCGTGGAGCAGAATGTCCTCCAGCAACATTCTCAGAAGGTAAGCTTGTATTTTGGAACTGCTACTAGCTTTATGCAGGCTAGAGACTCAGCAACGTTAGCTGGGGCTGAAAGAGGGATCAGATCCTCGGTACCTCGTACAGTTGAGTGCGAGGCTTACATCACTAGGTAGCTAGCTAGCTAGTAATCAAAATGTTTGATAGCTAGCTATGTGATGTATTTGACATTGCCCCATTACGCTAGCTAGAAAGTACTAGGCTAATGTTTTGATAGATTGCTAGCTAGCCGAGTTAGCTGAACGAAATTGTTAGCCAACAGATAGCTAGCTTCAAGACTGATACGCTGTTTAGCTAACATTGGCCCTTATTGTTTTCAATTGACTGACTGAATATTTGACGTAACTTACTATGGTTCGTCGGGCCATATTCACTCATTATAATAATATATCTTAACATGGCAGTAAGGGCGTTAGCTCGTAAAACAATGTTTAGTGGGCTTGTTTATATAGCTAGCATGCTAGCTGGCTAACTCGGTTTAAAGGCGTGACAGTAGCTAACGTTAGCAAAGGTAGCTAGCTAGTACGCGATTAAATAAAACGCATTGCTTAACTCGCATTAGCGAGCTGGCATATGATCGTTTGCTAGCTAACGTTAGTAATACAGTTTACTGAACGTGTCGGTAAACGCAGCGATGTGGTTAAAACAACGTGTTGTGATATTGATGAATTTGGTATGTTGTCATCTATGGTTTGCTAACATTACATTAGCAAAACGAACACCCCTGAACTTGGGTGGAGATTGCTAACGTGAGTTCGCTTGCACTTGAGTGCAGAAACCAACCAACTGCGCCTAGTGTTGGGATAAGTTAGCCACGCCATCAACCTAGCTAGCTACTCAAATTACCCTTATGAAATATTTGTTTACATATAGGGTTGCCAGCGTAAGTTGAAGCCTGATCCTGGTATTTTGGACATGGTCCACGGTCTGAATCATAGTCGCGTGTATACAGATCTCTTAAGGTCCTGCAAACAAGTTGCTAACTAACATTAGCCTACTCTATGCGCAGTATTCTACTCGTTTTGTAAGGACACGGTGGATACAGTGTAAATCGGTTATTTTGTAACGCTGTGTGTTTACATACCAATCCTGAAATATAACTGCGCAATCACTGTACGTTGAGCATTTGCCTTCGTAGCTAACGTTAGTCAGATACGGTGACTTTTCTACAGATTGCTACCTATTTAGTACCTAAACAGTTTTCTTACTGCGCGGTATCTGACAAATTCTAATTTTGCTTCAATACATGTTGAACGAACGCTACGAAATATCTTATAATCTATCCCCTTTGAAGGACCCGCGCACCTTGAACGTACCCACATTGTAGCCTTTGGCTTGTAGACCACATCATTGCTTACATAACTGGACTGATACAGTTTAATTTAGTTACAGTGCTGCCGTCATCTCTAAAGACACAATATTATGGTAACGCATAGGGCATGTCTTTACTTATGGTTTTTGTACGGATGGATGTAGGCTAAACACAATTTTACAAAAAACTAGCTGCGAAGGAATTCAAATGTGGGCTATGTTCAGTCTAACACCCTTAGAAAATAGCCGTCATTTTGTGTCTCAGTATGGAAAAAATAACTTATTCATATTGTGTTGACGGCTGTATGGTACTTTTATGAGTAATACTGCGACTTTTTCTCCAAAATCACCGTATAGAACCTTGCCTTTAATCATGATAGCATACGCAATTTGCCGAACCGCAATGAAATTAGCTGGCAGCCTGATTCTTTTTCTTCTTGGGTCTATTGTGCTTATAAATATGTGGAAATCAAGGACAGTGAAGTAAGATGTGTTTGATCGTTTCCTATTGGGGAAAACATGTTTAGATGTTTAGATATTGAGAAATATAGCCTAGGTTACATTCAATGGTATAGACGCATGTCAGTATTTGAAACCACAAATATTGAAAGTGTTTTCGATCCTTTTTAATTTTTAAATTTTTTTATAGTTTAATTAATTTCGAAACCAGGAATTCTTAAGCCCAAAGCCAGCTGTTTTTAATGAAATATGAAACGATGACATTGAAATGAGGAATGTCGCAGAGGGTATCATATCCACAAAAATATTAGCCTACTATGTACTTGTGTGTATGTGTGAGGTTTTGCATTGAGTCTGGTGTTTCATTTAAAATTATATTTTTTGCAGGTTAGCCTGAATGAACAGGTGGTCATGAAAATAGATTGCTTTAGCACGTGCAAAGTGAATTACTAAGCCAAAAAGGAAGTTTGGGAAAGGTATTTGCGGGTGCATTTTAGTACAAATGGAAAGCAGGATTAAAAGACACTGAATCGGTAAGATGACGGCTGTCATTGTAACAAGACAAGTATGGGTGTGTTTGGAATATCCATAACTGAACGTTCTGAATGATTGCGTAACAATGGGGGCTATTTAAGTGGCCCATTCTAGCTAACGCTCAAAATACACAAGAAGAGAATTTGTGGATACATACATCGGCTACATCAAGAATAGTAAGAATATTTTTTTGAAATCATGAAGCAAATCGTCTTTTCACAGTTTTCTTACAGTATAACCATTCCAAACACGCAAACTCTCATTTAAATATGGCTGTTTGTGGCTCGAGTAATTTACTTAAAGACTCTTGATCACCCGCAGTGTGAAATGATAATGTCTGCAAATACTTTGGCTGCGCCCACAAAATAACACCCCTTATTTGGGATCTTAAATCGACCCCTAAAGGATTATAATGATTTATTGAGAAAAACCCTCTAAATGGTAAAAGTCAAATGAGCAGTCCAAGCAGACGCATTTATGAGCTCACAGTCACCACAAAGCTCGACAGAACATTTATTATTTATTTATTAAGTCCCCTCTTCTTTTCTTTCCGTTTCTCGAAAGACCTGTGGTCAAATGGACCCGGGGTTCTACTGAGGCATGAAGTCTTAACAGTGCAGGACAGCCAGCACTCCTGTAATTGTAGACTGACGGCTACATATTTCTCAGTGTGTCAACGTGGTGAACAAAAGCGGCGATGCTTTATTTATAGCACTTTTTGACCTGAGTGTTGTTCCCCTCTTAACCTTTTTGAGACGCGAAAGGTGGCCTTTCTTGCTGAAGTAGTCACAAATAGGTCCTGACACTAAGTGAAAATGGCCTCTGCTCTGGAGTTACAGTGTCTGTTGCCCTGGATACCAGCACATCAGCTGTATTTGACAACAACGAAGAGGATAAATGTAGCTTGCGTCATATAGTGTGTTCATTATTTTAAGTTTGTCCGTATATCTACGTGTGTGTGGTTTATACGAGTGTAAGCACACCCTAATGATGTCATGTCCTTAGATGACCTGTTGCCAAAAACACAAACAGTCAAGTTTACTGTCAGTGAATTTTGGTGCACTTATTTGCACAATAATTGCACTGATAATCTTTGGCCTGGAATTAATTATTTTTGTCCAGTTTCATTTCAAATTATACGTAGGCCTAATTTGAATTATTTAATCAAATGTGAGTTTGCTGTACTCATAATCTGTTCATGACTCACTTAATTTCTTTGGTCATACCACTGTATGATAATCAACTTTGTCGCAACTGTATCTTCCAGTCACTCCCACGTCAATTTTAGTTAAATGTCGGTTCACAATGGGATTATCACACTTGACAGCTCAATGGCGAAGAAATAAAAGGTGTGCAATAATCTATTGTGGTAAATCCCATTGAATTCAATGCTGATCAGGCAGTACATACATTTTTTTATACCTCCGAGCTGGCGACAGCCGTGGCCGGAGGCATTGTGTCTGTACGTCCGTCCGTCTGTCCCATTCTCATAAACGCCACATCTCATGAACGCCTTGACGGAATTTCTTCACATTTGGCCTAAACGTCCACTTGGACTCAAGGATCAACTGATTAGATTTTGGTGGTCAAAGGTCAAGGTCACTGTGACCTCACAAAAAACGTTTTTGGCCATAACTCAAGAATTCCTACGCTAATTATGACAAAATTTCACACTAATGTCTAATAGGATAAAATTATGAAGTGATGACATTTTATATTCAAAAGTTCAAAGGTCATCTTCACTGTGACATCAGTGACAACGTTTATTACATTTACTTACGTTTACTTCACTACATATATTTTATTAGTCTGGACAGACATGGATGTAAACTGCAAATTGACTTGTTGGCGGAGGCATACAACCACAAGGTGGTTATTTCTAGTTTTAACTGAATCAAGAACAATTAAAAACTATTTTTTCTCAACACCAAAGTAATTATCGGAAAATTAAGGCCAAATTTGTTTAAAAATCCTTTATTATAATGGAATATCAGAAAGGAGTAAAACAATAAAAGCCATCGCGAAGGCATTGTCAAATAGCTAACTAGTGTGTTTTAGACGATACACTGGATAATTGAATAGTAAGCGTATAAAACACATTGACAATGGACATAGATTTTAATCAGTTTTAGTAAATGATAAAATTGCAGTTTATTTGACTGTGCACCTAACTTGCACTTCACAAATGCAGTCTTGGTTATGCATGTTCATACCATGGGATTCATATAAGTTCTCATTGGGTTAACATCAGGAGTACTATCTAATACACTTAAGTTAATAAAATAAACCATGTGTTTCCTGCTTGCCAGTGTATGTTGTCATGAATTCTTGCATATATTTGCTGAATGTGGTATAAACCTGCTGGATTTCACAAAAAACAAATGAAAATACACAAGAAAATTGAAGACGCACTCTGTATTTTTTTATAATAATAGGTATTGGAAGACCTTGATCCTTAATTTCAGAAATTAATACCAAAGACAGTAGACAGTTTATATGATGTTGAGTTCTGTACTGTCATTTCCCCAGTGAATCTGGGTGCTCTGTAAGTGTGTTAATGATATGTTGAACAGCCTTGTTTGTGCAACCCTCCTGGCAGCACCAGCAGACACTACTGAACCAGCTGAGAGAAGTCACCGGAACCACAGATATCCAACTTCTACAGCAGGCCCTGCAGGTACAGCGCTGTCCAGATGTACAACTCTCTCACATGTTAACACCTTCCTCCTTTACTCTCTCACATGTTAACACCTTCCTCCTTTACTCTCTCACATGTTAACACCTTCCTCCTTTACTCTCTCACATGTTAACATCTTCCTCCTTTACTCTCTCACATGTTAACACCTTCCTCCTTTACTCTCTCACATGTTAACACCTTCCTCCTTTACTCTCTCACATGTTAACACCTTCCTCCTTTACTCTCTCACATGTTAACACCTTCCTCCTTTACTCTCTCACATGTTAACACCTTCCTCCTTTACTCTCTCACATGTTAACACCTTCCTCCTTTACTCTCTCACATGTTAACACCGTCCTCCTTTACTCTCTCACATGTTAACACCTTCCTCCTTTACTCTCTCACATGTTAACACCTTCCTCCTTTACTCTCTCACATGTTAACACCTTCCTCCTTTACTCTCTCACATGTTAACACCTTCCTCCTTTACTCTCTCACATGTACAACACCTTCCTCCTTTACTCTCTCACATGTTAACACCTTCCTCCTTTACTCTCTCACATGTTAACACCTTCCTCCTTTACTCTCTCACATGTTAACACCTTCCTCCTTTACTCTCTCACATGTTAACACCTTCCTCCTTTACTCTCTCACATGTTAACACCTTCCTCCTTTACTCTCTCACATGTTAACACCTTCCTCCTTTCCTTTCTGTACAACTCTCTCACATGTTAACACCTTCCTCCTTTCCTTTCTGTACAACTCTCTCACATGTTAACACCTTCCTCCTTTCCTTTCTGTACAACTCTCTCACATGTTAACACCTTCCTCCTTTCCTTTCTGTACAACTCTCTCACATGTTAACACCTTCCTCCTTTCCTTTCTGTACAACTCTCTCACATGTTAACACCTTCCTCCTTTCCTTTCTTGATGTTTTCCATACACATGAAGTTGTAGCATACACATGAAATTAATGTATAGGCAGTGTAGTATAATGGTTAAGGAACCGGACCGAAAAGGTTGCAGGTTCGATTCCCAGGTAGGACACTGTCATTGTACAATTGAGCAAGCTGCTTAACCTGATGTAAAAAATGTAAAAAATGTAAAAAATGCGAAGAAGTTGTGTAAGTCGCTCTAGATACGAATAATGTAATGTATAGTGTCCAGATATTACAAAATAGTTAAAATGTGAATCAGTTTTATTGAAATCTTCCATAAAATAATCCAGTGTTAACTTGACTTTAACTGTCAAAACACACAAAAAAAATCTTGGTAATTTTTAAAATGCATTTTACACCTTTATTTACGCAAAGAAAATCATACATAGAACCAGAGGCAATGACTATAAAAAAAGGGAACGTGCTGCATCAAAATAGCTTCAAGCTGTGTGTGAAGATAATATGGTGTTGGCTGTGTTGGTTATTATAGTAACTGTTGGCTCTGTTTGAGGTTAGCGGATAATGTTTGTGTTCGCTCTTTGTTGCTTCTCATTAAAGGTCAGTAATGGTGACCTCGCCGAGGCTGTGGCCTTTCTGACCGAGAAGAACGCTAAGGTCCCCCAGCAGGATGAAACAGCGTACTACCAAACGGCGCAGGCCGGGAACGACAGATACATCAGTGTGGGCAGCCAGGCCGATACAAGTGGGTATTGCCTCACCGTAGACCAAGTAGCCTGCTCTGTTGTGGCGTGAGATCTTTTATAAGTAATCACAAAAATTGTCTAAAGTCATCAAAGTCCCGTAGTGTAATAAGATACCCTCCAGTCAAAAATGTCATCGTAAATTGTAGCCCCTTGATAATCTAGCGAAATAAAGATCAAATTGGGGTGTGACGAGGGTCTTTTCATACCTCCGTTGTAATGATCACCGTGGCTTTTTTTTTGTATGTTCACCGCTAGTTAATCAATAGCAACACAAAGTGCTGTGCGTGTGGTTCAACCTTTTTTTTCTCGTATTTCAAAACATATCATTCGGTCATGGGGAGTAGGTCATATTTGGGTGTGAATTTGAACTTCTGTCAGCAGCTGAAATGGAAACCGGAATGTAACCGCTGTCTGATTTCAATGGTCTAATGTTTCTTACTTTGTGCATCTTTGTGCAAACCCAACACATATACTCAGACTGTGGCCAGTCTGCAGCTGCTGCACACGGCCAACTTAACCCTTGCGGTTTCGCTGTCCTCAAGTCGGCCAGAGTCCGTTAGGTTACCGCTGCTGTAGCTCTTCTTAAGGACGTGCCGGCAGGGTCCAAAATTTACTTTTTGGTTTACCTGCCAAGGTAGATGGGGGGGAAATTACAAATCGGGTCTCCCCCTCCTGCAAAATGGGTCCGGGGTGCCTTCGGGATCTCACTTTGACACGTTGCCCGCGTCATTTTAGGTAGCTTTTGGCTCTGCTAGTGTAAAATACCATAACGTGAACTTAGAACCAATTTGATGTATTTTTGAGTGTTATGAGCTCGTGTGTGGACTAGCTATAACTAAATATATGGGGAAATTAGCCACATTTAGCAGTATGTACCAGCTAGCTATATTTATGTGTGTGTCTATTCTAACAATGGCAGTTCAGTAGCTGACGTGGCTAGCTGGCTAGGTCTGCTAATGCTGAGAATAACGTTAGCTCAGCAAATTTGGTCGGAAGCTGAGCTGGCTATGCATTTATTTTGTTTGTAGCTAGATGGCTGTATATTTTAGCTGAATCTGAGTAATTTTCTGATAAATTCAGTCACGGGCTAGCCAGCTGAGCAGGCATGCATATGAACCTGAAGGCAGCCCAGGACCAATGACAAGGATGACCTTCAAAGGGCCATTGCGCTCAGCCAGGAGGAGTCTAACCGGGCCTTCAGGGAGACCGGGATCATGGACGAGGAGCAGGCCATCAGCAGGTGGGAGACCAGCAAAGGGGTCTCTTTCCCGTTCGATTGGCTGGACCCGTTTTGTAAGGGGGACCCGATTTCTCATGACACCGGCCAGCCGTATTTTTTAGCCGACAAAATAATGCAATTGCACTATATCATCTTTGGTGGTTGCCTATGCACATTTCAATCGGTTCAATAAACAAAATAAACATTTCCCACAACAATAACCATTTTATATGAGAAATGACAAGAGAATCGAACCCGCACACTCACATGCTCCGTAAAACAACAGTTTATTCACAACATTTCGAGCCCTTCGTCAGGTCAAACTTTTAGATTAGTGTACCACACCCACATAAATAGACTAGGACTGGTCACGTCACTAATGGGCAGACATGTGTAAAAGAGGACATGATATATATTAGAAGTCAACTTACAAAAATAGTGCTATATATACAGATAATTTCAGATTTAGAGAGGATCCAAAATGTTTCTAACTAACATTTTAACAGTGTCTATCAGTAAAGGTAGCCTACTCACTTTGTCTATGCACTTACGGTTTGACGCCAGGAAATGTGTTCTCCACATTGGAATGAGATGCCTAAATCTAAATCTTTAGCTGGCAAGTTTTAGCTGCTAACAAAACTAGGGGTTTTCTTCAGAATTTCACCTATAATATAGTCAGAAAGCTGGCTGTTTTCATGCACTAAGCATATGAACTTGAACTGAAGCAGAGATACTTTGATGATATATGTCTCTGGCTGAAGTGATGAACAAGCTACAGTGTCTCTAGAGGATCAAGCAATTGCATCTCTTGGTGATTTTGTTTTCCTCCAACCAAAATTAGGGCGAATTTACCTAAAAATAAAAACTTGGGTTCCTTTTTTTATTTATCTTTTTTTTTCTCTTTTTTTTACATGCCAGAGGGGCAGATTAGCCTGCGTGATTTACCCGCCAGAGAGAATATTTACCCACATTTGGCGCTCGGCGGGTGTTAATTTTGGACCCTGCATGCCCACAGGCAACAGGTGTCCTCAAGGAAATGCTCCTCTTCCCTGTTGAGTGCCAACTCTGTTGTTGTACTTTGAGGCCTACAGTGTAGAGAATTGTCACTAGCTTGTGGATGAGTGGATCGGACGACTACCCAAGCTTCAAATAAAGACCTTCTTGCATGGGTGCAGGTGGCACTGCAGTGAATCGTCATTTGTGATTTTCAGTTACAGTCAGAGATAAAAAATATATTTTTTGCTTCAGGTTGTAAAATGACTTCAAAACAATCCAATAATTCTAATGGGTTATTGGCAAGATGGAACATGTTTTCTCTTTTTTGTATAGCAGGAGATCTGTACAGCATGCTTGGTCTTGTAGCGTTGCAAAAGAAGAAATTTAGACCTTTGCCTCTGACCTGAGTTGTCAGACATATGTGTGCGTCAGAAGTCTTGTCTATTGTGACAAACTGCCAAATTTGACCTGCTGGATATGCCGGGCATTCTGTAGTTATTATGATTTATGCATCCTTGAGGTCTGAATATAACATGTTACACAGAAAGACCACTTCATAATTATATGGCTTGAATGCAGCTGAGGTAAAAAAATAATACAAATGTTTTGTAGCTATTGAAGGAATGACTTGGCTGTCTGTTGGATATGTGAGAACATGTTCTGGGTTTCTTTCAGATGTCATTGATCTGACTGGAGATGACAAGGATGACCTTCAAAGGGCCATTGCGCTCAGCCTGGAGGAGTCTAACCGGGCCTTCAGGGAGACCGGGATCACGGACGAGGAGCAGGCCATCAGCAGGTGGGAGACCAGCAAAGGGGTCTCTTTCCCGTTCGATTGGCTATGCTGTGTGGTATTCTGGTCGGCTTAATGGTTCTGTCAGTTTGTTTGTGACAAAACAATCTGCGCTGAATGGAACGCTGATCCATTTTGAAGTGACAACATGCCCTCAAACATACAACAACAGCCCGCCATCGCTAATAGACGCGGACCAGTAATTGGAGTAGTGCAAATAAGCGCAAAATTTCTTCACTACGCGTCGTAAATTTTGTCTGGGATTTGCAGAGTCCTGGAGGCCAGCATCGCGGAAAACAAGGCCAGCTTGAAGCGGACCCACACGGAGGTGTGGAGTGATTCGCCCAACCCCCATGACAGAAAGAGGCTGGAGAACTGTCCTGTGGGCCTGAAGAATGTAGGGAACACATGCTGGTTCAGTGCTGTCATCCAGGTGAGAGAACCAGGCCCCTGTGTATGCAAGTGATGCCCAGGTTTAATTCCATTTGAGGCAATGTGACTCTGTGTATTTTCTTATTTATATTTATTGTGTTTATTGCACTTTCGTATTTATTATTAAAACTCGCACAGGGCGCAAAATGTAGCTTACTAAGATAAGATAGATAAACCTTTATTGATCCCCAAGGGGAATTTCAGGTGTCCAGTGCAGCAAAAATGGAAATATGGGTAGCTACCAAATAAAAAGATTTAAGAAACAAAAGTGCATTTGCTAAAACAAGTATGCTTACATAAATCGATAAATAAATAAATAAATATCGTGTCTATAGGGTCTAAGAAGTCTGTAGAGCTGTCAGAGTCAGGGTCCTAGTCCTAGCCTCCTGGCCAGACTTGTTGTGGAACCCAATGGCCGTTGGCACAAAGGACCGGCAGAGTCGGTCTTTGGTGATCCGTGGGGGAATAAGCCTGTTGCTGAATGTACTCCTCATACCCACCAGTTCATCATAGACGGGGTGTCGGGGGTTCTCCAGGATAGCGATCAGCTTCCTCCTCGTCCTCACCTCCGCCACCACCTCCATACTGTCCAGTTCAACTCCAACAACGGAGCTGGCCCTCCTCACTAGCTTGTTCAGCTCGCAGGCATTGCCTTTCCTCGTGTTATCCCCCCCCCCCCCCAACACGTAATTGCTAAAAATATGGCTACTAACACCATATTTGGCTACTAGCGCCTGGTAGAACATCTGTAGCAGCCTTTGACACACATTAAAGGACCTGAACCGGTAGCTGGCGGAAACGACCCTCAGTGGAGTTTCACTGTAAAAATGCAGTGAAATTCCACAGCAAACTCGGGTAGTTACTCTCCAGTGGAGACTGGTCTGTGCCTGCAGCAGTGTCCCGATCCAACCCCTCGGCAATGACTACACCGCCAAGTGGACTCAATTCAAGTCTGGTGTGAATCTAAGGAGGTTTCCATGGATCTCGGGTGCAGTCGCTGGCTTTGTTCTTCCTATCACTGCGTGCACACGGGTATATAACGAATCATAGGCACGAATGACGGAGGAGGCTAAAATGGTCCTAAACAGAGCGACAGCAGGTTTGCTTCGCCGTATCCAATATGGAACTGCGTCACGGACGGAAGGAGCGGGCTGAAGAACGATCAGGGATAAGCGCGCATGGTTGTCACTGCGGCTTTAACTGAGGGAGACGTCGCATGATGTAATGCATACCTAAAAGCCCTGTTTGAAAACAATCTGCCTTGTTGAGATATGTCCAGGGAACACAAACCCAAGATATGCAGTCACATGCTGTTTGCCTCCCGGGTGTAATTCAATTCTTTAAGGAGGCAGTGTGTATTTACCAAGCTGCTCGACGGCGGCTTCCTTTAGTACACACAGATTTTGTTTGAAGTGTATTTTCATTTGTCAACAAGAAGTTTTGAAATTAGATTTTTGAATTGAGCTACATCTTACGTCTTACACTTTTCTTGTTTTGATTATTTAAAAAATAAATAAATACAATTATTATTATATATATATATTTTTTAACCTAAAAATAAACTCATGGTTATGGCATGAACCATTTTTGTTGTTCCTGCATCCAGCTATACATTTGTGGCTACGACATGTCAACCCTGTGGACATATCAATCACGTCAACATGCAAGTTGTAAAAGGGTCAGATTTTGCTCAAACTCTCGCACTACGACGTGGCGCATTTAGAGGCTGTTCACGGTCGGTGCTGTGAGAAAGGTGAGCCGGCACACCCTAATGCCAGAGGCAGCCGGGCTGGGCCAGCCCTGTTGAAGCTGGGATCTTGGGAAGGGCGGGCACTGCGGTATACGGTCACCTGCTAATAACAGGAGGGGCGGAATAAGCAGGCAAGGGCGGCTGACGTGGGGTTAGACGGCGGCGCTCTTTGATCCCTAGTGTCAGGGTTCCCAGTGCTGGACCTCCTTTATGTCAGGACTCATTAGGCAGCCTCTCTCCCCACCCCCACGGGCCGTCTGCTCTGTTAACACTGACCTCTACGAGGAAGGAACATATATGCTTGCACATGTGTGTTTATATATATACACACACACACACACACACACACACACACACATACATGGACGTATACAGTGCCCTCCACAATTATTGGCTCCCCTGGTAAAGATGAGTAAAAAGGGTTATAAAAAATTCAGTTTGGTGAATTAGCTTAATCTCACACTGAAGAAATTGGAAAAATCCAACCTTTAAATAAATTTTTTCTGCGAAAAAAAAATCATCAAGAAATAATTAATTTTAACAAAACCACGTGTGCCACAATTATTGGCACCCCTGCATTTAATACTTTGTACAACCTCCCTTTGCCAATAAAACAGCACTGAGTCTTTTCCCGTACCATCTAATAAGGTTGGAGAATAGAGCAAGGAATCTGAGACCATTCCTCTTTACAGAATCTCTCCAGATCATCCGGAGTTCTAGGTCCTCTCTTGTGCACTCTCCTCTTCAGCTCAGCCCACAGGTTCTCAATGGGGTTTAGGTCAGGGGACTGAGATGGCCATGGCAGAAGCTTGATTTTGTGTTCAGTTAACCAGTTTTGTGTTGATTTGGACGTATCATGTTTTCGATCATTGTCCTGCTGGAAGATCCAACAACGACCCAGTTTTAGTTTCCTGGCAGAGGCAGCCAGATTCAAATTTTAAGTTTTCTGGTATTTCATGGAGTTCATGATGCCACGTACCCTAACAAGGTTCCCAGGGCCTTTGGAGGAAAAACAGCCCCACAACATCACGAAACCTCCACCATACTTAACAGTGGGGATCAGGTTATTTTCGGTATAGCCATCCTTATTTTTACGGCAAACCCACCTTGAGTGTGGGTTACCGAAAAGCTCAATTTTCGTTTCATCTGACCATAGAACACAGTTCCAGTAGCGTTTAACAAACTCCAGGTGCTTACGTTTGTGGTGAAATGACAGGAAAGGCTTTTTTCTGGCATGCCTTCCAAATAATTTGTTGGCATGGAGGTGATGTGTAATGGTAGTTTTTGAGAATTGATGACCCCGAGATGCTACTTTCCTCTGTAATTTTCCAACAGTGATCTTCTAGGATTTTTTTTTGCCTCTTACCATCCTCCTCACTGTGCGTGGGGGGAAAATAAACTTGGGTCCTCTTCCAGGCAAGTTTGTAACAGTTCCAGTTGCTTTGAACTTTTTAAGTTAGATACGGTATATATGGGCATTTTCAGGTGAGTAGCTATTTTTTATAGCCATTCCCTGACTTATGAAGCTCAACACACTTTTGCCTCATTTGATTTGTGTGTTCTCTTCTCTTTCTCATGTTGATGTATGAATAAGGGGATATGGCCTCTGTGTCACCTCATATGTGTACCCCAGTGAAACAAAGTCATGGATTATTGCTTGAAAGTTCCTAAACACTGATCAACTTTAAAAAGTAAAATAAATGGAAAAAATGCTTTAGTTATATTTTGTTCATAAGAATTTCTAGGGGTGCCAATAATTGTGGCACACTTGGTTTTGTTAAAAATAATTATTTTTTGATGTGGGATTTTTTTTCCCTCAGAATAAATTTACTTTAATTAAAATGAAATGTTGGATTTTCTTCATTTTTTCATTGTGAGATTAAGCTTAATTCACCAAAAGGTGAATTTTTTTATAACCCTTTTTACTCATCTTTACCAGGAGTGCCAATAAGTGTGGAGGGCACTGTATGTTTTTTCACGCGCACACAAGTGTGCCCAGATATTTCTCCCCAGCTGTGCGAAATTTCTCAGCTATTGTTTTATCCCCCTTTTTAGATTGATGCTAATACCTCAAAATCATTTCAGATACATCCTGCTTTCCTGGAATTTACATACCCAGCAATATCTCAAGCTTGCCTTATCTTTCAGTTGTCACAATTTAGTAATGATGTGGCAAAAGAAGTCTTGGATGGGGAGCCTTGTGCTGTTCGGTCCAGGCAGCTTGTGGGTTAATTTTCCCAGGGCCTAGTGTGGATGTTCCGGGATGCTTAAGGTCAGCCCGTGATTTCTACCCATCTCTTTGCAGTCCCTCTTTAACCTGCTGGAGTTCCAGAGGCTGGTGCTGCAGTACTCTCCTCCCGCGCACGTCCAGGACCTGCCGCGAAACCAGAAGGTAAGCCCCGCCCCGCCTATCCACCTCCTCGTTAGCCCGAGAGGCAGCAGGAGCGCACGCCCTCACGCTGAGCCTTAACAACCTCCACGCTGCGTGACAGCCAGAGGTCTACGGGTTCACATTCCTCAGAAAGCCCCCAATGGGGATTGGACAGAGCTGCGCGGCTGCCCTCGTCAAGAAGACCCTCTGAATTAGTTTTGCAGAGCGTGTTCCGGCTCATTCCGTAGCCTCCTCCCTGCAGTGACAAGTGAGATGTGCCAATTTGCTGTGAGCAGGATCAGCATGGCCCCCACCGGACTGAAACGCACCGCTTCCACGGGCACTGGACCCAGAATCTGCTACACACACTGGAGCTGAGCTCCTGGCCTTCAGTGAAAGGTTGCTGGGCAGCCTATAGGTTTTAACTCAACTATTACCAAGGACCAAAACATTGGTCATTGAAGCTTAGTAGGTGTGTTTTTTGTATGTATAACTTAGGCAACGTGTGTATTTTGCTATTTGTTACACTCCAAGAGCCAGGCAGCTTTCGTCTCGACTGCACAGAATGCGAAGTAGCTTCGCAATCAGTAAGTCGACATGTAATCATCTTTGTTCACAACGTGTGGTAACGCTGCGTGAGGTGATTTTAAATAAGGCGTCAAATTGATGCGTGGAGTTTCCTGCTTAGAGGGGGGGGGGGGGGGGGGGGGGGTGGGGTAACACTTGCTCTGCTTCTTTACTCAAAGCCAGTTATCCATTTGATTAAATTGATTCAATTTACAACTTGTCCTTAACTTCAATTTATTTCTTCACAAGTATAGTTTGGCAGTAAATTGTTTATTGCTGTTGCTTGCCCAGCTGTGTCGGAAGAAAAGCAAACCTTTGCATATAGTCAAGTTAAGGACAAATATCGATTGAATACATTGATTGGGTAAAAATATGGATGGAACCATCCGTTAATATCCAAGCGAACGTAGGTTTTGTGGTTTGGTAAAGAGACATGAACACGCTGGACGCCTGTTTTTGGACCTTCAGGAACACAGGAACCTCCCCTTCATGCAGGAGCTGAGGCACCTTTTCTCCCTGATGGTGGGTTCCAAGCGCAAGTATGTGGACCCCTCCCGGGCAGTGGAGATCCTAAAAGACGCCTTTAAGTCCAGCGACTCTCAGCAGGTAAGGCACTCGCCCTCACCGTTGTCCGCTTACAGGGCCCCAACTCCTCCCCTGGGTGCCTTTGCCGACTTAGCAGAACGGCTCTGACCTTTTGAGCCGGGGCTCAGCCCCGTTCCCCACAGTGCTCTTATTCTCAAACCGCTCCTGTCTATAATGCCAATGGAGCCTTATTGTGTTATAGCATGGGGCTGTGGCACCGTGGGTGAAATCATTGGGGTTAAATGGAACTGAGAACTTAAATTGCTGTCCGCATTAATCGACGTCTGACAACTTGCATTGACGTTTCCTTTCTCAGAAAACGCTCAGGCCAAAAAGTTGAGGTTTCGGTCACACTGTCTGTGGGCCTTTGCCTAGTGGTGAGAATGTGGTTCTGTAGCAGGTGATCGGACCCGGTTGTACTCACCCGGTCCCGTCTGTGTTCCACAGCAGGACGTGAGCGAGTTCACGCACAAACTGCTGGACTGGCTGGAGGACGCCTTTCAGATGAAGGCCGAAGAGGACCGGTGAGTGAACCACCATTTGCTCAAAAGATATTTTAAATAATTGACTTAAACACCTTTACACAAATGCTATATTTATGGTCACGCCTTTGTTATTGTTGCGTTCGATTTCGAAACGACAGTGGCGAATCTTGCCGTTTGCCGTTAGTTTGTGTTCTTTCATGCTGCACTTTTTTTTTCTCTCCAACTGAACATGCTTTTACGAGAGTAATGGTTTTCTATGTGGGGTAAAAAAAAGCTCAGTTCTGTTTTTATTTCTGCAGGGAGGGAGAGAAACCAAAAAATCCGATGGTGGAGCTGTTCTATGGCCGCTTCCTGGCTGTGGGTGTCCTTGAAGGTGAGGAGGAGGGGGTGGGGGGGGGGGGGGGGGGGTGTTGCACTTAACTATTCCTCCCATGTAACTGCTGGAATATCATTGCCCCAGGTAATCAAAGTGACCTTGGATTAATGCGACTCCAAAGGACTGGGCTTCTGTATTGATCTATGAGAACCTTGATGTCTGATTGGCACTAATTATAATGCCTCACAATACCGTCTCTGAGCCACGACAAATCCATACGGCTGCAGCCAGGCATTCATTTCACTGAACCCCTCTGTTTTACTGATGAACATCCAGCCGAAAGCGGTGATTCTAGTCGGTTAGGAATTCTCTGGCCAACTCGGTTTTCCCCTCCCTCTGTCCCTCGCTCTCTTTCTCTATGAGCACGTTTGTGTTTGGCCTGCCAGCTGCATCCAGAAAAAAAAGGTACAAGAAAAAGGAATTTTGCGTGTGTGTATCCTTTCAGGGAAAAAGTTTGAGAACTCTGAAATGTTCGGTCAGTACCCTCTCCAAGTGAACGGCTTCAAGGATCTGCACGAGTGCTTGGAGGCGGCCATGATCGAGGGCGAGATCGAGTCCCTGCACTCGGAGAACTCTGCAAAGTCTGGACAAGAGGTCAGCGTCCAGTCGAGAGGGAATGCACACACGCCCACAAGCTACACTGATATTATACACTGTGTGGTCTAGTACAAGGCGGCTTCCCATATGGATCACTGCATGTATGCCGTCATGTTGTACTTTTAATTACAGTGACTGGTTATAAAAGGCTAGTAATACGAGTTAATTGTATTTTAAAGGATAAATTTGACAAGGAAATTGTACAGTATGTAAGCAATTTCAGAACAGGTATTGGCATCCATTTGGCCTGACCTTAGACATACTACTTTAGTGGCAACAGCTAATCCCTAATCCATGGGCTAGTGGTCAGGGACTCTGGCCTCTGCAGACTCCAGATAGCCTGGCCAGGGCCGTGAGCCACCAGCTGTTTCCTGCTAATGGCTGCGCTGCTGCACAGATGGAATGCGATGGCTCGGGGCGTTAGGCCACGCCGTGACGCTGCACTACTGTGTGCTCTGCAGAGGGGATCTGAAGCAGAGCGCTTTGCACAGATAAATGCTCGAAGGCTAAGAAGCTGCTTTCAGACAGGGCAGACCCTTAAAGGAGAGGATGGGATACTTTAACACGTTCCTGGCTTTCTATTACGCCTCTGTTTGAAACCTGCTGATACGCAGATACGACGTCCATTTAATGCAATGTAACATAAACCACCACCCCCCCCCGCCCAATTTTCTTTCAGCACTGGTTCACTGAACTTCCTCCCGTTCTGACATTTGAGCTGTCCAGATTTGAATTCAATCAGGCGTTGGGCCGACCCGAGAAGATCCACAACAAGCTGGAGTTTCCTGCCATGCTCTACATGGACAGGTGAGTCAGCCTGGCCAAGGGCCAGAGAGCCAGGCCTGCGAGAACACGAACGATGAAGAAGCCGTTTGCTTGGACGTCCCAAGCTTCCATGTTTCTTTCTTATGAAGGCCGATGGCTTGGTGTGCCTTCGGTACGTCCAGGGGTTCATTTCTATGGGCCTCATGTCTTGTTCCAGAAAACCTGGAACAAATTTCCATTTAGAGTTCAACGTCATATGATAATTGAAGGCCACGTGAACCAGGCTCTGCACATGACAAACTCATGTCACGAGTTCTTTGTATGCGATGAGTCATGCCGTCTGTAAAACATGCAATAATGTCGAGTGTATTTCCTGCACTGCCCGTGCGGTTTCAGGTACATGGACAGGAACAGGGATACCACCCGAATTAAGCGTGAGGAGATCCGGAGACTGAAAGAGCACATGACCCTGCTTCAGCAGCGGCTGGAGAGGTATGTGTGCTCGTGCCGCCATCCCACTGAAGTTAAATTCCACCGAAAAATTACATTTGATTCGTAGAAGAGGAGCTGCTGTCCTGATTAAAATGAGCTCTCAGCCAACTCAGCCAGCTGTAGTGAGAGCAGAGATATAACCCAAAAATACTGCGCATGGCCGAGGTACCCGTTTTACTGTGGACTACAACGGCCCGGGGCTTACATTTTATGTGGGCGGGTGTCAGACAACGCCAGTCACAGGTTGCCACTCCGACGGAATACAAACTGAGGGGCCGGGCATTACTGCTAATCGTGCCTGGAAGCTGTTCTTCGAGAGAGGCTAACGTCACTGGCTGGGAAACTAGCCGCTAACGTTACAGTTCTACTGAAAAAACGTCACCACCATTAGCTGGAGTCTCTGGAGAAATACGGGGAAATACAGCCATTCATTAAGTTTTATTTAGGAAAACAGCCCTTAATTGATCTACTTTTGGTATAGTGAAAACATATTAGCTAGCCTAGCCAGAAGTCTGCAACACTTACTCGTTACTCATTTCTCCTCCCGGTCCAACGGCAGCCATCGTTTTCCCGAGGCATTCCCGGTTCGGCTGCCGCCTCACACCTTCGGCTAATCTCTTCAGCCGGGTATTTGGGCTCAAAACGGTATCCTTCCACCTCCGATTTAAGCAAATTTTCTCGGAAGGTGGTGTCATCCAGTGTATGGTCCCCAAAATCATTGGAAGCGATTGTACTGGGAATAAATGGTAACGTTAACTTAGCTAAGAACTCTGAGCTAGCTGGCAAGCTCATACTGTTTACAGCAACAAGTTCACCGGCCGCCTCTCTGGCCATGTCCGAATCAGTGCACTTGTCAAAAGTAACTTATGCCAGTAGAGTATACTTTTTATTTTTTATTTTATAAAAGCGGCTATGTGCGCGACAAAACAGTGAGCAGTAGCTATACAGTATGCTAGCACACAGCAGGCAGCTAGATAGGGCTCTGACAGACACGGCCTCGCTCTCCCTCTCTGTGACGTCGGTCACGCCTCCTTCAGCGTGACTTACGCGCCCACTGTAGTTTTTCAAAAATGAGGAAGGGTAGAGGTCATTTTGACGTATACCTCTACCAGACTTGTAACTTTAGCTGTCAATATTTCGGTTCACATATTGTTTTGGCCAGCGACGAAGAGCGACTTAATCAGTTGCGCCTAGATCTGTTAAATAAGATGTTGTTTTTCGGTGGAATTACCCTTTAAAGCTCCATTCTGAGATGGAAAATCGTTTCAGCTTTTGCGACAGACCACATAATGTGGACGCTTATGTGAGGATAATCAGCAACCTGGTTGGTTACTGGCCAAAGTAGTTCTTATTTATCTGTGACTTGAGCAGAGTAGACCCTGAATGTGTTGTGGGGGAACTAACTATTGTAAGCACACTCGCTGGCTTCCGTTTATGGTCAGTTTGAGCTGCAGAATGAATAGTGATCCAGATTTGATGGCACTTTTATGCTGCAAGTCTACTATAAACATAGTGGATTGTTATATGTGTTAAACACTACCACAGCTGACTTACGATCAGCCCCTGTGACTGGCTTACTATGTGAGCTTCGTATTCAGTTCGTTTATGTCCTCTGGATTTCCTTTATTCCAAGCAGTGAAAAAATGACATTTACTGAGTTAAGTTGTACGCTGAGTCGCACCTTCCCCCCTCCCCAGGTATCTGAGTTATGGGTCGGGCCCCAAGAGGTTCCCCCTGGCAGACGTGCTGCAGTATGCCATGGAGTTTGCCTCCAGTAAGCCTGTGTGCACCTCGCCTGTGGAGGACATCGACACGGCAGCACCACCCGGTGGCACCACAGCGCAACTGCAGCCAGCACCAAGGCATGCACCTTCTGTCAGCCTGATGCACAGAGCTAATTACTGTGCAATGAATAATTCATGTTCCTTTCCTTTGCCTTGGCTTGTCAGAAAATCTATCATCATCTTCACACGGTGCATTTTCTGAAACTTTACAGCCTAAAGTTTTAAAACTTTAAAGGTGTACTTTTTACTCTTGGCCCCACAGCACAGCAGATCAAGGCCCCTCGAATTTGCCCGAGGCCCTCGCCACCGGGCCCCTGTCCCAGCAGCGGGTGTCCATCCACAAGCCCTTCACGCATTCGCGGCTCCCGCCGGACCTGCCCATGCACCCGGCGCCCCGCCACATCACGGAGGAGGAGCTGCGGGTGCTGGAGGGCTGCCTCCACCGCTGGAGGAGCGAGGTGGAGAACGACACACGGGGTATGAGTCTCACCTCGTGCCGCTTCCCCGTGAAGCCGCGCCCTCATCGCACACGCCAACGCCTCCTGTGCTATTAGTGTCCTTCCCTCACAGAAGGTATTTCTCCTGTCAGCTCACTGTCCTCTTCTCTCACTCTAGTGCCTCCTGTGAGCCTTTTCTCTATTTTTTTTTCTTATGTACTATTGAGCTAATTTCTTTCTCAAACATGAAATTTCTCATGAGCTTGTACCCCTAATCAGACAGTGTCCTCTGTAAACATTTTTGTCTTATACATAGGCTTTCCAGTGAACATATTTGTCCTTTTTGTACGCAGTCTCTTCTGTGAGCTAATTTTCCTCCTTGCACACAGCCTTTCCTGAGCTCATTCTCCTCCTCCCACAGTCTCTCCTGTGAGCTCATTATTCTCCTCCCACACAGTGTCTCCTGTGAGCTCATTCTCCTCCTCCCACAGTGTCTCCTGTGAGCTCATTCAACTCCTCCCATACACAGTCTCTCTTGTGAGCTCATTATCCTCCTTGCACAGTCTTTCCTGTGAGCTCATTCTCCTCCTCCTACAGTGTCTCCTGTGGGCTTATTATCCTCCTTGCACAGTCTTTCCTGTGAGCTCATTCTCCTCCCACACAGTCTCTCCTGTGAGCTCATTATCCTCCCACACAGTCTCTCCTGTGAGCTCATTATCCTCCTTGCACAGTCTTTTTTGTGAGCTCATTCTCCTCCCACACAGTCTCTCCTGTGAGCTCATTATCCTCCTTGCACAGTCTTTCCTGTGAGCTCATTCTCCTCCTCCCACACAGTCTCTCCTGTGAGCTCATTCTCCTCCTTGCACAGTTTCTCCTGTGAGCTCATTATCCTCCCACACAGTCTCTCCTGTGAGCTCATTATCCTCCCACACAGTCTCTCCTGTGAGCTTATTATCCTCCTTGCACAGTCTCTCCTGTGAGCTCATTCTCCTCCCACACAGTCTCTCCTGTGAGCTCATTCTCCTCCTTGCACAGTCTTTCCTGTGAGCTCATTCTCCTCCTCCCACAGTGTGTCCTGTGGGCTTATTCTTATCCTTCCACACAGTCTCTTCTGTGAGCTCATTATCCTCCTTCCACACAGTCTTTCCTGTGAGCTCATTCTCCTCTTTCCACACAGTCTCTCCTGTGAGCTAATTTTACCTATCTTGCCATTTTCGCTTTCAGACCTGCAGGCAAGCATCTCCAGAATCCACAGGACCATTGAGCTTATGTATTCTGACAAGACAATGATGCAGGTGAGCATTTGAAATCCATTTAAAAAAGGGTCCTATCTTCATCTTCTGTCAAATGGGCAATAAGGACAAAATATCAAAAATATTATCAAATTACTTTTTAGTAATTTTTTTCCCTCATATAGTTCATATAAAGCTTTGCTTGACAATGGTCTATGTGCTGCTGCGGCAGAAAGGTAAACGGGTTTGTGTACCCAGTATGTTAGCGAGGCCTGAGCGCGCCTGCTGGACTGTGCTGCGTTTGCAGGTTCCGTACCGGCTGCACGCGGTGCTGGTCCACGAGGGCCAGGCCAATGCTGGACATTACTGGGCCTACATCTACAACCCACACCACCGCCGCTGGATGAAGTACAACGACATCTCCGTCACCAAGTCCTCGTGGGAGGAGCTGATGCGCGACTCGTTCGGGGGCTACAGAAACGCCAGCGCCTACTGTCTCATGTACATCAACGACAAAAAACCTTTCTTAATAGAAGGTGAGGTATCATACCATCAGGAGTGTAAAATTGGCTCACCGCGATTGTGTCGCTAATGCTAAGTGTCGTTAGTGATGTTGTTGTTGTTGGTGATATTAACAGAACGGTAGGGGGCGCTCTTCTCTGTGGATCACAGGAGAGACTGTTTCAGTTGAGATGGTAAACTGACGTCCTCCTGACTCAGTCACTTATAGATCGCGTGGCACTTTTCAGGAAAGTAGGGGTGGTAACCCCAGTATTAGCAGTAATAGCAGTACAATTGCAGTGAACCAATTTTACACTGTTGATAGCTATATTGTTATTACTAACTGCTAACATCGCTATTGTTATTGGCCCGGGTTTTATTTCTGTATTTCCCTTTTTTCAAGTATCTCGGATTGAATTCAGTAACGCAGAGTTATAAGGGTTGCACTATTTGTTTTTTTTCCCCTGGTAAGATCTGGAGGTGCGATTAAAAATGACCTGACCAAAATCCAAAGGAATGGAAATGTTTGTTCTCACAGGTTTATGTAAGGAGTGAAAAGGAAGGAGTTGGGGCAGAGTCTGAATGCTTCTGTGTCCCTGCGTGTCCAGAGGAGTTTGATAAGGAGACGGGGCAGATGCTGAGCGGCCTGGACAAGCTCCCGCCAGACCTGAAGGAGTACGTGAAGGAGGACAACCAGCTGTTCGAGAAGGAGCTGGCGGAGTGGGACGCGCTGCAGGCCCGCAAGGCGCAGCAGGAGAAGCTCCGGGCCGCGGCTGCGACGTCATCCTACCAGCCAATGAGCACGGAGCCCGCCCCCCAAGAGAGCACAGGTCAGTCATGTCAGGCATGTGAAAAATGTAAAATAAATAACCATGAGGTGTTTTTTTATAGCAGTGATGTTTGGAGTTGTATGTTATGTGTTATGTGATATGTTATGCTTCACATTTTGGTTCTGCAAAGCGCACATTTCTTAAGTGCTTTCGGGTCGTTTAACTGTAAAAATGGGCATGTATATTTTGGTGACTGAGGGGAATATCGGTTGCGCGCGTGGTTGTTTGTGCCCCTGCACTTGTGCGGAGGCTAACTATCCCGTCTGTTTCCCAGCCCCTCCACAGGAGCCAGAGTACATGGAGCAGCCCTCTCCCACTGACGACTCCAAACACCTGAAGGAGGACATGGAGCGGGCCATCTCCAAGGCCGCAGCTGAGCAGGAGCAGGAGGAGGAGAGGAGCCCAGAGCTCCTGCTAGCCGCAGTAAGAGCAGCGCCTCCCCACACCCACCGTCTCCTCTTCGCCAAACGGAGCCTGCTCATACATGCACACTTTTCCCATGAAAGGGTGTCGGTTACAGGCCTCAGGTGGTGGGAAGTGCATGTATCCCGTGATTCCTGATATCACGAGCAAATGCAAGCCTCTCGCACTATTCATTCATTCATAAAAGATTCCTGCAAAGTGTCCGATGTGTCAGGATGAACCTCACGCACTATAAGCTTATATAAAACCCACATTGAACAATCTGCTGTAACATCGCCTCCCATTTCATTGGCCTTCGAGCTCATTTAACTCCTTGTAGTGTGACCACTGATCCTCAAGTAACTGCGATAAGTTGAGTGAGGATCCCTCAATAAGCAGACCGAGCCCATAATTCAATATAAGCCAAGAAACCACTTGATTTGCAGATATGAGAGGGACAACTGGTACTGCAGAGCCCTGCGTTGTATGCAAGCCACATCTGAGTTTACTGGTGAAAACTATTTATTTATTTATGTATTTACGATCCCTGTAGCTTATGATGAGCACTCTACAGACGTTTTTTTCATTTTTCATCGCATTTTAATGATGCTGATGAGAGGACGTGAGCTCGGAGTCGAACGCAAAGAATGTGCACCATAACGGTGAAAGCATTGGACTCTGGAGCTGAGGTTCATTGGTGCACTGAACCGTACTCAAGCCACGTGCTCAAACTGAATTCATAGGTTCATCAATCAGTTCAGTTCATCAACTGATAGAAGATTGATATTTAAACTGCATATTTTTTAAAACCATATGCCACTGCTGAAGGCAGCTGCTAAGAAACCACAGTGGTCATCAGTTCCTGATGCAAGTGCTACGGTACCTTTTAACTTCTATAACTGCAAAACGTTGAGAGAACCTCTTGGCCGTGTATGGTGGTTAAGTAAAAATGACCTTAATCTTATGGCAAACCTCCACGTAAAACAACCATACCTTTTAATATGGGATTTACAATGCTACCAAAGACTGATTCCACATAATCTACAATACTTGCCTGAAGTGAATCCTATCTTTATTTGTTTATTATCATATTATTCTGTGCAAAATACATCCAAATGTGGCTTATTGTTATTAAATCGAAGCCTGCTTTCGAACTGAAGGACAGGCGTATTCTTCAGTTCCTGTGACGGGAGCGTTTTTAAAGTTCTGCTTGTTTCCATTTCTCCCTCATACCCTCCTGCCTTAAGTTCACCCGTTTTCTTGCTCCGCCCCCTCTCCCTGTCTTGTGTGTCTCTCTCTACAGCCCGCTTGCGAAGGCAGGCCCACATCCTCTCCCCCCGACCCCGCAGGCGTGTCAAACCCCAGCCAAACCCCTCCCCCCGATCACGAGGCAGAGGAGGCCGCTCCCTCGCCCACTTCCACTCACCGCACGGTCGAGGTGGCCATCCCCCATGTGGGCACCTTCATCATAGAGACAGAGGAGGGGGGGTACGATGACGAGGTAGTGTCCCGCTCTGGTGGAGGGTACTGAGAACCCCATCCCTCGCTCAGGGGTTTATCACTGTATGAAGGGGAACGCGGGTGCCCACTTTGGGCGACCTGCTCAGTTTTCTGAGCTTTTCTGTACCCCTGAAATTGAAACTTGGGAAAACTTCTCGATTCGTTGTTTAAAATGAACCTGATACATTTCCCCAACTGCCTGATTTTGTAGGCACTAAAGTCTGATGTGAAAAGTGTTGTAATTACAGTCATGCTTAACTTGAGGCGTTGCATGCAGTCTATTCAGAAGCAAGCGAATCTCTGGGGCTAGGGAACAGGCAGTTTCTTATTTCTTCCCCGGTACACCCGTCCCAGGAGACGAGTCCAGGCCCCGTTCCCCCAGGCCAAAAGAGCCGTCGATTCACGGCTGTTTACCGTTTCGCTGCGCGAGTCTGTCGTCGGTTGCTAAGCACAAGAAGGGCCAGAACAGCCTTTTCATTTGAGCGCAGGACAGGAAGTGAACTCCCAGTGTTGTAACTGGCTTCCCTCTCTGGGCAGGCAATGCTGACCCCAAACATGCAGGGTATTATACTGGCCATTGGCAAAGCCGGGAGTGTGTACGAAAAGAGTGGCCCCGAGGCGGCCTTCTTCAAGGTACATCCCCTCTCATCCCTCCCTCCTGCCCCATCCTCGTTTTCCCTCCTCCTTCTGCATGCCTCCCGCGTTCCTGCTTCCGCACGCCTCCCGCGTTCCTGCTTCCGCACGGCTCCCGCGTTCCTGCTTCCGCACGGCTCCCGCGTTCCTGCTTCCGCACGGCTCCCGCGTTCCTGCTTCCGCACGCCTCCCGCGTTCCTGCTTCCGCACGCCTCCCGCTTCTCATCTTAACACTATCTTCTTTGTCGTTCTCCCTTCTTCCCATTTTCTTTTAAAGTCCGGTATTGCGAAGAGAAGGGGAAATAACCATCTCTGACGTCTTCCAACCACTCTCCGATCCAGTCTGATCGCTCTCTGAAGGGTTGTGAAGGTCGTAGTTAACACTTGGATGTGCAAATGCTGTACGGTGCCTCCTTGTGTTTGCTTTGCTATTTGATCGGAGAGAAGAAGAACGAAGAAATTGATCAATTGGTCCTTTTAACACCGAGACTATGTGTGCAAAGGCGGTTGTCTGAAGTTGTCTGCAATAGAGATAATGTTGGCAGGCTTTGTGTGACACTTGGCTGTTTTGATTTTTGGCTGGTTTTGCTGGCCTTTTCTGAAATGAATGCCACTGTAGTTTCTAAGTGAGTTATTGAATGTTGTATCTTCTCTGTTTAACTGTTCTGTTTAACTGTTGTGTTTGTGTTTAATGTTTTGTGTTTGAAATTTGATTAATGTATTTTGATATATAGGTGGTGCAAAAACCTCACGCAATTTGACCTCCCGAATACGCTAGGATGTAACTTCTACTGAAAGCCATTCATTTTCAGTGCGATGCAAACTTTCCTTTGTCGGATTTAATTAATTACAGTAACATGTTTTAATTTAATTAATTAACAATAACATGTTTCCCATGTTAGCGCATTCATCATTTTCTCTTTTTGTAGTGAAGTCAACGGTTCTTCTGCTTCTTCACACTTTGCTGTGTGACTTTCTTCTAGCCTTTCAGTTTCCTCTCTGGCCTCATGGGGAACACTTGGGGTTCGTGAACAGAAAGTAAAAGCCAGTGGGCAGTGCGTTTGCCAGACAATATTTGATCACACACTGAGAGCAGTGTGGTGGCAGCTACTAGATGCATCTGTGGCCCTTGGCAACTCCGCTACACCATGTTCAAAAAAGTCCAAATAAAAAAAAAGATTTTTGTTGTAAGAAAATAAGATGGTGTCGATGGAGGCCTGATTGGGACGGCAGGTATGCCATCTGCTGAGATGCAGCTTGGCAGAGCGTGCCCCATACCTATACATTGTAATGTACCGCAGGGAAGCTTAAACACACTACGTTTCTAATCGTGTATCATTCCCACTGACCATGGCGATTCCCTTTGGGGCGTGCTTGAATGCATCTTGCGGTTTCCTCTAACCTGCCACAGGCACGTGCACACTACTGCCCCCCTTCCGGGGGGAAGGGGGCACAGGCCTGTTGGCTGATGGTGTGAATCTCCGCCTTCCGCAGGCAATCAAGGTGGAGTACAGTCGCCTGCTGCGATTCGCTCAGGAGGACACCGCGCCCGAGAACGACTACCGGCTGCAGCACGTGATCATCTACTTCATCCAGAACCAGGCTCCCAAGAAGATCCTGGAGAGGACTCTCCTCATGCAGTTTGCCGATCGCAACCTCGGCTTCGATGAACGGTACGAAAGTCGAACGCGCGTTTTGTGTGTCCGCAGTCGCCTAACGTGAGCTTAAGTAACACTTCTGTACCATTCCGTGCTATTCTCTGGTTTTCACTTGTGTTGCGTCTCTTGAGTTTACTTTTTCATTGTCCGAAAGCACCGACCGCTGCTCGGTTCACACGTTGTAAAACATTTGTGTAAATCCCCTTATTTGCACAGCAGTGTGACGACTGAAGCCGCTGTTATTGCATGCAATTTGAATTGAAGTTGTGCTTTGCCAAGTTTCAAGGCTGACGCGAACCCATACTGTTGTTTGACATGAAATGAGTGGACTCCAAGGTCTTGTCAACTTGATAACTTTATGAGAATATAGTTGATTTTGAGTGTGCGGTGCGATGTTCATTCCTGGCCAGCATTACCATTAGTGTAGATCTAGTCGATATAGAAATCGGCTTATGGCAGCAGAATTGCCACCGGAAGACACAAAACCATAGATTCCTAATGCTTCTAGAAACTGTCCTAGCCTCACCATAGGCATAGTCAAGAGCATAGATGTTTCCAGACCGTCGGTACTGCATTGAGTATGAGACTTAAGGCCCACTACTGGATTCGCGTTTAAATCCTCACACTCATTGGAGAAGTTGGGAATTTTCTGTTTCTGTTTTTTATTTTTTCCCTCTCTCTTCCCTGCTCCTCATCAAGGCTTCTGTCATTTTTAGTACATTTTATAAGTACAAACGGCTGCCTGTTTTTAGGCGATGCAAATGTGCTTCCAATTCCTGTTGGCTCTTGTGAGGTCTCCGGTTAAGCCAATGATGTTTGAGCAGCATGAACAATGAGGTGCCCTCTCTGGCCCCCTCACCCGTTTTACGCACTGTTCTGTTGAGGTTGTTACAGTCTCATGGTCACCTGAGAGAAAACAAAAATGTTTTTTTTTTTTTTTAATAATGTAATCCCTGCCTCACCCAGACGCAGTGGGACAAGCAGGTGGGCGATAGACGTTATCCGTATTTATAAGTACATCCGTCCCCCTCCTTTCTATTTTAAGTAACATAATTAGATTTATGTGCCACTGTGGCCTGAATAGGAACCTCCAGAGAACTGGTTTCATTTTACTTTCAGTAATAAAGGATGACTCGTCGCCCGAGGTCAAAGCTTAAAGCTCGGCGCGCTGCTTAACTTCTAGTAGTTGTTCCCCTTTCTTTAATTTTCTTCTTTTTGTCACCAAATGCCTATTCTAATGCCCTTTTTTTTTTTTTTTTTTTTGCAGATGTAAGAACATCATGAAAGTTGCATGTGCAAAACTAGACCTTATAAAGCCGGAGGAAGTGAACATGGAAGAATATGAGGTCAGCACTTCCTCTTCCCCACTGTTCCCAATAGCAGTGCATTCTTGGGTCAAATACAAGATTTGTGTATTTAATTATACATTTAAAAAAAATATGGATATGTCAACTTAGCCTCTGAAACATTAATGGAAACTTAACACCACACAGCTAAAGTTCCTTTGTGGAATGTAGGTTCAGGCAGCACTCATAATAAACTTGCCTCATCAAAAGTATATTTTGTGTAATTATGGGTATTGTTTTACTAAATTAATTTAACTGTTTTTGCAACACGTTAGATGATGAATCACGCCTGTCATTAATCTAGCAGGTGGCAACATTTAGGGAGTGTTCCATTTTTCATAGCATAACATTACATTAGTACATTGGTGTACGAACGCAGACATTTTTACACAAAATTGTATGCAACAAGAACGCTAACTTTATTTTCCTGAGGGTAACCGGTATCTGTGTTGCTATATATTGGTAACTGTATAAGCTGATTTTTTTCATAATTCATCTTGCTCGTGCTGTCCTCCTAGATGTGGCACCAGGAATACCGGAATTTCAGGGAGACGACGATCTTCCTGATGATTGGCCTGGAGCTCTTTCAGAAGAGATGGTGAGAACTCTCAGCAGGCTACTAGTGCCACATCTACAGCTCTTTATGTAAAATGGTCCTCCAGAACCATTTTGTGCTGGTCACTTATCAGATTCCATGGTTTTCTCAAGTTAAATGCACAGTAACTTCTGCTCTCCAAAACTGCAATCCCCTCATTTGGCTGCAGAGGGCAGCAAATACTTGGAAATATTACATTCCATTTGTTTCAGGTCATTTCAGTGCATGAGAGATTTTTGGCTCGAATTAAGATTGTTATTTTGATAATGGGCTGGACTGGGTGGTCTGATTTTCTCAAACATATTGGAAAAACATTCTATTCCCTCATGGTAAGCTGCACTTAGTGTTCAAGGTCTTCACAAATGGGCTTGTTTTTATACATTTTCTTTTTTTTTACAATGCATTGTCATAAAAGTTTGCATGTTTTCGTGGCTGAATAAGTAGTAAAGTAACAGTTTGCTGCCATCTTCAGGCTTGGAAGATCCAGATTACCCACAAGAATTGCTGTGCCTTCGAATTTCAGTTCTACTGAAAAACTCATGTTCTGTTGTTGTTCGAACATAGGTTGGATATAGTGTCAGCACCCGTGTTGTTGACAATTTACTTTTATGTGTGCTGAATTTAGAGAATGGCAAATATTGGTTTTACCCACAATGCTGTGTTGATCCATAATGAACAGTTACTGTCTGCAAAGTTCTTGTTAGGCTTGGTCTCATTTAAATCTGACACTGAAGAAAGGAAGCGTGGTTTATCCACCTTATATTCCAAATATTTATCAAAATAGAATCAGTAGAAGGCGATGGATCAATAGATGCCATCTTCAGTACTCTTATATCCTCCTCCCTTGAGGAGCAGTGTAAGAATTATTTGGTGTGAAGGCCTTGATCAGTTTCCTCCAACAATCAATTCTACCAAGACCTGCTCCTCTTGTCCAGGGTTGTCAATCCTTGCCATGTAGATTTCTCCTTTCTGAAGTCTTTTATATTTTTAATCGTTTTCTACTTCCCAGTAATGGCATTTTAATTTATTCTTTTTTTCTCTATTTTGTGTGTTGGGGAAGGCCATCTGTCATTGTCCCTTTTGGGCAATGTTGATTTAGGCAAATGTGAGGACCTGAGACTTGTATGTCATTACAACAAAAAATTAGCTCTGGTCCTGTTTTTTATTATTATTTTAGGGCTGAGAATTTAATTAAAGAATATATACACATTTTAGGTTGTTTGTGTTAATGTCTCTTCTTTCCTTCTCTCTCTCCCCCTTCCCCCTAGCTACGTGGAATCTTTGATGTACCTGATATACTCCTATCAGTATAACAAAGAGCTGCTCTCAAAAGGTCCTTACCGTGGCCATGACGAGGAGCTGATAGCCCATTACAGGAGAGAGTGTCTGTTGGTGAGTGGCACACTCGAGTCCATCGGCTCACAGTATGCACCATAGGCTCGCAGTATGCACCATGCACCATCGGCTCGCAGTATGCACCATCGGCTCGCAGTATGCACCATCGGCTCGCAGTATGCACCATCGGCTCGCAGTATGCACCATCGGCTCGCAGTATGCACCATCGGCTCGCAGTATGCACCATCGGCTCGCAGTATGCACCATCGGCTCGCAGTATGCACCATCGGCTCGCAGTATGCACCATCGGCTCGCAGTATGCACCATCGGCTCACCATGCACCATTCAGAAGAGTGGAGGGCCAATCCCATTCTGTCAAGCCACTATGGACATTTTGTCACCTAATCTGTAGCCATTAGCAAAATATCAGTGGAAAAGATGCTCAGAAATTTGTAGACATTTTCCTGTCATTATATTGTATTGATGTAAACCACTTTAATCACAGCAACGCATAGGAAAAAGTACTAGAAAGATTACTTGAAGGGTAATTTCACCGAAAAACAACATTAAGCTTATTTAACAAATCAAGACGCAACTGATTAAGTCTCTCTTTGTCGCTGGCCAAAATAATTTGACAACCAAAATATTGACAGCTAAAGTTACAAATTTGATAGGGCTATACCTCAAAATGACGTATAGCTCAACCCTTCCTTTTTTTTGAAAAACTACAGTGGGCGCGTAAGTCATGCTGAAGGAGGCGTGACCGAACTCACAGAGAGCGAGAGCGAGGCTGTGTCTGTCAGAGCCCTATCTAGCTGCGTGCTAGCATACTGTATAGCTACTGCTCACTGTTTTGTCGCGCACATAGCCGCTTTTATAAAATAATATACTCTACTGGCATAAGTTACTTTAGACAAGTGCGCTGATTGCTCTGACATGGCCAGAGAGGCGGCCAGTGAACTTGTTGTTTCAACTGCAAACAGTATGAGCTTGCCAGCTAGCTCAAATAGTGCTTAGTTAAGTTGCCAATTATTCCCAGTACAATCGCTTCCAACGATTTTGTGGATCATGCACTGGATGACAACACCTTCCGAGAAAATTTAGCTTAAATCGGAGGTGGAAGGCCACCATTTTGAGCCCAAATACCCAGCTGAAGAGATTAGCCGAAGACGTTAGGGAGGAGAAGAGTAATGAGTATTTTTCCCGTTTTTGTCCGGAGACTCTATCGGAGGTGGTAAACATTTTGTTTCCTCGTCGACATCAGTGCGTTTTTGCAGTCTACGGTCTGAGCAGCACAACTGGGTACTTGGGACATTTTCTCTAGTCGGATATCAGGATTATTAGTTGGAAATTAATAAACGAATGCAGCGTTAGTAACGCCCAAGCCTCACTCTATAAGAGTACTCAAGTGACTACGTCACACTGGTTTCTGAAGTAAATTCCCCATTAAATTAGAGCGTAGACATTAACTAAAACTTTAAAATTATTTCTAGTGATTATGCTTTGCCATAAATGTCCTGGATTGTTCAATATAACGCCGTTCGCAAAATGTCGTTTTTCTGGACCAGCTTCGTATATATTTTACGTTTTAGTATTTTTTGTGTGAATATTCTAGCGCTGGTACTGTTTAAAAACTCTACGTCCCATAATTCCCTCCGGACGAGCAGCGTTGTCTCCAGACGTTGTCATATAACGTTAGCCAGCAGTAGCACACGGCTCAGTTTTTAAACACTTTTATCTAATGTTAGCTAGCTAGCTTGAAGGACTAAAAGCTAGAATTGCTTTATATGGTTAACTGTAGCATTGTTTCTGATCTTGTCAGGCGGGCTTCTCAATTTAGCAAGCTAACGTTGGCTCGTCTTCAGCGGCAGTACTGCTATTCTGCCAAAAATATCCAGACAGACGAGATGATGATAGCTTATTGGTCGAGAACCACCCGTGTGTTCAGTACTGGATATGTATTCCGTTAAAGTGGACTACTAGTTGAACTATAATCAATAATTAATTACTTTTAAAAAATAAAAATGGGAAGAGGCGATATATGGTCCATATGGTCCATATCCTTATACCACACAGGCTAATCCAGGAACTTTTCAGCTCTTTCTATAAATGAGATTACAAGAAATAGTCGATAGTCTCTGAAGCCCGTTCTATCTGTCATAGGGAATTTACTTCTGAAACCAGACTCCGCCCATGTCTGACGTACTCACTTGAGTACTCTATTCCGTAGGAGTGGCAATCTTTGACTGGCGTTGTCTGACACCCGCCCGTAAAACGTAAGCCCCTGACCGTTGTAGTCCACAATAAAACGGGTAGCTTGGACATGCGCAGTAGTTTGGGGTTATGTCTCTGCTCCCACTACATGTAGAGAGTTGGCTGAGAGCTCATTTTAATCAGTAGGAGAGCTACTCTACAAATCAAAAATAATTTTCCGGTGGAATTCCCCTTTAAAGTAGGGGGAAGCATGTGGACATTTGCATTGGTTTTTCTTCTATGGTTGTGCTTACCCCATTAAGGTACTTAAGCCCGCACAGTATGCCTGCCCTCTACACTTTGGCGCTGTCGTTTGAAAACATTAAGAAAATAAACCTCTGTTGTCAAGTACAGAGCCTTGCTCACGTAATACCTGCTGGCAGGACATTTTAAAACCTCTCCCATGCTGAAAAAGGACACGGTCCCGGCTGCACTTCAAATCTTTTAAAATCTGCGACTGTGCTGAAATCCCTGGTCTTGTAACTCGTACTTATGCACTCAGTCACCCTGAGCTGGCAGCGCGCTCGTACTGTAATCACCAGACTTGGAGTAGGAAGCAGGCAGTGCCGTAAGTATAAACACATTGAGAAACATTTCTCTGTCCTGACTTAACCCTGGATTGAGGTTCCAGGCAGTCCCTTTACGTTTCCAACAGGCGCTTTGACTTTTTTAAGCCACAATATTTACCTTTTCGGTCAGTTTTAATGGAACCGATCAATAACGCTGACACATTTAATGTGTGAGGAATTTCACTCCTTCACCAAAATCCACCGTGGGTTAAGGTGCTGCATCACAGGCCTTCACCTAGTAATGGTCGCTTCCGTAGTGATGGCAACAAGTTCAAGATAACAGCACCGAATGGCTGGGTTTTCATTCACTGTTAAAGGGGCTGTTCCACTGTTAAAGGGGCTGTTCACCCAAAAATACATTTTTTATATGTTTCTTCATACCCGCTGTGCTATCTATCCACAGTGCTACAGCTCACCACGATATCACCCTGATAGAACCGACCTAATCGGGTCCAAAGTTTTTTTTTCTTTCAAAAACTACTTTCTGCTGAAGTACGCCAACTCTGTATATCTGCCAAAGCACAGATACTTTGGGCGGATATACGCAGTTGGTCTACTTTGGTAGAAAGTAGTTTTCGGAAGAAAAAAAATGGTGCACAACAAGGTCTGTGGATGTACATTTTTGGCACTTTGAGCACCACAAACTTTGTGACCGTTGAGATCTATTCTGTCTGGGTGATATCACGGTGAGCTGCAGTGGATATCGACACAACTAGCTAATTTTCAGCGAAACTACCTGGATGGATAGATGGCACTCTGGGTATGTAGAAACATATCAAAAATACATTTTTGTTGGTGAATTGCCCCTTTTAAAGTGGTGCTGCTTTGTGTCCCTGCAGAAACTGAACGAGCATGCGACGGTCCTGTTCGAGTCTGGGGAGGAGCCAGAGGTGAACAGCGGTCTGAATATGATGAATGAGCTGGTGGTGCCCTGCATCCCCCTGCTCCTGGTGGATGAAATGGAGGAGAAGGACATGGTGGCGGTGGAGGACATGAGGAACCGCTGGTGCTCCTACCTGGGGCAGGAGATGGAGCGTAAGTCCCAGGGAGCGGGAGCAGAGAGCTTCTGCTAACTAGCGGTGGGAGAATGAGGCTTAAAAATCGGCGTAGCTACTGTATGCTATTAGTGATTAAAGCGATTAGAACCGAACATGGTGGATTGCTGCGGAGAGCAAGGGCTCTTAACTGGTTTTAAGAAAAGTCACTAATTGACAGCTCTTTATAGCTTGGCTCATTATCAAGTTTACGATACCTCAGTTTCTCATTACCATGTAAACATCTCCGTGTTATCTCTGTCACACCATGGTATCACTTCACAGCACTTTCATTCGGAGTCTTTGTGGATTTGAGTCTCATTCTAAATGGAAAGTCATGTCAATCAATGTATTTATAAAGCACATTTTTAAAAAAACTGCAAGAGTTCAAAAGTTTGAAAATACAATGGCGATACAATAAAAACACAAACAAGGGACAACAATAATACAATATACACAGCTATATACAGGTGGCCAAACTAGAGGGACTAGAAGGATTCCTAGTCCAGGGAATAGAGGTGGGTCTTTAGCTGAGACTTAAAAGAAGCGGCAGAAGGGGCCAGCCTAATTGACTGGGGTAGGTCATTCCATAATTTGGGCGCCGCGACCGCGAGTGCATGGTCACCTGGAAAGGTGCCAGCTAGTAGAATTTAGCCGTGCAGAAATGCAATGGAACAAAAGAGAACTGTGCAAAGCTATGCTCAAAATGTCCTGAAATACCTCGTGAAAGGTGGACACACCCCGATCAGACTTCACATTGTTTGACAGCGCTTTAACCTGTCCAGCATCTTGCACACATTGCCTAATCATTCCATCATTAAATAGAATTCCACCACAAAAAAAAGTGGTGATCTTCCTGGGATAAGACGCTTATTTTTCTTTTATCATTGAAGTGAATTGAGGCGTTTATTTGCAGTTGGAGAATACAGCTTGTCAGCAGCCATACTACCGTATACCCTGCTCCTGCTAAGCAGGTGTGGGTTGGTTAGTACTTGGATGGGAGACCTCCTGGGGTAACCAAGTTGCTGCTGGAAGTGGTGTTGGTGGGCTAGTAGGGGGATGATCTTCCCTCTGGTCAAATAAACCCCAATGCCCCAGTGCAGTGATGGGGACAATGTCTTTTGGATGAGATGTTAAACCCACGTCCTGACTCACTGTGGTCATTGTGGTCACTGTGGTCACGGGCGGCAGTGTAGTATAATGGTTAAGGAACTGGACTTGTAACTGAAAGGTTGCAGGTTCAATTCCCAGGTAGGACACTGCCGTTGTACCCTTGAGCAAGGTACTTAACCTGCATTGCTCAGTATATATAATATAGTAATGAATGATGAATGTATAAAGAGTGTGTAAGTAAGTCGCTCTGGAAGCGTCGCTGCTAAATATAATGTAATAATGTAATGTCATTAAAAGATCCCACGACATGTTCCGCAAAGAGTAGGGGGGTACCACGGTGCCCTGGCTAAAATCAGAATTGGGCTTTCTCAACCTGCACCTAATTACACCCAGGTGGGTGCTACATATTGCTGGTGGCTGGGTTTCCCCACTCATCGCTGTAAATTCCTTTGAGTGTGAGAGAAGCATTGTATAAATGCATTTAAATGCAAGCCATTATTATTATTATTATTATTCATGTTTTTCTATATTTCTGGTTTCTGATCACAACTTTTTAAACCTGAAAAAGGTTTCATCTGAACTGCAGAAAACTTTTTGAGTCCGTTCTCTATAGTGGAGGGAAGGGGAAGCGTAATTTATAACCTTGTGGCATCATGGTTTGGGATGGTCTCTTTATGTTTGTGGGGAAAAAAACCATTGTATGTTAGGAATGAAAGAGAAGTTGTTCATATGGCGAGTTCCCCCTCAAGTGAAATTAGATAATGTAACATAGCTGGTCCATGTCGTCATTACCCAATAACCGTGACTTGTTTGGTTCAATGATGCATATTGGTTGATAAGGTGGGCAGTGATCACCTTCAGAGGCCAACACTGGCACTTTGCTGGTTGCGCTGTAATCGGCTGAAGGTCAGGTTGTTCAGTAATTCTGCACTACGAGGACCAGTTTGGATGTGTGGTTTGCTGCTGGTGGTCAATGTTGGAGCCCCTTGGATTGCTAGTCAGAAAACCTAACCTTAGCCAACGTGTAAAAATGACATAAGGCTAACGTAACAGCCCCCCCCCCCCCTCCCCCCGAAAGAATGTGTGTAGTCACTGTGAGTTTCAAAGAAGTTAACATTGCTATTATGTATCATTGTTTTGCATCATACAAATGCTGTCATTTAAACTTTTTTTAAGGCTCTACTCGGCCTTGAGCATGAAGTACACATGAAAGTAGTCCAGTCCATAAGTATTAGGAGTTTCACAATTTTTGTTGTTTTGGCTGTGTACTCGCAGTGGATTTAAAATGAAACAATATAAGTATACTTTCGTACATAGTCCCCCCCATTTTGGGGAACCAGAAGTGAATGGACAATCGACTGCTCAGCTGTTTTGCCTTGTTGCGTCATTAGTTAATGCACTAGAAAGCGAGCAAAAGGTCGAGAGTTGATTCTAGGTGTGGAACCAAAACAACAAAAATTGTGTTGTCCAAATACTGCACTGTATGTTGCTATTAAAAACTGCTGCTAGGTACCTATTTTTTTAAACATCTGTGTTTTTATTTTAAGACTGTTTCAGAATGGTACGTACAGTATATACACTGCAAGCCTGTTTCAGAATGGTACGTACAGTATATACTGCAAGACTGTTTCAGAATGGTACGTACAGTATATACTGCAAGACTGTGTTTCAGAATGGTACGTACAGTATATACACTGCAAGCCTGTTTCAGAATGGTACGTACAGTATATACTGCAAGACTGTGTTTCAGAATGGTACGTACAGTATATACTGCAAGACTGTTTCAGAATGGTACGTACAGTATATACTGCAAGACTGTGTTTCAGAATGGTACGTACAGTATATACTGCAAGACTGTGTTTCAGAATGGTACGTACAGTATATACTGCAAGACTGTTTCAGAATGGTACGTACAGTATATACTGCAAGACTGTGTTTCAGAATGGTACGTACAGTATATACTGCAAGACTGTTTCAGAATGGTACGTACAGTATATACTGCAAGACTGTGTTTCAGAATGGTACGTACAGTATATACTGCAATTCTGGTTGTTCTGTACATGTGCTGATGCTCCTGGAACATATGTGCTTATTTTATTTTGTATTTATTTTATTATATTTTGGGCCGCAGTAGTTTTGTTATTCACTCTGGATAAGAATACCTGACAAATAAATTAATGGGTGTGACCATAATGAAGAGATGTCCTCACATGCCCTCTAATATGCCCTCCCTCCACAGCCCGGCTCCAGGAGAAGTTGACCGACTTCCTCCCCAAGCTGCTTGACTGCTCGACCGAGATCAAAAGCTTCCATGACCCGCCCAAACTGCCCTCGTACTCCACCCTGGAGCTGTGCGAACGCTTTAGCCGTGTCATGACCTCCCTAAGCCGGACACCTGCTGATGGGAGATGAGCTGTGCGCCAACCCAACCCCCCACCCCCTAACCTCTCCCACCCCCACCCCCACCCCCCATCCCCCCAACCTTCACTCCCCACCACCCGAGCGCTCTCATCTACAGACTTCAGTTTTAACCCATGCCTTCCTTAAACCAGGGGTTGCTATATCTCTTGTTACTGTTTTTTTTTTGTGTTACTTTGCTGCTATAGGTTTTACTATTATGATATTATTCCACTTTCAGTTATGTTTTTAAAAGCAACTGCAACAGAGGGATGGGACTGGACAGGGGCAAAAAATATATAAATAAAATCAAAATGGCGACCGCAGTGATTGAAGTCCAGCGCATGCTGCTCCAGCTTTGTTTAACCGAGGTTGAAGATCTCCCCCCCAATTTGGTTGTTTGGTTTAACCCCACCTCCACCACACCCACAATCCACGACAACCCCCTTCCCCAACACCAATACACCCCCTTTCCTGATGGGAAGGATTCCACTGCTGCTCAGCCTCTCGCCTGTTACAGTATTATCAATATCATGTCTTTCTTTCCTTAAGGATGAGAAGAAATAAAACCTTGCGATTCATCAATGGCTTTAAGTATCTAGAGTGGGTCTATAACAGACCTGAGGACTGCAACTGAATGAGAAATTTCAAGTGCTGTGGTAGGCCACCGCTCCTTGTGGCTTGTTAATATACTGAGAGAATAAAGTTTTATTTATGGCCCTTTTAGGCCAAATAATTACTTGCTTTAGTCTGTTCTTTGTCTCCTTTCCCCAAAAATTGCATGAAACTACCACAAGGTTGGAAGTGCTTCCGTACATTTGTAGCTCATCAAACTTTCATTGATTCAAGGAACAATCTACTAGAAAGCAACCCATCGCCAAAGTGTTATGCCCTTTGCTCTTTCTTACCAAGCACCTTGTTGTATTGAGTTCTTTTTGTTTTTCTATTTATATTTCTATCTCTGTAGTGCCTGATGTTAACATTGATTATTCCTGTTCTACGTCCTGAGAGGAGCTGCTTGGTCTTTGCTAATTAAAAGTAGTCGTACAGAGTCAGTCGTGCCCGATATTCGGTTCCAGTTATTTGGAAAACTTTGGAGGGTATTTAAGGGAAGCACAACATCCATTCTTCAGAGGCATGTGGTGTTCTTTAAGCTTTGACCAAAAGACATGACCAGAGGGGCTGAGAAATGCCTTTTGACTTATAAAGATGAAGGTATAGTCTACCTTCCAGTCGGGTCCCCTTAAACATCTAACTCTGCTTTATAAAGAAAATCTGCTAAGCATTCATCCTGTCTCAGCTATAGGTATACATAAAAGAAATGTGTGTAGATGTGATACTTTTTTAATACCAAAATTTGTCATCCATTTTTGTGTGACTTGGGCAACCCTTACCTAATGAACAATTCAACAATTGCTTGGGAATTTCAGCTGAGCACTAGTCCATCTTAATCTTTTCACCACAACCTTTGAATGCAAATTTATGATGGATTTACTGGTCAATTCGCTTATTTTTCATCCAGGTTTTCTCAACGACGTTGATTGCAAGTCGGGGTAGTCTAAACCACAGATTAGCTACTGAACAGGCAGAGATGTTTAATTTTCTTGACCCGTAAAATAAATTATTTAAGACGACACATTTCTAAATGTAGGCTACAGACAACGCATGGTGCTACCCTAGATGCTAGTGTACTCTACCGCGAAGTATGCCTAATTCGTGGCGCACTGCATGATGTTCATTGCGTTCCATTCAGAACACGTTTTCGAGGTTTTCAATGGTTTCAGACGGTGAAACGGCGGAATGAAGTTTGCGCGCGTTGCTTCTCACCAGCAGAAAATGAGCAACATTAAAAAGTGGAATTCGGGCAATCGACCGGTAAGTTAAGCGTCGACATACCAGAGACATAGAACGTGTTTAATATGAAATGGAGATGGTAGAGGGCCGAGTAGCTACCTCTATGGCTAAAGCACAGGAGTGAAACATTCTGACGGCAAAATATCGGGTGTTGAAGTGAAGCTAGGCCTACTTTGACAGCCAAATGTCTGTCAAAGTGGCAAGGTATCTGCGATAGTAACTTAGCCTATGTACAACAGTGAGACCTGTTATTTTTGTACGTACAAAAATAACAAATACCGCCTTCCCCAGAAGCCGCTCATGGAGTTATAACGTTGAATTCAATGGATTTGTAAAATAGCTCAACTTGCTTCCTCGGCTACATTAATTAATTAACGAGCCGTCTTACACGAACCACATGTTAAACTCACTTTCTCACTATAGCAGCATTTAAAAGTGAATTTGTAAAAAAATGTTAATATCTAGGCTAGCCTAACGCAGAATGTCATGGACAGTTAAATTCAATGCTTACAACTAGGCTTTAACAAATAGGCCTGCAACAACTCCTAGATAGGCTAATGCACTTATTAAAAGGTGTCAGGGTATTGCATAGGCTACAGCCTACGAATGGCTGTCTCCCCCCGTTGGTTTATATTTTATTTGACATTTTATTGCAAAACAGGCAAAGTCGATGAGCAGGTCGACAACTGGTTTTTCGTGTGCTGAAAAGGTTTTGCACGCGCTAAAGGCCTTAGTAAATCAGGCCCATAAAGCGGTAAGTCAAAATGCAACCATCACCACTTTTCATTCATATTTAGGATACCTACAGCCGGGTTGTGCATCATTCAGAATTTAATTGAGAATGGCTCTTAAATTCCTACATATTGGGATGGCAGGTATGCCATCCGCCAAGTTACGGCTTGGCGGGGCATGCCCCATACCTTTTCAGCATACAGGGTTTCCTAAAGAAGTAACCACAGACTCTCAGCCCTTAAAAACATTAACTTCTGTACATTCTGACCTTGTGTAACCACACAGCATTCTGATACAACTTCACACATCCACACAATAAAGCCCCAAACTTGGGTTATTCACACATCCACACAGTAAAGCCCCAAACTTGGGTTATTCACACATCCACACAGTAAAGCCCCAAACTTGGGTTATTCACACATCCACACAGTAAAGCCCCAAACTTGGGTTATTTTGCCGGTTTTTCTCCTTCCTCTTTTTCTTCTTTTGCTTCTTCTTTTTCTTCTTCTTTTTCCTGCCGTACCCTCAAAGAATAATTCTTCCCATTGGATAACAACATCGCATACCTGCTCTCCCAAGCTTATCGCCCAATAAAAATGCTTCAAACTAATGTGGACACATCACACAATCACAGACAAAACTGAATGCTACTGTGAAGCCATGAAGCTACTGTGGCCTCTTGTTGCTGCCTCTCACACAGAGGATTTGGGGTTTGAGCCCAACAGGGCACAAGTTTATTTTTGACAAAAACAATGTGCAACTGTTATACTTTACATTTATTAGACTGTTATTTTCACATTAACAAACTTATTTTTATTGCAAAGGCAAAAGACATTTCCAATATTAACTGTTCAATGTTTCACTTGTACTACAGCGAAATGGTGAAAGTCGGACGACACCACTTCAGGTAACGTTACGCAGTATGGAAACAAATGTTCCATTTGCTGTTGACACTGACAAATGGCCTATAGTCTATATCACGTGACTGTACAAAGAACATTTGATGTAGTGGTAAGCATCAAGCCTTACTATGCAAGAGACCTCCCAGATAGCAAGGAAGTATTGAACTGATATTGTGTTATAAGCATCTGTATCGGTCATCAACCAATTTTCAATGGTCGAATCAAAATTCACTTTCTGATGGTAATGGTCACCGATGTATTAGGTTGAAAGTCGGCTGAAAGCAAATTTTAATCATGAGGAGAGATACATAATTTTTGGGTGGTATTACCCTTTAATTAAATTTTAATTGTACTTCTTTTCATTCAAATTCTAATTTAAATTATGCGTCCTGTTTGCTACCTCAGTTCAAATTCAAGAAGTGAATTGGATTTAAAGCGGCATTTACAATTAAATTCTGAATGGTGCACAACCCTGTACTGTAATAATTTTATCTAAAATTGTACTTTACACAAACAAATAAGGCAAACATTCTAACTTCGTTATTCAATGTGTTAAATCTAAATGTGAATCAGTACAGAAAATCAACATAAGTTTATTTAGTGACATTTAGGCTCATCATTTTGCTCTAGAGAGTATCTAGCACTGCTGAACCTCTGGTCATGGACGCCCCAAGGGTCTCTACCTCTACTACATGACTTGGTAAGATAATCTGTGTATTGAAGACCACCTAAATACCACAGTATGACATTTACCTTTAAATAATCTTACAAAAAAATAACTTACAAAACACTCTGCCCATTGTTCTCCTGACATAACAAATTGTATCTTTTGTATCCGGTTGTAATTACTGTTGGAGTTGGAAAACCTTAATCAAATCCCCTCTAGTCCCCTTTTGCTGAGTCCGAAGAGATTGAGTTTCTTAAGTATTCTTTCTTAACTTTTAAATGTCATATCCAGGACAAATTTAGTTACCCTTCTTTTGTACTTTTTCAAGAGCTTTTATATCTTTTAGCTTTTATATTGTGTGGTGCCCAAAACTCTGCATGCTATTCATATGTGGTCTGAGGAAGGTATTGTATAACATTAATGTAGCCTTCTCTCCTTATATTTATACTCAACCTTTTTTTGTTGCAGCTATATACAGTATACATACATACATAGATATGTTTAACCTTTTTTTTACTGCTATGGCATAGTGCCTAGATCTGATGCACATTTACAAACCATTGCAATACCACCTTCAGTTTGACTTCTGACTGAGAAACAATTTGCATCCATATTTCTCTAGAATATTGAAGGCAATATTACTTGTAGTGTGTAGTTTTTTTTTACTGTGTTTAATGGAAACAAAACTTATGCTTAACTAAGACTGCTTACATTGCAAGTTTTCCATGAAAAGTTAAAATGAACAATTATTGCAAAGATATCATGTGAGTTAGAGGAGGTAGTGGAATAACTAGAAGACCCACCCTTAGCTGCTGGATTACAGGTTAAACCTGCATATTTTTTGTACACCATAATACACTAAGGCTGAATATTAGTGATATTATTTTACAAAAAGATAAAATAAAAATTTTATAGTTAAATATGACTGTGGGATTCTGTAATTTCTAATGTACTCATTTGTAGTTCAGATCTGATTTTAGAATTGGTACTTTCCCTGAAAAGTACAGATTTCCATATGGTTACACTGCTATAGCGAAACCGTGTTATCCATCTAAACCAACCAAGCTATCTGAATTACAAATAATGTCTAAGCTAGGTTTCATGAAATTATATTGCCTTTAGAGATTATCTCAGAATCATAGGTCTGCTTATATGCTTTTAATCTTTTCAAATGTATCATAAAACAGGCCAGGTGTCAGACAGATATATTGTACATATATTAATTGATACATGGATTTATAAACTATTCTTGCTACAGTAGTACGTGTGTATACAGTATATATTTTGAATTTGTGATAATCACTTCATATGTTTTACATTTGCACTGAAACAACAGTGCCATATGTTAAAACCTTTAAATTACTACTGTAGATTTGTACCAATCCACACCACAAAATAATTGATCCAGTTCCCCTTCCCATAACATATTCAACTCAAGGATTTAAACAGCATTTAAGGCCCCAGATTACATATATATCCATATATAATTAAAGCTTAATGTGATGGTGGAGAATTTGGGATTTTTTCTTTTTAGATTTTATGATAGTTTCTTGACAACTAGATTACCAAAAGAAAGTGATTTAATCCCTCAAACCCCCATCCTCTTCAGCTCCTTCAAAATATTGTTACACTGCCGGAGCTGTCTCTTGAGTCTTGGCTGACCTCTTTTAAGGAGAGAGGGAAGTAGAATTTTTATCTATAGCTTTGGTAATAAAGTACAGTCACTGGCTAACGGTTACATTTGTGCTACATCATTACATATTACACTGTGCACTCAACTTACTTAAAACATAATAAATTAATATCTCAAAAGGGATGTATCAAAACCTGAATAGGGCCATTATTTACCCATACGTTGCATAATCACGGCCCCTCGTAATTGATGATGATGGTGACTTCCTTTATTTAACCAGGGATATGCCAATTGAGAGCAAAGCTCTCTTTTACAATGGTGCCCTGAGAATACAACAATGCAACGATAAAACACAACAATAAATTCAAATACATTACAACATAATGAATCCCACTTCCCAAATGAATTCAAAGTTTTGTCATGGAGACAGCGAAAATACGTGACTTAATATCTATCAGGTTGTCACAGGCCATCGGAACAATGTAACAAAAGCGCCACCTTTAATTCAAGTCAGAGACATGAAATGAATGTGTAAAATACAGCTAGTAAGTATCTGGTAACGTTATTAATTAAAATGCACTGTTGGAATTAAATGGTTCCTATGAATTGCAACCCAACAACAGGAAAGAAATACTGAATGTGCAGCATATGATTATATATTTATGAAATAAAAGATGTCACAGCTACAGGTCAGGTGCCCGTCGAATATAACGTTTTAAAACAGGAACGAGGAAGCAGAATGCAATTTAATACAGCAAATATTCTGATTGTATTTTATTCCATTGTTTTATACACAATCCTTGACCGGCGGATATACTTTGCTTATATAAAACATGAAAAATGTCTTTTTTAAATGGGAGACGGTGTTGAAGAAAGTACAAACTGTTCCTGTGTTGTGATTTAATGCTGTTTTTGGTCTTGTTTTTTTTATTGGTCAGCCATTTGTGCAGACAGAGTGTATCTGTGTAACATGGCTTCCTCCAATTGTCGACTGCCACACTCCACTGATAAGAGCCAGACGTTTCCATAGCAATCTTTCATTGTCTGATTGTCTAGACATCCTGTGACACCTGACACGACATTTCTCAAAGCCACGGAAGATCCCTTAGGTCTGAAATCAATGATCGAGCTTTGATTTTGATTTGGTGAGCATTACCATAGGACCTGCCTGTAATATGAGGAGTTGTAAACTGTCCATCATTATTTATAGTCTACCAAATTTAAATGACAAGGGTTACCTGATGGTCCTGCCAATTTGTTGGAAGTTTTAACACCACTGATTCATGAATAGCTAATGAAGAATGTAATAAAGGAATCAACACCAAGTGTTCCCTAGTTTTACACCCCAAGGCACGCTGCAGTTATATCTCCTTTTGATGACGGTAATATAATGTGTCATTGAAACGGGTTGTGTTTTGTTGTGGAGAAATTTGAGGGCTGTCATTCTACACTGGTTATTCAAATTGACTGAACTAGACCTATAGCCTACATTGTTTTTCAGTAGTAGATTAAGCTGCAAATAAATTTTGGACTGATTTTAATGTTTATCAACGATGAACCTTCAGAGGAGGACAGATGCATTTTGTTTTTCGAGCTTTCTTAATTGGTGTTTTCAGCTCAGGGATGTTTAATAAATAATATACATAAGCTGTGCTATTTTTTATGTCTGAAAATGACAGCTGAGTACATAGATGGGTGTGCTTGCTATAAAGGCGCATTGTTCACTTTTGCACAGTAATAATAACCCTCCAGGTAACGTATGATTATTTTCAATACAAGCTTTGTTCTTATATATAAATTGGGGGAGGAGGAGGAGGGGGGGGAGGGGTATTTGCACGGAATGAAAGTGTTTTGTTGCGCATGTGTAATTCAGCGGACCAAATGAAGTGGGACCTCAGACAGCGATTCTACAGCATTGTTTAATGACTGTGCATTTGAATGAACAGTAAACAAGCTTAGGTCTGGTAACACAGTATGCCTGGTGCGCCTATTGTGTCATTGCTCCAGTGAGGTGCCCAGCGATTGGCCACCGGGTGCAGCGCACAATAACAGCCGGTTATAAAGTAGGCGGCTGGAGAAAGCCTGTAGGTGCTCCATTGTCGAGTAAAGTTGATGTGACTGCTTTCCACTCTTATATGGGGGTCAGGCTGTTGAACTGTGAAAGATATTCAGATTTATTGTTATCAATTAATTAAATGTAATTAATTAAATTTATTATTATATATTATTTTTTTTGCTCATGTACCACACCCATTTCATTTCGTAAAGTTATACAAGAGGGTCAATTACAGTCCCCTGAAATATTAACAGGACGGCTAACGATCGGGCTGAGGTTGTTAAGGTGCTTGTCAGTGAGCAGAATATTTTTGGGTAATACCATTTGGTTCTGCGCCACAGCAATCCACCGAAAAGCACAAAAAAAGAAAAGCCATGAAGGAGCGCTTTTTTTTTTCTCAAAGCCATACAAAGAGGATATTTTTGATCAAGGGCGCCTTTTTCCCCTAATTATACATCAGTCAACAGACGTGTCTTTAATTGGTTGAAGCTTCAGAAAAGGGAGAAAGAAAGAGAGAAAAAAAAACAGCTAGAGCACAAATTGTTGTCAGTTGACTTAACGCTTAATGATGCTTTTTAACAGCCTTTCTAGTTGGGCTTCGTTTTTATAGTCGGATGAAAGTTGTGCAGAGAGAAAAATGCCATCTGGGCTCCATGCCAGAGTCTGGTGTTTTCACGGCAGCCACTGCCTCGCACCGGGGAGCGCTGGGAAACCGGAGGGGAGTGCCTCTCAAGGTGCCACTTCCATGGAGACGCAGCTGGGCTGAACAAGATTCCCTTCAGTCGACAAACAAGAGGCAAGCTGGTGTCTGACTCTGCCGCTGCACAGCCAGACCGTTACCAGGAGCCCCGTCAGCCAATCCAGCCCTGGTGCGCTGTTCGAACAAGCAACTCCTCTTCCCAGCCAATCAGTGACTTCATTGGTGAGGAACTCATTTACATCATGCGGTAATGAATTTTGTTCAACATATTGCTTTTCTCACAGAGATTAGCTCCGTTCATTAATTATTTTGCCGGCGAAATCAGAATAGCCATGCAAACTGTGCTGAGCCCTTTTTCTCTCTCTCCCCTGTCTTTCTTTTTTTCTCTCTCTCGCTCTCTCTTACTGTTCCTCTCGTCTCACTCGTGCTTTCTCTGTTGCATTTGCATCAGCTCTAATCTCACGGCAGAGCATTGTGTATTTTTCTGTCTGTTTCCCTTCTTTTCCGCGCACACCCTTTTAGAAATGTATGTGCCGTGCTCATTTTTGGAATTACGCTTTTCTCAAGAACATAAGAGCCTGGGACAGCGTTGCCTGGCCGGGGCGAGATTTTGCGATTTTCATTTTGAGATGACATTTTGCTAATGAATTGCGCTGAGGTCATTTCTAACCTTGAATGAGTTCCAGTGCAACCCCGGCCCCTCCCACCCCCGCCCCCACTCCCCCCCCACCCTCCCTCGCTCCGTCTACACTCTGCGCACACAATATCTGATTTGCATCCATTTTCTGGAATGGTGCAGTCTGAGAGCTTGCCAGGAAAGAACTGACAGTGACACTCCATCTTGTGCACCGTTGCGCTTTGCACAGAAATAGACAAACACAGAGCACAAGATAAGAGATCCAGTGTCCCAGCTGCACATGCAATTTCCACAGATTTGGAGCTTTGGACGGTCTCATTGTGCATCTGATGGCAATTTCCGTAAAGTTCACAGAGTCCGTATTTTCATGCACGCACCTCTAACTGCGCCGCTGTTTTTGGATTTCTCTGAAACGCCTCCCTACAGTTATGTCACAGAAAGTGAGCCTTACCTCTGGACAAAAAGACTGGAGAAAGGAGAAGGAAGGAGCCTGTTGTTTTCACTTTTCATCTTCAGCCGAATATGGTACAACAAAGAAAAAGAGACCTACATCACATTCCATGACTGGCTCATCAATATGCTGCCCAAGGCTTTGCTGATTTAGTGTTGAGTTTGCTTCCTGCAGGTCCAGTAATTTGAATCATCTGTAATAATATGTTACCCCCAGGGGCACTCCCGCAGTGTACAGAGGCCCCATACATTCTGCTCTAGAGGACAGATTGGCTCCGTACCTACATTTAGGTATTACTCAAATCTCAGTTTAGGAACAACATCTGTGAGTTTGTCCAGGTTCTTCTCACAATGTTGCCTGTTCCCCTCGCTCTTAAATGAATGAGAATTTACTCAAAGGCTTTGTTTGAGTAAACAACACAGGCCGCTTCACAATATCTGCTGCTCAACGCGTGTCACCGTTGTTGTTGGACTATATTCGCATTTAGACTAAACAGTACCTAAAACAACAAATTTCTATTGGAAATATTTCTGTACGTGTCCGTAGATAAAAGGTCTTATGTTATAAACGGGTATGTACATTTTAGTGGTCCTAAATTGTTAAAAAGGTGGAATAATGTACTTGTACCAAGATACTCTTAACCACTTGAAGTAGACGTATAATAATTTAATATGGTATTTAATATTTCAATTTTGTATTTAGTCTCAGTATATTCGTAGTTAAAATAGTCTGAACACTGTTAAGCATGTAGCAAAATGAATATCAGATTACCATCATTGTTGATCAAAAAACATTGTAGTTGTAACCATGACAATACATAATTGCTTCACATAATAATATAGTTTTATGCCTGGATCATTTAGTTAATATGAGCTTTTATATATTACATATTTATTTACAAATAAATTTTATATCTTAAGCATGTATCTGATCTTTCTACATTTCTTTAATTTTTTTATTTATTTGATACATGCAAAAATAAATGATTCAGATTTTTCTGGTGCTAGTCCATAAACGTGTTAAAAAAAAGTGAATCAAGACAGTCTGAAGGAAATTTGTCATTTACCTGAAATATTTACTAAAGTGTAGGAATTGTTTCAAGTTTGGAGATGCATACTTTACTACAGTATGTATATACACTCTGGGAATCCAGACAGTCCCGCGAGCTGAGATATGGGTGTAGAATGAAATAGAACGCATAGGAATTATTTGGAGATGCATACTTTACTACAATATGTACAGTGGTGCTTGAAAGTATTCATACCCCTTCACTTTTTGCACACTTTATTGTGCTGTAGATTTAATTTAAAATGGATAAAAATGGATCAAAAGACTGTCGATATCTTATTTTCAGGTATTGTTACAAGCGATAACTTACAGCCATTTAGCCAGCCATGTGTTCCATAATGTACCAGTGTAATTTACAGCTGAATCTAATCTATCCCCCAAATTCCCATAGAGATCCATTAAAATTCAGAGAGGTTATAGTATCGCTTGTAACAGTACCTGAAAATAAGATATCGAGAATTTATAATTTATTTGCAAAAATTTCTAAAAAACATGTTTTTACTTTGTCATTATGGGTTATTGAGTGTAGATTAATGGGCAAAAATGGCAATTTTATCCATTTTAAATAAAATCTACAACAAAATAAAGTGTGCAAAAAGTGAATGGGTATGAATACTTTCGAGCACCACTGTATATACACTCTGGGAATCCAGACAGTCCGCGAGCTCAGTGTTGTATAGAGGCATACAATGCCAACTACCGTCTTTGGCACCATCTGGAATGCTTCTCTGTGGGAGGGTTGAAAGGGGTTGCAGCCTTTGGCAATGTTTTCATCAACCCATTTTTTCAGCTTGACACCCTAGTGGACGCCTAGTCAACTATGCTGAAAGGGCATGGCATCAGTCTAAACTGTCCAACTGAAATGCAAAATAAGACACGTGAGAAAGATGAATTCATAGAACGGGCCTGGTTCTGCAAAGATAGAGATCAGTCACAATGCTTAAAGCTTGTAGAAGCAGAATTTTTAAGTACAGAGTAATGTTCGCATAATTCTGGAAAGGTAAGACTGTGGTCATATGCGAAAAAGCATTTTTAGTGGAATACTGGGTTTTTAAATATTTTTTTGGCATCACCAGGATTGCTGGAATGTACAGGTCAGTAGCAGCTATGAAAGCATGTGGAGCAGTATTTCTAAGTAGAATTGACTGGATTCTTGGCATTGACATCATTTTGGGAAGGTAGGAGGTGCAAAAAATATGGGAGTAAAATGTGTGTGGAGGGCAGTAGTTTGTCGTTGGCAAGGTTTTAGGAAAGTAAGTCTCACAATGGCTAAAGCTTAACAGTACCAGGTTCTTGGCATGCGGCTTTGCAGATTAGACATTGGACAAGCAGCTGGAGAACCACCGCAGAAGCTGTTTTTAGGATGGGGAGAAGCAGGGGTCAAGAGCTTGGCTGAAAGAAGAAGGGATTCGAAAAGAGAGTGACCATGAGGGAGGAAATTGAGAATTCAGGGAGTACAAGGACAGGTCGTTTTAAGATGATTGGGAAGATAGCCAGGAGGAGACTAGTGTGAGGATAGCTAGTGCAAAAGTTAGTGCATTCTGACTGAAAAGAAACATGAAGAGGCGTTAGATACGTTAGGATTCATTACACTGGGGAATCTAATGCAAGAGGCTTTGCTCCTAACTTCACGCACGTGTTTGTGTGCGCGTGTTTGTGTGCGCGTGTTCGTTAAAGATCGAAAAAAAGATCCCACAATATGCACTCTTCTTAACTTGAACTTGAGGACAAAGTATTTTTGTTAGATTTAATTGAGGTACATTTTTCACTACAAAATTGTCTGAATGTAATTAAGGACATATACTTCAGAAACAACTTGTCAAACATCTCCTCATTGACTGCTTCTAATATTTCTAGCATGCTACCTAACTATTTTAGATTTACACAAAACAGGCTGGCTTCACAGTTTGCTTGAAGTTGCATAGTCGTTTTTGTCCTGGGATTAATGTTGAAATGTAAGAGTGCATCCCACAATAGTCAGATGTGGGGACATGTATTTCTTTCTGTTATCTTTCAGTATAAGTGTCTACACAAATGGATGAAAAGGTACCCCAAGGTTCACATTTATAATACTTTTATGAGGCTGTTATACTGCCCCACATTCAACAGTTGTTAAGAGGCAGTGCTAGCTGACTGTAGCCCCCCCAGCAGCGCCAACCTTTTATAATAGTAGTGGTTACCTCACTGCGTGTTCTAGGTAGTCAGCCATTACCCAAGGTTTACACTCCTGTGTGTGAGGAGAGAGGCCTGATCTTCCCTCCGATCTCCCAAAGGAATGAAGGATGAAATAATGGCCATAGCAGAGAGTTTGAACTGGAGGTATCCAGAATCCCTGGTCTGTGTTTGGCTATCAAGGAACCAAGGCCCTTGAAGGGGAGCTGATTGGTGTTGGTAAAATGGTGTCCTGCTTATGAGCACACACAGCTGTATGGTTTAGACAAGGAACAGTCTGTTTCCGCAGGCATGCCATTAGCTGTGTACAGTCAAAGTTGGCAAAGGCTGACATCCAAAGGGGCTGGCAGAAGCCATCGCAGAAAGTAGAAACGCCACACATCACTTCTAAAGCAGCATTCATTTCAGACCACAGGAAAATAAATTATAATTTTAGGCGTAGTTTTATAGTTTATTGCAATTTCCCCTTCCCCCAACACACCCCAATGAGAATGACTAAAAGGTATTGTTTTTCTTGCCAAATCATTTGGCATATCTGAACCAACAGCCACACACTACCATGTACCCTGCTCTTGCTGAATGGCTGAAGCTAAGAAAGTGTGGGCTTAGTTAGTACTTGGATGGGAAGACCTCCTTGGAAAGCTAACGCTGCATTCATGCCATATGGGAGTTATGGTTTGATCGATTTGCACGCTCGCAACAACAGCTTGGCAGCATTCACTTGTTGATCTCGGATGAACTTGTTTAATGCCAAGATCACCGTAGATTTGGGGAGGGTGTCTGAGATCACTGAAACGATGGAGGTTTGCCGGAAACCTTTGATCTTGTTAGCCTATAACCTCTCTCTTGTTAGCCCAAATAAACCCCAATGCTCTAGTGGAGTTATGGGGACACTGTGCTGTAGGAGATGCCATCTTTCGGATGAGATGTTAATCCGAGGTCCTGACTCATTGTCGTCATTAAAGATCCCACAATATGTATCGCAAAGAGTAGGGTGTTCCCCAGTGTCCTGGCCAGATTCCCAATCTTCATCCCCCAGTTAAATCCGTCTTTCTCCAACTCAGCGGATGTTTGGTGAGCGTTCTGGTGCAAAATGGCTGCCGTGCATTACCCAGGTGGGTGCGACACATTGGTGGTGGTTCAGGAGAGTCTTCACCCTCATCACTTTACAGTGCTTTGAGTGTGAGAAAAGCGCTGTATAAATGCAAGCCATTATTATTATTATCCAACTTTATGTAGAACCCGTGAGCTATTTGGTTGTGTGTGCCAATAACTTGATTTGAAGGTATTTATGAGTTTGTCCTCAAGAAACCTCTTTTTGAAATCAACAGATAGTATGATGCATATGACATTAAGCCTCTTCTGGAGAACACTTGTGGAAAGTTGTCCCTGTGAATAATGGTAGTTGTTTTGTTGCCAAACCACTACAAGAAATTTACTAATTACCAACTTTCCAAACACAGGCACTTTCTATTAAACATAGGCAGGGTATTTGGCAGCTTCTTATTTAGCCACAATCCAAAACAGCTCTTATTAAATCTATCTAAAAGATTTCTTTAAAAGCTGTGAATTTCATTATGCCTTTAATTATGTCCTTGTGCATATTTCAGGAAAAAAGGGTACTGGAGCAGGCTGCAATGTTTGCAGTATGAAATAAACAGCAGCAAACTTCAACGACTTCAACGGACCAAACCTTTTTTATTTGTGACCTTTTGGCCTACGTGTCCATGTTTGTCTGTCCCTTGTGATATTTTGGAGACTTTAGTTGCATAATTATTGTATCAACTCATGGTCGTATTGTGTGTGGACATGACCCCTCCTTTCCTACCTCAAAATCTGCTACTATAGTAGTCAAAACGTTGCATTCAACATGTATTTACCAAATACTTTACAATTTGAGCATTCCAGATCATGTTCTGAAGACCCTCACTGATTTTTACATTTTTTTATTTTTATGAGAGAATTTATAGCACACAAACCACAATGTGATGCTGCATATAAAATTGCCAGCACAGTCAACTGAACTTAATCATAAACTGATTTAAACTTGTTAAACCTCAGTTGCTCTTATGAATCAAAAATTAAAGTTATGCTTGCTAGTTTACCAGATTATTGTAAATTCTGGCCCAAAATACTGCCGCTATATTACGTACGTGTATTTTATACAACTTTTGGTACATAAATGCCTTCTCACTAATGTCATTTTGTGATTTGGCAGTGTGTGAAGTGTGGAAACGCAGAATTCACAAGAGGAAACGCAGAATTCTAACTAAAATTATTTTCATTGTCTCGTTTATTATGCTGAACAGAAAAATAAAAAAGAATAATGACATTAAGACATGTCTATTCTATCAATACTTTATATTTATGTTTAACAGGTTATTCCTGCATCTGTTATGCTTAAAAGTGGGTTTCACTGTACTGTGCTGGATAGGGTAAATGCCCTGGGGTCGACTCTGACAGGATATGTCACTTGCTAGCCTTGAGTCAGTTGTGGGAGTACAGAATAGTGAACAAGGCCTAAGGTTTCTCAGGAGAAATATTAACTTTAACCTTGTAATTGCATGTCTTTTTTCTTTTCTCTTTGATCTTTCTTAGATCGATTGACAATCTAACTTCACTGTTTTGTCATAAAGCAGAGATTTGGAGACCTGCTGGGTCATTTGACCTGTTAAGTCACAAATCACTGGGTTTCAGATTGGGAGACTTCTTCAGAAGTGAAGATCGGGGATACATATCAGTGAAACTATGTTGCCTTGAGCATTTCTGCGTTAGCTAGAGCTAGCTTTGCCATTTAATTGTTTTTAAACAACGATTGGTAGTTTGTCCATAAAACTTTCGGTCCTGTTCAAACCATTTATATAGGCACACGGTTAGCTCCAGCAAAATATAAACATTTCTGGGACATCACAAGGTGCCTAGGCATCTACCAGCTGACTTCAAATCAGGAACGTAATATACGTTACTTTAATCCATATTTCAAAATGAAATAGCCATACTTAAGTCTTCATTGTTGTAAAGATACGGCATTATAAATGTATGAAATAGTATGAAAAGATGATTTGTTGTCATGTTGGTAGAACAAGGGGGTGCTGCGATATCATTCAGCAACAGGCTGGCAAACAGTCGTATCTGATGCTCTAACACAACCTGGGTTGTTTTCAGTTCAGTCTGTTGTGGAACGACTCCAGTCTCTGGTCACAGTCAGTTGCCTTCATTCAAAACACTGGTTAAAAATTTGACAGACTTAAGCCCTTGTTAAATTCATACATAAGTTTGCAACCGCTTACTCTTTTCCTTAAAGCACGCGTCGGACTATTTGCTACAGCTCAACAGTGGGCAGGTGGTACTCGGTCCACTGCACACGGCTGCAATACAGAAACCTTCTTATGCATAGCTGGCTATGGACTACAATACTGTCCTTGAGCAGTATTTGTTTTTAGCCTAATATGGTACGGTTAGAGTAGGGCAAACTAATAGGTGTTTTCTTTGAATCCAATATTAGTAAATATTTTTGTGAGATGATATTAATGTACTGACTTCTTAGTTTTGAAGGAGCCAGAAGATCGGGACAAAAAACAACAACAAATTTTATTCTATTAATTTTATTAATCGCACTTAAGATAAAAAAATAAAAAAAACGGTATATCACTTAAAGTTCAAAACAATAATTTTAGTTTAGCAATAGTTGTGACTAGTAGAAATAATTATATGCAAGTATATATATATATATATATATTTATATATATATATATATATATATATTTATATATATTAGTATATACAGTATAATATAATACAGAAAACATGTTCTCACAATAATTTCACTTGAAATACATTGTACACTTGTTGCCAAAAATTTATAATAAAATATGACATGCTAAATTGGGTCAATCAACAGTAAAACAGAAACAATGTTAAGATGTTACAATGTTAAGTAGGGTAGAACCATGAAGTGGTTGGGATTCCAGATTCCATCAGGTGGTTGGGATTCCAGATGAAAACTAATTTTAGTTAATCTCAGTGTCAGTTTTAGTGAAATTTTGATTAACATGCTGAGTGAAATGTATGTGTATATACTGTACATATGTGTGTGTGTGTGTGTGTTTTCTAACAAAATAGGCTTTGAAAAGGTTTTAAGAAAAAGCTCATTTTCATTGGAAACATGAAATTCCAAATGTGTGCCACCTCATGTGCTAATAAAACAATAATTAATAAGAGCTCATTTGTTTAATGAAATGGACTATCCATGGTTAAAATATTAGCGGACTTGTTCACTGTGATTTCTTTCCTCTGTTATTTTTCACGAGCTTCCCTTTTTTCCCTCCATCCTCTTCCTAATTTTTCTCTCCCGCTCTCTGGAGATGTGCTCTTTAAGGACTGGTTTCGCTTGCCTAAACACGCACCGCACACACACACACACACACACACACACACACACACACACACACACACACACACTTGCTGTGTCTGACCCTGGGTCACGGCGAAGTGACTCAGAGCCTTGTCTGACTGGGCCTCTCGTAGCCCTGCCTTTGCATTCCAGCGCTCTGAGAAGGGGCAGCGCGGCTTGTTAGGAGTGGGGAGGGAGGAAGTTTCTGCAGGCCGGGGGATTATGCGCAGTTTCCTTGTCCAGAAGCTTTGCCGCGCTCCCTCCCACTCTCTCTCTCCGAGCAGCGATTCCGTGAACTCAAAGGGAAAACGCTGAAAACTTAAACCTGCTTCTCGAGGCTGCAGAGTAACCCCTGAGCCGTGCTAATATGCATTTTTCTCTCTCTCTCTCTCATTATTTCCCTCCGTGCATTTGTTTACTTGTAAGGAGAGAACTTTTTGGTGGCCGTTGCGCCGGGCTGAAATGGATTTGGGGCTCTGATCGGAGGCCGAGAACACTGGAAGGGCACGCCAGCTGCAGAACGCAGAAGCCGGCATACGGTCTGACAGGCAGTTAAATTCCCTCTCTTTGGGGAGGGAGGGTGGTGGAGGTGGTGGGAGGGGGGCTCAATTTAGCAGTTCCAAGTTTCTGCTAGGGTCTACAGGGGAGCTTTGTGAGAACACTGGAATGGAATAGATCAGGGAGAAAAAAAGGAGCCTTTTACACTTTTGGAGGCTGCAACTTTTGCGGTGAGTATAACTCTCCCTCTTTCTGTCACATGGTTTTATCTGAATTCATGACTCTATATATATATATATATATATATATATATATAGTTTATGCATGCAACTAGGCTGGCATGCACAGGATAGATTTCAGATGCTCTGTCATCCTCTCCTAACTGACTCACTATGTGTAGGCTACATCTGAAAAAATGTCTAATAGTGCGGACGACTTGTTGGGATTGGGTGCTTTCTGTTTTTTTTCTGCCAATTAAGAGACTCTCCGTGTACCTCATCGTTGTGATTGAGTCGTAGGGTTACAGCGAAAAAGAAGGGCTTTGTGCTTTTGAATTCCAGGAGAGTTTGATGGTCGTGGCCTGTGGGGTGACTATGTATTTGTACATACCATGCACAGGATCCCATCAGATAAAAAGTAATCCAGCTCTGTGAACTGGTTGCGGTTGCTTAATCAGTTGTGGATTTTTGAAAAACCTTGCATTTAGTTTTACAGTTTCATTGCTCGAAACACGTGCGCCTCCTGAATTTTGTAATGGCTGCATGCTACTGAATTTGTTTTTAACACCTGCATAGACAAGAGTTTTTTTTAGTCGAGGTTGTGCATTTCTAATACAAACAATTTAAGACTTCATCCAATAGAACGTGTGTTATTGGCTCTGACAATTTTTCTACAGTCTGTCCTTACAAAAATTATTTTGAAAAATCGTGGAACAAAGAAAGATAATACTCCTGTTGCTGTAGTTCACAAATGTGTGTGTGTGTATGAATATATATATATATATATATATATATATATATATAAAATCTTATCTGTGGATAATGGATATGATAGTTTGGGTACCTCTGATATGCAGAATATTGTAAATGCAAAACTGCAGTTAAATCACTGCAGGATGTTTGAACAATGCTTATTTCTGAAACTTTTTTAAGTTTGTCATAGTTCAACATCTCTGTTACGGGATTAAAGATTGATGGTGAATTATGGATCAATTGTGATTATGGTCCTTTTGAATGCTGTAGTAATGCAAAAGTACATTTTGTAATCTTGAGTGCCAGTCCCAAAAACGCCGTACCAGTTCATTTTTAAACTGCAATAGAGAGGGTCCGTCCCACCCAACAGCACAGTCCCGTCATTGTTTCATTTGCTTAGCATCTTGTGATCTGACGGGAAAAAAAGTGGGTGGATCCTGACACATTTCAAAATGTATTATGATGGTTCTGGGAAGGTGCGTACATTACAGAAAACTAGAAAAAATGTAAAAACTTCCTGCATTTAATCAGATTAGTTGGTGACATTTACAGATGTCAAATTAATGTTGTGCGTTTGAGTATTTGGTGTTTAATGTAGTTATTAATTGTTGCTTATTAGAATACTAGCAGGTAAACATAAATTCTAGCTGAAGAACATAGTTGATTTGGTGAATATAGTGTTTTTTAGAATGCAGGTTGACGTATCTTGAAGGCTTGAAGGTACAGTATAATAGGCAATGTTTTCTTTCTGTTGTCTACTTTCAATATGTTACACTTGCCTTAAATGTCCAGAAACATGGCATTGGTGCAAACATTATGTGATGCCATATAGTTTAAATGTAGTTTAAGTATCAAGAGGTACGATTTCTACTGAAAATTGCAATTCAGAATATGGGCTTTTTTGTTTTGGCTTACCCACCGGACTACAATCATTCAAGTGGCAATACTTCAACGAGACATGCCAAACTGGTGCTAGCTTAACAGACGCCTGGAACAATTATGTAATGCTATGCGGTGCATTACTGATTACCTGTGTGTTAAAAATCATCCCACCCTCTGGCTTTTCTTAACCTGCGATCCGATCCTTTTTAGCTGCAGTACAATTCACCGGGCATTTTAAATCCCAATTTAATAAGATGCTTGTAAACCACTTCGGAAGATGCTTTTTAAAACATGCGACGATCCAATTTGTTCATAACACCTTTGACCCTGTGAATTCCGAGAGGGCTTTCAGGGTCAGTGTTTCCAATACAGTCACAGGAGCAAATAAGCATTCAATCTAGAATAAACCAACCTGTAAACCATTCATTGTTAACTGAGTAAACAGCACAAATAATGCTAGCGTAATGAATATTACAGTGCTTTTGTACATGTTGATTGAATAGCTATCTTCCTTTCTGGATTACTTGGTAAAGTTTTCATATGGATTTTTACTGCAATACCTGTATCTGGTTGCAGAAAAATACTAATATTCCGAATTGATCTTATCCCATAAGAGTTCATTACAATGGCAGGCAACATATAAAATGAATTTTGACAATGTGCAATTACAACATATACAGTATACATGTGCAATATTCTTGTCTTCTTTTTCCATTTTCTAAATTTTTGTATTCTGATGAAAGCTTGACACATTGACATATATTTCCAATGCACCCATTTACCTGCTTTTTAACTGCAAATTAAATGTAAGTGGATGCAAATATATGATGTTCAGGAGAATTGTAATAAAAACAAAGGACTTACTTTACCCAAAGCAACAACAGATATTGTGTGGTGAGGAGCCATAACTCCAACTTCACTATCTACAGCAGAGCTGAAGGACTCATCCATCTAAACAATGTTTTGGAGAAGACCGTATCCAGAAACCACTTAATTTACACAGCTAGCCTATTTTAGATAAGATAGCTGGCTCATTATCTTGATTAGCTTTGATTACTGACTAACTGCTGCTGATTACCTTACATGTGTTAAGACAAGTGATCAGGATTAGATTTTCTTAACAAAGCAATATTTTCCAGAAATATTATCAGTGCTATTCACTATAGCTATAAATGACAAAAACTAATACTCTTTTTTATTAGTTGAGATGTAGAATTAGCAGTTAGATGATTTAACAGAGATAACTTACGTTGCTAGGTAGAGTGCTAGGTTAGCCATATTATCAGCAGAATCACATAATAATTGAAAGAGATTTTACTTTCAGTGAACCCAAGCAATGGTGCCAGCTCATGATAGATCAAGGATGAAACAGTTGATGTTCAAGCAAAAAATACATTCTGGAAACATCGGACACTGCACATTTTATACCATTTAATATTCTTAATTTGGCGTATTCTATCTGTCAACAAGACTCATTTTCAAACTAACTAGACTCTGGTTGTGATATAACTGACCTGCCCTGATCTGTTGCTGTTGAGTTTGTCAGTGTGTTGTTTTATCAGCTGATAGAGCATGGTGAAGTGCAGAATTATTGTGCAACATGACAGACAAATCAAATTTACCCTCAAAAACTGTAGGATTTAAAATATAATTACATTACTTGGCTGCTAATTGCAGAAAAAACAAAGAATATGTAGGTGGCTGTCTTCATTTAAGAAGTCTGAGTTTCTGTTTACTGTCAGATTGAGTATTTCATGGCAGGCAACTGCAAATAGACAACAGGCCTTGTGTGGTGGTGCTGTACAGCAATCATCAGTGCTTGTATTTGAGGTTATCCAGGTGCGCATGAGGTAAGTAACCCATAATCACAGTATGTTTTTTTTTCAGTCAACTTTCCACGTCCAGTTTTGCAACCAGTAACCTGTTGCTCGGTTGGCCTGAAATCAGCCTTTCTGTACCTGTCCACCGTGCCCGAGGTTCTTCTGACATTTAAAATCACATATTTCATGTTAATATTGGCATTTGAGTACATGGCTGCTCACCAGGAGAAAATCTTAATAACTTGTCTGCATTTTTTGGCCACGTCATTAGGTTTTTTTTTTTTTTTGGGAGACGGAGAAGACTGTTTTAACAGCGAATTGGCCTCAACAGTCATAGCAGTTTTAAAAATACACACATGCAGAATGTCATCTACACAGTCTGCCGCTCTATTTTGGGCGTATGGGTCACTCTCTCCTGAAACGGCCTAACAGCACTCCTTCATTCTGTAGGCCGATTAAGTCTCCGAACAAGGACTGTGCACCATTGAAAATGCATGCTAAATTTCCATTTATGGCTTAAACCGGGCTATATGTGCGTGTTATTAATTCTGAGCTGTTTTCGGTCCTCTTGTTTCCTAAGTGCCGAAATAACATCGCCTCCATACCTGTTAGAGTTTGAAATAATTTGCTTTTCAGAAAGGACCTAGGGGGCCACAACTGTCACTCCAAAAATAAACTGGTACAATTTTCCACATTATCGAGCTTAAACGGAGGAAGGAAGCGAACGCGACTGCAGCATATGTTTGGAATGTGTGCTTTTACGCTCTAAAGATAAAAATCTATGGGTTCGGTCAGTGTGTCCAGTGTACGTTTCTGCTGTTATCCAAGCAGAATATTAGGCCTTCCTGCGGCATGCTGGGCTGGCTATACATTTATCTCATTCACTTTTTCCGCGTAGAGAAAGAAATCCGCAATGAGCTGTGGTGGTTTATTGGCTGCAAGTTCACCAGGTACTGTGTGGCAGAAACGGGGTGATGTTTGTGTATCAGCTGATACTGCTTTGGATAAAAGCGTCTGCTAAATGACTGTAATGTAATGTAATGTATAAACAAGAATCAGCCTCTGATATATATTTTAATTAGCCGGATTTTTGTATTCCTCTGTTTTTTTAAACAGATACTTTCTACATATTCTCTTTAGGTCCTATAACCAGATGCTAATGGACAGATTCAACTCACTACAAAGGATTAAGCCAAAGCACTGATTTAGAAAATGAAGTCAATAATAATTTAAGAAGAATAATTTGGGATTTTTCTATTTAACCTGGTCAACATTTCTTTATTAAAGGTGTACTTTTTTCATGTTGCTAGTCGTGTTGTGAATGCGCCACAGTTCTGCGTGTCTCGTGCGCTCTGTTACCTATGAATAGATGGTCGTAGACGTAACTGTGTGGTTCTGCTACGCTGGTCTGTGGCAATTGGATAGTGACAGACAGACAGTCCTGCCAGGAAACCTGCTTAGGTGGTTGGCAAGGCAACTGAAGCACTCTTTTGTTGACAATGCCTGTTTGGATTGGTGCAAGGTGCCAGTATCAATAGGAAATGTTTTTCAAAAAAGTGTTTTTCATCCACCCCAGCCGAGCGTGGATCCCTATTTTGGAGACATATGTTACCAGTTTGTCAGAGTCAGCTCATTGCTGGTTATTACCTCACCGTAAGCACCTGCGTTTGGTCTTGTGGCTGCTGTGTCCTCCTGGTTGACCGCGTGACCGTAGAGCATGACACCCTGAGACGTAGCCGTACGATAGGTGTCCATTCACCCATTACGGGTGCTGGTTTGTTGCAGGAGCTTCTCCCTGGTAACAGTGTGAAGATGGAGAATGTCCAGCTGGTTGGCCAGCCACGCACACCCTTTGCAGCAGAACATTGCGAGAGCTCTCGCTGCAACTTTATTCCTTTCCACTGCATGTTTGTCCTCTGTGTCCGCTGCACAGCTGCCCCAGGAGTGATGCATCTTGCAGGAGAAAGTGGACATGTTGACTTTGTGGAGGTTCTCACATTGGACATTAGTTGTTCTGTATGAGGCTGAGGTCCAACCGAGGGTAACCTTTCTGCCTGGTTCTTCTCCATCCTGTGATTACATGTGTGAGCACCAAGTATTTTTTTGACAGTTTAGACTGGGCTCCTTTCAGGCGCATTACATTACAGGCATTTAGCAGACACTCTTATCCAGAGCGACTTACGCAATTTTTTATTGCATTTATCCATTCGTACATCTGGATATATACTGAAGCAATTCACAGCGGCAGTGTCCTACCTGAGAATCGAACCGGCAACCTTACAAGTCCAATTCCTTAACCATTATACTACGCTGGCGCCAGGCACATGGTTGCAGACGCCTCTGTCCACTGTTCGTATCACAGGTTTCTTCACTGGGTGTTCTTTCTCCTATGACTCACACCTGAATTGCTCTGCTAAAGGTATGGTTAAACCGAATCGCTTTTCTCCAGGTCGCCTTCATGGTAGACTTCTCGTGGCCATGACTTGGGTGGCTTTAACTGCTATCTGCTAGTATCAGGCATCAGGGCGATCCACTGTGGACTTTTGTATCAAACATATCTCCAGCTCATTAGCTGGCTTGTTATGTGGTTGAGCTGACCGTAGGCATTATGGGTTGGTAGTATCTTGACAGTGACGCAGTTGGGGTGCCTCCTGGGTGTGCCTTGTAGTAGGGATGGGACGATAATCGATAAATATCCATATGAATGGATATTTAATCGTCATAAATGAGTATCGCAGTCAGTACCAGAATAACCGGCCGTTACACCTCAGCATTGGTTAACTTCCTATAAAACTGAAAACTACGGACATAGCGGGGAGCACTTCTTATTATGTCATTCAGTAAGCACAGCGACATAAAGGAAGTTTTCATTGCATCATGGCGGAAGGCGGAGGTCATACATCGGCGCATCAGGAGATAACGTTACCAGAAACAACGGAGCTTTCCCCCCCATTTAAAAGGGTTAGGTCCGAATTTTGGAAATACTTTGGCTTTCAGAAGGATGCCAATGGTATACAGAAGGAGAACAAACTCCCTGCATGCAGAACATGCTTCAAGAAAGTAGCAGTACATCTATTTGTTTAAAAATGGGCCAAAAATGTTTACATTTATTTTTGAATAAGCTGCACAGTTATTGTGTTCTACCACTGGCCCGCATTCAGGCCAGAAGTAGTTTCGTTTATCTGCATTCATTGTGTTTTTACGCTGACATTATAAAATAATCTGGTCACACAATATACTGTTTGAAAGTGTTAAAACTCACCGTTCTATCTCGATAAACAATTTTATGATCCCAATGTTACAGGGACAACAATTCTTTATTTTGTAACCCAAAACAGGCTCTATCAAAACAACGACTCTGTACGTTCTATGTGTTCCACGGAAATACACAAGACGACACAAATAACGATAAAAGTCTGTATCCTTATCCCGGCAAAAATAAATAAATTCATAAATCTTTTAGGTGAGAAAAAAACTTCCACTGTGTTTGAGATTCTGTCACTTTGTTTCAGTAATACTTAGAGTATTAAAAATTATATTTTGACTCTTATACTTCTAAGTCTGACTCAGACTCCCAATGTGTACCTTACAGAAGAGACCAGGATTATGGAGACCAGGATTATGCCTGCAGTCAAAGGGGTTCAAGAACAATAACCATTTTATTTCCGGGCTTGTGTTCAAAAAAGGTGGTGCTAGAGAAGGGATTAAGAGCAGGTCAAAATGTTTACATTTACTTCAATAATCTGCATGTTGTTTTGTTGTCTGTTAAAACGAGTTATTGGCATGGATAAAATGTTAATATTTTTACTTGTTTAACAATGAAGCATGTTTTAGAAGCAGGTGTTTTCTGATTGGTATAAATGCACATTTTTTAAATCGTGGAAGTATGTTTTAATACTGTATTAAGACTTTCATCTTTTTTCAATAATTATCAAGATAATATTGTATATCGTGAAAATATTGGCCAAGATAATCGTGTGATAAAATGTTTATATTGGCACATGCCTTGTAGAGCTGCTTGTTCGTCGCTCAGGTCTAGAGATGACAGGTAATGGTCAGCATCAGGTGATTTCTAAGTTTCCTGTTGAAAAACATCTTTGCAAAAGTTTTCCACTGGACAACGTAACTAGAAGTTCAGTGTTTTTGCTAACATCAGTGATAGAGTTGACACTGCTCATCTGGAAATGTGATGACCCGCATTATTTATAGATTGTCTTTCACAAATAATTTGTGTGTGGTCTATTGAGGATGTTTTACCGAGATATGTTCATTCATTTCAAGCTCCTATTCAGTTTGTGTGCATAAACAGCAAGGTCATGCATCTCTATTTTTGAAGTTGGAATCCACTGGAAGAATGTGGCCTACAAGTATTCAAAAACACCGATGTCGGATTAAGAAGGGCAATTAATTGTAATTTCAGATGAGTTCCAATTAAAGCCTTGCCACACATGCCTTTTAGCACATTATCACAATAATTAATAATGTCCTGTTCACTGCAGTATTGTGTTCCGTTGCTTCATATAGACCATTTTATTTTCTCCGTCTTTTTTTTGTTGCCAATCTTAAATAATTGCAAACATGGTGGACCTACCTGTATGTTCTTAAGCTAAAACGCATTGACATTCTGGAGCTCTGTTGGCAAGAAATAACATCAGTGGGAGGCACAGTCATCAGTTGCTCTAAGAGGAATGATGTCATGCTTATGATTGACTTACACAGTTCTCATTTATCCCGGTAAGGCCTCTCTTGCACATGCACTTAACATGGTTTAGAGTCCACCTTTTGGCAACATTTGATACTAAATATATGTGGTCACTCACATGGGAGTTACTCTCAGAATTGACGAACGCCGTCTCGGAGCATGTCGTAAAAGTAGATGTGATTGCTTTTTGCTGCGTTAAGCAAGTAACAGGTCAGGTTTTTTTTTTTTTTTTTTCTGTGGCTAGAAAAGCAATATGGTGGTTCTGTGAAAACCATCTGTATTTAAAAGCTTTTCTTTGTCTCCGTCAATTAATTATTTTTTTTTGTCTGAGAAATGTAACAAACCAGCAAACGTTGAGCCTCAAAACATCTACCGTGATTGTCATGGACTTCAGTTGAAGTGCGTTTTTGGATGAGCCACGGCAGCCTAACTCTGACAGTAAAGTGTGTGCACTCTCCAGGAGTGAAAAGCGTGTGTGTATGAATATAAAACAGAAACAAATAGGTTTTGATCTGTTAGTTGAAGCCGGTTGAATTATATTTGAATGCAGGAAAACTCTGCATCCCTGAGAAATTATGTATATAATCCTTGGATCTAAACTCTCTGGCATACTTTCAATTCCATTCCAGCCAATTAATAATTTAATCATATTAATTAAAAATAAGTAAGGGGAAACAGAAATGTACAAGGTCTTTACCATTTTTTATTCTTGCCTAAGTACACTGGGCCTTTTGGAAAGAAAGGTGATGCGACAAAGTCCAGAGCACTTAAGACAGGGAACAGTATCCATACGAGATGTGTTTGGTGCACCAGTCCCTCTTGTATGCGTTTTCATTTGTTTTACGTGGATTGCCTGGCAATTTTCCCTGCAAAGTTAATGGATGTTGCAGCTGTGTAAGTGATGTGCGGTATGTTTTAAGCACCCCGTTTAATGCCCCGAGAGACGACGAGATGCAGCTAAATCCATGTAAATGTAAGGTTATGTTAAATTTGTAGAGAAACAACACAGTATGAGATACTGTGACACGATATTTCATGTCACTTTTCGAGGAGTGTGCCAGGGAAAGTAATAACAAGCCGCAAGGATGCTGTATATCTTAACAATGTCCTTCTGAGATTTGGAGAGAGAGGAATACCGTCTTCTATATAGGTGTTGTTATGAGAAATTATGTACATGTAAGTTCCCTTGTTCTGTAAATGCCCCCCCCCCCCTGTCTCTCACCCCACACCTGATAAGGGTTTCTCTTCTATAAATGTATTAATAAGTAAACAAATATGACATTGGTCTCCTGCAGTGGCTGAGTGACTGGCAGCCTTTCTTGGTGGCTGCAGTGTGACGGCGCATCTCTCTCTCAGCGCAGGGCTGCCCGCGGACGCCAATCACCCTGAGATCACTTCCTCCTTATTAGCGGCCTCACAGCGGGAGGGCTGGTCCCCTTGTTCTTGAGCTGCAGGGCGTTTGTCTGAACCACTTAAAAACACTGGGGCCCTTTTAACTACCTTAGTGTTGTCCGTCTGATGGCTATGCAGGGGGGCCAAGTGGTCAGCAGTGTTTTTTTTTGTTTTTTTAAGAGTCCGTGTGTGTGCTTGTAAGAAACCTGAGTGTCAGGGGCTTTCAAATGGTGCGCGAGGACGTGTAGGTTTGCAAATACAATGGGCTCAGGCAAATATTTAGTTTGAGACAAAGCCCACTCAAAAGCAGTTCACCGCGGGGTTAACTCTTCCCATTACCCACAAGGAATGGGCTTAATTGGGGAAATCTTTAACCTGCAGCAAATTAGAGAGTCAGCCCCACTGATCCGTCATGCTCTGAACCATTGAAGTCACATGCTGTCTTTATGAAACATCGGAGGCGTTACACTGCTCCACAAAGTGAGGTTACACACAATTAGAAATGTTACATTCCACTCATTTCTGTAAATGTTTCATTGTGTAAAATATATCATTATATTATCGTTACCATTTTTAATGGCTCATCTTTTTAAATGTCAAAATAATGCAAATTTTTGTGTCTGTAAATAATGTATTAAGCAATATTTATTTTTTTATTTTTCAGCAGGCACATTCTATGGGACATGATAGCCCTTAGACCAATCACAATGTAGTTTGAATTTCAAAACCGATGATTTGCTAATGAAACAACTAAGGCCTGTTCATTAAGTATGCTATTTATTCATTAATGTATTAATAACCTTTTAAGAGGTAATATTTCATCCAAGTCTATATGAAAATACCCCATTAATATCTGTAGTCATTTGTCTTTGCATGTATTGCACAGGTTCATTTATTTTAATTACATTTTTTTTTTGTAAGCAATAGCACAAATAGAATTGCCACAATAACATGGAACATTCAAAACATAGTATATAATATAGATTATACTTTATTTATAATTTCTTATTTGTGTTGTAATACATGCATAGTCTGACATCTAACAAATTGTTTTTATGTGCATATTATTTTAACCTTTGCTAAATTCTCCTGCATTTAACAAAACAAAAATACTCCATTTAACAAAATATTTTCTGTTAATGCAATGTAATTTAAAATATTCAATACCATAATATTTTATCATTTTAGATAAATGAATACCATCAGATTTGTAGAATAAAGAATTAATACAGTGATGATACAGTGGTCCAACAACTGATTTAAGGAATTAACAATATATATATATATATATATATATTTCAATGATTTTATCATAATAATTCATAATTATATATTCTTTTCAATTCTTAAATTCAACTCTTTTTTAATTTAAATATACTGTTCAATCTTTTTGCAGAGGTAAATCTCTATTCCTTCAGTGGTAGTTTTTATTGTGTATCAATAAAATCACTGCTGTCTATTTGACCTAACCGTAATTTGGTTTGTCTTGAAAATTGCCTTACCAATTTCAGCATGGTCTGACACAAATATTTTTGTTACTTTCAGTGACTGACAAATGTATGTTTTGTAAGCTCCGAAGGAAACATTTACTTAAATTCATTACTCAAACCTTGGGAAAAGTGCATTGTGCTTAGATGAAATAAAGGCCACTTCATTCACAACAAGTGCGTAGGATTACCCTTCCGCCTATGTCACGCTGCAAAGCACACTATTGGCGACTTAAATATGACACAACATTACTGATTTGTCTGAAAATACTGTGACATTTAAACTGCACTTTTATTAAGACCAATGCCATTCGAGAAAGAGAGTTGGAATATTCATTTAGGTTCACGTTTATTGGAATAATCTACTGTTTACCAAAAAATCCATAAAAATCAATTCACGTAGAATACTTGTTATAATCTCTGGTGTTGTTTAATCATTGTGTAATCACCTGTTTCTGTAACTGTAATCTTATTGAATGCATGCCATTCTTGGTAATATATAATTATTTCTCATGGGTATAAGCAAATTAAAGTAAAATAAGAGAGAGATGAGTTATTTATAACTCATTATAACTGTTTATAGCACACGCAGTAGCTGGTCAGTTGTGGGCCACTGGTTTCTAGCGGAGATAATGAAGCAGGCTAAACTGTGATCATCCACATAAGAAAATATTACAGATGCTCAATCTAAAATGTGGGGCAGTAACAACTAAAAGTAACAAGTAAAAATGATATTTCATAACAAATCTTTAATTCAGAATTCAGGATAAACCATACAAAAATAGTTTTGGTATAGAATCATACTAAAAAGCCACTTTAATAAAAAAATTTTTTAAAAAGCTTTCAAAATTGGTCACAAATAAGCTGAAAAACAAATTAACAGCAAGCAATCCTGGCCTAACTTGAAGTGGTAATTGTGCTGCCCAACCTAAGCAGTGAATGAGATGTATCGGGTTAGAAATTGAAGAGAATGTGCTTTTTTTAAAAGATAAGGGCAGCCCAATGCACGGCGGGAGCTTTGTCCCGCCGCCTGGAGAGAGATTGTGCGCCGCGCCGCGCGGGGTGGGCTGGGTTCACGGGGTCTTGAGAGACAGGTTAGGAAGGAATAAAGCGGGGGATGGGGTGGGGTGGGGGGAGGGGAGGGGAGGGGGGGTTGAGAAGAGGAAACTTAATATCGCCCGGCTGCTGCTATTGTGCACATCAAGTCTACAGCTGCTGCAGATAGCGGCGTGTGAAGTAATTAGTTGTCTGGTTTTATATTGACCAGTCTGGGGCAGTGTCCATGGGACCTATTAAATTCGCCATTGAAAGCGAAAGCGTAATGCACCCCAAAATAAATGAAATGGAAGGAAATGAAATGATGAAGAAAAAAGGAAGTCTGTCAGTGACCGGCAAAATGGATCGGCCGCGTTCCTACTGAATGCACTTTATGATTTCATTGTGTCGTTTAAAAGAAATGTACACAATATGAGACGGTAGGTAGCGTAGCTTTTGAAGGGTAGTGTGCTCCTTTTTTCGGACACGGCTTTGCTCTCGCGCTTCAATAATAAAATAGAAATAGCTTATTGCATTTGATTTCAGAAAAATGTCTCTCGAGACATCTAGTTTTTTTCCTCCTGAGGAAAATTCTCTTTTTCTTTTGTTTGGTAACCCTTTTAACTTTTAAATTTGTGATGTAAGTCATTTATACTTAGCATGAATTAGACACCCAAATTTAATGCCCTTTAGAGTCACCCATCCTGGACACCATCAGAAGCAATACTAAACCCTCACTCATTGCAAATATATTCCTTTTTTTTTTTGGACAGCTAGACAAAAACTTAATCAAGTATGCATGGATTTGCACCGTGTATATAAAGTGTTCATCTCTATGAGGACCATAACAGGGCATTAGCATTAGCATACCTTTATAATATATCCCATTAAATATGAAAGCTTTCTCTGTGTTGTGTGCATGGGAGTCCGGTGAGATCATCTCACAGATGCTCCTGGGGGAATAAGATTTGTGTCTCTATTTACTTGCGGCGTGATTGGTTTCGCTTACAGCGGACGGCGAGGCGATGTGTGCGCTCCCCCACAGCAGGGGGGGCGGGGGGGAGGGGCGGCGGCTCCGGGGTCGGCGAGGGTAGTTTTCTGGTCAGGCGCACTGCAACGGGAGAGCCGGGCCTCCCCTCACCATCCATTACCCCACCGCGTGTAACCAAACGGTTCCTTGCGGTTAAAAGTCCTGGACCGCACTGAAACGAAAGCCGCCCTTAACGATGGCCCGGCCCCGTTTTAGCTAAGGCCCTCCACCCAAAAAGCAAAAAAAGAAAAAGCAAAAAAAAAAGAAACCCAGGCATAATGCGGAGGTGGGATTTCGGTTGCGCAAGCCTCGTTGGGGTAGGAGCTGAATTTGAACTATAATCCTTGAATAGGTCGTGGGCATGACAGAACGCTGATGTCATACTCTCATTGGGTGTTTGTCTAGCTGGTAGAAGTGCCTCCCCCCGTCCCCTTGCCCCCTGCTCAGGGGCCAGTGTATTACTGAATAAGGACAGATGTGGGCTTTTCAGTGAAAGGGAACATGGCGAAGAATAGGTGAACCCCAGAATAAAATATACCCCAGACTTCTTTATTTCAATCTCTGCACGAGTCCACATTCCCTGCTATTGTTCGCCTCAGTATTTTAAACAAAGACTGGGATTTTATGTCTGTGTGTGTGTGTGTGTGTGTGTGTGTGTGTGTGTGTGTGTGTGTGCGTGTCTTTGAACATTAATGTTAAGCGTGTATACGTCTAGTTTTAATCTGGCTGATTTTACTTGTTAGATTCAATAGAATTGCACTGCAGAATTATTGTTCTGTGTATTGCAGTCTGTCTCTCCTCTCGATGCAAAGTAAAAACATCGCGAGGGGATTGCCATCGACCTTTAGGGATCCAGTCTAAATACATCTTTTCTTTTATTTCTCTTCTTATGATATATATACAATGCCGCGGCGCTCAATCTATTATTTTCGGGACTGAAAAAAAGATTCTGCCTTCCCCCCCCCCCCCCCCCGCTGGCATCACCACTAAAAACATCTTAACTGTTGACACGCACGACTCGGTGAAAAACAATCGGCCACTTAAAGATCCAAAACCAGGGAGGGAGTAAAGATGGAGAGAAGCCTTTTCTGACGGGTTCACGGTAGGACATACCGCATCACCGTTTTGTATGGATCATTAATGAATGTCGGCTGCGTTTGTTTCTGTGTGGCGGACAGTCAGAGCCCAGCCCGGGGGGGGGACGACGTTGCTTGCAGATGCTTTGCGTTCCGTGCAGTACGTTCGTGCCAAAAGTAACACGTTGGCCGTATTTTTTTTAAGAGAGAAAAAAAAAAACATATCTTAATGGGCAACCAAACTGTGATGTGCTTTCAATGCCGACCTTGTCTCGACTAAGTGCGGACGGTAATGATAAACAAAGCATTTATGCGGCAGCGCCGTAGGTCCAAGTGTTTTTAAAAAAAAATGGATGTAGACTGCGCTCTTATGCAAATAATGGTTTTATTCTTTAAATGCTGAACAGCTTTTCGCTTGCTGTGCTGCACAGTGGACTGCTTCACTCCCTCCGCCTTTGTAAATAAACAGACTGCGAACACCGATTTCCTACGACATTACAGTGGTCATAATAACGTGTTCTTTCACAGAAGACCCGCTGTGTGCAATAAGTACATACTATAATAAATATCTTCTTTCCTGTAAACATCTGCACAAGGTGTGTGCAGCTAGTATGTACTAGTATCACACACACACACACACACTATACTGTTTATATTTATATATATATCACACATATACTTTTGATCTTTTTACAGCTTTGATTTGATGGTGAGCGTCTTTATGAATGCATTTCCGTGCACGTGGGCAGCATCCTCGTGGTTCTCTCTGGGGGAACAGCAACCTCTTCCTGACTTGAGCTTTATTTTCTGGAGTATGCTATGGGGCCAGCAGCAACCTCAGGTCCACAGAACCAATGTAGCGCTCTGCGGCGCTCATAAAGCACGCCGCCTTGTCCGTTCTGTGGCTCCTCCCCCTCCGACCCAGTCCGGTCCCGCCGTCGTCCCCTCGCCTCCATTTTCTCCCCCCCCCCCACCTCTTTTTTTCTCACCTCACCTCTCTGTACCCACCTTAAAGGCCAGGCAGGAAGTGCAAAGTTGTTCTTTCCCGGAGCGGCCGTGAGACCAGCGGCTGATAAGAATGCGGCGGAATAGGGCAGGGACCCTGAGAGAGAGCCGTGGTGGGGGGGGCGTAGGGGGCGTGGAGGTGAGGGAGGGGGAGTGGGGGACGCCAGCAGTGAGCGGTGGGGTCAGGAGCCACACATGCGCCACGCCCACTGCAAGGTCGCCTGCTCTGGCCTGCCGGTTCGTCAGGGTATGCCTGCTCTACGCTCGGTCTGTTTGTCTTGTCTAATCTGTCCGTTTGTGCCGTTTTCCCGGGGGCTCTTTCAGCTGCTGCCATGAGTCTAAAGAGGAAGCGGGGCTGAAAAATAAGAGCGCATCCCGAACGTCGCCGAGCCGCAGCCTGAATCGGGACTATGGGATGCTGTCGCCGAGGCGCTGTGGCGGAGACCGTCTGGAATTTTCATTGTGTCTACGCGTACGCGCGCACGTATGTGTGCGATAGGGTCGACACGCATGCGTGTATACATGGATGTGTGTGTGCGCGCGTGTGTGCGTACGCCTGCCTGTAGACTATATTCCTATTTGCGTGAGTGTGCGGGCAGGCGGGTGACGTGTGTATACGCGAGTGTATGCGATTGCATGTACGCTCGTGTGCGAGCGCGTGTGCGGTGGGCGAGCGCGCGCGCGCGAGTGTGTGTGTGCCAGAGTGTGTGCGCGTTCGTTTGTTCACAAGCTGCTGTGCTGACAGTGGGCATTGACCTGTGGGTTTATGCATTGAAAGTAGGAGTTCACATGTGGGGGTTGGTGAAGCTAAGTTTATATGTGTGTGTGTGTGTGTGATTAAGTACGCGCGCATGGCAGGGCCGGAGATGTGTTTTTCAGCAGTGCTGGTGGGGGTTGGGGAGGAGAGGTGCAACAGCTAAATAATCCATTCAACAAGAAAGGCCGCAAGAGATAAAGCATTTTTTGTTTTATATAAGCAAACTTTCTCCGCATGACTTCCCTGCATATGGGATCCTGCACTTTCAGCCCCAGATTTTATTAACAATTCATATGGTAATTGAGGGCAAAGGAGGAGCAGATTCTCACATAAACTTGATGTGTCCATGAATGCAGCCCTGTGTTTGCCCCGACCCCGCGCGGCTTAAGACTCTGGCAGCAAGGGGCTGGTGTCCCAGAGACAAATGAAAGTCCCAGCACATTCTTGCGCTGCTTCCTTCTCCCCGAGAGACCCTGCTCTTCCTTCTTTTTCTTCTTCTTCTTCTTCTCCTCCTCCTCTGCACTTTCTGCTTTCTCTCTCTTTTTCCCCCGTCTCAAAATAAGTCCGCCGTCACATTTAAATTTAAAAAATCGTTTTTATTCGTTGATGCGTCGGTTCATTCATTTAGTTGTCCACAAACCTTCCGAATGTTTGACCCCTCCTTTTAAAATCATTCAAAAAATTTTAGTGGATGATATTTCAATGTTTTAATTCTGTCGCCGTTACACACACACACACACACACACTTTAACTTTGTATATGTATTGCTATGTCCTTATCCATAGTGTGTATTTTGATTTAGAATATATTTGTAATGAAAAAAATAACTGTTTTGTATGAACATATTTATAGGCACTCAGCAGATTTCTTTATAATCTTGCATGCAATAATATTCCCCTGGTTCTCCCTTTTCATTTTATAAATGGATCAGATGTAGGTATAATAGTAGTAGCATATAGGCTCAGTGAACACTACATTACACTTTGATCAGTAGCAGAACACCTTCTGAAGAAGAGTAATATTCAATCTAACGATAATGCTAGCCTAACTAGCTTATTATATTTTAAGTGCTTAAACATTGTAATTAGATAGCGACTGACATTTACCCCCCAAAAATCCTGTTATATTTTTAAAAATGCAGCGCTTAACTTAAATGTGTTACTGAAGGCACCATAGAGGTTAAATTCTCCACAAAAGTTTATAAATTGGCTTCATGTTGCAGTCTCATGCTAGACTAGCTTCCTGGAGCTGGCGTTCGGGTTGGTGCTGTGAATAAGATCCGTCTCAGTGCATGTATGGCACACCGCAGGATTAAATTATTCCGCATGTTCGTGTGTTAATCACCAAACACCAACTCTTCACAAGCCATTCCTTTACTGTCTGCCAGCGGAAATATACCACCGTGTCCACTGTACTCGGCATGAGTTATCAACCGCTTCTATCTAAAATATCGACATAAGTTTGCGTGCCCTGTGACGTGTCGACGAAAACCACTACAACAAAAAAACTGTATTATTTCACATTGGTTTGTGTACCAAAAACTTTGTTCATGCTGCTTATCTTTCTTGGTGATGATCTTGATTTTTTTGCATTTAACTGTCGATCATGGTCTTAGATAGCTTATCTGTCTTCGTAGTATATTATTAAAAGTCATCTATGAATCATAGATATGATTTTTAATAACACGGTTGATGGAAATGTCTGGCCATGTGTACGACTCGTTTTGATCTACTTGTTTGTTTATTGAGCTCCTCGTTGTCCCGTATTTGTGGGTGTGTTTTGTTTTTTATTAAAGGAGCAATAATATATTATCAACGTGCATATATTTTAAAACCTCAGTCCGATAGTATTTTGTCGTTGTTGTAGAAAGCAGTTGTCCTTGGAATTATGGGAATTTCTTGGTAGCTAAGCAGGCTGAATAACCTTACAGTGAAGTAAGCGCGAAGTGAGAGCAATCCTAGAAATGAATGAAATACTCTGTCTGCCATTATTAATAGTCAGTATGTAGCTGGTTACTATAATTTTCAGTATTTTCATTGGTATTACTGCATGCCTTCAAAATGATTCTGATAGCAAAATGCAAACAATTTGTCTTGAGAATATTGGTTAAAATATTGCCATGTTACAGTTCACTGGCTGTGTTCTGGTTACACCCGCTTCTCATGCAAGCGTAGCATGCTTCTTTAGCTCGGACGTAATTTGCTCAGTATCTCCTCGTCGTAATCTCAAATACTGCTGTAATTGTAAAATAAATGTTGTTTACACAACAGTGGCTTCAGCGGCAGGGGCTATTTTGCGTCTGAGTCAGCGAATTTAAAAAACAATTAGCTGAAAAAGCAGATGGGAGGACTGGTTAATACGCAGTAATTTGTGAGCCTGGCTGTCTTCGTTGGAGGGGCACCTTCTCCGCGACGATCGGCATCTTTTGTTGAAAGACTTGTGGGGAAAACACTTCACGACCAGCGGCGTCCTGTCATGTAAATAGAGGGCATTTACTTATCTTCAGTTAATTAAACGCTTCTTTGTGCTGGACTGAGAGAAGCGTCCTTTTGTCCAGAATCACAAAAAAACAAGATCGACGAGAAAGGTTGTCAGAGGTTCCTGTGGATGTGTTCTAATGGTGTGTTAAGGGTCCTACCTTACTGTTAGACCGGTTCTACATGGTCCTTTAATAGATGCAAAATCATATTTAATATTGGCTTTAGCTTTCATTTTGTTGATGATAATGATGGTGATGGTTTTCAGTATCTAGATAAAATACTTGATATTGGGCAAAAAATCAAAACAATTTTCAATGATGACCACTTACAAAAACATCTTTATTCATTCAGTTAAAAGTTTCATTTAGATAATCATGACACATTATGGATATTCAAAGAACCCATTTAGATGCTACCTGATGAAACACAATAACATCTGCTGTATTTAACCTTGCATAAAACCTTGTTTTAAATACTGCTGCAATCGGAAGCATCTAACAATGCTAGACTAAACGCCATAGTCATTTCTTACTTGTAATTAAACACTTAAATTATTTCTGCCCACAATAGCGCAACATCTGTCGTTATAATAAACACGTACCATTGGTCTTATTTTTCTTGTTATTGTCTTGCTATTCATCTTTTGTGAAAAAGTTGCCCTGTCATGTGTCATTCCTTTTTGTGTCTTGACCTATTCCCTTTTTAAGATTATGCCATGGCACAATGTGTTAATCAAAACAAACTTTAGGCCGCATTGAGGTTTATGTAGTGTCGTATCTGGCTATATGTCATAAAATATTTGCGCACTGCTTAATCACATTCCATGCTATTTTTTTTTACAGTTTATTATTCATTATATAAAGAGATATAGACAGCATGGAGTTAGACATACGCAGTGTAACCATGGCCTCGATCCCTATCCACATTCCAGCACGATATCCTTCACCCTATTTTTGTTATGGGTTGGGTGGGGGTGGGGGGTTATATTCAGCGAAACCATTATGGAGTTGTTGTCTGGTCTGTAGCGGTGTGTGTGAGAGAGGGGTTAAGGGGCTTTCAATCTCAAAATAAGAGACAAAGCACGGTAGCGGTCAGATCGAGCCCCGCTGGGTGCATTGGGGGTAGAGGCTCACGCGACGGGCACTTTGTGTGCGTGTAAATGTGTGTTTGACTCGGAGGTGGACATATCGCGAGCGTGAGAGTGTCGGCGAGCAGGCAGCGTCAAAGGGGCTGCGCGCGGTCAAAGGCTGTCGAAGATCGCCATCCCGAGACAGCGTCCACTTTCGCTCTTGTGCAAATAAATTTCATCCTCCTGCTCGTAAGGAAATTGCAGTCGGTACAGGGCTTTATTGTACATTTGTCACGATTTGAGCGCGCCAGTAACGTCAAACAGAGCCAGTTGAAAAAGGGGAAATTTCCTGAGGGGGGGGGGGGACCAGGATGCAGGACTTAATGCTGCGAGCTGGATTTTATACCTGAAGTGTGCTTCTTCTAACAGTCTTTCCGAGGGAAAGGCTTGAGCTGCCTTGGCTTTGACCTGTTTTTGGCCCTGGTTTGCGAGGTCCGCCCTGGTTTGCGAGGTCCGCGTTGGTGCCGGCGGTCGGCTCACACTTGGCTGCTCCTTGTGCTTGCGAGTCACGGCCCGGGATGCGGTGGGAGAGAGGCAGTTACTGAGTTTGGAAATGCAAAGCTGTCTCCCGTTACCTTTTATCGATCGCGTTCTGCTGTCATTCAATTAAGACACAAATGTGATGGATAGTCTCCGTGCAAATTCCAGGGCTCGCTCTGCTCCTCGCGATAAAAAATTGCTTTAATTCCTTCGTCTTTTTGTAACTAATCAAGGCTTAACCATGGGAACATTGTTGAATGGTTATTGGCCTTATTACAAATATCAAAACTGTGACTGAAACTGTTATGATGCAAGATGATTTTCGAACAATTTCTCTCCACTACAGTAGGATTTGAAGATCATTTTTAAACTGTGCATTGTCTTTAGGGCAACCATCATTTGTGGAGAGTATTTGATGATCAAGGTAGCTTACAGCAGATATTATTGGTATACTGAAGTCCATAAGATAACAGATGCAATAAATTCCCCTATGTGGCCTCTGAACACCTGAATTCAAGGTTTCTTTTTTGTTTGAGAAAATATTTTTCTTACTCATGTGAGATAACAAAAATATTTTTGTTGCTTATTTGACATAACAGACCCATCTAACGTTGACCCTGGGCTTAATAGCTGAATTAATTCACACTGTTTATAAGACTGATGAAGCCAATTGAATTGCTGATTATAAAAGTGATTTGTTGAAAACTTTCTCTGTATGGGATTCGGTAACTTTATTCAATGGCACTTGTTAGGATGAGATGAAATTGTGATGAACGAGGATAAAGGATTTGTCTCTTCAAAGAGAAAACAGCCGAAGCGCTGAGCTCCAGTATCACAGAACACAAAAGACAGGCAAGGATTCTCATGCGATGGAATTTACATCGCAGCATTAGTAATTTTTTTTAAAATCACGTTTAATGAAAACAAAACGGTGTATATATATATAAATATATTATGCTCTTTGTGTTTTGGATGAAGCGAGCTTTGCAGCCAGTGAGTATGTATGTGAGTACGTGTATGCTTATTCATCCACTGAGCCACGGCCAACAATGCAGGGTATCACCAGCCCGTGTGGGGAAGCAATTCACAGGAAGGGCTTAGACATTGAGCCTGCACGGTCCCTGACTCCATTTTCAGCCTGGCGTTCCCACCCGGGTGGCCCTCCGCGTGTGGCGCCCCCCGCTCCCCAGCCATCCTTCTATAGTGGTCAAAGACGGTTCCCCTTTCTCCCTCCCAACCCCCGTCGCAGTTTCGTCTGAACCCCCGTAGCGTGTCAAACACTCTGCCTCCCCGATTCTTTTCGTAACGCAAAAGCGTATTTTGTCATGGAGTTGCTTTTTTTTTCCCCACAAAAATTTGCAGCAAACATCATCCTGATCATTGTATGAATTACAGCTGAGTTTAAGTTCAACCCAATCCCCCCCCCAGAGCCTCAGGACAGTACCTTGACCTATCCAAATTAAAATTAAGTTTTTTCAGACATTTTTTTTCACGTGAAATTTCACATGACTTTAAATATAATTACTCTGGAATGGCTGAACATCCCTGGTTTCTTAGTGGATTATTTCAATTGTATTTGTGCAATACTTTTTTTATTGGTTTGATAAAAAAAAAAATGCTTTAATAGTAATAGTAATTAAAATTTTATTTATGTGGTATTATGTGGCAAAACATGTGCATTCATAATTATATAAAGAATTATACAACAATTATATATTACATATGATTCGTTTTACATTTAATTTTACATACACGTTAGCATTTATAACCTTTATAAAATATATTCACTCTTTTTCTCAAACAGAAGGTGCTGCATTTATGTATTAGTTTGTTTATGTGGTTGAAATCTCATCCTGTGTTTTTTATATATATGAATACAAATGAGAATTTAGTGAGCCTAACAAGCTCAACTTTCATTTATATTCATTTGCTATTGATGTATTTGTTCAAATGCACATAGATTGTTATTTTAATTTGTAATTAAATTATTATTATTTTTTAAACATGCACATTTTTAACAAGTTATATTAATAATAGTATTGTCAACATGTCTGAGTCTCCAAAGTTATTCAGATTTTTTGCAGAAAGCAATGGCAACCATGGCAACAAAAATATCCTAACCATTTCTGTTGTGGATAATGGCAGGTTCATTTGTAAAAAATAATTTAAAAATTTTTTTTATGAAATAAAATAGAAATTAGTTTTATTCAGTGTTTAAATGCCGCACTAAAATAATACTGGGGCTTGAAAGCAGTTTTTTTTATGCGCACCACAGATTTTATTTTTCATATATATATTCCCCCTATATTGTTGTCTGTGTTCTTTCATTGAGAGTACAATTCCATAATGTTATTGAATACGAGTTATAGGTGTTCATTTGGTCTGTTTGTTGTTGTCAATGTTGTTGGACTGCTTGTCTTTCAAGAATAGAATTATTATTTTTTTAATTTTAGAAAAATCATATAACTGGCAAAAGCATATGCGATTAGCATGTTAACAGCTAATAATTTGGTTTCGATATCGGGCTGTGTTTTGTGTTGACCTACAAGGGAAACACGTCTCTCTTGGTAGACTTAAAATTTATTTGACTTATTTTAGCATGTAACTTCAGCCCCTTGGGTTGTCTAAATTGAACTAAAACAAATTTTCAATCCAACTTTTGAATGCATTGTCTCCTGTGTGCTTTACTTCTGATACTGACTACAAAAGCATAATTCTCAGGTTTTAGCACAGTGTCCAGGCAGTCGGCTTTGTTTTTTTTTCTTCCTCTTGGGAACCATGAATTGTCTGTCCACTCCAGTGATTCCTTTCCCTCCTATGCCTTTGAGTTTTTACAGATTTTTGTTTAGTTTAGTCTTACTCCTTCTCTTGTTCCGTGTCTATAGCAATATGTCCGTTACATAATGGTCCCCTCTCTGCCTTTTCACTGCTTTTAATGCAAGATACACCAAATGGGCTCTCGTTTCACTTGCAAAATTTCTAACAAACGTAATTACAAAGGCGGTTCGTAAGTTTGAATTTACCGCAAATTCATCCAATACAAATCTTGTCCTTTTTGTGTTTTCATTTGAAATTAAAGGTTTAAAATTAAAATGAAATTAAAATTAAAATTCCCAACTGTAAAAATGCAAGGCACAGGAATGGGATAAAATACATTTAAACCCCCTGAAATGTCCATTTTTATGTACAGATCGTTTAAAATGTGAAGAAAGCCACAAGACAAAGGACAACGTGACACATGTGATAACAATAGCCGTTGAAAATGCGGAATATTTAGCGCTCTCTCTCCCCAACTTCAGATAATTCCTTTAAAGAGTTGATCCCAGAGTCATCTATCCAGGAGAAAATAAATAAGAAAAAAACTGTCCCAAATTGATCTTCTTTCTTAATTTCGGGAGGGGGGGGGGGTTCAACCTGAATTATGCTTCATGTCGCTTGGCTGAATATCTTTCTTTCTTGTGGAATAATGGAATAATAGTGATTTCTGGGTATGTGAATATTTTAGGAGCTGAAATTTGGTGCTGGTGACAGATATGTGCACACTATCTTAATGGAGTAGTGCTAAAGTGTTTACATTGATTACTTTTCGCTCTGTTGATGTTTTTGGTACATCTCATAACTGCTAGCCTATGACACAATAATCCTGTATTACTGAGAGCATTAGGGGCAAACATACTTTCATTTAAAAAGTGTTTATTGAAATACAACAAAGCATGTCTTTGTATATATATATATATGAATATGAATATATTAATATACATATATGCATACATACTAATGTATAGTATAGTATGTAATTTTCACTCACCTTGAGAATTTGAATTCCTTGAAAATACAAGTCATCAGATTGGAATGTTTTGAGAAAGTAAAAAGGTATACAATATTTTTCAATATGTGTCATGTTTTGTTTATACTGTCCTATTTTGCGTAAACAAATCATGCTCTCTTTGAAATCATTTGAAAATGCAAATTGTGAAAGAAGTTCAAAGAAAGAAACATTTTTCACATTTAATTCGTTTTTTGTGTATATTACAGTTTTGTTTTTTTCTAAAATATTTTTTTATTCTTTGAAGGTTTTGTGTTTTTAATCATTCTGTCTGTAAATGGCTGAAGGTCATTGAAGGTAATTTTGTTAGTGTCATTATGCACAGAAAGTTTAAAAATGAGCAGCAAAAAAACCTCAGGAAACTAATGTAAGGGAGGGATTATGATACATATTGCCCCTTCAAAATCCTCAGATTTTGCATAAGACAAAGTCCCAAATAAAAGTTTTCAAAATATTTTAAAAATGATCATTAAGATCAGTTGTAATGTCATAAAGCATGAAAAAAAAGAGTATTAAAGATTTAAAATAATAAATAGATGAGGCGAGAGACGTTTGGCCCACAGCACAGGTTTGAGCAGAAAAAAAAAATGCTTGCTAAGCTATCTGTTTCACACATGCACCGACAGAAGGTTCGATATTCATTCGATCGATGAGTGAAAAGGCACAATGGCAAAATCGGACGGGCTTCTTTTCAAATACGGATCTCCGATGTCCCCCCCCCCGCAGTCTGCAGTCGCTCGGCTGGTGGCGAGCAGGGGAGCAGGGGTTACATCAAGGCTGCTCCTTGGACCGTGCAAACAAGTCTAGACCAGTGACCTGCTGAATGGCTCCCTTTGAAGACGAGGCAAGTTCGGTCACGACGAAGAGAAATCGAGGCGTACCCCCTCTTTTCAATAGGGAGCGGCCCGTGACTGCTGGGAGGTAAGGAGTGCAGGGAGAGGAGGGCATCTGCTTCCATGGTTACGGGCCGGGTATGAAGACCTCGCTATTGAAGAGGCTCTGTTCTCATGCTCTTGCGAAGGCAATGTCATGCATTCTGAGCAAAGGCAGGCTGAGATGATATCCACATCAGCAGAACCGTTCGTTGAGAGTGAAATAAAAACGGGAGCACATGGCTGTTTGCAGGGTAGACGAAAAAGAGAGGGGGGAGAGACAGACACGCATCACATGATCACTGTGAAAATGAGCTCTTATTTCACAACCAAAGATGTTTTTTTATATTATTGTATTCTTGAAATGTTCTTTACATTTTTTTCTCTTTTTTTTGTTTTTTTTTTTGCTTTTGGTGTCTTTAATTTTCCTTTTTGTCTTTTCGTAACTTCTTTACGTCGCGTTTTAAATGACCAAGGGTCAGGGTTTACGTCGGAAGGCCAAAAAAACGCTATTGTTAAATTTGCTTTGGTGAGAATGTCTTTTTAATTAGGATTCAGCCTGGCTTTCAACTTTGGGGTCTTATTATGAGTTTGACAGAGCATGAAAGTAATGTGTTTCCAGCTGCCTGGCCGCTTTCTGGGCTCTTTCTTTTTTTCAGTCCGATCTTTTGGTAAGATTCCTTAACTCAGACTGCAGGTTTGCTATCAAAATGACAAACAGGCAGCAAAGGGCGGTGTATGTTTTGCGTTTCATTTTGGAATCGTAATATAAGAGCTTCATACAAACGTACATATATATCGTTTTTTAATAGCCTGTGAGTTCTATACTTCTAAAGAAACCTTTTTTGCTTATAATTTAGGTAAAGAAAGGTTTTTTTCTGACAGAAATGTTCAACCTGTCTGATTGTATATCAATGCTATTTTCATTAGGGCATGAAACATTTGTTTTTTTGTTATCATTTTATTTTCATAATTTAAATTGGATTTAGAAAATGACTTGTATTATTGTCCAGCATAGACATAGTATTACGTTTTTTTTACCCTTAGGAAATGGGGGCTTGTTTTTTGTTCATGTTTAAAAAGGCTTCAGCTATTTTGTTTGATGCTTTTGAAGAGAAAAGGCTAAATATATTACTCATGAATAACATGCACTCTAGCAGTCATAATGTTGGTAGAATCGTGCAGTTTGTCTTACGTTCTCTTGTAAAAGTGAGTTTGTTATGAATTAATTGTTTTCATAACCTGACTACAATAACTGTGTGGAGAAGGAGGAACATCCGTTCGGATTTTAGCCTAGATTTCAATTATTCTGTGAACTTTATTTATAAGCTCTGATATTGTTTGTGGCTGTGGTTAAAGCTGTGTTGCTTACGGATGTGAGGTTATTGTCATTGTCATTATAGACTTGATTTGGTGGAATGAGTGAGTTATTAAAATTAATTAAGGTTACATATATTGCCACTTTGGTGGGCCGGTTTTAATGAGATTATCTATTTTAACAGGCCAGTTATTTGTTTTTTTAAATTAGGCTAGATAATATTTGTTGCCATTGTGGTCGGCCTATAGTATTTTTAACAGGTTACTCAAAATGATATGGTAATATTTGTTTTTAAATGTGTAAGTTATTAAAAATCAGGGGAGAGAATATTTGTTGCGTTTGTGGTTGTCCTGTTTTTGGGGATTATCCTTTTTTAAACAGGCCAATTATGCTTATTATGGGGTGGGTAATATTTGTTGCTGCTGTGGTAGGCCCATTTTGACGGGTGTTTTTTTTTTTTTTCTCTCTTTTTAAAAATTATTTTATTTGGAAGTCATTAAACTTGAGGTAATGGTCATTGCCATAGTGGTAGGCCAATAAGAATTTTTGATACGGTTATCAAATAGGCGGGTAATATTCGTTGCCATTGTGGTAGGCCTGTTTTTGTGGCAGTATTTACCAGTCCAGTTATTTAAAATAAGGAATTATTTTTCCCTGTTTGTCTGAGTATTTTATTTAAAAGAGATGTTCACTATTAATTATTAATTGCGCTGTGGGAATATGTATAGGCATTCTGATCAGCCTGTTTTGATGAGAGTATCATTTTAAATAGATAATTTATAAAAGAAGTACGTGAGGTGATATTTAGGCCTGTTGTGTGTGCCTGCTTTGGTGAGAGTATTTTATATAAACGAGTGAGTTATTAGAGTAAGGTCAGGTAATATTGCCGTTGCCATTGTGATAGACTTGTTTTGCTGAACGGTTTTTTTGTGTTGGAACATCGAGTGTGTCCCTGCGGCCAACGCTTGTCCTCCCAGAATAAGGCAAACAGATGGCTGCCTTCTAGGAAAGGCTCGGGGCACTGGATTTGCTCTGGGATCGTGGGAAAGTCTTTGGCTGATTTCACCTGCTCATGGGCTGAGACCGGATTAAGACAAACAGAAAAATGAACTATAACGTAATGAATGAAGTGTCGGGGGGGGGGGGTACTTGCCCGTGTGCAACTTGGAATGCGCATCTGTGAATCTCTCCCATCTGTTGGCGGATATTCAGAACTGCCGTCTGTGTAAAACAAAACAAAAAAGAAGAAATATCTGAAATTTATTTTAAAACTTTTATTTATTGTATGTTCAATTTATGGTTCAGTTGTACGTGTCCACTTTTTGCTTTCAAGGCCTTGCAAATTGGCTTCATTGAACGCACAGTTTGCGTGGGCTTTTTCTATTCTGATTGCTAATTTTTGATATATAGGGATTTTTTTTTGGACCACACAGAGGTCTCTTTAAAAAGGAAATTATGCTGGTCTTCTAACTGTCACATTTAATTTGATTGTATTACAAATTGTAGGCTCTTATACAAAAGGAACAACTGTATGTAATATTTTCTCTCTGGTGCTACAGAGCTTAAAACTAGTTTAAAGACAATGTGAACAAAGGTCTCTCAAAATGAAATGTGATGTGCCACTGTGTTGTTTGGCCATCTAAACATATATAAATAGAGACAAAATATTAAATTTTGTATTTTTATAATGCTTTTAATACAAATCTTGTTTTGGAGAAGCTTTTAAAGGATCATTTATTTGTTTATTTAGATTTTTTTTAACAGAATAGATTGAAATGTGTGTGTATAGGTAGAGGAGACTCGCAGAAAATATTGACCATGTGTGAGTTCCAGTGGAATCATTAATAGTGTTTTAAGTATGCAGGCAGTTATTGATAGCAATTTTCAGACACTGGGGGATCTCAGACACTAACTACGTGGTTAGGGGAGAAGCGGTGGGGACCTGGCTTTAATTGTCAGGAAAACAAATGGCCCACAGAAGGGTTTGAATACCCATAGTAATAGCATCACTTGACTGATCCTGCCTATTAAAAGTCAATAGTGGAATACAGTACGTGCAAGGCCAGCGCAGGCCTTAATTGGATACAGGAGAGAATCAGAATTATTTGTACGGAGGCTGGCAGTGATTCTGTAATACCAGGTGGATCTTCAGTACTACACATGCAATTGAAAAATGTAACAAATATCACTAGTCTAGTCGATTGAGCGTTTATCACGTTGGCCTCCCACGCCATCCACTACAGTGCCGGAGGGTCTAGTGGGCCAGGCCTGCTGAGAGAAACAGGAGTCAAATTCCCATTGACGTGAGTCCCACCAACACGCAGATACGGGCCTCTCCAGTGGGAGTGTTTCTGTGTACCTCCGGTGTAATAGGCCCGCACATCATGGCTGCAGACCGAATGCTCGCCATGGGTAGAGCGCTCCGTAGGGGGGGGGGTTCTCCGTGTTACCGCGACCAGCTAGTCATTAGCCCATATAAGTTTGCATAGGACTCTTATATAAATGTTGTTTCATTCATTACTTTTATTTTTGAATGATGAATTCTTATGAATTTGAGCCAGCTAGGCTTTGTTTATTTTCATCAACAAATTCAATGTAAATTTGTAACCATTTCATGAGCTCATTTAATCAGTTTTCACTGGAAACTTTTCACTTTCCACTATTGCTCTAACTAACTTGTTTTCAGTGTAGAACTGTTTGCTCGCTATATTTTAGAAAGCTAATTTAATCACTGGCTTCTTCTAGCCTGTTATTATTATTGTGTAACATTTTTGGAAAAAAAGCAAGTAACATCATTTGCAAGTAACTACCAGAGGTGGAAGTCCAGGGGACATAAAGTATAAAGTCCTCCCCAGTATTTTGCTCCAATCACCTGGATTTGCTAATTAACATAATATTGTTATATTGTTATAATATTCTTCACAGCCAGGAGGTAGAACTAATTAGTGAAATCAGCTGGCTGAGTCTACGGGTGGAAGAAACACATGGTACACACGTTTTGTCCCCTTGACTTCCCACCTCTGCTAAGTACAAATCAAACGTACAGTAACAGAGCAATCATGGTGTGGGACAGAGGACAGCTTACCTGTACCTGAAAGAATATCTCTGAAGGAACTGAAGAGCTGAGATATATTTTTGTCATTTGGAGATAAAAAATATTTTGAGAGGGGGGGTAGAGGACTTACAATTACATTCAGTAATGATATGTAATATGAAAATCTATCAGGATTTGTCCAGATATGGCTGCAAATAAATGGCCACCTTGGTTTTCGGCGTGTTTCAGAAGCAGTGATTAAGTTGCCGGTAGGCTAAAGAGTCCACGCGTCTTGACCTCGAGGATTTAATTGGCTGCTGAATGAAAGGAAACCACGGGTACCTGCAGACACTGTGGCCTCCCAGGACTGCAATTAGTCACACCTGCTTTAGAGTTCCACTGTAGCGATTGATATGGGCAGGTGTTCTCTGGAACCCCACGTTGAGGATTGTGTGTCTTTCTGTGACGGAATTCAGACTGCTTAGCATCTTGCGCTCGTAGATGTTGATCATTTGGGATGCAGAGTTTGGACTGAATGATGGTTTGGACTGAATGATGGCTTAAGAAGCACCAGTCCTATCGTCCTATGGTTACTCTGATGGAGAGGAGTCAGGCCCGTGGCTCCAGTTCCTCTTCTTCTTTGAGGTTGGTACATGGTATAGCTTAAAGGCGGCACTAAGCAGAGGAGTGTAGCTGAGGACTGCTAGGACCTCACTAGTGTTGGAATAAAGGAAGTGGCTTTTTTGCCCTTATGTTTAATAGAAGCCACAGAAATCCATTAAAAAAAACCTTTTGTTAAAATTCAATCATCATTTTCTGCTCACTGTGACTAAAAATGAATGCAATTATTTGTATTTTCTTTATGAACAGAGTTGGCAGTCTAATTTTGGTGATTAGTGAGCTTGCCAAGAGTCATATTTAAGGGTAAATATTTGAATCCAAGCCTTTTACTCATTTTTAAGTGCAAGTATTCTTTTTCTTGACAGATACAGTTCGATCCGATCAAATTGAACACGTCAAACTGTTTGGATAGAGAAGAAAACAACACTTACATGTTATTGCAAGTCAAACATAAGGATACATGCTGATTGAAATCAGGCCATGGATTTGTGCTGTAAAAATGCTACTTTCGAGTGGTTGAGTATACCTGTTTGGAGGCTTTATCTTACGTTTAAACGTGTGTTTAAACTTACTATGATATAGTAGAGCATTGCATATGTATTATCCTTTGCAGGATTATAGTTTATATAATTCATAATACAATGATAAAGAAAAATATTTTTTGTTCTGTTACAAATACATTGTATTTTAGATGCCCTGATCCCCAGCGATGATGCCAAAACTAATGTGCTTAATCCTGGCCTGTAATGTTCTCACATTTCCATCCAATCTGTCCTAAGGGGCTAGCTTGGACAGACCCTATTGCACAATGCATTGCATTGCCATGGACTTCATTATGTAGCCTTGACTTAATAAAGTAAGAAATATCAAAGATGTTTCAGTAAAATTTTACAGTAACAAGAACTAAATTAATACATTTTGACTTGAAAGGCAGAAACTGGCTACAGAAACTAACTCCGGCTAGTTTATACAAACAATGATGTGAAACGACGCGGTTGTGGAGAAAACAAAACTCGACATTGACTTTGGCCCCCGCAGTGTGCACAACCCTGCTGGCCGAACTAGCTGAGATGTTCGCACGCCGACGTCAATGCGGAGAGTGCCTGCGGTTGGTCTAAAATATCACAGGGGTGGAGCGTACTCTCCGTCCCGTCTCCTCGTCTCGTTGAGCGAATTGACGAACGTGCCATCTTCTCTTTCTTCTTTTCTGTTGCGCAGCGCTAAAGCAATAAAAGCGACTTCAAAAACCCTCAAAAGCCATTTGTCAAAGTTTCTGCTCCGCGCCGCAGCCATTGTTGTGTTCTGTGTTTGGTGTGGCAAACGTTGCCACTTCCCTGTTTCCCATGGAATCTGAATCGGCATCCCCCACTGGAGTGGAGTGTCACTAAATGGACTGCAGTGAGCGCACACACATCCGTTTCTTGATGGAGATCAGCAGAATTGGCCGGGATTCAATCAACATTTTGCCTTACCTTTGACTTACAAATGAATGCAAGTTGATTTAATCTAGGTCTTAATCCCCAGGCATTGGGATTGAATTAAATTGACCTCAGTTGCAAGCTACCTTGCTATCTGTCTAGCAGGTGCTCTTCACAAGCATGCAGACAGCACTCTACTCATAAATGTCCTTGCGCTCGTCGTTGCCTTTGAACACCGTTTTTCCCCTTTGTCCATGTCACTGCCTGGTTGAATCAAACAAGACTCAGAAGGGCATGAAGAGTGGAGATTGTGTGCATAACATTGACTCGTGTAATGTTGATGCCTCGAAGGCTCGGCACTGTGATTGCATCTAGAGCTAGAGTAGGGTAGGCTACTGTTACACTGAAAGAGCTGGCGGTTTATTACTGGTTCAATGGATGTCTCTTAGTTTCTACCGGGAGTTACAGATGTTTATCAGGACTGAAATTATCCTAACTATGCTTATTAGCACTAAGCCTACTCGTGCCGTAAGTGTCACATAAAATCACATTTCTATTTGATCGTGGGTTTTATTTTTTATAAAGTTTTGATTTGCTTGTTATTCACTGTTTGTTATAATAGATGTTGTATTGCTTGTTTGATTAAAATACTAGTTACTCTTGTATTCTGTAACACAATTTGCTTCATGATTTAAAAAAATATTTTTACTGTTCATGATATAGCCTATGTAGACTATCCACAAATTTTCTTCTTGTCTATTTTGAGTGTTAGCTAGAATGAGCCAGTTAATTAGTTATGCAATCATTCAGAACGACATATTTTATTTCATAATTGTCAAGTATTTTCAATATATTACAGATTATTTGTGTCTGGGGATAATCAGTTTGATACAAAATCAAAACGAGGCAGGGGGATGAGAATAATTGCCGATTTATTGATTGCTTACATGAACGCGCTTTGCGACATGCGTTTGTGGCTAGCAATTTCTGCATGAAACACTCCAGAAAGTGCAAGAGAAATTGATGGCATCTCGCAGATCTCAGCTTGCACATCGCAACTTTCATGAAACGAGCCCCTGGTACACACTGAAGCTGAGCGCAGCTCTAACTGTTGCCAAGGAACTGCATTTACTCTAGGGACGAAGTTCTCTTTACTTTCAAGGAAGTAATAGTTTCATTACTAGGTTCACATTGCATATCGTCACCTTCTTAAAATAATCGCCTAGTCATTATTTTTTTTTTTTTTCAAAAACAATATAAACTGAACCCAAATAATATGATATGATTTTGTCATTTCATTCACACAAAAAAAAATATCAATAGATGATTATTGACTTACAATACAACGCTGTCTGTCAATTATGTAACATAAGAGAATAAGATTAAAAAATACTAAATAACATATAACATTTATAGCCCTAGCCAAATATTGTAGTAAACATTTACTTACCATTGGCCAGAGTCCAGAAATCATGAAATGACTTCATTTATGTTGATTTTCTTTGTGCATCTTGAAGCACGCCCCCTATTAAAAAAAAAAAAAAAAAAAATTTAAAAAATTAATTTATTGTTACAAACATACAACAAGCCTAAGAGCACTCTTCTTTTTTTAGGCGATACATTAACGGGGTAAAACAGCATGATTCCTTTCATTAAGGAACTAGGCAAACTTTACCAGGTGGCCCCAGGCATGGAGAGCATCATTCATAAAAAATCAAAATGTTCCTCAAAAAAAAAAATTAGGAGAATATTTTAAAATATGTACAAACGTGTGCCAGTGTGTGTCATGTTTTCGATTTACTTCAGTTTTGATCAGTTAGCGGGGTCAATTTTGGCTAACAATTAAAACAATTACATTTTATTATTACATTTCGTCAACCTCCAAAACCAGTTAATGGGCTGTTACCTTTTCTAAATCCAATACACATTTAAATGCGATAGTTTTACTTTTCTTTATTGTAACGGTCACATTTTGAAAGCAGGTTTTCCTCACTAGTTAGCTGTGTTAGCTGCTCTGTAACTTGAATTTGGGAAATTTCCTTCATTGGGCTCATCGCTCTTTCTTGTGAAGGTACATTTATTCATAATGTAGCACAGCTCCAGTGCCGCTGTGTGAATACGCTCTATGTTACAAAGTTAACTTGTCTCCTATTTTCTCATGAAAACATGCAGTCTAATGTAGAGTAATGTGTGCATTGTTTGACCGCGTGCACTTTTCTTTTGTATATGTATTTTACACACACACACACACACACACACACACACACGACTTTTATTCCTGTAGCTTTACTGACCTCTTTGTATTATCTTCTATTTTTACCAGGTAATTGCTGTTCTTCCCGTGCTGTCATTCCACAGGCTCAGATCATTAATCACCATGGGCATTGCTCCAGTAATTACAGCGGCCCTTTGTTTATCCTCCGCGCCATGCCGGTCCGAGCGCCGCGGTGTGCTGCCCCGCGTCACCTGTGAATGTCACGCCTTCACATTTCACAATGACCCAGTGCTGCTCTGCGAACGTGCGCCGCGCCGCGAAGGTTACTTTTAACCACAGAAGTTGGGTTGATCGAGTATTCGTCACCAGTTTCAGGGGTAGTCTTTTGAGCTCATGACAGTTTTGTCTTTATAACCGAGGCGTCAGGCAGAGGGGTTACACTTTTTTTTCAGGTTTTTTTTTTGCGCCGAGATCGATATATGCATCGGTTCCCCATTTTGTGGAGTAGTTGAGTGTTTGCACTTTGTTTCAACTGGAGTACTACAATAAGCAACTATACAAACCCTAAGGAATTCATGGGGGGGGAGGAACAGAGGCAAGGAAGTGCTACTAGTATCTAACCCCTTAAGACCTTTGTTCCAAACAAAAGCGCAGTCACAACACCCCGGGTTGTGTGACACTCCACTCAATGGGCTCTTCTGTGGGATTTAACGGGTTAACGGCAGACAAAAGAATCCAAGAACATGTAACACAGCAGGGGGTTACATTGGAAACACCAGGCGGCTGTAATCTTAACTGTCTCGGTTCCTTGTTTGTTTTGCTTATAATCCTGAGCAGAATTCAACGTCAGCCTGTAGCATTTGGTCAGGGTTGAGGAGCCCCTGAGTTTAAGGAGAAACACACTTTTTTTTTTTTTTAAGCACGTAAATTCATTCAGACAATGAAACGATTGTGTACCTTCTCAACCGTGGAGCCTTTGAGGTACTAACGGTAGACAAATGTTTGAGTTTGGATCGAGTGAAAGCTCGTTTTGGACTCCATCATAGGGAAAGTTCAGAGTAATTACAGCTTTTGAACTGAAAGTTTACCGTACCCCTTCAACTGAAATGAATGCTAGTGTCAGCGGAATGTCAAACACCTCAAAAAAAAGCCTTTCATCTCCCGCTCTGCTGTTTATTAGTGTTTGACTTTTTGTTCCTTCATACTTGATTTATGTACGTTATTATATAATTCTGTGGCCAAGACTCCTGAATATTTTAGTACAAGAAAATTAAAATACTGTTGTTTAAATTGTGAGTTTCAGAGTTTCATATCTATTGATCAGTATTCAATATGCTTTTTGGTTCAGTGACATTGGGTGTGTGTACACTGGGTGTGGCGTGTATGCAGCTTTAGATCTGTTTAAATGAAGCATACGGTGATGAATGAGGGAGTTTGTACTCAGGCAGATAATGAACGGTGCCAAATATTAACCCGTTGGCAGAAAGAGCATTTGAGGCTTAAATATTTATTTTTTTATCCTCCCAACACACTTTTAAACTGTGGTAATGAGCCTAGTTTGTTAAGCACCTTTAAATGAAACCCACACAATTAAGCCATTTGTCTAACAACAGGTAACTGAGATGTGCTTGGGAGTCAAAATACACTTGAAATATTGGAAGGGTAAAAGCCACACATTCAGATTACTGCTCTGTTCTGTGCAATGCAGTATTTTATACAGCACAAGCCAGTTTCTAAATTGACGTTGAGCTCTATAACGATGTTGTGCCAGTTACTCTACATAGTTTCACTGCTGTCCTTCCAAAATAAACAATCGTTTATACGCTCTTAGTCACTTTTGTTTGAGCAGGTGTCCTGTGACAGATTGCTAAAAGAAAAAGAGTGTTTTTACAGAGGCAGAAACCTGATCTTTATGCTCTAACATCTGTCTGTAAGTATAAAATTCTGCACTTTGGCGTCTATGTGAAAATATTTTTATTAGGAGGTTAAGGTGGAACATGATTGTCGGAGATAGGGATGCATGATAATACTGGGGTTATATCGGAACTGGCCGACAATAGCTTAAAACACACTTATCAGCATCTGCCTGATGCTAGGATTATTGGCAATATGATGGGCCAATATAATGACATGTCATGCCAAAAAAGTAACCAAATCATAATTGTCTGAACCTTTTATTTATTATTTATTTATACTTTATCATTTTCACAAGCCAAACTCAAAGCAAAGCTAAACAGAGACTTTATCTAGATTCAGGCTCTCTGTTTTATAAAACAGATCTTAAATATTTCGTGACACAAATAAGATTTGGTTCATTTTTCTTTCAAAAGGTTGATGCCCGAGCTCATCTACTTATTCCATGAACGTGGAATATAATGTAAAAACAGGTAGGCATCGGCATTGTCTAGGATGGCCAGGAAAATATCGGTTGTCGATATCGACCCCAACATTTCCATATTGCGCATCCCTAGTTGGAATAGACGCATGTCAGACAATATTTTTTAATACCCTGACAAGTACTGAACTGTTGCCTTTACATGCCATTATGCTCTTAAGTATCACTGAGAACAGCCATGGCTGTTCGTAGTTCCATTTCTTCACTGTCTGTCAGATCACCTTGACCTCCGTATCTGGTGTCACTGCCATCTACTGGGTAAAACATCAAAGATGCACTTTCAAAATAAATAGCTTGGTGTCCTAGTGTTCAGAACATATACTGTATGCATACATGTACATGATTCTCATCTGACATTACAAAATTTCATCACAAAATCAATAACCTTTAAAATTACTTTGTTGAATGTATTAATTGCAGAGACTGCTATGCCCACTTGTATTTGCCTCAGGTTTCACCTGGGTAAAATCCCATGTTCTGTGGCTTGTTTCGGATGAAGGAATCATCTAGAGCATATCGTCACCTTCTTAAAATAATCACCTAAGTCATATTTTCAAGTTTTTCATATATCAATAGATGACTATTGACTTACAAATAACGCTGTCTGTCAATTATGTAACATAAGAGGATTAAAGACTAAATAACTACACAACATTTATAGCCTAGCCAAATATTGTAGTAAACATTATCACTTACCATTCGGGGACGAGTCCAGAATCATGGAAATGACTTCATTTATGTTGATTTTCTTTGTGCATCTTGAAGCAGCCGCCATATTAATAACTTGTAAAAATGCCTAAGTCAAAATTTATTGTGACTTAGGCAAACATACAAACAGCCCCGATTACATTACCGGGGTAAAACAGCATGATCCTTTCAATTAAGGATCTAGGCAACTTTACCAGAGGTGGCCAGCATCATGAAGAGCTGATTTAAGCAAAAATCTCATGTTCCTCAAAAAATGACTTAGGCGATTATTTTAAGAAGGTGACGATATGGAGTGTCTTCTTCTGATTGGTCTTTCGCAGTTGTATGGTTTGCATGGGACTCTGTGGCCTCCATCTTAGGTCCCGTCTCAGTTTTGCAGTACAATGCAGAGTATTCACGCAGCACGCACAACCTCAGGCATTCCCCCTTGCTTGTGTAAAAGAAATACATTATGGAGCTTCCGGGGGGGTTGTATTATTTTTTCGTCTAAAAAAAAAAAAAAGCTATTGTCCCCAATGCAAAATGGTTGTGGTTGCTGTTATCTCAGAGTATGACTGTAGGTCCGACCATGTGCGACTCACTTACAAGTGATTGTAGAGTTTAGAATACTGGACGAGTTAGCGTTCAGGTTAGCTAAGTTTAAAAATCACATAAACACTTTGATTAGGTAAAGACAGCAGTGCACAATTGCATGGACTGCTAATTTGCATATCGTTGTGAATGTTCACTTCCTTTGACTGAATAAACATAAGTTACATACATTATATAGTTCCACATTGTAGATTATGGTGTTGCACATATAAGCTGGTGACATATGCCATTCCAATATGACCTGGAGTAAATGCATAAGTATAGGACGCTATAGCGAATCTAGGCAGAATACGGGCCTTTCTCCTTAGTCAGGAAATGACTGAAAATGCCAAATGTATTCTGTCCTCCCCTACAAAACATGACTATATTCAAACCATGGTTATTGGTACACACTCACTTTTTAAATATTCTTACAATAAAATCAGTTAATCTTATTAATTATTTTGTATATGGTGTGGCGCTCTTCGGTGCCCTGGACATTTTCCCACAAATAATGAATCCCCCTGCTTTAATTAATATGTAATACAGTATATCAGTATTTTCGTTTGCAATGCATTAGTATGCTTTCTGCGCTATTTTTTATGTTGGTGTGGTTGCAGTCTGCAAGGCCCTGATATGAGAAAGTAACCTTATATACATGCATTTTTAAAAGGAAAGCTCAGGTAAATATCTGTAATTTGATATAATATGAAGATACTGAATATGGACTTGTAATTTTTTGCACACCAGATACTATAGTGAATATTGTCGTTTGAGTTTCAACTCATAGCCTCAAGTATGCCGTCAGCACTGTCATTTATTCTGTCTGAAATAGGAACAGTTCTTTGTCAGTGCCAACATCTCTGATCACTTAAGAAAATGTGATAATATAGTACATGGCAGCATTCACTGTAGTGGAACACATACCGTTTTCAACAGGCGACAAATTACTTCATAAAAATCCACCCATATCATAACTTGTATAAAATGATACATTGGACAGACCTCTAAAAACATAAAGTTTTTAAAATTCAAAATGTGTTAAGGAAGGTGTTTTTTTCGCCTTTTTCATTAACTTTAGGTCACTTACTGGACACTCGGCTTTTAAAATGTCCAGTCAGGATGCATTGTTGTTTCGTAGTTTGATGGGACCGGTTACGATGATGTTCCCTGCATTCTTGCTTTGCGAGACGCACGATGCAGAGGCTTGTGAGGCTGTCCAAGCACGTGGCTTAAGTGGGCTTGGGAATAGACAACGGTGCTCAGAACGATGGACTCCCAAGGAGAAGATAGGAAATGCTCAGCCTTCAGCACTACCCTGAAGTGCACACTTTGTTACTGAAGTTGAGTACTTATGAATTAGAACACAAAGGCCATGTTATGCATAGTATTTTGTAGAAGTGTAAAGATCTTTTGAAATCTAAGTAAACAGTGAGCGTAGCTTACATGTGTAAGAGTTGTTGAACATATATCCAGCTGGACGATCACTCCAGATTTCTATCAGACTAATAAGTACACTTGTAATCATAAGAATGTTATTGCATAAATAATCATTCTCAAAATTGGAGAGAAGCTATTTTCAATTGTCAAGTGGCAACAGAAACTGCCACATTTGAACCATATACAGTACACAGACTATAGCCACCAGTTCTATGAGGAATCACTGTGGACCTTATTAGATTAAGAAGATTAAGAAAGATTAGTCTACAAGACCTATCATTGCCCTGATACGATCCCTATATGTTAGTATTTCTGACGTACAGTGTTTTTCCTTAGATCTTTTTCCAGCAGCGGCACTTGGGTTTTCCAAGTGTTCTCAGGTTCACAGTGAAACTCAATGTTTCATACACGCACGCACGCACGCACGCACGCACCTACAGTTGATTCTTGGAACTTTACTACAGCTGATTCCCGCCTAAACTGATTCGCCAACAGCCCCGTTCACACGTACTACGAAGCCAGTCATCCACCTCAGACACTCATATGTGTCTCACAAAAATGCTCGCAGTTGAGCTATGAATGAGTTGGGGTAGTAAATGACACCTCAAGAGACAACCATAACAGCCCCTGAAACAACTATCAACTGCATTTAAAATGAGTATCCTCCAAACAATATTGTTTGCCATATCTGCGATATGTAAAGGCGTTGATAAGCCTATGTAGTCTGCATAGGCCGAATAACACTGCTCTTTTTATTTTTTGGGTTCCCAGTTTAACCCAGATTGAGTCAGTCTAACACAACAAGCACGGTGTGTGCTACACGTAGAATCGCGTCATCACGAAATATCACGATAAATACCGTTCTTTAGTTTCTTTCAACGACCAAAGGTGTTACATATTACACATCGACTTAAAAGCGAATCTGCGCGAGGATTTAGGCAAGTTTCATGCCTAAATGTGAACAATATGACAAAAGATTAATGTTCTGTTGATAGTAGTGTTGAGAGAAAAAAAAATGTTTCAACAAAGTTATTCCGGGCCAATGGGTCCATTTACCTTTGAGCATAACTTTAAAAAAGTTTGAGCAGTGGCACCAGAAATTCGGTAGTGGCGCTGCGCCAGCGCTCCTCCGTGTAGGGGAAACGGTGGATGTAAATCCTTTGTGTGTGGATTTGCATGTATTAAAAAACTGTGATAATATCTTGCATTTCATTGAGGGGGGGCTGATCCATGGATTGTGCAATTGAAGTCAGTGTATCATGTAAGTTGCAATACTTAACTAACCTATAATGGGGTTGCAATGAACGTTTTAAGCCTACATTTATTTGGCATAAATGGTGGCACAAAAAGCCTGAGCTAAGGATACATGCAATTATTCAGATAAATGGTCATAATTGTCATGTTATAATGCACTATATGCATCATATACAAGTGCTTACTGTGAGGGATTTGAATGTATTGCACTGCATAGCAATGTACTGTAGCCCACATTATGTGGACTGCTTTTAAACAGTCGTTTTACTTTTGAAAGTAACAGCACACTGTCCAACTCATATTTGGAGAAATATACTTTTACTAATATACAATAACTATATGTAATTGTTTTGAAGGCACATTTGTTCATGGAGTAATACCTTGCTTTTCTATTGTGCACTATTTACTATATATATATATATATTTATTATATATATATATTCTTCTTGGATAAAATGTGTTGCTTTTTTGCCAGTTATATATATATATAACTTTTTTGCCAGTTATATATATATAACTTTTTTGCCAGTTATATATATATAACTTTTTTGCCAGTTATATATATATATATATATATATATATATGTATATAACTGGCAAAAAAGCAACACATTTTATCCAAGAAGAATAATATTACATTTGTGAAATACTAACAAAAATATGTACACACAGACCCAATACTGTGTAATTTTGAATTATATGTTTTCCAGTCTAGGGAGGACCAGCTTTCAATGTTAGGTGTTCCAATGACAATATGTATTTGGCTCCTGTTTATTCTGAGTTCTGGTTTTCATCTCATTTTAGCCATTTTGCTAGCATACAGGGTAAGGAAAGTGTATTTTTAATTGACGGACTTATAAAAGACCTAAATGTCTGGGTTACTCATTCATGGTCGCGCTTCTATTCGGCGGAAGTTTGCATGTCCGTCTTTATTGATGAATTGCATTTCTACTTTGCTTTTTACACTCCAGATTTAATTAAGTGTTATTCAGACTGACCACCTTCCATCTTTAAATGTTAGGCAGATGCCTTCTGCAAAGATAGCCCATTGTGCTCTTCCTAGGTTCTGGAATATTCTGCAATTGAGTAGGCCCTTGCTAATCAAACTAGTGTTGGAATTAATTTTATGTGCTCAGGTCAATTAAGACAAGAAATTCCTTAGGCCCGCATAATTCCATATTGATCTCATGAGATGATACTTTATATAGTCACATTGAGGTTGCATTTATTCTTTCATCATTAGGAATTCATAATGTATTGATCTCTTTTATTGCTAAACATTGTATGCGTTGTGTTATACTGACCTTTCCAAAGACTGTTTGGCAAAATAGACAATCCGTGTTTTTCAAAGCCGGCTGCAGTATGATCCAATATGCCATTATCAGGACACAACTGATTATATTGGGGTGCAGTTTTAGCTCAACGAAATCATGGTTTAGTTATGTTCTAAACGGGCCTGGGAAGGGTACACCCATTTAAGCACAGTTGGTCTCGGCTATACATGAATCCAATAAACAGATACACAGGTAATGGCTGAAAAACCCACAACACATCTGCCAACCAGAAATAACAAACCCCAATCAGTGATTTACCCTCTCAAGTGCCTGTTAATGTAGTTCCTGAAACTTAAACTACTGGCTGATGGTGGTTCAAGAAGGGTGGTTCTTACCGTCAACAGACTGGTCACGTGTTTAGCCCTGTCTTTAATCCAATTTTCTGTCAGAAATTCGGAATATTAGGGTGAACGAATAACAGCGAATTTCATAAAGATTTGTTCCGCAAATATTCTCACAGCAAAATCGTGTTTTATGAAGTCAATTCATTTCTTAACTGCGGGAACTTCTTTCCTCGTGAGAAGTTTAGAGACGATAATTGGGTTCTTGAACTAGCTTCTCCGACCATGTGTTACTGTTTAGTTAACAATGGAAAAAAAACTGACATAAATGAAAGATTCTAATGACATTAACATCGTACAGAAACGCAATAAATTCGTCTGCGATTTCATTTGGCATCATGGCTGACTAATTTCTCTAAGAGGATAGCAATATTTTACTGTTTCCATTCTATGTTCCAGGTTCCACAATTGTATGCTTTCATTGGATTTGGCAAGTGTATGATATTTGAAACCTCAAGTAAATTATGGGCTTAACCTTGTGAATAATATCCCTGTGGAGTGTTAGCAGTTCTCCTGCTGCGTTATATACCGTTCAGATACACACATACGTACCTGTAGGTGAGAGACTGATGGGTTGCAGGGTTATTTACCCACTGGTAATAATGATTGCTGTTAGTGGTCTTGAAATTACTTGCACATGTACTGTAATTTTCACGTTACACAAGCAGTTGTAAAGGGGAAAGAAAATCTATGTTGCTAGACATTTTTGAGGGAATAAAGTATGATTCCTTAGGGTGGGGAGATGTTTAATTTTGCTCAAGCTGTGCAGCAAGGCTTTAAAATTGATGGCCACTGGCACAATGATTGAGGCTGGTCTGGGTTCAGCGCGACTGTGTCCCTTGACTCCGCCTTCTCTTCCCCCCTCATAGCACCCCCCTTCCCCTCCCCTCCCCCCCCTCCCCTCCCCTCCCCTCCCATCCCCTCCCTGCTCAGCTGCAGCCAGCAGCTGCAGCCAATGAGTCTTGCTGAAACAGTGTCAGTGTTTAGTCTGGCACCGGCTTGCAGGATTGAATGGCAGTCGGGTCAAGCAAAGTCATTCAGTTGGCTCGTATCCCAGCTAACCTCACTAAAGGGCTCTGGGCAAGGCCCCTCTTGGCAGGGGTAACTGCACATCTCTTCACCTCAGGCCGTTTGCTCCCATTGTTTTTAAGTCCCTCTCAATCGTACATGCCCTCCAATAATATAAAACTCTCATACCCAACATGCCAAGGAGAGAAGGCAGCTAAAGAGTTATAAGTGAACGTCTGGAAAATGAAACAAAACCTATGCATTTAAAAACAAATGTATTCACGTGTTATGTTAGATATTGTAAGTTATATTTTCTATTTAACATATTATATAGTACTTGGATGTTAATAATAACAAGAAAATGTTTGATTTGCTTCTTAATAAGTTAATGAGGGATACCCTTTTGTTACTATTAGAAAAGATAACCCATTCCAAATGGGATGAATTGTGTATTGTATCAGGCCATTTTTATTTCACTGTCACCTTCTCTAATTCACGACACGTCACTACGGTTAACAGCACCTTAAAACAATCACAGCTAACAATACCACTGAAATATGTACCCTTATGGAAATGTAATATACTGCAGTATATTTTAAATATATTGTGACGATAATTTTGATATATTTACAATATACTCCTGCTCTCAGGAGTTATAATTCATGCAGTGTTTGTCAAAAAGACAAAAAAAGCCATGTCATTATTTACCCTAAATTGCTTAGGGCAGTGTTAAATTGGTTGGTGATGATGATTTGATATTCTTAAAAATCGCTTGATGTCGGTGATGTGGTCCTTAGTAAGTTTGTTTAGAGGCAAATACAGCATCCCTCCTCGCGTGCCTTGAGTAAAGATGATCATTCTCAAAAGAAGTGGTCACCAGTTGTACAAACCCATGGTTAACATTAATAAGCCATGTAAAAATAAATACTAAACTTAAAAATTAATTTTCTCCCAGGAGAAGGGAATATAGGCTTTAATTTGAGTAATGTTTTGAAGGACATTGATCCACGGGTTACGCATTCAGGATATGCCATAGCCAGCATGGATTATTATTATTATTAAAACGGGAAACATTGGAAGTTATCTTGCTTTTTAAAATAATACAAAGCCAGTTGACAATGTTGAACTAATCGCATTGCCCGACAGCACTAAGCAAGAAGCACTCTCCCAGCGTGAGCATCTTGGTTTTTCCCACAACCAAATCTCAACTGTTTCACATTACAGGGGATGTCTGTCTCATTTTCTCCCCTGTCTGGCCTGCAGTGGTATATTCTGTCCCAGGGGAAACCTTTTTCCTAGCCTCAGTTGAACTCTGACCTCTGCCTGCTGCCTCTCCGGATATAAAATTACCCTTCCTTGAGGCTCAGAGGGTAGTTTGGAACGCACTGTGTTAATAAATTCAATTCAGTCATGAGTGAGGCAGCAGACACAGCCTTGGGCGCTTTAAATTACTTTGAATGGTATTATATTATCATCACTAGCCTTCTTCAGAAGGGCACTGGGAGAATCTACACAGTCTTGTGTTGACAGTGATATTAAAGGCCCAAACAAAGGTTTGCGGGCCCATTACAATTACCATGTGTTTCTTACTTAAACGATGACCTTTGTGCCAGCAATTCTGTGCTATTCTCGTATCTCTCCTTCACGGTTTGATTTTTATAATGTTGTCCATGCTGTTTGACGGTGTTATTGAACTGTAAGTGTTGGGTCTATAAATCTCTCAGTTTTCTCATGTGAGTTTCCCATCCACTCATAAAATGATAATTTTGCGGGAAAGAATGAATAGAGAGGACGAGATATGTGCAGCCTCTTAAATGCATCCTCTTTCAAAAAAAGATTGCGTTTACACTGTCAGCAAAGGCATTTGCATTTTTTTTTTTATTAGTGCTGGGGGTGGGATGGGAACTGGAAAACAGTGTTCAGTTTTGGCTTCAAATACGTCGAAATTAGTTTGAATTATCGGGGGTGGGACGGGGGATGGGGGGGTGGGTGTGTGGTGACAGAGGGGAAACATATGTCAGGAAAGCTTTTATAACTCAATATAATTTTTTCCACAGTAAATTCAGTACTCTTAGGAAATCATGAGGCTGGTCATTTGTGTGAGGGATGGCTGTGAACTCACTGACTCCTCTACAGTATGGGTTTAGCAGGGCTACAGCCCAACAGCAAACAGGGACTTTTATTCTCTCTCCTGATTTAGTTAACTGTTGCGCAGCGATGTAGCGAGCAGCACACATCCGCATGTGTTTGACGATTCTTACGAGAGAGAGAGTGCGAAGCGTCGTTTCTTTGTCTTATACCCCCATGCTCATTATACGAGTTCCTTCAAAAAACACTCGTATTAATGCCACTGAGATTCCATTATTTTATTGTGCCAGAACTATAGCAAAGCTATTGTTATTGAATTGATACTATGCAGATAACATTTGTTTCATAATTAGTTTGATAAGCTGCCCCCTTTGTGCGAAGGCCGTGACATATCCATTCTGATACAGTGTTATAGCCTGCCATCATCATTTCAATCTTGTCTGGTTTGGTGTTTCCTGCATTCTGGTAACATTAAGCTGCATCATTATCTGATAAATCTGTTACACAATTGTACAGCTTTCTATTGATATCCCATGTGAAAAACATAGTATACTTGGGCATACTTGATGTATATTTTATAAACTTTAATTAGGCTTTCAGTTTGCTGAAATACACCATGGTATACTTTTTTGTTGTTGTATTACTGTTGCTTTTAAAGTGGTACTCTGCACACCAAAAAAGTTGTAGTCCCAGTCAATGTTTAAACAAGTGATACTATTAAGAGCAAACAGCATGTATGAAGATGTTTGTGTCATTTACAAATGTTGTGCGCTACATGACTAGGAGGTGTATGAGAATTTAAACTCTTTCCCAGAATTCAATATTCCCTCATTGAGCCTCGAAAGAAAACAAGGCCTTGGCCTTTAGCAAATGATATGGGACCCTTCTGATTGCTAGGGTGTGGCAGTTTTAAGTTTTAAATAGATGTAGGCATTGTGTTATCGGCGACTTGCGCACACACACACACACACACACACACACACACACACATAGGTGTCAACCTCTGGAGAGAGCTGCCCTTATTTTCATGCCTGCAAAACTGTATAAATTCACCAAAAACCGTGCAGAATATTATTTATCTATTAGTATTCTCTATTAAAATCACTAGCCACCACAATTATTTGTCTGATTCAAGTTTACTTAATATATTCCTGTATTTAGCTTTTCACATAATAATGACTGTGTACAAATTCAGCAAGGTGCTCATCTTAAAACAGTTAAACAGTCACTGAGAAACCCCACATGACTGACCCCATACACTTAGCCTACAACCCAGTGCAGGAGAGATACATAGACAGGCCTACCGCAGTTTTCAAAATTATGCATAAGTCTTGGTGCATGAGCTTGTGGCACTTTTAATGCAGTTTTGCTATCTCACTAGCCAACAGTTTTGATAGCCTAATTAAGCTACATTAGCATTAATGTAGGTTACATATGGTTATAAACTTAGCTCTCATCTTAATTTGCATAATTTTTCAGTAACAGTTAACATTGTTAAAGACTGCTAAGTTATATTAATTTACAATTAAACTTGTAGTAGCCTTCTTCACTAAATTGAGTATTAACATGGAAAATCATCAGATTTCGGTCAAAATAGCATAAACATGAACATTGTTCGCAATGTCCAGTCATAACCACTTAACTGTTCGCTAGGTTAACTAACGTTAGTGCATTTTTAGATCATACAGTCCTGATGCCGCTCTTTGCCTTTTCAACGGCCTCAGAAATCGAGAGAGTAGCAGAGGGAGAAAGAAAATGTGATTGCTGCGATTGAATTAATTAAGTTGGAAAACATTTGGAAAAAATAAAGTATTAGACTAGATTTCCCATAACATAACTTTATACGCCTGTATACCTTCAAAAAGTTGAAAAACCCGTATTTTATACGGGGAAACCTTATGGGTTGACACCTATGCACACATAATCACATTACTTGTCTGGCTGGACAATGTGACACACTGGAATGTGACTGGTCTAAATGTCAAAACGAGACCAGACCAATGGTTCTTAGTGGAAGCGGCCTTTGTTGTCCATGAGTTAGTGGTGCAGAAAGAGAAGTGTCTACAGCGATTGCATCTTTTTATGGCAGCTACGAAAGCATAAAGGCATTGCACAGTAATTGATTCCACACACGCAGTTCTATGTTCTACATAGAGCTCCAGAATGGCCAGGTTTGGTTTGTTCTCCTCTTTGGAATGTGTGTTTGACTATTTGCACTGAAATCATTCATGGTATAGAAGTACACGTCTGTAAAGTAGCCAGGAGTCATTTTACAGTTGTAGCGTGTCTCCGCTGATAGTCTGAGTGCCTGTCAGATATGCTGTAGCTAAAGCATTGAGACAATGTTGAAACCTTTTAGATTAAATAAATAAACATAGATGTTGTAATATAGCAAGACAGGCAACCCATATAGCCCATCTCTTTCCATTACCCAACTTCTTATTTGATGTTTATAATGCCTCTGTAGTTTTTGATGATTCTTTTCTTGAGTCTGTATCTTGGAAACTCCAGGAGAAAATGGCTCCTTTTCAATCTTGAACTGTCAGATCTTTCTGACATTTGACACCCATAATGTACCCTTGGAGCAATGACCATTGTTATACTTTAGAGGAAAGAAACCACAAGCCATCATTAAGAAAATTAGGGACATAGGGGTAGATTTACGTGTACAAAAGCACGTGTAAAACTGTTACCACCCGCAAAACAACGCCAGCGCTGGTCAACTAACGAGGTATAAAGAGGATTGCGTGTGCTTAAACTGAAAGATATGTTGATTTCTTATTTTTGCGGGTTAGCCTGAATGAACATGCAAAATTGGGCGTCCCTATGTTATTTCATGAAATAGTGTTTGGAGGTCATGCAGATAACATGTGTAAAGTGATTTACTAAGCCTGAAAGCAAGTTTGGGAAAGGTGTATTTTAGAAAGCAGGTATTAAAAGACACGGAAACAAAAAGGTAACGGCTGCCATTGTAGTAAGACACATACGGTTGTGTTTGGAATATCCAGAAGTTCTGAATGATTGCGTAACAATGGGTGTTAATTAACTAGGCCATTCTAGCTAACACTCAAAATACACAAGAAGGGAATGTGTGGATACATACATCACGAACAGTAAAAATAATCATGAAGCAAATTGTGTTACATAATACGAGAGTAATAGCATTCGAATCAAACAAGCAATACAATGTGAATAACTAAGCAAATAAAAACTTTATCAAAATAAAAGCCATGATCACATGGAAATGTGATTTTATGTGACAGTAACAGCACGAGTAGGCTTAGGGATAGTAAGCATAGTTAGGATCATTTCAGTCCTGACAAACATCTGTAACTCCCGGCAGCAACTAAGACATCAAGCAATTGTTCAGTGTAAAAGTCCTACACTGTAAAAAAATAAAAAAATACAATAAAAAATGGCAACATTGCTGCCAGTCTTTTCTTACAGTGTGTCCATTCCAAACACGCAAAATGTATCATTTAAATATGGCTGTTTGCAGCTGGAGTCATTTGCATAATGACTCTTAGTTGATTACCCTCAAAGTGTGAAATGAGAACGTGTGCAAATACTTTGGCTGCGCCCGCAAAATAACATCCCGTATTTGGGATCTTAGTAAATCGACCCCATAGTGTTCATTTTCAATTTTCTTTTGGCCTACCCACCTCTGCTTTCGAGACTTACGGTTTTTACGGCGCTATTACAAGGGGTGATTGACTTGGTAAAACAAGCATGCGCAACGTGGGTACTGGTGCTGCGTGCTGGTTTTTGTTGCTGCCTTAGTTTGAGCTTTCAGACAGCAGCTCTATAGACTACGCTGGTTCTCTCCTGTTCTAGTAAAACCTTTAGGACACATTTGCAGTCTACATCTATAGCCGGTGCTTATTGAGCTAAATTTTTTAAAAGTAGTTTTGATAATTAGAGTATTTATCATTCATCATTAATTAATGCGAATAATCACGTGTGATGTTCAAAGTCACACTCATGAGAAAGGTTAGTGTTGACATAAGAACTCATCTTCTCACTCTTTTTTTTGTTTTGTTTATTTTGCATCTGTGTAAATAATTTTTTTCATTGACATTTTGAACTCTATTTCACTGAGGTGCCCTGTGATAGATATTCTACTTTGACCTTTGGATCAATACGGGAGATATATTGTTTGGACCCTTTCAATGCACAGGGGCCACGTTCAGACTCCTCATGCAGGTACAGTCCACGGTCCTCCTCAGCCATGATGCTTCCTCTTCCCCTGTGCTGCAATGAGTGATTACCTTAAACCCTTTCCCAATTTTATAGTGTTATAGGCATGTGTGTATTGGAGGCTTCCTTGTCTTTGATTATGGCAGGTGTCATTGCTGACTATGGTGAAGTTTTGTTTCATCTAACCATCTAACTTGACGTACCCTGGCATTAATCAAGGGTATAGAAATGTAATGTATAGACATGCGACTGCTGTGAATTTAGTTGAATAATTTATTTTAAAGATATTTTTGTATTCTATTGAGGTTTATCAATAACTGTATTACACTGTCATTTTTTTATTTTATTGGAAAGACGATCCATGTTGGAAATGTGATCGTCTTTTCCACCTTTTTTTTTATTCCGTAAGTGACGATAAATAAATAATAAAAAACAGAAGTAATCATGTTTTCAAAAAGTCGAGCAGTTATTGCAGGTCTCTATATAAAACGATAGCAGGACATTCAGCACGCTCAATACAGAGGTAGCTTATATTCCCTCGGTTGTCATCGAAACCTTTTATTGTTCATCTGTGACAAATGAACAGTAAGAATGTGTCAGCATGGCTTAATGTAGCAGGGAACCATTTGTTAGAAATATGTTTAAGCAGAAACTTTCAAACTTACTCTCAAAATGTACCCCTTTGGCTCAAGAACTTACCTCAGGTGGCACTTCTGAAATTATTTACCTTAATCACAAGTACAACCTACAACTTTTTGAATCTACCCTTTGGGCTAATTGTACCCCAGGTGTCAAGGCGTTTCCACCTGAAAGGATAATAGAGGCAGTCAGTTGTCTAGTTCTCAAATTTTGATTTTTGAACAGCCTTTTGCGAACAAGTTGAAGTGTTTCCTGAAAATGAAGGACTCTCTCCGAAGGTGGCTTGATGAGGTGATGCACTGCACTGCCGCGACCCATATGAGCTGAAAGCCGGGTCCTTTTACATTAATCAACTATTCAAGGAGCTTCCACTCGCCCTCCTCTGACCGTGCAATGATCAGCTGCCACTTCGCCTTGATACGCTGGATTTCTTTACCTTATATTTCAGCTGATATCTCTTAAGAAATATTATGATGGACTGGACCTCCTCTGCAATTAAATAACGGCAGTGGACAGTGCAGTTTTAAATGAAAACAGGGTGGCTGATTTATCATTGGTCGGTCAGAACGATGACACTGAAGTACGCATTGTCTCACTTTAGTTTCAATGTGGGAATGTGAATGTGTTTTTCAGTTAAGTTTTGATTTCCAGAAAGACCCTGTGGTTTGGAAATATTTTGCATCATCATAAATCTAAATTGTCCAGCCCTGATTCTTTTCCAAAAGTTCCAATGTACAGCTTGTGTTTGTTCAATCAGGTTCTTTGTTTCTCTTGCTTTCATTGAGACGTTTAGCATTTCAAACCAGAAGTACCTGCAAATTCCTGGCTTGGCTAGAGTCGAGATTTTCTTGTCATTTGAACAAGTGGCTGCACTTTGAATCACTATTTAAAGTATGTGAGATATGTAGCTAGCACGATGCTTCTGCTGCTGTGTTGTAAGCAAGAAAACCCATTCACCCGAAGTCCTTGAGTACCTATTTGTGTGAAAGTTCTGTTCTGGTGCATTTTAGACAGTGTGCTCTTCTCAAAGTGGAAGGCAATCTACTGAGACTTTTTTTTTTATTTCAACATTGAGAGCAACGGGCATTTGCAGTGAAATGGAGGCACACAACAAGAGTGTCAGGTTTACTTTGGATAGCTCCGCACATTCCTATTCATCACCACATTAGCCAACGTTATTCCGTCTTTTCTTGATGAGGACTGGGAAAGCAGGCAGCCTGCCAGGTAGACGTTGCCATGGCTCCCAACGCCACCCCCGTACCCCCCCCGTGTGAAGGTGCAGAATGTTTTGCCCAAGCTCAGCTTAGGTTTTGATTTAGACAAAAGATGTCTTCACAGCATCAGCAGAATGTCTGATGGGAATTGGCTCGCCCGTTGGCATGGGACCGCGTGACCTTATGGCTGAGATGTCCTTATGGTGCCAGGACAGAGAGGGTGAAAACTTGGAAAGCAGTGGCAGTGCGATATTTTTTTTCCTTCCCTTCCTTGCATTTGTGGAGAAAATGGCGGAACGCTGCGCTGACTTTGCTCGGACTCGGTGAAAGGAACTAAGCGCTGAAATGCAACCTGGCCTTTTATTTCGGCCCTTCTTTTTGCCCCTCTCTTGGCATTACACCAGGATTTTGTCCGTTTCTGTGCCTGACAAAGCTTGCTGCTTGTCTGCGGATAGTAAAGTAAGTTCAGGATGGGTATTTTGTCTCTGTAATGGCAAATATAAAAGAGGTTAAATTAGAAATGATTGCAGCAATTTGGGTTAGCCGGCTTCCGCGATTGCTTTCGACTGAAGCTGGCATTGACGCGCGGAATGTTCCACGGCATGGGAGCACAGGTCGGGCAATGCCAGTGATGGGTGCGAATGTGGTCTCACCCACGGTAAACTGCCGTCTCTCTTTCGTCTTCTTGTTATGGCAGATTGGTCACTGTTTACTACCTATAGCATATAGCTTTGGCAAAGTTTGCCATTTCCTCAAGTAACTCAACAGGACAGACAAACAGTCAATATGAGCATTGGTAAGCTGTTTGGAACAGTGGTAGAAAGGGCTGAGATTGGACTGTAGTCTGTAGCAAGTTTTGCCTGGTGTTTTATTGATATGACATTGCCAGTGTATTCTTTAATACTTAGTTGATGTGTAAACTTGTATATGTATATTTGTACAGAAAGATTGTCTCAAACATCAATTTGAAGGCATTAGTCAGAGCACAAACTATAGAACAATTACATTAGTTGAATGACTGTATTATGAGAACTTCTTCATAAATGAAATTACCTGTTTTTTGACATTGACATCATTGACATTTTTTAAACCTGTCTCACGGAGGTGAAAATCAAATATGTTTTTATACTGGGCATTTAAATTTTTTTATCATAAATAACTTTTTTTATTTTTATTGAACGAGTACACAAAATCTTATGGTACCTTTACCAGAAATCCTATGGCTTCTTACAAGGCCCAGTTTTTTTTGTATACGTTGAAGTAGTACAAAAATAATGGTATTAAAATACAATTAAGGAATGGTTCTCATTCACAGATCTGTGAATGAGTACCATTCCTTAATTGTATTATTTAAGAAAAATATATTACAAGTTAAAAACTGTGAACTGTATGCATGCATATACGTGCTGGAAGGCAGCAATGCATTTTAAAATCGCATTGCAGAACTTACAAATTGGAACAATGTATTGTAAAAAATGTGGACAGCTGAGGCGGTTTAAATTTCTTTTTAAAAAAAAACTGAATTAAAATAAAAACACTGATTTCCCAAGCTAATTACAGTCGTCTGCTTATTTTTCTTCTGTCATACATCATTTCATTTACTTTTTGTATGTGCTGCATGTCTTTGAACTCAAAGACACAGCCTTTATTGATTATTGTTACCCTCGTTGTTTCAGGGAGGAACGTATGACGTGTACGCAACTCTACACCACTGAACGTCAAACTACAAGGTGAGTTTGCCTTCAGTTATCTTTTCATAAATTTTGCTTTAAATAACTGTGCACATTAATAATTTATTTTGGAGTAGCTTCATGGAGAGTAACTCACTGTTCTCTTTAAAAATGAAGTCAGGTACTAGAGTGCGGTACTCATAATCCACAAGCTGTTTCACGATTTGAAAGGGCGTGGCGTCCTCTGATATGGCTCTCAAGGCACGTTTTATGCACAGCAGTGGAGACGGATGATTTAGACGTGCGTTCCAGTGTGTGTTTGGGAGTACAGTGTGTGTTTGGGAGTACAGAGCGTGTTCCGGAGATTCTTTGCCTCTTTAAGACGGATCACGTTCTTTATTTTACGATAGACGTCCTGGCCCTTTGCATCGGCCCTGTTTGAACAGGTGCGCTGTACATTGTGAGCTCTTGCCACTTGTTTGCTCATGGATTTACAGGACTGTGGCACATTTTGTTAAGAAAACAAAATGTCCAATTAAAGTACCGTGTTCAGCTGAAAAACAGTTCAAAACATTTGTCAGAGAGTTGGACTTCTTTGGAATTGATCAGAGTATATGAAAGTCTGTAAAACCCTTAAAACGGTTAACTTATTAACTGTTAAGCCATTCGTTTATGATTCATCATGTAAATTATATTTACCAAATTACACATTAACTGATATAAAACATGGACATAGTTAACAAATAATTATTTCAGTTGTATCATTGCTTTCACCGATAGATTTTTAAAAAAAATTAGCTTAATGCACGATTGTTTTCAAAGGGAGTTGATTAAAATGTCTGCTTTGCGTGTTGTTTTCAGTTATACGTGTTGCTCATCTGTCGTTCATTCGGGCTGCTTTACTTTGACGATGAGCCACTTGTCATAAACCCGTAGATCCGATCTTGTGGTACATATGACAACACAAGCTCGCGTCTGTGGGTCTCTGTCTCTGTGGTACGAACGAACGTCTCTTTCTTCTATTACTGTTCGCACTTACACCGTCTCAGTGAAACGACTCGTAGCTTCACTAACAACGTGTTGTGTCGTGGTTACAAGCGGGAATGTTGCAGCTGTGGTGTGGACTCTCTATAACAACGTTTATCCTGTATAACATCGTACTATATACAATTGTGAGGTGTTTTATAATTTTTTAAATTCCCATACCTTTGGGATATGTGTACTATTTATAGTATTTCTTGTATGAAACATGATCTGTGAAGCACACTGTAAACATTATCTGTTGAGAGTTGAGAGATCAAATAAAACATGTTAGATTGACTCACTTGATCCAAAATCATTCCAGTTTTTTTTTCTATTACCTTGGTTGGATGTGTAATGTTTTTTTTGTTTTTTTCCATACAGTCAAAGTTTGAAAAACTTTTTTTATCAGTAGTAATTTCAGTGATGGAGAGACATTGATGTTTTAGGTATGGGAGTAATACACTTCTATTGTGATTTCTACCTGGAGTACCTGAAGAACTACTGGTGATTGGATTCGGCCTCATTCAAGAAACTTTCCTAAACATGTTTTTATGAAAAGTTTACTCCGGATTCATCAACCTGCGGAAAGGCAGATTTATTCGTATTCACGTGCGTATGTTTATACATTTTGTTTCATCATAAATGACAAACGTGTGCACTTTATTTTGTGATTAGCATAAATCCACTCCAGTGACGTGGCATATATAGAAGTTGCAAATTACAGCTGCATACAAATTAAAAATATCAACAAATAATTATTCAGACACTGCAAAGTTTTATTCGCAGATGTTCAGTGAAAGAAACAAAAGTAAAAAGGCCCATGTGCCGTCTTTGCAGGATCACCCATCACACAAACTGTTAAAGTAGTGAAAAAATAAAATGGATGGACATTAAATTGGAGGCGAAGAAACGCATAGCTGCACACAAAAGCACCACAGCTACAGGAGGTGGCCGAGGACGAGCAATTTGACGAAACTATTCTATAAACCAGCCGGCTCTCACAGCACCGTTCTCCAAACGAGTGCCAACTGAACTGCCCCACAGAATGAAGTTGTCGTGGGTCCCACCAGGCCACCGGGCCAAGACGGTGAGCGACACACATTTCGTATCGCATATGAGCTGCATGTTGATAGAGTGATAGCCCCCATTCACTGCCATGCGCAATTCCTCCATTGTTGTTCATTGGTTAAACGTGCATTTTAATTAGCATATTTAACGTCATATAGCATTTAAACTTTTATCAATTGAGAAAAATTGTACCGGGTGCATTCATTACGTTATTGGTCTAATTACTGTAATCAGCAGGTTCATAGTCTACAATTGATTAATTAGCGTAATCCAAAGTGTTTGCTTTTTACAATTGTCATTTATTTAATTTTGCATTGTGCATCTCAAAGGCTACATTTAGTCTTGTGAATTTTACAGAAAATAAAATGAGTTTTCTAATTGACATTCAGAAGCAACATTTTGCGGCATTTTGAATTTACAAACGCGGTGCGCGTGGTGCTGAGCAGGTGTAAAATGTATACGTACGTACAAACAAATCTGAGATAAGAAAACTTTGATGAATGCCAAGATACCAATTAGTTCTGCTCACGTTTCATGAATGAGGCCCATTTTGTTTCTAAATAATGTTATATTTCAGCTGGATCTTTTCTTGCTTTGTTAATTAATTAAACTTCAGTATTCACACACCCATGTTTTTAATATTACATTTTAGTAAATAACAGGGCTTTTCTCATCTACAGTTACTCGTAATGTCCATCTCCCAGTGACTGATATGTTATATTTTAGATAGCTCATGGAGTACCTAGAAAGAAAAGAAAAAAAATTGTGAGCAGGTCATCCTCCAAACAATCCCAGCACAGTCAATTTTTGGGTTCAATCATAGTAGCTTCATATGGTTATTAAAGTTTTGTGTAATTAACAAAATGTATAAATAACCTTTTTCTTAAATTAGCAATTAACAAATCTTCTGTATTGTCTCTCTTCACAGGAGTGTCTGCTAAATGAATGCAATGTAATATAACATCTTAGGTAACATTGCTTTATGTAGATACTCTAGATAGCTAATGCTTTATGTAGATACTCTAGATAGCTAATGCTTTATGTAGATACTCTAGATAGATAATGCTTTATGTAGATACTCTAGATAGCTAATGCTTTATGTAGATACTCTAGATAGATAATGTCATCGCTCGTGTTATTGCCGATATTTCTGCGTTCATTTACTATTAGTTAGCTGCTTATTTGTGATGTGATCAGTTTTCAGCCTTTCCCCTTGAAATCACAGAGAAATGTCCAAATGAACAGCTGTATAAATATGAAATATTCCCTCCGTCAAAAGATCATGTCCTGTCAAGCTGCAGACTGTGTCGAACTCAACGGTTGTTAATAATGTGATCTGCTTTTGGGCCTGAATAACAGCTGCCTGCGAGGAAGTACATTTAACACCCTGTGCTACTGACGGCAGCTTTTTGGAAACGGAACTTCCGGTTCTCACATACATAAACCATATACTGCAGCTTTCTCTCTCTCACTCTCTCGCTCTCACTCTTTCTCTCTCACTCTTTCTCTCTCACTCTCACTGTCCGTCTGTCTGTATGTCTGTCTGCCTGTGTTCCCACCTACCACTTTTGTCTCTCCTCCCCTCTCTATGGGATTCCATCAAAGGCACAATCCAAGAAGTCAATGAGTTCTTTTGTTGATGAAACGGAATGTAAAGTGGACTGAACCAGATGTTGCGGTGTTGCCATGCGCCAGTCATTTGCTTCAAGATATGCTCATTGTGTTTTCCTATTTATGTTATACAATTACCAGAGGACACAAGTCTAATTCATTCAAATGCTGTGCAGTTGATATGATATTTCTATTTGCAGTTTTTTAAATATGCGTACATTATGTTAACATCTTGTTTTGAATAAATGTTTTCCAATTTCCTTTCTTCATATTGAAGGAATATTTATGTTGTTTATATTAACCATTTATATTGTCAGAAATAACTGAATTTGACCATAACAGGCATTTGAAATTTCACACATGGGCAGAAATGTATGGCAATTGTTTACAGCAATAAAGGTCTGTGAAAAGCAAAAATAGCAGCGTGGATTTTATCTCTTTGTAAATGAATTAACACATTCTGGAGGTGCGATCAGCTGCCAAGTAACTAATTAATTTAGATTTGTTCACTTTGTTGTTGGTAGTGTTGTTATGACTGTTACTTTTTTTAATCAATGTAACAATTGGAAATTTAGTGACCCTTTCATTTGTCACATGACCAGGAGAAGGATTTGGCTCTGCCAATGGAAGACAAGAAGAGCATTACCAGCTTCAGAATCTGTGTGCATCCGGGTTGAGGTAGTAGGTTGTATGGTTTAGAATTACACCCTGGGAGTTAACTGTACAACCTTCTAGCTTTCCTTGGAGTACACTCAAGTCATCAACCAACAGGTCTTATTTAACAATATGTTAACAATTATTAATATATGTGTATTCTTAAGAGAAGAGGTGGAAGCAGGGTATACTGAACCAACCAACAGCAAAGCAAAGCTATGACATATAGAGCATAAAATTAAGGTTATTTTCTGTTATTTTTTATTTTTAAGAACTGTGTCTATAATTAAGCCTATATACCGTACACCTATATACACTAACCTGACTTTATTAATTCTGTAAACCATATTTTCAAAGTTTGTAATTTCATAAATATTCTTATCACATTTCTCCCACGTTCAAAAGACCTATGGCCCATACTTTCTAGATATCCGTACGTTCACCAGTAATTAAAGTCCATACTCATTCCTACTTGAATTCAGTTTTATTGGACTGCACACGTTTGAAAATAAAACCCAGGAAATGTCTTCAAAACAGCACACCGTTTTGATAGGCCTCATGTGAGTGATTGATGAAAGTTTGTTACTCCACATCTAGTCAAACCATCGCCCCTTACCCTACCCAGGGAAATCTCAGCTGCTCTTGAACAGCTTTGATATATTTTGCTATGAAATTCTGGAATACTAGACTGTTCGGGAAGATGGTTTTACCCTCTAAAGCAATCCGAATGTCTTTCCTGCACGTCTTTCCTGCTACTGCAAATGTCTCGACCTTTGACTAGTTTTTTTTGTGTAAATCTTGGGGAGTCCAATTTCCTCTTAAAGAGTCTGGCTTTTCCTGTGCAGACAGCGTACAGAATAGAGACAGGTTGAGACGTTCGCCTCTTCCTCCTGCCAAATTTGGGATATAAAGTGCATCACGGTTGCCTTGATTGCAAAGAACTTGCTGGCTTAAAATGTTTCTCATTTCCAGGTACTCTTTTATCTGCCCATTTCATTAGCTGCATTCAACTTTTCTCAGGGTCTTAGCTGACATAATCTATTTCTTTTTCAGTGGCTGGTTTTGGAGGGAAAGCTGAAGCAGATGTAGTCAGCTTGATTTCTAATTTAGGACAAGGCTATATTTCCTCAGTTAAATGTCCTCACAATTATATGAAAAATAAATAGAAAGGAGTTTACAGTAGTACTGTATTTGTAACCTTTGATGGTAATTTCTCTCTTTCAAAATATTTCTTTATTTTTCAAATAGAACTGATTGAAAGATTTTGTTTTCATGTGTGAACATTGTCAATGGCCAGGGTTGAAATACCATAACAGTGACCCCAGTGTAGAACTACAAGCATTGCTATTTCCCCAAGATAAAAGCCAGGCATTGTGATTGTTCTGTGTGCCCAGTTTCATTTAATTCAGGCGTTGTGCAGTTTTCGGAAATGATACAGTCCGTTGTATTGTGCAGATTTTGAAAGCACAATATTTTCAGGTTGTTAAAAAAATAAATATTATAATAATATGAAAAAATAAATATTATGTTAAAAATATTTTCAGGTTGTGGTCAGTCTTTCATCTGTAAAAGGTGATCTTCCCTTCACTTTTACCGCTTCCCTGCTTAATTTACTCTGAGGGAAACGCAAGAAAATGGTGGAATTCACGTTGCTGCAAATTCTCTGTGCCACCCGCTAACCTCTGACGGCAGCATGTAACTGGCCTTTTTCATGACCGTGAGCCGCCATTAGGAATTGTTTGTAGAATTGCAGGCACATGGGGGGTTGAAGCAGATCCTTTTTAATGACCTTTTCCTGCCAGCAGCTCTGTACACTGTGTCACAAAGACACCGTTCCCTCAATTAGGACAATGTTGAAATTCTCCATTATTTCTTGACCTTTCTCGACAACTTAATCCTCTCCACACTGCAACCGCATTGTATTTAATATGACACACTACAAAGTGTCTGCCTCTTTAAGATTGCTATGAAATAAAGAAGTAGTTGGTTTGCTGGCACTGGACATTTAGGAATGTTTGAAAAAGAACCGTAAATCTATTTTTGCTTTTGAGTTTTGCTTATTTTGGCTTGACAAGGTAGCTGAACAGTAGTCTGGGAAAAAAGTGAAAGTATTTTTACACGGGTTGGAAAAGAGCATTGATAGGCCTCCAGCTTCAAAGTGCTTGATTTACTGGGTGCGTCCCAATGTTCGAAAAATGCATCCCCCTTTCCTCCACTACCACCTCCCCTCCTCTCCTCTGTGCCCCAGAACCAGGTCTTTGTGCCCTCCCTCCCTCTTCCTGTCCGAATATTGGAGGAGACGAGTGAAGTGGCTTCAAACTCGGCTCCTCCTCTCCTCAATGTATCCTACTGAGGGTGTTTTACATTTACTGGGTGACATCATCGTGCTCACGCCCACAGAGATTGAAAGATGGCAACAATGATGATGCGTAGCTACGCCTTAAATTAATTTCCCCAAGATAATGATTCCCCGTTGCTATTTAAAGTAGATTTCAGATGGTACAGTGGGAAATAATAGTTTTTCGGTGTGAACACTGCGATACTATGAACATTTGGAAACAATAACTACGATAATATGACGCGACAATTCATTCAATGTTTCAGAATTAGCCTATGAGATTCAAGGAACTGGCAATAGAATGTAGGCTGTCACGTAGAACTACAGTATATGAGGTGAATTAGTGCTCTGTATGATCGAGCACATCGGGATTCTAGAGTTATAGTAAATTGTTATGTTCGCATATACTATGTGATGTTTACTTTGATCTAATGTTGCTGATTACATATCAATCAGTATCTCAACGTGAACTGCAATGTCAGGTGCATGATACTGTACATGCAACTACTTGTACTTACAAGATATTTTGCAACTTGAAAGGCGCTGACTGTGTAAGAACTGTGATTGGCGATGGGACTCATTGTGGGCTCGGCATCAGTCGAAGTTGTGATAGGGCAACTGCATCAATGATCGATGGCGATTTTGATGACAGGGAAGCAGATTAGCTGTCCCAATTTTCTTCATGGCTCCTCGTTTTTTCCTTTCCTCCACTCATTTCTCCTCCCCTTCTTTCCTCCATATACTTCCAGGTAGGAAACAAGTGGTAGTGGGGGAGTGGAGGAAAGGAGGAGAGGAGTGAAGAATATTGGGACACACCCACAGACAATCCTTGGAAATTTGAATTGGAACAGTTTATAAAAAGGTGTCAGTGTTGCTGTATTAAAGGCAAGATAGTAAGTAAAAACAATCGTAAATGTATCTGCTAATCATGGAATGTTCAGTACAAATCACCATTTTATATAAAAGGTTACACTACATCTTTTATATTAGTGCTCTCCAACCCAGTTTCTGGAGATCTGCCATTCTGTAGGTTTTTATTTCAACCCTAATTTGGCACGCCTAATCCTACTAATTACAGCTCAATGGGATCTCTAGCTGTTGAATTAGTTGGAGTGAAAAACTACAGGATGGTAGATCTCCAGGAACATGGTCGGGGAGCAGTAATATTAATGATGTAGTAGTATAACCCTTTCTATTTATTAATGTTCATTATTCATGTTTTAAACTGTCAGATGAAAACTTTTCTTCCATGTAATTATTAGAGGTAATATGCCATGGGAAACACCTTTAAATGCCTCTGCATATAGTTACATTACATGCACGAGGAAACAATTTTACATGACCACCCTAATTGTTTTCCCAGAACACACCTCTTCTAATGCCAGCTTCCTGACTTCTGTTTACGCTGTCTCCATCAAGGTACTTTCTCAACTACATGGCCTTGAAAACATATGAAATTACATTTGAGCCCTGAATTAGCGACCATACTAATCTTTTACAGATGGTTGGATATAAACATCAGGCTTGAGCCAGAAAATTTATATTCAAACTAGGGAAAGTGTTCACATCTAAATTGCTGCTGGATTAATTTTGTACGTACAGTTCTGTGTCTGCAGTAATAGAAGATGACTTGCGCTCATGATTCACTGTCAATCCAAGGTTTCGATTGACCCCCAGACCATGGTCATAGAGGATCAAATCTCTATTTAATATGGTCGATCTTGGCAGCCAAAGGGTTCTGGGGGGTTTCTTGGCTGTGAGCCATTGCTCTTAAAGTAAGTTATTTATAGCTAAAGAAAAGAAAGAGTATAAGGAGTTTGGCTGGGCACTTTATTGTGAGTGATTTTGACCAACTAGATGGAAAAAGTTAACTGGTTGCAACAGTAGAGCTGGTTGGGTGTTTCCACCTGTTCATTATCTATGTTTGATTGCTTTGGACTGTGCTCAGGGCTGTTGAGTCGGATTTAAGTCTATTGACTTTGCTTGCACTTTTTGCAGTAGTTTGTGGACGGGGGTTATTGCTAAATAAGTTGCAAGGGCCTTGGACCTGCTGTTTTCACTTGAAACTGTGTAAATCCCACAGCTCAAGCTGTATTTCACCATTGTCTGAGAGGCAGTTGAAGCCTTCAAGGCCACTTTTCAATGGTGCAAACATGGTGAAAGGGAATTAGCAGCTATCCGTTAAGAATGAACAAATGCAGAATGATTTTAATGGGGATTGAATGAGCAGAGCAGAAGAGGTTCATTGAATCTCGGTTGTGCTCGTTTTTCTTCATAACAACAGCAGATTGACAATATGTCTTGCTTTATCCTTTTAAACCATGAAAACTGAAACGAGTCTTTGTGTCCCGGTATTTGGTCTGTTTTAAAGGCTTCAACCCGTCTTTGTCAATCGCCTTGCGGTCAACTGTTATTGCGCCAACTACTCTATTTGATACAAACACGATTAAAGGTGGGATTCGGTTCCATATGACCACAGGAAATTCACACTCGGCAGTAGCTATAACAGTACTGAGATCAGTCAGACAATATTACTTCTTTTATGAAAAAGTCAAAGCAAATTTGTTTTTATCTAAATAAAATTGTGCTTAAACACTGTAACTACAGCAAAGCCTTGGGATCAAACTGACTGAAAGAATGTGCTTGTTACTATTTCCTAAGCATAAAGCGATGCTAGGTTTATCTTCACGATGCACCTGAACTGCTGGTTAAAATTTTCTGTGACACTGGATGTGGGACATCGTGAGAAATAAAAAGGCCGGAGAAAAAAAGCCTGCTTTTCTTCCATCATACAGCTGGCAGAATATGCCGCCCTGGACAAAGAGTCAGCCCCATAAAAAGATCCCGGCCTTGTTTACAATGTTCGAGGGCCGTCTGTGCCTTCCAGAGTTAAGTGAACAAAGAGCGTCACACTGTGTCGTTGCTGGAGTTTATTTTAAGAGCGGTTTTTTTTCACCTCTGAACCCGAATGGCTCCTCCAGATGTACCAGAGCGAACAATGTCGAAGATCCTGCTGCTTCAGCACAAATCCATCCAGCTGGCAGTGCACCGGAGCTGCAAGTCATTGGTTACAGCTGCGTTTCGATTTATGAGATGGCTGAAAAAATAAACGACCAGATTAGATCAGGCGAAAAAGAGGACTCTTTTGCTTAATTGCAGTGGAGATCTACGGACAACAACGCTCCGAGAGTGTTTGCCGCATTGTTTCTGTGATCTTTTTCAAAAGACCAACGCACTGCGTGTCCTGGTACGTTCCCCGACGCCGTTTAGCTTTCAGATGTGTTCGGACGGCCTTTCCTGGCCCTGGAAATGTCATGCGCTTTCCTGTTCAGTAAATGTTAACAATGGCTTTGCTCGCCGGGGAGTGAACGGTGATAGCTTGTCCACTGTTGTTGATGTGGACTAAATATCAACGAACTAACCTTCTTTTTCAGGATATCGTGGGCATTTTGGTTTGCCCAAATGTTTAATCGAGGATTTCCCCCTTCTATTTCTGCCTTTAAATTCCTGATAGAACTGTTGCTGCTGTCTTTCATTACAAACCAGTCACACAAGGAAGCAGAAGGAATAAGTAGCAGGTAACATCTGAGCCTGAGGGCTGTTTACTTTGTCATGGTGCGAAATAAATTGTCCCTAGGCTTCACTATGGATAAATGTGCAATAAAGTGATTCATTTTATGCCCAATAAATAAACATAATATATACATGTCAGACAGAGGTGTCATTGATCTGTCTGGAGCTGGTCCTCTGCTTGCTGCGTCAGGCACTTTTTCTGATCAATAGAGCCATGCCCTTTGACCCCAGGGAGAAATCAATTGCATTGATTGGAAAGGGCAGGGGCAAGGGCAAGATCTGCACGCTGGGCTTTCGTCTCGTGTGACAAGATATGATGGCCATTAATACAACTATCTCTTCTCTCTATCTCTCTTTCTTTCTCTCTCTCTCCTCTCTATTTCTCTCTCTCTATCTCTCTCTCTTCTCTCTATCTCTCTCTCTTCTCTCTATCTCTCTCTGCCTCTTTCTGCCTCGCTCTCTCGCTCTATCTCTCTATCTCTCTCTATCTCTCAATTTCTCTCTCTATCTCTCTCTCTCTCTCTCTGCAACACAGGCTCTGTTACCAGCCTTTCTTCTCAGACTGCAGGAATCATATGTTGTGCATGTTTCTACAGCTGTTAAACATCTGTAAATCCATAAGCCACTTTAACCAATTTTCACTTTTTGATGTGAATATTACAAATGTACATAATGTGCGCATGTTTAACTGGGGAAGTTCTCCTAACAAAAACAAATTGAGAGGTTTGCAAAAAAAAAAATTTTTTTTTAAAATGGCAATGAATGTTGCTGAAACTTGTTTCCATGTACTGTTGTTGCATATCATAGGGGCATACAGTGTTTTTAACATTGTTACTTGGGTTTATAAATTGTAGTTGCATATCATAGGGGCATACAGTGTTCTTAACATTGTTACGTGGGTTTATATATTGTTGCGTATCATAGGGGCATACAGTGTTCTTAACATTGTTATGTGGGTTTATATATTGTTGTTGCGTATCATAGGGGCATACAGTCTTCTTAACATTGTTACGTGGGTTTATATATTGTTGTTGCATATCATAGGGGCATACAGTGTTCTTAACATTGTTACGTGGGTTTATATATTGTTGTTGTGTATCATAGGGGCAAACAGTGTTCTTAACATTGTTACGTGGGTTTATATATTGTTGTTGCGTATCATAGGGGCAAACAGTGTTCTTAACATTGTTACGTGGGTTTATATATTGTTGTTGCGTATCATAGGGGCATACAGTGTTCGTAACATTGTTACTTGGGTTTATATATTGTTGTTGCATATCATAGGGGCATACAGTGTTCTTAACATTGTTACGTGGGTTTATATATTGTTGTTGCGTATCATAGGGGCATACAGTGTTCTTAACATTGTTACGTGGGTTTATATATTGTTGTTGCGTATCATAGGGGCATACAGTGTTCTTAACATTGTTACGTGGGTTTATATATTGTTGTTGCATATCATAGGGGCATACAGTGTTCGTAACATTGTTACTTGGGTTTATATATTGTTGTTGCATATCATAGGGGCATACAGTGTTCTTAACATTGTTATGTGGGTTTATATATTGCTGTTGCATATCATAGGGGCATACAGTGTTCTTAACATTGTTACGTGGGTTTATATATTGTTGTTGCATATCATAGGGGCATACAGTGTTCTTAACATTGTTACGTGGGTTTATATATTGTTGTTGCGTATCATAGGGGCAAACAGTGTTCTTAACATTGTTATTTGGGTTTATATATTGTTGTTGCGTATCATAGGGGCATACAGTGTTCTTAACATTGTTACGTGGGTTTATATATTGTTGTTGCGTATCATAGGGGCATACAGTGTTCTTACCATTGTTACTTGGGTTTATATATTGTTGTTGCATATCATAGGGGCATACAGTGTTCTTAACATTGTTACATATGTTTATATATTGTTGTTGCATATCATAGGGGCATACAGTGTTCTTAACATTGTTACGTGGGTTTATATATTGTTGTTGCATATCATAGGGGCATACAGTGTTCTTAACATTGTTACGTGGGTTTATATATTGTTGTTGCGTATCATAGGGGCATACAGTGTTCTTAACATTGTTACGTGGGTTTATATATTGTTGTTGCATATCATAGGGGCATACAGTGTTCTTAACATTGTTACGTGGGTTTATATATTGTTGTTGCATATCATAGGGGCATACAGTGTTCTTAACATTGTTACGTGGGTTTATATATTGTTGTTGCATATCATAGGGGCATACAGTGTTCTTAACATTGTTACGTAGGTTTATATTTTGTTGTTGCATATCATAGGGGCATACAGTGTTCTTAACATTGTTATGTGGGTTTATATATTGTTGTTGCATATCATAGGGGCATACAGTGTTCTTAACATTGTTACGTGGGTTTATATATTGTTGTTGCATATCATAGGGGCATACAGTGTTCTTAACATTGTTACGTGGGTTTATATATTGTTGTTGCATATCATAGGGGCATACAGTGTTCTTAACATTGTTACGTGGGTTTATATATTGTTGTTGCATATCATAGGGGCATACAGTGTTCTTAACATTGTTACGTGGGTTTATATATTGTTGTTGCATATCATAGGGGCATACAGTGTTCTTAACATTGTTACGTGGGTTTATATATTGTTGTTGCGTATCATAGGGGCATACAGTGTTCTTAACATTGTTACGTGGGTTTATATATTGTTGTTGCGTATCATAGGGGCATACAGTGTTCTTAACATTGTTACGTGGGTTTATATATTGTTGTTGTGTATCATAGGGGCATACAGTGTTCTTAACATTGTTACGTGGGTTTATATATTGTTGTTGCATATCATAGGGGCATACAGTGTTCTTAACATTGTTACTTGGGTTTATATATTGTTGTTGCATATCATAGGGGCATACAGTGTTCTTAACATTGTTACTTGGGTTTATATATTGTTGTTGCATATCATAGGGGCATACAGTGTTCTTAACATTGTTATGTGGGTTTATATATTGTTGTTGCATATCATAGGGGCATACAGTGTTCTTAACATTGTTACGTGGGTTTATATATTGTTGTTGCATATCATAGGGGCATACAGTGTTCTTATCATTGTTACGTGGGTTTATATATTGTTGTTGCATATCATAGGGCAGGGCTATTCAATTACAAATTCACTTGGGCCAGATTTTAAAACCAGGAAATGTAGACGGGCCAGACATTTTCAGCAGCCTATTTAAAACCTTTTCTAGCTTTTGGTAAGGACAAATTTTAAACAAACGCAAATTAATGTAGGAAAAAATAACAATGTTTTTAAAAATATTTTTGGTCACATATCTGTTCCAGGCACATCACAAAGTGCAGAAACAGAATAAAAAAGAGCTATCAATCCACAGAACCGTAACAAGTGGCAATAACAGTAACCAATAACACACACACACATACACACACAGAAATAACACAACGCCTCCTACTGCACACTGAAGGAACAGAACAAATACGTTCGTTTTAAATAACCAGGGTAATACGGCTCCGATCGTAAGATGCAATCAAACTGTGCACTTTAGCGTCCCTCTCCTGTGATCCCTCGAGTTTGTCCGGAAAGTTTGGTGTTTCTCAATGTGGTGCCTCCGAATGTTATATTTTTTAACTACCGCAACGCACTCATTGCAAATTAAACACGTTGGTTTGGCATTTGGTCGTTTAATCGACGGTTTTCATTGTCAATTTCACATTTCAGGGTTGACAAGGACATACTTTCAGTAGAGCACTTGCCTACTTGTGACTGTCAATAGCCAGATGTTTTGAAAAGCTACTAAGCGTGGTCGAAATTGCGTCACATGAGAAAACGTTGATTTGTGAGAGATACCCTGATTGGCGGAATGTTTGTCACGCTGGTTTTGCTTCGTGATCGCAGGAAAACAAATCTTCCTGTTTACGGATTTTAGACCACGCTCGCAGTGCTGTAACTATTTAGGCTATGTGATAAAATTGCTATTAACAAATAATTTTTATAAAATAATGTTACATTTAAAATTGCTATTAAAATTGCCTATTTAATTCAAGCTCGCTGGGCCACTCGGAGGTTGCTTCTGGGCCGGATGTGGCCCGCGGGCCGCCAATTGAATAGGCCTGTCATAGGGGCATACAGTGTTCTTAACATTGTTACTTGGGTTGATATATTGTTGTTGCATATCATAGGGGCATACAGTGTTCTTAACATTGTTACGTGGGTTTATATATTGTTGTTGCATATCATAGGGGCATACAGTGTTCTTAACATTGTTACGTGGGTTTATATATTGTTGTTGCGTATCATAGGGGCATACAGTGTTCTTAACATTGTTATTTGGGTTTATGTATTGTTGTTGCATATCATAGGGGCATACAGTGTTCTTAACATTGTTACGTGGGTTTATATATTGTTGTTGCGTATCATAGGGGCATACAGTGTTCTTAACATTGTTACGTGGGTTTATATATTGTTGTTGCGTATCATAGGGGCATACAGTGTTCTTAACATTGTTACGTGGGTTTATATATTGTTGTTGCATATCATAGAGGCATACAGTGTTCTTAACATTGTTACGTGGGTTTATATATTGTTGTTGCATATCATAGGGGCATACAGTGTTCTTAACATTGTTACGTGGGTTTATATATTGTTGTTGCGTATCATAGGGGCATACAGTGTTCTTAACATTGTTACGTGGGTTTATATATTGTTGTTGCGTATCATAGGGGCATACAGTGTTCTTAACATTGTTACATGGGTTTATATATTGTTGTTGCATATTATAGGGGCATACAGTGCTCCCTTTAAAGGGCTTAGTCTGAGGCTTCGTGAGAACATTTTAACATGCACCCTCGGGCTATAATATTTAACTTTCTGACTGTTTGGTGCAAATTGGGCATAAAGTCTCAGGAATATAGTGATGTGCTTGCTAGGAATCCTGATGACCCCTCCCACGTCTTCCTTCAAGCGTAACAACAATGGTGTTCGACGTTCCAACACACGCTCTGGCAATTTAACTACTTCAAATGAGCGTGCAAATGGTTTAAAAATAAAAATTTTACTTGAACAAAAGTAGAATAATTATGTTTTTGTAACATAATTATGTAATGTATGTTTTTTTTATTTCAGTGTAGTCATGGGCTAAATCAAACCCTGAATGTATTAATTAGAAACTGTATTATAAAAGGCAGAAAATACATGGTTTGCAAAAACAGTAGAAATAGGCTTTTTGCCAGATGATGAATCCAGTCGTCTCTGATTCAGTAGAGAGCGCATAGATGTATTTCTAAAAAAAAGAATAATGCCTGATATTGTTCATGCGCTGTGATCTTAGGAACCGCGGTAGCAAACATACATTACGCGATCCACGACGTTTACATCTCTATGACTACAAATTTGACTTTGCATTTCCGTCGTCCCTAATTAGACGGTTGTCTTTTGAACGGAGATTGAAGGTAGCGAGCGTGCAGAAGACCAACACTGCGGCATTCTTCTGCAGCAGCTGCTTAGGACAGCACAGACAGCCTTTCTGCGGCAGTGGGTAGAAGAAGACTTGTATTAAAAAAAAGAAAAAGATACTCATTAAGAATGTTGCCATCGTATGAACAGCCACACCAAAAAAACAAATATATATATATATATACGCACACATTTCTTTTTTCAAATGTTTAAAAAATCGTCCAAACTATGGGAAGGCGTGTGTCAGGATGCCTTGAGCGCAGAGTCTGGTCTTTTTTCCCCCGAGCGTGATTTGAATGTTTGAGTCTAGGAGAAAGGGTGAAGACGGGCGACTTGCTGCAGCCCTCTACTGCTCGCTGCGTAGAAGGGAGCAGAGGCTCGCAGGGGGAGGGACCCCGCAGCGCTCCAGACACTGCGACAGCAGTAATACAGTTGATTGATCACCATCACTGGTGTAAGGCCCCTATTGATTTCATTCGCTCTGATAACCCCCCGCAGTATCGAGACCCGTCCGCACAGCCGCCCCACAGTGTGGTGAGCGGACTTGAACCTGGAGAGCCCCGGGCTCATCTTGTGAGCGGGGAAACCAGCCGCCCCCCCCCCGTGTCCTTTTCTTTTATTGGGTGACGGTATACACCAACTGAAATCTCTGAAACTAAAGATAATAGCGCGCTGTTTGGTTGTTTTGAGATCCCAGCTTCATTTGCATTAAACACATAATCAATTTCCACAATAGCAGTTTCTCTCTCTTTCTCCCTCTCTCTTTCTGCCTCTCCCTCCCTTTCTCGTTTCTGTCTGATAGCCACAGTGGGGTCATGACACTAATATACCCAGGGCATTGTGGGTAATAGGTCACAGGCTGAAAGATTACGGGAGGGCTTGAGGGGGCTGAGCAGAAAAGGAAACCATCGGCAAACCAAACATGTCTGATCCCCTGAAAAAATGACTGAGCAGTGTATTTATTTGGTTTTTTTTCTCGCAATATGCAATTATGTATTGAGATGTTGCAATTTCACTTGCGGGAGCTGAGGATAGATGCTTACTTATTAATTATTGTGACAGTTACCATTCTCCAGCCAAGGACGGCAAGTTACAGACACAAAGGGGGAAAACGATAAGGTACACATCCACAGATAAAACAGTTACAGACACAAAGGGGGAAAACGATAAGGTACACATCCACAGATAAAACAGTCTTGTCGCTTCCCCGGGCAAGCATTATAAGCATATAAGGAGTGATCTTTCTGTTATTTACATTTTGGTTGAAAATTGTACAGAATATAGTTTAAAAAATATATATATCTACATATATTTTTGTAAGTGGTTCCCTTATGGAAATGTAATACACTGCAGTATATTTAAAATATATTGTGAAGATAATTTATATATTTACAATATACTGCAGTATATTTCTTTTCCATAAAGGTGATCAGGTATTTCCCCCTTCTATTTCTGCCCTTAAATCCCTGATAAAACTGCTGTCTTTTATTACAAACCAGTCACACAAGGAAGCAGAAGGAATAAGTAGCAGGTAACATCTGAGCTTAGCTGAGTTTACTTTGTCATGGTGCGAAATAAATTGTCCCTAGACTTCACTATGGATAAATGTACAATAAAGTGATTCATTTTATGCCCAATAAATAAACATAATATATACATGTCAGACAGAGGTGTCATTGATCAGGTATTTGACTACCATATCGTCATACATTAGAGAAATAATCCGTAGTCTGTTTATTGTTTCTTTCTATATTTAAAAATTCAGAAATTATTTTCAAATACTGGAAATGTACCTTACATCTGTCCCAAACATGTGCGGAGGCAGAGCAGAGGAAAGCGTCATAGCACTGACTTAATTGTCATTTAAACATTGCGAGCATTCCCCATTCTTTGCACAGGAAGCTCCGCGGCGCTCGTCTCTCGAGCCTGGACAGGCGCAGTACGCGTACCCGTAAAGCGCGCCGTTTAACGTCAGCGCTGCCGCCTTTGTGCGCGGACCGCATCGCCAAAGTATGGCGGCGACTCGCGCGCCATGTTGACTGTCCTCGTCGCCTAGCCGTGCAGGCGGTGCTCTGAGCGCCTTTCGGGAGAGGACCGCATTGATCAGTATAGGGGAGGCGGCGGAGGGAGGATCGCAGAACACAGCTGCTGGTGTCGCAGACGGAACTTCAGAGAGGACCAGACAGGTAGAAATATGGGACTGGACATATGGGGAGGGGAGGGGGGGGTGAGGCGGACCGCTTTACGTCCCCGCGTCCTGCTATCGGCCGCGCCATCGCTGAGCTTGACCTGTGGGGGGGAAGGAGCGGATGGGGGGCGTGGGTTAATGACCCAGTCACGCCAACGCCGGCGTCCCAGCAGTGGAGGGACACGTTGATGGATGTTGTGATGGAGCTTATGATGAGAACGGAGGGGAGGGGGGGGGGAGGGGAGACGGCAGCCACCCCCGCCCTCGAAAAACCCCCTCCGCCAGCCCGTCTCTGATTCAGCAGCCCGCGCCGCTAACCGCTCATCCCAAGTCGCTTTCTCTTAACGATGGATGACAAGGTTTCAGTCAGCGAAGAGCCAGAGGTGTGTCTGGAGCAGCCGCCGCGGCGCGCTCTCATTTCCGGGAGCATCGGCTCCGTATCCCCAGAGGATGAGGAACTGTCTGAGTGTCGGGGGCAGGGGGGGGGGGGTTCTTGAGTTGGGGGAGGGCTTGTTGTCAGGGGAAGGGGGTGAGGACGAAGAGATGGGAGCGACATCAAAATGTTTCGGCCATCGACACACAATTGAGACGACAGGGCAGCTCGGTTTCATTAGCGGCGACGAAATAATCTGCGCTTGGATTCCAGCGCACTCGCGCGCCGTCGGTCGGGACCCCGCTCCGCAGACAGCCGCACGCGTCCGCCGGGGCAGGGAGTGAAGCTTGCCGCGTGCCGTTAGCGACTGGAGCGCTCCCCGCATCCGCTCAGTCTGTGGCGGTGGCGACTCCCGCAGCTAGAATGACAACTTATTTCTGTACTGTGTAGAACGGAGCATGCCACCGCTGGGATAGGGAGGGGGTGGCAGTTGGAGGGGTAGGTGGTGGGGGGTGAGGGGGGGGGTGGTGAGTGGGGGGGGGGGTGGCGGAGGAGAGCACTAAGATGCTCTGAGACTAAAGCTGTAGTGGAGACAGTGCCGTGCCTTTGTTATTTTTGCTCTGAATCTGCCGGTCTGCTACTAGTTTCCTTATTGCAGACCAGCCAGAAATGGATGCCATGCTGTTTTTTTTTTGTCGATACCGAGATGATGTTCGGGAGGAAAAAGAGGTGGTGGGGGGGGGGGGGATTCCCGAGCTCTCTTCATGTGCACTCCTTTAGCGCGAGCGGACAGGGGGCCAGCACCTCTTAACGGTCAGCGTGTCTCGTTGCGGGGGGGGGTTTGGGACGACGACTTTGAGGACGTGACAAGATGTGGACCGGCGATCGGCAGTCACTCTGAGGACAAAGGGAAAGCGCTGACCGTCTGAAGGAAGGCTTTTCCTCTGCGAATACAAAGGCTAGTTAGTGCTGAGCAGGAGGTGCCTGCTTCAGGTTGTTTGATCCTCGACTCTCCGAAAAAAAGGACAAGTTAAAAGTCCGCCTGCTCGTAATGAGCCTGCTTTGTCCTCCGTCGCTTCGTTTTCTTGTTGTTGTTTTTTTTTGCTCTCGATTCTTTTCCTTTTATTTATTTTCGGTGTCGATGTTGTCGTTATTGTCGTTGTCACAGTTGGCATTGTGTTGCGCTTTTCTGTCTGGGTGCGCGTGCATACGGACGTCTTTGTGCGTGGGTTTGGGTTATTTCCGAGCTTTATATCAAGCTATCCGACTGCGGAGATAAGTTATCAGCGGCGAAAGGGAGAACCGTGATTTCACCCTCTCTCCCCCCCCCACTCTACCCCCCCTCCCTTCACAGAGGGGCGAGTGTTAGCAGACAGAACCAGACAGCGCATGGCCCAGCAGCCAGCCAGAGTCAGACACTGGCTGAACAAACAGTTGCTCATTTGGAGATTGGGCAGGAGCGGAGCTCCTGGCGATGGTGCGGGGAAAGGACCCCGCTTACCCGTCTTCACGTCCTCGCTCGCTTCTGCACCTCGGCGGACACGGCTGCGCTCCTCCTGTTCCCTGAGACCCTAACTCGTGAGCTCTTTGTATCAGAAATCACGGGTTCGGCTCTTGGGACCTGGGCGGAGGGCACGGGCGGCGCTGGACATCGGCCATCTTTGAAGGGTGGAGTTGGGACAGGGCGGCTTGCAAACCCAAACGCAAAAAACGGAGAAATATTAATATTGTGCGTGGAGTGTAGGGAAAGAAAGAAAGAAAGAAAGAGAGGGAAAATGTCAAAAGAGTAAAAACGAGACACGGTCAGATGTGTACCGTTAAACTTGAGCCTTACTGTATCCTGAGCTTCTCCTCATATCGGTTTAAGCAAAAAGTCTGTGGTCAGTTTCTTCTGAGAACAGAAGGGAGAAATATCCTCTGGAGAAAGCTGGAAGTGGGCATACACGACTCCGTCCCCTCAAAAACTTTAGACATTTTTGCACACTGGCCCATGCGTGTTAATATAATGTTAAAATATTCCTTGGTCTTCATACCTGTATATACAAATGAAATGATTATGTTATATTTGTATGGTTATCAGATTACCTTTGATTTGTGGCATGTGACAGCAGCAACTTCCTTTCATTGATTGTAATTTAACCGTATAAAGCTCTATACAGATGGCTGTTTTACATGAAGCGTTGCTTTCTTTAACTTGAAAGTCATTCAACAAGCACAAGTTTGAGTATTCTTGAAGATGACTATGTATCATTTAATATGAATGTACAAGATACATATGTATACGTACAGTATACAGTGACAAAGCTACAGTATATCACTTAAAAAAACAATTGTATGAAAGCGATAATATTTGCTTATGTCCATTATTTATCGTCGAAATCAAACATTCGTAATATTGGAAAGGAAATGAAGTACCCCTTTCAGCCACATATTTTTTTCGTAATATAGACGTATCATAAAGTATCTCTTTATTTACATTAATATAGAGAATAGCCTAAAATCTATACCTTTCTGACAAGCTCTCACCAACCCAGTAGCTTTTGACACAGCGCTCCTGGCGGTAGCTTGGAATCAGATTGTCGGTGGAGCATGCCGTTGAATCTAGGTTTGTGACGTCAGCAGCCGATGCAGTTGATACAGGTTGATCGATCATGACCGGCAGAACTCAATGGAAGCTTGTCTGATATAAACAAGTGTCACCATCTCATACACTAGAACTATACTGCTTAAAAAAAACACTTCCAATCCAGGGTGATCTAACGTCTGCATCAGCTAGCAATAGCTAATTAGTTCCCTAGGTTTTGTAAGATGTAGGGAAATAATAATAATAGTAATAATCAATTTTCAGCTATAACAATGATCCAAAGGTTCTGATTATATTAGACAATATTTAACCTGCATTGGAGCCTTTATTTCTAAGCTTAGCCTTAGGTATCCTCTTTAGCAGGTGGTGTGTGGATTGATGCACTCTATGCGGTTCTATCCAAACTATTACGTGTAACCTAAGACACTAATTTTTGAGTTGCCATTTTTCAATGTGCCACTGCAATTATTCAGCCAACTTTTCTCAGACTGATCAGTCCAATCAGGGTCACCCTAAATCTGTTTCCAAGATTCTTTATCAACTGATAAATGAGCCTTTTCAAAAAATATTATGGGAACTGCCTATCTACTTCTAATAATACTAACGTCACAACTTAAAACATGGCAAATTAACTGTTCTTAAAGGTGCGTGTTATTAACTCTTGCCGATTTTCTCCATTCTCTTCAAATTTACATACAGGTTCAAAGTTAAAATTAAGTTTGCAATTTACGAGGAAACAGCCGTGTACACCCACTTTGTCAAACAAGTTATCTTTCCTTGAGCAAAAAATAATGAAACGGCAGTTTAAATTGATCCAAAAATGTACTGGTGTCATCCCATGTGATTGTGCTGCATCCCGTAGCAACAATACAGGCCACCGCACAAGCAGTAGCGTAGCAGCGTAGTGCCCGTCGTTAACCAACTTTCCCCCCCTTTTCCATATTCTTTTCTAGTCTTCCAAATTACAATGGACAGAGTCTATCAAATCTTAAGGCCAACTAGTTTCAAGGCGAACAAGTAGCTAAACCTGGAAATTGATCCCGATGAACAGTATTGTGTGTCTTGTCGCAGCGCGTGTGGTGTATGGGACCTCAGGGTTGTGGGTTTAAATCTTTGGGAGACACTGCTGTTGTATTGTTGATCTAGTTTCTTTACCTCAGGTGCCCCAGTAAGAATCCAGCTGTATGCAGTTCCCCCTGGATTAACATCTTATGAGCACATAAATAATTTACTTAATTAATTGTAAAAGTACAAATTAAAATAAGTACAAACTATTTCCCATATATTTTCTTGAGATATATATATATATATGTATATATGTACGTATCGCCTACTGTATATATATATATATATACGTATATACAGTATATGAGAGAGAAAGATGCAGTAAAAATGGGTCTCTTAAGTGCAGAAGTTTAATTAGGTTTTCATTATTCTGAAATACGTGACCTATTCCCAGACGAACAATGCAATAGCAGGAGAAAACTGGTCTTTGGTTCTGTTCTTCCTTTCATTGTATTCCTTTGTTTCCTCAGAACAAACTGTTCCTGTGTTGGAATATTCTCTATTCAGCAGAGTGGCATTACTGGAATAGTCTTATCACACTGATTATGTGTGAAACTGATCAGGGGAATGATTGGAGATATAGGTATATGTATAGGTATATGTATAGTTTCTCGCCTGTCAAGTAAACGTATCCGCAAAAATAAAGGCGTCAAGATCTCTGGGAAATTTGTGTTAGTTTCTTTAAATGACTTTCCAAAATGTTACACCTTTAAACTGGAAAGATTTCTCATTTTGCAGGCAATTTGCGGTCAGATATCGAAAAGAATTGAAGCATTCAATTATCTTTTTTAATGGCTGTTTCTATGCAAAGATTTTTATTCATAGAGTCTGCTCAGCGAATTAACCTTAAATGGGGAGTTAAGTCATCCTCTTTTCTATCTGACCTGATTTTTTCTTTTCGTTTTGCCGCACTGAGGCAATTTACTTTGCGAAACATATTTTTTTTTGCCAAATTACCCACATTAGAAATGTAGTCTCAACAAAATTGATTCATTCTCTCTCCTCCCTCTGTGTTGTTCTCTCTCTCTTTCTCCCTCTCTTTCTCCCTCTCTCTCTCTCTATCTCTCTTGCCCTGTCTCTGTCTCTCTCTTTCTAATTAAGTTTTTTTCTTGTTTTGTTTTATACTGAACAATGGCTGATTCCAGCTAATCAGGCTAGGCCTGTGCCACCAGCCCCCAGCGACAGTGGCATACTCTATGCATACCAAGCAGTCAGACACCGAGACACTTACTTAGGAGCTGTCTGCCACCGGAGGAGCCAGCTCAACAACACTCCTCACATTTCCTTACATCACATGATTATCCCCAAACTTCACTTTCATTGGTTAATTGTATAATTACTTCCTAATCTGAATAGAGACATATTTAGGATCCTTTCAGCAGTGTAGTGGAATAGGACTGAATGTGTAAAAGCCAAATGTTCCCAGTTAATAAGATTTCGATATGCACTAACTTTATCCTCTTCCTCCTTTATTTCCAGGTTGTGAAATCCAATGGTAAAGATAATTATGTGTTAGCAGCTGTCATTATTGAAGTTCTGTCTAGACTCAATGTTCCAGTTAAAATTCTTCTCAGGATTGCCAACGATTCTCTGGTGTACCATATTGAGTTTATACGTGGATCCACACAAACTTTACTGTCAATTACCAGGTATCTCTATTCTGCAGCCATTTCCACAGTACACAGTCCACAGTCATTTTCACAGGAAAAAAGGTAATTTGGTCATTTACCGTTAAGGTTATACAGTACACTCCAAAAGTGACAGTGATACATTTTGTGTTGTTTTGGCTCTGTACTCCGACACAGTGAACAGTGACTATGAGGTTAAAGTGTAGACTTTCAGCTTAAATTTGAGGGTTTTTACATCCATATGTGAACCGTGTAGCAATTGTAGCCCTTTTATTCATACAACTGCCCCCCCCCCCCATTTTAGGGCACCAAAATTAATTGGACAAATTAACATAAATTTTTATAAAGTCATCATATTTAATATTTGGTTGCATATCTTTTGCATGCCATGACTTCCTGACCCAAGTCACCCAACAACATTAAAAAAACTCTATGATATCTCTTACAAGCGATGCTATAACCCCTCTGCACCTCTATGGGAATTGGAGGGTGGGACTAGATTAAGTTTCAACAGTCTGAGGTATCAAACGAGCCTCAAACCATCACTCTGCTGCCAGATATGAATGGATCACTTTAAGGGTTGTTTCTCCTGACTCATTTTCCTATTGAACTGGAAGAAACAACAAAAGAAACAACCCTTAAAGTGATCCATCCATATCTACTGCATATCTGGCAGCAGAGTGATCGTTTGAGGCTTGTTTGATACCTCAGACCCTTGATGACTTTCAGCCATTTAGCCAACCATGTATTCCATACTATTCCCGTGCAAATTACAGCTTAATCTAGTCCCACCCCTCAATTCCCATAGAGATCCATTCAAATGCAGAGAGGTTATAATATCGCTTGTAAGAGTTCCTGATAAATAAGATATCAAGAGTCTTCTGATGTTGTTGAGTCCATTTTATCTATACAATTCTTTAATTTTTGATATCGGAGCTATGTTTGTGGTGACTTAAACAACATGAATTTGGCGGTAGGTGAAATGTGAAAAATAAATAGTTTAAGATACATAATACTTACTTTCTTTGCCATTCAGATCTAAGATTGTGCTTAGATTGAATATAAGGAAGACTATGTGGAGAAATAAAGAATACACCTGAGTTGTCATAGTAATAAGAATGGCCATAATAATGACGTGCACTTCTTCAGCTTGTACCACATAAGCTACCTGCACCTCCTAGCATCCGTGATACAATGAATGTCACAATCGCATAATATTACAATTATAGGGTATATAATATACTTTTGAGATACCAGGCTGTAGAACTGTTGAGTATTGTTGTGCGTTATATCCAAGTTGTGTTATGTTCTAAAATGTAACGTAAGGTTGCGTAGCAACAACAAACAGCATTCTCATGTTTATTAAAATTTCAGATATAGACCTATAATCCTGAACTACTCCCCCTTCTCATAAGCCACCCCTGTCATTTTTAAGAGACATTTGAAACACTTGTATGGCATCACAGTATCTGATCAGGTTAATACTCTGCCGCAGAGGAGTCATGTTTTAATCAAAGAAAAAAAATATATATATTTTAAAATGTTAAAATAAACTTCAAAGTCTTCAAAGCTCCCTTTCTTTTACACTGGACAGGATATTCGTACTTATATTCTTCTACAAATGTGTGGCTGGTAATTCATTCATATCACAAACCTGACCAACATAATATAGTACAACGTGTTAATGAGTTCACAGTTTGTAGATATGTGCCCATTATAAAGGTACTTCTATATTCAAAAGGTGTTTCACCCAAAAACAGTCAGCATACTAAGGAGAAATGCAACACATTCCAGACAGGTACTGATGAAATGTAATTCAGATACATTTCACATACATTTAAGCCTTAAGCATTCATGAAACTTAAAACTCGCCTGGTACTGGCTGCCTTCTTGTTTTTAATCAAGTCCTTATGAAACTATGCGGTAAACCTATCAGACGTTATATGGGGACATCATAACAGCCACAAGCAAGAGCTAACAGTTGCTTGAACGAGTTGTCATTCTTTTCGGTTTCCAGTCGAGGTTAGGGACACATCAAGGTATGCCAGCACCTTCCTTTGGATCTATGATCTGCGTTTGAATGCCCTCTTTCCCGCTCGATTCCTGTATCGCACCTTTCAGATGCGTCGCGAATCTAATTCAATTGGTAGATAAGCAATGACAAGTCATCCCGAGGAGAAATGAAAATGTGAGCACTACTGAGACTGGAAGCAAAACATTTCACAACACAAAGAGAATGGCAGTGGTGATTAAGCAGTATTCCTGGCCAAAACAATAAATAATCCCACCATGACCACGCAATAATGGTAAAATAAAGGAGTTGCTATTCAGTTATTACTGCAGTGATACAAAGAAATTCCAACTCATTACCTTTATTTGACGGATTCTGATTATACAATTGATCGGATGAATCGATCACAATTGGCCGCTGCTCCGATTCTGTGCCACTCAGCTAGACTCCGTACATCGCGTTAGACTACTGCGGACTACCGTGCACGGCGTGGACGGAATTTAACACACACTTGTCAGAGGACCTTTATTTATCCCAGTTCATGTCCATTTTCATTTTTAAGTGTCCTCATTGTAGCATGAAGGAATATGTCATTTAACCTGTGTAGATACAGATAGCCATTGATGGTGACCGCCAGATATTAATGTACTGTATATGTATGTGTCCTCATAGGTGGCTATAATGTCAAAAGAAAATGCATCTGTCTTAAAAAAAAAAACTGGTTTACCTGTAAAATAACCTCAGCAACGTCTCAGGGCCCACAGAACTGATTGCTGACACGGGCAGCCAACAGACTAAATAGCATAAGAAGATTATTGTCTGGGTTTTTGAGGCACATTGTGAGGTATTGTTATTTTTGTCATCCCCAGACTAGGGGGAACTCTTATCAGGATAGATGATGAAACAGTGGGGATTTCTGATAGCAGACATAGAGTGGGGAGAGGGGCGCGTTCTGACGTCTGGCTTTCCAGACACTGCGGCAGGGGGCCAGACAATCACCTGAACACAATCATCTCCTCTGTTTCACAAACGCCAGGCTGTCCCGGCGCAGCCCGACACACATCTGCGAGGATTAAAGGTGCTCGGCGGATATAGAAATCCATGTCCGAGACAAGGAAAGGGTTGCGCTCACGATCGCGGTTTTCTTGAATCCAACCCAAACCGGTCAAAGTGACGTTGTTCGACTGAGAGCTGTGGCGAAGGGACGCAGGCGGCAGGCGACGCGGTATTTGAAGACTTGATGCAAAAAATCTTGCGGCAAGTGCTCTTTCCCTGTTGACAACAAATTCAATGAAATTACATTTCCCAGAATTCAATATTATGTCCCAGAAATTATTCCTTAATAATAATTAAATTATGAATTCCTCAAGTTAAAGAGCTTTGCTTTATGCTTTCAGTGCCTTGTTACACAAAGTGATATGTACTTTATCAATGAATAAATATGTTATTAATAATTGTTATACTAATGAATAATACTGCTAGCATTGCATTTTTTCTTATAATTGAATGTGATTTATTTTATGTGTTAAATAAAGAAAAAATCTAAATGCATTGTTGCACACTCAATTTAGTCAATAACTAACTATGTACGGGACAACCGATTGAAAAATGATTTAATTTCAGCAATGCTGCATATTTCCATTGTCAGTAATTGAAATGAATTTCCATCTTTTGCACGCAAATGAGAAATAACATACATGTAATACCACTCTTACCGTTTAGCTTGCCTGAATGTTGCATAGCAATGTTCTACTCTTACTGTTTAGCTTGCCTGAATGTTGCATAGCAATGTTCTACTCTTACCGTTTAGCTTGCCTGAATGTTGCATCGCAATGTTCTGTAATACATATGTAGTACTCTTACCGTTTAGCTTGCCTGAATGTTGCATCGCAATGTTCTGTAATACATATGTAGTACTCTTACCGTTTAGCTTGCCTGAATGTTGCATCGCAATGTTCTGTAATACATATGTAGTACTCTTACCGTTTAGCTTGCCTGAATGTTGCATCGCAATGTTCTGTAATACATATGTAGTACTCTTACCGTTTAGCTTGCCTGAATGTTGCATCGCAATGTTCTGTAATACATATGTAGTACTCTTACCGTTTAGCTTGCCTGAATGTTGCATCGCAATGTTCTGTAATACATATGTAGTACTCTTACCGTTTAGCTTGCCTGAATGTTGCATCGCAATGTTCTGTAATACATATGTAGTACTCTTACCGTTTAGCTTGCCTGAATGTTGCATCGCAATGTTCTGTAATACATATGTAGTACTCTTACCGTTTAGCTTGCCTGAATGTTGCAT